>JASWHV010000014.1:16586531-17786531 GCA_030760725.1 Neostapfia colusana | reverse complement strand
GACTCCCTGATTTCTCATTATATACTCAAAGAGACTTGTACACCAAGTTTACACCAGAATATTAGTTTCTATCTATAGCTCATACAATTCTATCTATAGGATGAGAGAGATCGGTTTCTATCAACAGATAATATGATTCTATCTATAGGAAGGGTTTCTATCTTTATCAAGTCGGCTTCAGAACATACGCGCAGGCCACGACAGAGTCTTCTTTCAGTTGAAACATGGCTGAGAATGGTGGAAACCCGGGATTCAATCGTGATGGAGCCAGATGATTCAACACCGGGACTGGCCAAGGAGGCTACATCAACCGAAACTTGTATCAACAGAGGTTTCATCTAGGAATTGGAGGAGGAGATCAAGCAAGAAGAGGTACTCGTGGCTCATTCTCTAACCAACGTTTTGGGGGTCAACGTTTTGGGCGCATGGTTCTTTTGATCGTGAATATCAGGTGTATGAAGGCAGGACACAATTCGGTGGCTCCAATCCAGGGATGAATACCAGTGAAAGATTGATGGACAATTATCAAGGGGGACAATTCAGAGGGCCATCACCAGTGCAGATGAATAACAATGGCAGACAAACTCAGGGAGGGAACCTGCCAATTCAAATCAATATCCCAGGACAAGCAGTTGCACTTTTGCAATAAGCTTTTGCATTGGTGGCTGGCTCGGCTACACCTCCTACTCATGGGGAGACAGGGAAGAATATGGCCATAGAGAGCAAAGGCAATGCCACTACCCAAGAAACTAAGGTAACATCCATCTCAACATCACTAGATGTTCCGGAATCATCTACAAAGAACGTGAAAGAGAGGAGTGGGACTAGGCCATATTGTCATAGATGTCTCACCAAAGGACACTCTGTGGAGGAATGTGTTAGATAATTCTATTGTGAGACATGTGAAAGCACTCAACACAACAAGCCGAGATGCCCTGTTTATAGGGCAGCTAGACAACCGACAGCCATTTGTGGTTTTGCAGTTGAAGATCTAGGATTCTTTCACATATCGTATTCATCACAGATGAATAAGAATGACACAAGAATGGCTATCATTTGGGTGGTGAGGAGTCGGTTGATTGTTGCTAATATAATTGCTGAGTTAGAGAGACTAATACCGGCTAGATGGTCCTGGCAAGTAGATGAATTGGGGTGTAACACGTTTAAAATAGTGTTTCAATCAAGAGCTGAATTAAAACATATGGTTAAATGGGGTACAATTCAATCAAGGATTAACAAAGCGAGTTTAGAATTGAAGAGAAGGGAATAGGAAATGGGGCAAAGGTAAAACTACCTAAGGTTTGGATTCAATGCTCTGGTCTGCCGGCTGAATTGAAGGAATTCCCGGTAATATGGGCTGTGGGTTCGGTGCTTATTGGGGTAACAAAGGATGTTGGCATGATGTTCTCAAGGAATCATGAACAATGTCGATTGTTAGTTATGGTTCTTGATCCGAATCTTATTCCCTTTTCAGTTAATGTTGTCATTGATGAATACCTTTATGAATTAAAGTTCAGAGTTGAGAGCAATTATCAAGGAAACAACAATGACCCAATGGTCATGGATGCATTTGAGGATGATGACTTGTTGGGAGATGATAATGAGAATAAGGCTAATGACCTCAATGCAAATATGAAAACTCAGCCCACACAGGGAGATTCCTGTGACAAAGGTAAAAATATTGTTGGCTTCAATCATGGACGTCAACACTCTAATCAAGAGGAAAATCATGAGCCTGAGTTACTTGCTAGTGAGGGGGCGAATGCTAGTGTTGAAGATGTGGTTGATGATATGGATATTTGGGCAGAACAAATCCGAGTGTCCTTGGTGAATGTGGATGATGAAGTTGTCGATGATGATGGGGGCATTCAGATGAATGAAGAAAACCGAATGTCATTGATGAAATTGACGACAATACAAGAAGCTTTACCCTATATCACGTTGGTCAGACGTAGCAAGCGCCAAGCTATCTCATGTGACACTACTATAAAAACCATAATCACATGCTCCTTGTTTTTCAAACTTAGGAGGTTCGTAAAAAATGCGCCTGTGATGTCGAATGAATTAATAGCCGTATGTGATGAATAAACATCACATGAGACACGTGGCAGCTTTGTACCTCACCTCAGCGGGGAGGCTCGGACCGGAGCCCAGGGCACGTGTCAGCTCCGGAGCTATTCTTGGCAGGAGGAGGCTCTGAGCCAGGAGACACGTGGCAGCTCCAGACCTCACCTCAGCGGGGAGGCTCGGACCAGAGCCCAAGGAATGTGTCGGCTCTGAAACTCAAACGCACGTGGCAGCCCTAGGGCTGACCTTGAGGCCAAGGGGCACGTGGCTATGCTGAGCCCGCCTCAGTAGGGAGGCGGGGCACAGGCTATCTTTTATCCACTACGAGGGATACCCGGTCTGCAGAGTACCGACAGTGGTTGTTTGTGCAAATTTACTCGAACCAATGCTAATGAAATAAAAAACAAAGGGAGTAAGTAATAAAGCTTAATAGCTGGAGTCCCCACAACCCACGTGTTGTTGGGTTTGCTCCTTTGAATTCGAGGGGCGTGTCACAACCCACGTGAGAAAAAGGCAGCAACCGCCGCCCACAACCGCCTCCTACAACCCCCTCCTTCATTCTCCTATTTAAACAAACAAGAGACCCCAATTCTCTTTCTCCCACACACAAACAAATTCTCATTAGGATACCCTCCAACAAGAAAAAAAATGTAGAAGATCCTTGATTCTAGCGCTCTTGCGATGAAGTCCGACGATCACCGCCGCCGTTCAACGCATTTTGGGGCTGTTTCGATCAAAGAAACCGCACTAGGTGAGTTACTCGTGTTTTCCTCCTCCGAATTTGGTAGAAAAGTTGAGGATTAGTGAGTTTTTCCATGAGTTCGTGTTTCTTTGTCGAGACAGTCATCGCTGCCGCCGAGCGACACCGTGCGCCTCCGTTGATCACGGCCGGAATGATGCGGCCCTCTCGAAATCGTTGAATTAAGAACCAGCCCCAAAACCAACTGTCGATTTTCAACGGCAAATTTTGACATTTCTGAGCAGCAATAAAAAGGCAAGTGTTCCTTGATCACTTTGTTCCTATTCTAGGATGAATAGTTAGATTATTTGCATGATGTCTTAATATGAAACCCAGTGTAGGATGTTTCCATAGTTTCATTGCTTTATCTTTCCTTGCAAAACCATAAATAGGACTTGATGGTTATCATTTTATGTGCTTAGCCATGCTTAGAACTTTAGAGATGAATGAAACATAGTTGAAACTAGTCTTGTGGATTATATGAAAGACACAAGTGTATGTGTCATGTGGTTATGAATCTAGATAGGCTGGTTGTTTGGTTGGTGCTTCGTGCACGAGACTCGGGAATGAGTTAGTGCCTGTCCTAGATTCTAAGGACCGGTTCATGGAACAGTTAACCCGGCTTTACAGTGCCACCACAAGACTGAGATGGGGCAGCTTGGCCAATTAATTAGGAGTTTGCCGGTATAGTATGAGTGTTTGGATGGTGCGGGGAATGGGAGTCCATTTTTGACTGCCCTGGGAACTGCAAGGCTCAAGAGGGGGCTTCTGTAGGGGAGGGTTACTCCCAGGAACTACAGCGGTGAAACCTCAGTGGGTTTGTACTTGCCGGTAGACCCTTTGTAAAGGCCATGTAGTGATCTCCTGATCGCACACCAAAGGAAGTGTGTAATGTGGCTTGCAACCACGGATATCAGAGAGGTTTCTTAGTCCACCTGGCAACAGGGGATGAAATCACTACTTGTGGGTAAAGTGGTACAATCTCTGCAGAGAACCAAACTGTCATGACAGCCGTGCTCACGGTCAAGAGCGGCTTGGACTTGTCCATGATTAGAGAAACATGGATGTGAGTCAAAAGAGGTTGTTGGGTGGTGTAACCTAACATTAAAGACTTATTTATGATGATGGTGGGACTATCACTTAGTAAGATAGGTTACTAATCAAAGCTAAGGCTTAGGATTAACGCATAGTGCTTAACCATGTTCGCCTTCCCTTGCTATTGGCCTTCATAACATTCTTTCCTACACTTGCTGAGTACCTTGGGTACTCAAACTTGCTTTTGTTGGATATCATATGTTGACTCAGGTGCAAATGAAGACGTAGACTTTGACGAGGAATACTTCGATCCCGAGGAGTTGTTCTAGGTTGGCGTAACCCCCGGGCAACGCCTGTGGAACTGGAGCACCACGTTGTAGTCTTCCGCTGTTGTGTTATGGTGTAAAGATACTCTTAGTTATTATTTCATGTACTATGATGTAATATTATATTGTACGTTGAACTTGGCTTGTAATATAATGATATTACACTTTTGTCGGCACATGTATGAATTAACTGATCCTGGCATACATGTGAGTATACGCTCGGTGTTCCTTATGGAATATCGGGTGTGACAAAGTGGTATCAGAGCCAAGGTTGCCCGTAGGACGCAAGCCTAGTTAGAAATGGACGTATTAACTATTTTATCATTATCATAAAAATTATTTAAAAAATATTTGATATATTGGTTCTTATTTCCTTGTTTAGCCTCATCTAGCTTCCTATTTTTTTTCTAACTTTGTTATTTTTCAAATCAACATAATTTTAATTTTTGAAGATTAACGTATAAAGACAACTTGAAAAGAGAACAAGACTTTTGAAGAAATTTATTCACCACTCGCTTAGGTCCCATTTTGATTAGCGAATGAAATCAATGCCTTGGTCATAACGAGTTAAAAAAAATTGTGTGATATATTGTAATCTAGTGCGTTTCTTTATTTAAGGGGGTAGTCTATCGCATTTTAGTACTTACTTTTAAGAACGATTAGATAATCGATATGAAAGATCATCACCGATGACGACAATGTAAGAAGAAAGAAAAATTTGACATAGAAGGCTCTCACACATGAAGATGAAGATCCACTAACAGGAAGCAACCTCGGAGGCTCTGAAGATCGCTACAAACCTATGATGATATATGCTTACTTGTGTGTAGCGTGTATACTAGGTTAGTAAAGCTTATATCTCCTTCACCATATCAAAACCGTTTTTTGGCACTTAACAATCATTGTAGCCACAAATAGTTTGGTCTTAACCGTGTGGTACTAATCATATGAATTTTGATTACGTCTTTCTTGCACATCTTAATGAAACCATTTTACTCAACCAAACTTTCAAAATCCTAAACCTTCTGAATCTCGGGGCGAGATTCCATTTAAGGGGGGTAGTTTGTCACAACCCACGTGAGAAAAAGGCAGCAACCGCTGCCCACAACCGCCTCCTACAACCCCCTCCTTCATTCTCCTATTTAAACAAACAAGAGACCCCAATTCTCTTTCTCCCACACACAAACAAATTCTCATTAGGATACCCTCCAACAAGAAAAAAAATGTAGAAGATCCTTGATTCTAGCGCTCTTGCGATGAAGTCCGACGATCACCGCCGCCGTTCAACGCATTTTGGGGCTGTTTCGATCAAAGAAACCGCACTAGGTGAGTTACTCGTGTTTTCCTCCTCCGAATTTGGTAGAAAAGTTGAGGATTAGTGAGTTTTTCCATGAGTTCGTGTTTCTTTGTCGAGACAGTCATCGCTGCCGCCGAGCGACACCGTGCGCCTCCGTTGATCACGGCCGGAATGATGCGGCCCTCTCGAAATCATTGAATTAAGAACCAGCCCCAAAACCAACTGTCGATTTTCAACGGCAAATTTTGACATTTCTGAGCAGCAATAAAAAGGCAAGTGTTCCTTGATCACTTTGTTCCTATTCTAGGATGAATAGTTAGATTATTTGCATGATGTCTTAATATGAAACCCAGTGTAGGATGTTTCCATAGTTTCATTGCTTTATCTTTCCTTGCAAAACCATGGAGGGAATTAGATAGGACTTGATGGTTATCATTTTATGTGCTTAGCCATGCTTAGAACTTTAGAGATGAATGAAACATAGTTGAAACTAGTCTTGTGGATTATATGAAAGACACAAGTGTATGTGTCATGTGGTTATGAATCTAGACAGGCTGGTTGTTTGGTTGGTGCTTCGTGCACGAGACTCGGGAATGAGTTAGTGCCTGTCCTAGATTCTAAGGACCGGTTCATGGAACAGTTAACCCGGCTTTACAGTGCCACCACAAGACTGAGATGGGGCAGCTTGGCCAATTAATTAGGAGTTTGCCGGTATAGTATGAGTGTTTGGATGGTGCGGGGAATGTGAGTCCATTTTTGACTGCCCTGGGAACTGCAAGGCTCAAGAGGGGGCTTCTGTAGGGGAGGGTTACTCCCAGGAACTACAGCGGTGAAACTCAGTGGGTTTGTACTTGCCGGTAGACCCTTTGTAAAGGCCATGTAGTGATCTCCTGATCGCACACCAAAGGAAGTGTGTAATGTGGCTTGCAACCACGGATATCAGGGAGGTTTCTTAGTCCACCTGGCAACAGGGGATGAAATCACTACTTGTGGGTAAAATGGTACAATCTCTGCAGAGAACCAAACTGTCATGACAGCCGTGCTCACGGTCAAGAGCGGCTTGGACTTGTCCATGATTAGAGAAACATGGATGTGAGTCAAAAGAGGTTGTTGGGTGGTGTAACCTAACATTAAAGACTTATTTATGATGATGGTGGGACTATCACTTAGTAAGATAGGTTACTAATCAAAGCTAAGGCTTAGGATTAACGCATAGTGCTTAACCATGTTCGCCTTCCCTTACTATTGGCCTTCATAACATTCTTTCCTACACTTGCTGAGTACCTTGGGTACTCAAACTTGCTTTTGTTGGATATCATATGTTGACTCAGGTGCAAATGAAGACGTAGACTTTGACGAGGAATACTTCGATCCCGAGAAGTTGTTCTAGGTTGGCGTAACCCCCGGGCAACGCCTGTGGAACTGGAGCACCACGTTGTAGTCTTCCGCTGTTGTGTTATGGTGTAAAGATACTCTTAGTTATTATTTCATGTACTATGATGTAATATTATATTGTACGTTAAACTTGGCTTGTAATATAATGATATTACACTTTTGTCGGCACATGTATAAATTAACTGATCCTGGCATACATGTGAGTATACGCTCGGTGTTCCTTATGGAATATCGGGTGTGACAGGGCGGGTGCATGCAGAAGCCGACGACCGTTTGACCCAAAAAAATTCCTGCCTTGAGAAGTCGATTGTTGGACGAAATCTCAGCTAAAAACTGAACCGTAAAAAAACTCTTAGCTAAAAACTGAACTGAAAAGTCTGTGTTCTAACGTGAAATATCTAGAACAGGAGAGACAGAGAGAGTATCTAATAATCAGCACAGAATTTAGTGGAAGATCAGTATAAACATGGAAGAAAGTGAGAGGTGCTGGGCAAGGTTACTACCCGGCTGCTTCGTGGCCCAAGATGCGAGGGAACTTGCTCTGCAGCTCGTTCTATTGTCCATACAGCGTTGTAGCGCCGTCACATGGGAGCAGGGAAATTGGAGAATTATTCAAGGGATCTAAGTAAAGAATCAAGTCGCGGACAAGGAAAGGATATCGCCAGTAGCGGATGCAGACAGAAATTATAGGGGTTAAACCACTTAGTCTAGTAAACATATGTTTAAATATTATCACATATAAATTTAAAATTTAAATATTTAAAGCAATTTGATGCATAAAAATAAAGTATCATACACACAAGCTCTTCTTCAACCTCCACCCATCTTAATTTCTTTTTATATGGCTAAAAAATCAAGGAGGGGCTTTAGGGGGCTTTATTGTTCGATGGGCATTAGGAAGGGCTCCAGCCCTCTGCTACCCTGTTGCATCCGCGCCTGATATCGCCATACGATGCACATGCGAAAACACTGTGTACTGCTTGTTGTGTTTCTGTGGGTGCGTACCTCTCCCTTCCATCCGCTCAGGTCGGTGTGGCAGATGGAGGTGGAGAGCACCTTGACGCGTACCTCCAGCCTCCCCGGCGGCGCCACCTCCACCGCCAGTGGCTCGCCGGGGCCCCACGCCACCGCCGCTGCATGCATGACGACGCATCAGCCATATGGTTATCAGCGAGCAACACACGCTTCATCACGGTGTAGGACTAGAGCCTGCGGTCGGCAGAAGAAGAAAGCATCTAAGAGCAGAAAGAAGAGTTCGAGCAAAGCACCTTTGCATTTGATGGGTTTTCCTCGGGTGCTGCTGCCGTTCCCGATGGCCACCGACAAGCCGTTGCCGTTACCAGCCATGGTGTCTTTCGATCCTCCGGTCGAGACTTCTTGGTTCTCTCGCTGTCGATTGCTTTTTGAGAAAGAAGATGAAGTACTTGGCTCTAGTGAGCTATAGCGAGGCTAGGGAGAGCCAGCCTGTTGGACTGTTAAATAGCCAGACGAGGGAAGGGGAACGAAGAAGAAAGTAGATACCCTTCTCCTTTTTTCCTGTTTTTGTTTCCTTCTGCAGTCTGAAAAAGATGGTGGACCCTTTGACTTAGCTATAAATATTTAACTATAGCTGAAAATAAAAAGCTTTCGGTGCCCGTTAGGTGGATTCAATATGTTGATATTCAAATCTTGGTTTGTTTTTCTTATTGTGGTACCACCTAGTTAAAACTAGAGAGACAAAATTGTTCGATATACTCTCTTCAATTTTAAATATACAACAATGGCTAGTTTAATTTGAAAAATCAGCATCGCCTGCGCCCGCGCTGAGGCGAACGCCCGAAATCACAGCTGATCTCGGGTGTATGAGGAATATAACTTCTATTGACTGAGAGATGTAACTTACCGAAATGCCTACAAAAAATGTGAGTAATACCAGACATAATATTCACATATTCATGTAATGCACTGATAGGTATGGTTAACAATTTCAAAATATTGTGGGAATGATTAACTTGAAAATATTGTTTTGCAAATGATTGCTAAATACTTGCAATATATATTACAAATATAATGCGCCACAAGTCCCAACCTATCTTTAAACATGTGGTTGCTATCCATGTTAGTTAACCAAGTTGTCATCATTTAGCTGGATAATTTGGTGCCGCTCCATGTGCGTGTTGCCAAGTTGCCGTGGATTAGCTAAACAAGAAACTTATAACATCCTAATTTTTCATGAGTTAATAAACCAATTTTTATAACAATAATCACCAATACATATGAAAAATCAAGAGCTAAAAACGAGGAAGAGGAAAAGAAAATTAAAAGAAAGAACCAGAATTCACCACTCTCTCTCCCTGACCCATTTTCCCATCAGACCAGCCCAACGTCCCCTTGTCTCTTTTTTTAAAAAAATTGTAAAGCAAAAGAGCCCAATAGATGCCTTCTTCTTTCTCGAAATCAAAGCTGCAGCACAGCTCGTGACCAGGTGCGTATTCTCAGGTCCACATATCAGCGACTGCTACTGCATGTGCAGTACTCTGCAGAGGATACGCACCTAGTCATGAGCTGTGCTGCAGCTTTGATTTCGAGAAAGAAGAAGGCATCTATTGGACTCTTTTACTTTACAATGATCTATATAAGGTCCACATATCAGCGACTGCTACTGTATGTACAGTATTGCAGAGAATCTGAGGCCCTGATGACCACACCAGAGCCAAGCTCGCTTCCCTCTCCTCTCTCCTTTCTCCCTTCTCCTCCGGAACAGCCATATGTCGCATTTACCCTCGCCCAGCCGCTCGCTGACACGACACGTTGTGCAACCCCACCAGCTTCACTCACGTCGCGACGGCAAGGACTGCTGCCTCGGCAGCCGTGCGGGCTCCGACGCTATGGCCGGCGACACCTCGTGCTGGCAGACCAGATGTAGTAAAGAGCAATCTGTTTTTGCTTTCTTTCTTGCACGCACAGCTTGCTACCCCCATCTATATACTGGCAGTGGGCTATTTCCTTACAGCAAAAGCCCTCCGCGAGCTGCTCTTTAAGAACCTCATCCTCCTGCGAGACAATTGAAAATTTACTACCCTCAAAATTAGGTTTTATCAAAATACCACTCTTTCATGCAACACTCTAAAATATCATTATAATTCTCCTCAGTTTGCTCGTAGGTCACTGTGATAGTATTTGAGTACTAACTGATCTTTTTAACACTGTGTTTTAAAAATATAAAAAATTAAATGAAAATACAAAAAATATAAATAAACTGAAACATTTCAAAAAATTGGAAAAAAATACAGGAATAAAAAATAAGCTAGAAATTTCAAAAAAATGGAAAAATACAGGAATAAATGTTTTATTCCTGTATTTTTTCCATTTTTATTTTTTGAAATATTTTATCTTATTTATAATTTCTTTTATTTTCTGTTAATTTTTTATATTTTTAAAACACAGGCCATTTCTGTCCACTTAGACTTATTTTAATGTTAAAAAGTTCAGTTAGTACTTAAATACTATCATAGCGGTAAATGAGTAAACTATATAGAATTATAATGATATTTTAAAGTCTTGCATGTTGGGAATAGTATTTTTACGAAACCAAATCTTGATAGTAAGAAAAATTTCAATCGTCTCTCCTCCTACCTCCGCCCCTACGGTCTGCTCGTCGAGCATCAGGTAATTTTCTGTAGAATCCCCATCGCCGAACTCTTTCGCCCTTACAGTCGATCTTCACCACCAGAGCCCCTCCGTCAAAACTGGCGGCACAACAAGCACCAGGCGCACCGTGTGAGCCTTTCTCAAACGCTGATTGAGCACCTCCCTGTTCTTCCCGAGCTAGCACCAGGAGCCTCCGGCCATGGCTCGACCTTCCCGTCGCAGGTGCGTGTTCCCATATCCAGCTCCCAAAACTCAACCATCAGCGGATGCGCCATGGCCCCAAGCCTCAACCCTCACTCTGGCCGTTCCCCTTTCCCAGCGCTGGCCAGAGCTTCTTGAGCCATCCATGGCGGTTGAGCAGAGGAAGCTTTTTTTCCCTTCTCCCCAAAACCTGTTCATGACTCAACACCACCCTGACCATTCACGCCAGGCCCACCCATCCATGGACTGGTTAGCCTTAAGGCAGATCCACGAGTAATATTTTAGTATATAATTTTTTATTTTTGAAATTAGCCCAGCCTTCACGTTCTAAAATCCATATCTCACTCCTTCCAACTCTGTTTGGACCCTATTCTTTTCCTAAATCCATTTAAAGTCATAATATATTTTTACAACCAAATTTATACGATGTATTGATATATGTTATGTTTGCTTAAGTGTGGTGTTTCTCGGACCAAAGTCAGTGGCAAAGGAGAATCCAGAGGAGCTGGGAGCCGGACGATAACGAAGGTAAGTTTCATCGATCTCTTTTTTGATCATCTCGTGTTTATAGAACGTTCATCCATTGTAGTCAATGCAATATTTTATTGCATTGGTTGAGCACACCCTAATGACCCTATCCTATGATAGAGTGAAACCATGCTAGTTTCTAATGTTGTATATTGATATGATGGGACTATGCACGACGATAATGCCTTTTGTATGTTCTGGTGAGGGTATGGCATGAGTTGAGACCGGAGCAGATGAGAAAGTATTGGGGTAAGCACTACCGTGGTGGTATTCTTAAGAGTTATCTTAGTGGAAAACTTGAGCTTTGTGATTCTGAGTATCGAGGCTCTCTCGTGAGCCTTAAGAATCGAGTTGTTTTGATGTATCATCTAACTTCCTTTTAGTAAGGCCACATGACCCTCTATGGGCACCACTGGCCGCTTGAAAGACACCTATCAACTTGTGGCTCATAAGGCATTATGATACATGTGCCACATGTTCAACTGACATTTAGGTTCCACACCCATGAATTATTTTCCACCGTAGAATCATAATCGTCCCACCTAGGTGGCAAGGATCTAGAGCCTGGAAGGCCTTGAGTCGACCGAAAACGATCCCACCATTGTTACCATGTTTAGCTATTTGTTGAGTCTGAACAATCTGTGTGACCAGTTGAGCCAACGTAAGACCCTTGTCCTAATACTTTGGAGACCCGTTGGAGAACAAAAAAGTGAGCGCCAGCGCAGACTGACACCCATGCTGCCAGCGCTAAAGTTGTGTCGTCTTGGCCAATGAGACTCTTACTGAGCAAGACAATCGCCATAATCAACTTCTTAGTGATGTCTACCTTGTAGATCGAGCCAAAGGGAAAGACCGCCGCACTTTTGCAACGGTTGAGCCGCTCGCCCTAGAAGGAACTCCAATCTATGATACGTTTGTTGGCACACGCTGAGCTACATTAATATAACATCCATGGAAATGGCGCTAGAAGGGCCAAAAAATATTCTACTAAAGCATCCTGGAGTAAGTTGGTATTCTTCATCACTATAGAAAGGATCCGCAAGTGTACGAAAAATACCGTTGTTGTAGCATTTCACCTATGAGTATTTCAAAGGGTATCGTACTTATCCTAAAGGGAAGCGGTGAAGTATGGCACAACTGCGTGTATGGGTAGTATAGGACTTTTCTAATGAGTTATTTAAGTAGGAGGCTAAATGATGATAATGGGGGTAGTGTGACACACACCTAAGCATCTACTCTAATTAAGATAGTTTAGTCCTAGTGAGAGTTAGACTAAGGAGGAATCATTCCTATTGTGCTTCTAGTATACATATGCATGCATAGCTTAATAGTGTACATGTGAACATGCTAGGTATGAGTCCTAGTGTTTAGTGATCCATCATATTGGACACGGACTTACACCTGGTCTATCAGGTGATTCCCACTAAGAGTTTGTGGCATAGCCGAACATGGGGGGTTAAGACGAACAAGGCTGTCACCATCTGTCGCCTACCCCTACAACCCGTGGTTTTATTGAGACATCCAATACTACTTAAGTATCCAAACACCATGTTTACACAATAAGTAGGTACCATAGAAGCTATGATACAAATATCATTCTAAGACAATTACTAACCTAAACATCATTTAGGTTATTCATACTAACATATTCATATATATAATTATAGTATAGTTTATGATAAAATAATAATAGCATTACTACATCATCATAACATCTAGTCCTACCACATGTATGGAATCCACAATCAAACAAGAAGTGCTTAATCCAAACATATGGATAATAAAAGACTAATATTGTTAAATAGCATAAGTCACAAGTAAGAGAAAATATATTACGAGTCATAACACAAAATGAACTTTCGGAACTAGAGAGGCTCCTCTCTACAGCTTAAACTCCACTAAGGATTAGTAGAAGAGTGTATGCAAGAGAGTGATGCTCAAATAGTGTGGGAAAAAGTCTACATACCCCCTGAACTATGGCCTGTTTACCACTTAACCCCACCAACTTTTAAACCAGGTATTTAGCACCCTAACCTATCTAAAACCATCTAATTAACTCCCTAATCCAGTTTTGCATGTTGGTTTTGCCACAGTAGCAGCTGAATTGTTAGATGTTGCATATCTGTCAAGCAGGACCCACCTGTAAGCCAAAGAAGACGGAGAAGATTTGAAGCCGGAATGGATGCCTGACTACATCTTGTAAAAGGCTTGATTTTTCATAGTACTTGATTCTATCTACGGTTGGGAGTGTCTCGTTGTCCCGTTTAGTTGAAAAAATATGATCAAGACTCGTTTCTCACTCATTTAGCAAAATATTGATCAAGTTTCTAGGGAGCAGGTACAAGAGGAAGAACCCATAGATTATACTACAGAGTAATACCATAATACTGAGATAAGAAAATAAAAAGAGATAGCAGGGGCATATGTGGGAGCAATGAAGGCGTAACTGGCCGCCAGATCTGATTATCTCCTAGAACTCAACTGATCAATATCGTGGAAACGGAGAGACCCTTGAATCACCTGAGTGGAAAGCTATCACACCCGGTTTTTTTGCAGAACACCTGAGTGACTCCCACATATATGCCAGGATCATTTTCTCATATATGTGATGACAAATAGTGAAATATCATTATATTACAAGCCAAGTGTTCGAATATAAATAAGTCTTACATAGCGTCTCGAAGGACGATAATATGTTCACAATAATGTAAATAAACAAACAGCGGAAGATAAGTCTTTTGGGCTCCATCACAGGCGTTGCCCGGGGGACTCCTTGAACCTAAAATCCTTCTTCGGGTCCGAAGCCTTGGTCATTGTACACCACGTTATTCCCTTGGCCTGAGCAGTAATTTAAAACCAACAGAAAAGCAAGATTGAGTACCGTTGGTACTCAGCAAGTGTAGGAAATGAATGTCATACAGGTTAGAACAAGGAAATGTTGAACTCATGGTTAAAACACTACGCAATTAATACCTATCACCTTAGCTTATTAAGCACCTACATTACTACATAAGTGAAATGGTCCCACTCCCCTAACCCATCATCAATATCAAATAACCATAACTTCATTTCCATTGTTAAGCTTCTCGCTTAACATCCTCCACTTCCCATTTCATCACCCTCTAACCATGAATAAATCCAAGCCACTCTTGACCGTGAGCACGACTATCATGACAGTTTTGACTCTGCAGAGTTTACACCACTGTATCCACATGTAGTGATTTCATCCCCCGTTGCCGGGTGGACTAGAAAACCTCCATTATGCCAGTGGCCGCGAACCACGTTAACACTTCCGAGGTGTGTAGCCAGGAGATCACTACGACACCTTTACAAAGGGATTCCCGACGAGTGTGGGCCCATTGAGGTTTCACCCCTAACAGCATCTAGGAGGCTCCAACCCCCGCTGCAGTGGCCCCTCTTGAGCCTTGCGGTTCATATGTTAGTCCAGCTGACACCTATTCCCCGCACCATCCAAACACCCATACTATGCAGAGATACACCTAATTAATTGGCCAAGCTGCCCCATCTTAGCATGTGGTTGGCACGGTAAAGCTAGGTTACATGCTCCATGAACCGACCCTTAGGATTCCGGCAAGCACTAAACACAAACCCGTGTCTCGTGCACGCAACACCAACCAAGCATCCAACTTGCATAGATCTCTATCTCTACATAATTCATAATAATCCATTCAAAGGGCAAAATAATCAAGGTGATGATTTCATATCCCATTTATCCCATTCTAAGCATGGCTAAGCTTGAGTGGTATAAATGAATGACATAATAAAATAACTCCCAACCCAGTCTACAAGGAAGCAAGATAATGAGAATCTAGCGAAACTTCCTAACATGGGTATCATATTCCAAATTGATAATGCAATTAACCTCTAACTCTACATCCTAGTATAGGATCAAAGTGGTCAAGGACACTTGCCTTCTTCTTGCTGCTCCGGTAATGAAAAGTCTTGATGTTGGAAGGTGAGAACCGGCTCTGGGGCTGGTTCTAATCATGCCAACACACACATAGCAAAAGAAAACAACATCCCATAAGAAATCATCCACACATACATGCACATGAAAGTCATACACATATTTAAGTTTGGTGTTCACCCTAGTTAGGTGGCTTCTATGCATGCATGCCCCTTTTAAACCTATATATTATTTCTAACTTGATATTCAGATTTCTAAGTGCACACTACATGTGAATTTCAGATTTTACAAATTTTCTATATTAGATAATTCACTTCTTAGCTACAAAATTTGCATGATATGTGAGTTCCCACTCCGAATTTGGTTTTCAGATCTCCTACACAATTTTTACTTGAAGTTTTGGGCTTGGTGACCTCATTTGGCATTTTTAAATTATGTATACCTATTTTCCTATATTTTCAGATTTATCTTCTATACCTAAAAGTGAACTCCAATACTAAAATAGCGAAATATATCACCTACACAGAAAATATTTTGATTCAAAATGTCCAACAAAATATCTTTTGACTTCCTCTCTGATGGGATCAATTTAAATTTATTTTTACCTATTTTTCAGAATTATTTCTAGCCTAAAAATGAATTTTCAGCAATAACAAAATAAATAAACCTTAGTCAGATTTCCTTGTAGCCCCAAAATCAGTCCTCAGTTTATTCTACCCCTTTTTCAGATGTTAGAAAGCTTTGAATTATATTTGCACAAGTGTTTGAATTACTTATCTGAATTTAAATTCTATTTACATGTTTAAATTCCTGAATTTAATACTCCTCAGGGGCTGATGGGCAAATCCACACTGCAGTGGGGTCCAATTTCTTATTTTCTAAATTTTCAGGGGTCTAAGTGTGCAAAATAGAGGGGTTTTCCTAATTTTTATTAAGTCCAGGGGTTATAACTGATTTTTAAATGCATCTATATAAATTTCATAGAATCCAGGGGCTAGATCAGAAGGTTTCAGGGGCTAGCTATTCTTTTCTAACAAATCCAGGGGGTAGTGTGTAAGATTCCCGGCCTTTTTAATGTGGGGCTGATGTGGGCCGTTGGATTTTAAATGGAGGGCCGAGATTAGATCGCGAAGGGGTACGCGAGGGTTCTATTTTCATCCGCATGATTTAAAATGGACGGCCCGCAATGTGCCACGTCGCCCTGGTCGTGTGCGGGCGGTGCTGCCCGGCGGCGGGAGGCGGAAGGCTCGCCGGAGTTTCACGAATTCTCGTCTACCGGCTCTAGACTAACGTTTTCTCTGCACAATTCGAAGGAGGGGGAGTAGGGGGCCTCACCTTGGTGGTTTTCTTGAGCTCGGAGGCCCTGGAAGTCGGTCGGCGACGAGGTCCAAGGGGGAAGCTCGACGGTGATCGTCGGTGGCGCGTACTGGTCCCGTTCTTCCTCGGGTTGCTAGTGCTCGGGGTTAGCTGTGGTTCGGAGATGACGCTCCAATGGTCAGAACAGACTCAAACTGAGGAATTCAAAGCCTTTCCCGCCGAATGGCGGCTGCCTCTTACCGGAACTCGTCGACGTCGGCTCTCTCGTCACGGACTCGTCTCGGGGCGCAGGTCCACGGGCTGTGCGAGCTGCAGCGGGGACGCTAGGTCGGTTAGGAGGAAAGAAACGGTGCAGTACGGGGAGAATTTCTTCGGGGCGGCGGAGGTGCTCATCGGCGATCCGAAAACGCGATCGGGGTGGTTAGCAGAGGTGGTTTGCGGGTGTTTAAATCGGCCTGGAGCCCGGAGTGGGTGCATGCGAGCGGAACGGGAGTGAGTGGGGCGGCGTCGTGTGGTTGCCTGTGGTGGATTCGGAGGCGGCGGGCGCGCGGGCTCGGCGCGGGAAGGGCGAGCGACGGTTGAAGAAGGCGCTGACAAGCGGGACCCGCGTGGCGGTGAGAGGGGAAGGGGGGGGGAAACGGCGTGGGCCGGCTGGGCTGCTGAGGTGAGTTTCGGCCCAGTGGCCAATTTATTTTTTTCTTTTCCTTTTTCTTTTCTGTTTTTGCTTCAAGTTTGGATTCCAGTTTGATTTTGAATTTCTCTCCAACATGCATTTCGTCCACTTAAATTGAATTCACATTTGCCACATTTTGGGGGTGTTACAACTCTACCCCCCTTAAAAGAAATCTCGTGCACATCTGATAGGCGAGCCGGTAGTTCTAACTGATATGCCACTTCGCCTTTCCTCTCCAGAATCTGGAAGGGTCCGATATATCGAGGTGATAGTTTCCCTTTCACTTTGAATCGATAAAGCCCTCTGATAGGAGACACCTTGAGATAGATGTAGTCCCCTACATTGAAGTGAACTCTCTTCTTCGTACATCAGCATAGCTCTTTTGTCGGCTCCGGGCTATTCTCAAGTTGTTGTGGATTTCTCGCGCTTTCGCTTCGGCATCTTGTAGTACCTCTGATCCAAACACTTTGCTCTCCCCCATCTGATTCCCAAACAATGGAGTCCTGCACTTCCTCTCATACAACGTCTCGAAGGGTGACATCTTCATACTAGCCTGATAACTGTTGTTATATGAGAACTCTACATACGGTAAGTTCTTATCCCAACTCCTATTGTTCTTGAGTGCACAAGCTCTCAATATATCCTCAAGGATTTGATTGGTCCTTTCGGTCTGCTCGTCAGTCTGTGGGTGGTATCCGGAACTAAAATTCAGATGGGTCCCCATGGTTTCATGTAACTTCTGCCAGAACCTTGAGGTGAACTGTGTCCCTCGATATGACACTATCTTCTTCGGTACTCCATGGAAACACATAATTCTTGACATGTAAAATTCTGCAAATTTAGATCCTCTGTAGCTTTCTTTCACGGGGATGAAATGAGCTACCTTAGTCAGCCTGTCGATTATGACCCATATCGAATCATATCCCGATTGGGTCCTAGGCAGTCCCACTATGAAGTCCGTACCTATTTCTTCTCATTTCCATTCGGGCACTTTGAGTGGTTGCAACAGTCCCGCGGGTCATTGGTGTTCTGCTTTCACCAACTGACATGTGTCACATAGGGCAACATGTTCCGCGACATCTCGCTTCATGCCATACCACCAATATCTGCTCTTGAGGTCATGATACATCTTCGTACTCCCAGGATGGATGGAATAGTCGGAATCATGAGCCTCCCTCAGAATTAGTTCACGGATCTCCTTTACCTCAGGCACGCAGATTCTTTTCCCATGCCACACCGTACCTTGTTCATCTTCTCTAAACCCAGGAGCTTTATTTTCTTTGATGAGTTCTCTGCTTTCTTGTATTTTCTCATCATTCTTCTGACCGTTGCGTATGTCTTGCTCCAATGTGGAGTCCACTTCCATGGCGATGGCCTCACCACTATTTACCAGACATAGATTGAGTTTTGCAATTTCCTCCTTCAATTTCGTAGGCGTGTCATCTAAGCTCAACATGTTGATATGTACCTTCCGGCTTAAAGCATCTGCCACGGCGTTCGCTTTCCCAGGATGATAGTTGATACCCACATCAAAGTCGTTGATTAGCTCTAACCATCTCCTTTGTCTGAGGTTGAGATCTGGCTGTGTGAAAATGTACTTTAAGCTCTTATGGTCTATGTATATCTCTGTCCTCTTTCCCATAAGTAATGCCTTCAAAGCTTCAATGCGTGGACCACTGTGGCTAGCTCTAGGTCATGCGTAGGATAGTTCTTCTCATGTTTTTGGAGTTACCTGGACGCATAGGCAACGACATGCCCCTCTTGCATGAGAACACATCCCAACCCGTGTCCAGAAGCATCACAATACACCGAAAAATTCTTCTGCATGTCTGGCATAACTAGCACTGGGGCCGTCGTCAATCTTTTCTTTAGCTCTTGGAAACTTGCCTCACACTCCGGTGTCCACGTGTATGCGATTCCCTTCTCTAACAATTTGGTGAGGGGTCTCAAGATCTTGGAGAAGCCCTCAATGAACCGTCGATAGTACCCAGCCAATCCTAAGAAGCTTCGAATCGCCTCGACATTTTCAGGGGTCTTCCACTTTTGCACATCCATGATCTTGGTGGGATCCACGGAGATTCCTCCTTCCGAGATTATATGTCCTAAGAAGGGAACTCTCTTTAGCCAAAACTCTCATTTGCTTAGCTTGGCATATAGTTGGTGTTCTCTCAACTTTTGCAACACCAGTCTCAGATGCTTCTCGTGTTCTTCTTCATCTTTGGAGAAGATGAGAATGTCATCAATGAAAACCACCACAAATTTGTCCAAGTATTCCATGAATACCTTGTTCATGAGATACATGAAGTACGCCGGGGCATTAGTTAGCCCGAACGGCATGACGGTGTATTCATACAGCCCGTACCGAGATACGAAAGCTGTCTTGGGAATGTCGGTTGGCCTTATCTTCAGTTGGTGATATCCCGACCTGAGATCGATTTTTGAGAATACACAAGCCCCTCTCAACTGATCAAATAGGTCTTCAATGCGAGGTAATGGATACTTGTTCTTGATGGTTACCTCATTCAACGCACGGTAGTCTACGCATAGCCTTTGGGTTCCATCCTTCTTGGGCACAAATATCACTGGAGCTCCCCATGGCGAGGAACTAGGACGAATATACCCTTTCTCCGTCAATTCCCGGATATGTTCTTTGAGCTCTTCTAGTTGTTTAGAATCCATTCGGTAAGACCTCTTGTATATCGGGGCGGTTCCAGGCATTAGTTCAATCGCGAACTCCACTTCACGATCTGGGGGCATACCTGGCAACTCTTCAGAAAAAACATCCGGATGTTCCTTGATGACCCTTATCTCTTCCACTTCCACTTCCATTTGGTTGAGTTTAATGTCCCTCCTAGGTTCTTGGACAGCTAGGAATTTCACTTTGGTGCCACTCGTGTGAGTTAGTTCCACCGTTCTAGTCGAACAATGGATAATACCTTTATGTTTGGTCAACCAATCCATACCCAAAATAATATCTATCCCTTGTGAGTTTATCACTATGAGGTTTGCAGTAAATACTACCCCCGTTATGTCTAGATTCACTTTGGAGCACACTTGTCTTGTTCTTATTTCTCCCCCTAGAGAGTTCACTGCTAATATATGATTCATTTGTGTTGTTGCTAGATCATGCTTCTTAACAAATCCTTGAGCAATGAACGAGTGGGTAGCACCAGAATCGAACAAAATGGTTGCAATGTGTAAATTTGCAGGGAACTTACCAATCACCACATCAGGTGCCTCCTGTGCTTCTTCCACGGTCATGTGGTTCACCAGTCTTGGCATCATGTTCTGCTGCTGTGGCTGCATTGGCTTCTTCTTCGGGCACTTGTGAGCGTAGTGCCCCACTTCACCGCAGTTAAAGCATTGCACCCCAACCTTAGGTGCCTGATCCTTGTTGTCTTGGGGTGGGTTTTGTGGCCCTTGTCCTGCTGGTCGAGGTTGGTAAGCGGGACGTGGTTGCTGCATAAACTGATGTTGCGGCTGTACTTGTGCTGATGGAGGCCTGGAGTTTGGATTGTATCCTCTCAGTGCTGAGTTGGGTACCACAGCACGACTCATCTGCCCTGCAGGTTGCTGCATAAGACGTGGGCGTGTGTTGCTGCTTGACGCTTGATGTGACCGTCCCACCTTCCTCTTGTGTTCATTCTCCAAGGCCTTCATCTTCCTTTCCACAATAAACGCCCTGTCCACCATCTTTTGGAAACTTTCGTATTCGTTGGAGGACATTGCACATTGCATTTCCATGGTGAGCCCTTCCACAAAACAGTCCGGTTTCTGCTCATCAGTTTCAATATCCCGTGGTGCATAACGGGACAGTTGGGTAAACTTGGTGAGGTACTCCCTCACTGTCATGTTGCCTTGTTGTAGCCCAAGAAACTCCTTCCTCTTGTTCTTGAGTTCTCCCCTTGGAATGTAATGGTTGCGGAAATTGCATTGAACTCCTCCCAAGTTATGTTCTCGGGGTCGTGGTGGGCTGCCATGTAAGCGGTCCACCAATCAGCAGCGGGTCCATTCAATTGATGAGAGGCAAACAGTACCCTCTCATATCCTTGGCATTGTATGATCCTCATCTTGTTCTCAATGGTCTTGAGCCAATCATCTGCCTCTAGGGGTTCAGCCGCACCTGTTAACTTCGGGGGTTGAGTTCCTAGAAACTCACTCAACCTTGGTTGACGTGGTGCAGCCTGTGGGGGTGGAGCTTGGTGTAGGTTGGCCATCACTTGAGTCAAATTCTGGATGAGCTGATTTTGATTGTCGATCATTTGGTAGATAGGATCAACTCCTCCTCGACGACCACCCCTGCCTTGCCATCCAGGAAGGTGAGGATTGACAACCTCATTGTTGTTGTTGTTGTTGTTGTTGGGGTTGGCACCATGACCTCTTCCTCTTCCGGCCATCTATTATGATTAACCAAATGTCAACTTAATCATTACGCATTAATTTCCCACATTGCTTGTATAAACTTAAACTTTTGAGACATTAAAATTTAGACACTTTCTGAAAATCTCGCATAGATTCTTAGGCACCATGTATCATACGAAAACAAATGCAACTATTGATTCATAAGGTTTCACACACAAAAGCAAATGCAATCATAAAGACGAGGTTGTGGACAAGTGCCCATAGCTCGCACAACTCACGTCACACACCAAACATTAACAAGCAAATAGATAGGTTCTTGACTCGACTACTCGATAACATGCTGAAATAAGGGAAATGATTCTAAACGACTCGTATCACTGAGTTGGCTCGTCGGGGTCTTCCTCATCATTGCGGCTGCCCTCTAACTCCGCTCTAGGTGGGGAAGCTGCTGGTGGAGAAGTGCGGCGACGCTTGTTCGCGCGGTGGTCTGGGGAGTCAGGAGTCCATGTGTCATTCTCCGTGACACACAGTTCGTTCCTATCTCCTCTCTCCCTCACCCTCAAGCTGGCGCGAAGCAACTCCTCAGTCTCCTTCAGGGTGTCACGGACATCCTGAAGCTCCTGCTGGCACTCCTGCAGTCGAGTGCTGAGCATAGCTGCATCCTCCAAGCACATGTCCATGTGATCATGGGAAGTCCCCTGCTGCACCGGCGGGTACTTGTACTCCGCGGTGCCACTCTCACGCTGGAGGACATACATGTACTCAGTCCTATCCAGGTGGCCACGGTTGATGTAACTCTGCCAGGTGATGGCCTCTCAGGTGACATCCTTCTCAGCATCGACCTGAGTCGCCCGACAAGCTGGAGAGCGGTGGATCTTGAGCAGCTTGTTGTCGTGGATGATCCTCATCTCTGAGCTCCATTCTTCACGCTTTTCACGGATGGTCTTGGTGGAGCTGTAGTGTATGATCAGCTTACCAACGTTGCCGGCGGTGTGGAGCATACGTCGAAGACGGCACAACAAGCCTCCTACTGTCAACCCGTAGGAGTGGTAAGTCACCGGGCGGTTCTCCTCTCTCAAGGCAAGGGCAGCTATAGGAACTCTCCCTCCGGTGGACTTGCGAGCGGTGCGGACCATGCGAACCATCTAAAACATAAAACATTTAAAATCAAGTTAGACAATAATTAAAAAATATTGTATTTTGAATAAAAGTTGAGGCAAGATGAACAAATAAAGGAAGAACATTGATTAACACTTTTACCCCACACCTTTTGTAAAATAGTTTTTAAGAACATAAGGTCCTTAAATACGTCCATTTCTACCTAGGTCCACGTTCCTACGGGCAACCTAGCTCCGATACCACTACTGTCACACCCGGTTTTTCCGCAGAACACCCGAGTGACTCCCACATGTATGGCAGGATCATTTTCTCATACATTTGATGACAAATAGTGAAATATCATTATATTACAAGCCAAGTGTTCGAATATAAATAAGTCTTACATAGCGTCTCGAAGGACGATAATATGTCCACAATAATGTAAATAAACAAACAGTGGAAGATAAGTCTTTTGGGCTCCATCACAGGCGTTGCCTGGGGGACTCCGTGAACCTAAAATTCTTCTTCGGATCCGAAGCCTTGGTCATTGTACACCACGTCATTCCCTTGTCCTGAGCAGCAATTTAAAACCAACAGAAAAGCAAGCTTGAGTACCGTTGGTACTCAGCAAGTGTGGGAAATGAATGTCATGCAGGCTAGAACAAGGAAAGGTTGAACTCATGGTTAAAACACTACGCAATTAATACCTATCACCTAAGCTTATTAAGCACCTACATTACTACATAAGTGAAATGGTCCCACTCCCCTAACCCATCATCAATATCAAATAATCATAAGTTCATTTCCATTGTTAAGCTTCCCGCTTAACATCCTCCACTTCCCATTTCATCATCCTCTAATCATGAATAAGTCCAAGCCGCTCTTGACCGTGAGCACGGCTATCATGACAGTTTTGACTCTGCAGAGTTTGCACCACTGTACCCACATGTAGTGATTTCATCCTCCGTTGCCGGGTGGACTAGAAAACCTCCATTATGCTAGTGGCCGCGAACCATGTTCACACTTCCGAGGTGTGTAGCCAGGAGATCACTACGAAGACTTTACAAAGGGATTCCCGATGAGTGTGGGCCCACTGACGTTTCATCCCTAACAGCATCCAGGAGGCTCCAACCCCCGCTGAAGTGGCCCCCTCTTGAGCCTTGCGGTTCATATGGTAGTCCAGCTGACACCTATTTCCCACACCATCTAAACACCCATACTACGCCGGAGATACACCTAATTAATTGGCCAAGCTGTCCCATCTCAGCATGTGGTTGGCACGGTAAAGCTAGGTTACATGCTCCATGAACCGGTCCTTAGGATCCAGGCAAGTGCTAAACACAAACCCGTGTCTCGTGCACACAGCACTAACCAAGCATCCAACTTGCCTAGATCCCTATCTCTACATGATTCATAATAATCCATTCAAAGGGCAAAATAATCAAGGTGATGATTTCATATCCCATTTATCCCATTCTAAGCATGGCTAAGCATGAGTAGTATAAATGAATGACATAATAAAATAACTCCCAACCCAGGCTACAAGGAAGCAAGATAATGAAAATCTAGGGAAACTTCCTAACATAGGTATCATATTCCAAATTGACAATGCAATTAACCTCTAACTATGCATCCTAGTATAGGATCAAAGTGGTCAAGGACACTTGCCTTCTTCTTGCTGCTCCGGGAATGGAAAGTCTTGGTCTTGGAAGGTGAGAACCGGCTCTGGGGCTGGTTCTAATCATGCCAACACACACATAGCAAAAGAAAACAACATCCCATAAGAAATCATCCACACATACATGCACATGAAAGTCATACACATATTTAAGTTTGGTGTTCACCCTAGTTAGGTGGCTTCTATGCATGCATGCCCCTTTTAAACCTATATATTGTTTCTAACTTGATATTAAGATTTCTAAGTGCACACTACATGTGAATTTCAATTTTACAAATTTTCTATATTAGATAATTCACTTCTTAGCTACAAAATTTGCATGATTTGTGAGTTCCCACTCCAAATTTGGTTTTCAGATCTCCTACACAATTTTCACTTGAAGTTTCTGACTTGGTGACCTCCTTTGGCATTTTCAAATTATGTATACCTATTTTCCTATATTTTCAGATTTATCTTCTATACCTAAAAGTGAACTCCAATACTAAAATAGCAAAATATATCACCTACACAGAATATATTTTGATTCAAAATATCCAACAAAATATCTTTTGACTTCCTCTCTGATGAGATCAATTTAAATTTATTTTTACCTATTTTTTAGAATTATTTCTAGCCTAAAAATGAATTTTCAGCAATAAAAAAATAAATAAACCTTAGTCGTATTTCCTTGCAGCCCCAAAATCAGTCCTCAATTTATTCTACCCCTTTTTCAGATGTTAGAAAGCTATGAATTATGTTTGCGCAAGTGTTTGAATTACTTATCTAAATTTAAATTCTATTTACATGTTCAAATTCCTGGATTTAATACTCCTCAGGGGCTGATGTGCAAATCCACACTGCAGTGGGGTCCAATTTCTTATTTTCTAAATTTTCAGGGGTCTAAGTGTGCAAAACAGAGGGGTTTTCCTAATTTTTATTAAGTCCAGGGTTAAAACTGATTTTTAAATGCATCTATATAAATTTCAGAGAATCCAGGGGCTAGATCAGAAGGTTTCAGGGGCTAGCTATTCTTTTTTAACAAATCCAGGGGGTAGCGCGTAAGATTCCCGGCCTTTATAATGCGGGGCTGATGTGGGCCGTTGGATTTTAAATGGAGGGCCGAGATTAGATCGCGAAGGGGTACGCGGGGGTTCTGTTTTCATCCGCACGATTTAAAATGGACGACCCGCAATGGGCCACGTCGCCCTGGCCGTGTGCGGGCGGCGCTGCCCGGCGGCGGGAGGCGGCGGGCTCGCCGGAGTTTCACGAATTCTCGTCTATCGGCCCTAGACTAGCATTTTCTCTGCACAATTCGAAGGAGGGGGAGTAGGGGGCCTCACCTCGGTGGTTTTCTTGAGCTCGGAGGCCCTAGAAGTTGGTGGGCGACGAGGTCCAAGGGGGAAGCTCGGCGGTGATTGTCGGTGGCGCGTTCTGGTCCAGTTCTTCCTCGGGTTGCTGGTGCTCGGGGTTAGCTGTGGTCCGGAGATGACGCTCCAATGGTTAGAACAGACTCAAACCGAGGAATTCAAAGCCTTTCCCGGCGAATGGTAGGGGCCTCTTACCGGAACTCGTCGGCTCTCTCATCGCGGACTCGTCTCGGGGCGCAGGTTCACGGGCTGTGCGAGCTGCAGCGAGGACGCGAGGTCGGTTAGGAGGATAGAAACGGTGCAGTACGGGGAGAATTTCTTCGGGGCGGCGGAGGTGCTCACCGGCGATCCGAAAACGCGATTGGGGTGGGTAGCAGAGGTGGTTTGCGGGTGTTTAAATCGGCCTAGAGCCCGGAGTGGGTGCGTGCGAGCGGAACGGGAGCGATGGCGGCGTCGTGCGGTTGACTGCGGTGAATTCGGAGGCTGCGGGCGCGCGGGATCGGCGCGGGATGGGCGGGCGACGGTTGAAGAAGGCGCTGACAAGCGGGATCCGCGCGACGGTGAGAGGGGAAGGGGGAAACGGCGTGGGCCGTCTGGGCTGCTGAGGTGAGATTCGGCCCAGTGGCCAATTTCTTTTTTTCTTTTCCTTTTTATTTTCTGTTTTTGCTTCAAGTTTGAATTTCAGTTTGATTTTGAATTTATCTAAAACATGCATTTCGTCCACTTAAATTGAATTTACATTTGCCACATTTTGTGGGTATTACAAAAGCGGAGAGAGAAACATAATGTTGTGATTTTTCACCTTCTTTGGCTTACGGGTGGGTCTTGCTTGACAGACATGCAACATCTGCCAGCCCAGCTGCCACTATAGCAAAACCAGCATGCAAAACCGGGTTACGGAGTTAATTAGACGGTTTTATATAGGTTAGAGTGTTAGATACTTGGTTTAGAAGTTAGTGGGGTTAAATAGTCACCAGGACATAGTTCAGGGGGGTATGTACACTTTTTCCAATAGTGTGTGTTCTAATGAGGAGTGAGTGGTCCTATTTATACTAGTTGAGATAGATTGACAATCGAAAATAAAATATAACAACCGTCAATAAACTCTCCCGAGTTTACCCTTGGCTCATATCGAAGTAAAGATTAAGACTTAGGTTGTTGATCAGAAGTTTATACAATGTTCTAGTCTTCAAAAGTAACAAGTGCACAACAAAGCATTCTACCTTGTATTGAATAAATTGGCAATCGTACTCACACTTTATCTAAATCCTGATGAACTTTAGCTTCCCCTCTCCTTGAGTTATTGAAAGATAAAACGACTCATAAAGCATGCATTGCCTAATGTCTAAATTTCATTCAAATTCTTGAGATTTTCAAATGATATTCAAAAATTGAGTTTAAGTCACTCAAGTGATAACTCTCAATCACTCACTTTGTATGTGAAATTTTCTCACCAAGGCAATGTCTTTTTGATCCTACATATAAATACTGCTTCTGTGGAGCTTGGGAGAGAACAAGAGTAGGCATATTTGTAACACATATTTTCCTAAGTCAAAAGAGAAGCCTTACTGTCGACGTTCGGATTTCCGACTAGCAATTAATGTGCCACGCATTAGTCCTCAAATTGGCCTAGCTAAGAACACAACAGGATTATACTAGTTCAGGCGAGATGCCCTACGTCCAGTCTAGGGTATTTCACTGTTCTTTTTTAAGAATAGGGCTGGTTCTCTTACAAGTGCAAAAGCCTCCCCTTCTAAAGGTCGATCTGCTCCTCGCTTTATACTCGCTCGCGTTGCCTCTCTCTTTACAAGTGGGGTGGAGATCATGGGCACAGATACAGCTTGTCCCGTCATACGTTGGCTAGAGTACTCGATGGAGTCGCGTCTCAGGAGTCCACCGCCCCGCCTATCGAAAGTTATGGCTTCTCAAAGTTTGGACAAAATGTGGAAATGCATACCGAAATTCAGAAAGTTTAAACTCGGCTGGTGGGCCCCAGGGCTACGTGTCAACACGGCAACGAAGCCGCACGTTGGCCCAGACGCTTTCCCGCGTAGCCACACAAAATCCCTGCGCCACAGCAGATCCCGGCTGTGTATTTCTCTCACTGACACGCGGGGCCCATGGCCTTCTTCCTCGTCACGATACCCGCGCCTCCCGCGGCGGTGCCTCGCCAGAGAGCTCGCCGCTGGCCCTTCCCGTGCCAGACCTTCAGCCAAACTCGCCGCCTGTGCTCAACTTTATGCGGGGAATATTCTGTTGCACATGCCGGAGCTCGGCGGTGGCCAGAACAGTGCGCGCAATGACGACAGCGGGTGGCAGCTCATAGGCGACGTCAAACTCGGTGATCTCTACACCTTTTTCGAAGCAGTTTCGCCTGAGAGCACCGTGGTGATGTGTTAAACATGATTTTGAACTCTGATGATCGTGAAAACGGCCGCAACTATGACCTCACCGGTGAGGCACTCTGTTTTCGGCCGCCCGCACGAAGAACTCTGATAACTAGGGTTCTAGTGGATGGAACTCAATGGTTCTTGATCGATGAGGTGCGCTAGAGGACCTAGGAAATGTTCGGTGCATAGCTCGAGCATCGGTTGCACGTGCAAGACGAATTTTGCCGATGATCGAGGTCTACCCCTCAAGCACATCGTGGAGGAAAACGAGCAATACTCGCTCGACATGGCATGACATGGAACGAGGTTTTCACCAACAACTTCAGCATACATGGGCGCACCTTTCTTCTTTGGAAGTGGTGCGTGAAAGTGGCTGGACGGATCAGCTGGTCGTCGGTGAGCAGAGAAGGGCGGCGAGTTTCTTGCGCGTGAACCCGAAGAACCAAGATTTGCGGTGAAGAACCTAACTCAGGGCGATGGAAAATGGCGAGAGCAGGGCGATGTGCTAAACTTTGGGGCGAAAATTCACCATGAGGTGGAGTGATCGGGGGCTGCGCTGGCTGTATGTGGCCGAGCGGCGATTGCCCGAGGAAAACAGCGCTCGGTGGAGTTCGTTTGCTGTGCTTTGGCCACTGACATGTGGGTCCTCCTTTCCCCTAATTATTTTCCAATTTCCACTGATCTTTTTACCATCTACTCACAATTAAGGTCTAGACTTACCCACAAAGTCATATACTAGATTTGAATTCAAGCTGAATTCATTTTCGGATGGCGGAATTGAATTGCATTTGGACATTTGAATTATGATTTGCATCCCTCCTCTGCAATTGGTCCAAATACATAGCAAATAAAGTCCAAATTGGATGAATTTTATGTGACACCCGGTTCCGAAAATAAACCAAGTGAATGCATACGTGTGTCTCGGATGTTCATCACACATACACAGCTTGATCACAAACTGAATTCAGAATATAACCACACACGAATAGTGTTTAAGTACCTTATTATAATCACTACAGGATAGGACTGACTTACGACGGCCGGAGCTATCGTAATTAAGTCATAAACCGTCGTAAGTAGCTAACTTACGACGATGACAAGCCGAGGTAATTATTTTGTCGTAAATAAGCTAACTTACAACGGCTACCGTCGTAAGTTAAGTAACTTACGACGGCGTCGCGCACCCGTCATAAGTAACGGCCCAGGCCACGTGGTGGCCCAAGCCACTTTACTTACGACGGCTTGCTCAGTGCCGTCGTAAGTAATTGAGGCTAACTTACGATGGTTCTGGTGACCGTCGTAAGTAGCAGAGGCTAACTTACGACAGCTTTTGTGTAGTGGCCATCGTAAGTTATGTTTGTAATTTAAAAAAAAAAACAAAAACTAACTAAACTGGCTGATGGCCAGCTCACAGAACAGACAATAGAGACAATATATACTCATAGCAGCAGTAAACAGTCTTAAACAGAGGTATACGCATCAAACACAACACAAAACACAAAAGGGCTACACACTATCCCCTCGACTACCTCCGGAGTCGAAGAAACCGTCTCCGCGCATCCCTCTCAGAACCGGTAGCTGTGGTGATGGAGTCGAAGCCTCCGTCACCGAACCCTGCAAAGCACATGAGTAGTTAGACATATTTTTAATTCAGATATCCATGTCTTTCTCTTTTTTCTCACTCTCTTCGTCTCTCTCTACTTTTCATCCTCTCTCTCACTCTGTTCCTCTATCTTTGTACCATCCATCTCCTTTTTCTGTCACTCTCACTCTCGCCCTCTCTCTCGCACTCTCTCTCTCCCTCTATTGTAACACTCCGTCTCTCCATCTCACTCTTACCCTCTCTTGCACTCCCTCTCTCCCTTCTATACCACTCTATCTCTCTCTATATCTCCCTCTCTCACTATGTTAAATGAATAATACAATATTAAAGAGTTTATTACCTGTACCGGAGGCACCTGTGTTGCGGGCTCGTGTGACGGGGTCGCCTGTGGCGGCTGCCACGCAGGAATTGCGATCTGCTGGCCGTTCTATCGAGGTAAGACCTATAATTGCAAAATATTAGAACATACATATTACTTAAATGCTATGAAAGTAAACTATAGTAATTTAAATTACTTACCTCTGTCGTTGACTGCATCTGGGCCATGTAGTTGGCTTGGTAAACCTGGATGGCCCTCGTCCTGTCGAGCTCCTCCTGGGTCCGCGTCAGCCTCTCCTACATGACACGGAACTCCATGTCCCTCTGCGAGAGACGACCACTCGATGGACCAACCGACGAAGCCTGCGTCCATGAAGTGCCTCTCGCAGGTCACGCCGACTTCGAGTCGACGACTCCATCGAAAATGGCAAACCTACAAAAGAAAGAAAAATAATAAGTAAAAGAAGGAAGAGTGAAAAACATAAATCAAAGAAACCAACTCGCCGGCCATGGGCCTTCCCGCCGCCACTTGCATACACGGCTTGAGGGTCGATTGGCGCGTTTTCCCGATCGTACCCTTCACCATGTATTTTGACGACCTCTTGCCCATACTTTTCCTAAAAAACATAGAACTGGTGTAAGCATGTAAATAATAATACTAGTTATAATTAAATTTAAGAATTTTGAAAACTTACCAGTCGATCAGTCGCGACCTGACTGCACTGCCCCGGTTGCGAAGGGTCACTTCCCCTGTGACCTCTCTTCCAAACCTGGGTCGCGCTAGCCTCCTGACCGTTCTCTCGCTTCTATAGATACGTGTTAGTAGGATAAATATATTATGAACACATAAATAAACTTATAATATACTTACCATGCGTTTAGGTAAACACAAATGACCATCGACGCCATAGGTGTGCTTCCCGTCCGACTGGTGACGCATATTGTATAGGTTTACGTAAATCTTTCATTTTTTGAGTCATTTAAAAGAGAGAGGAAAGAACGAGAGAGAAGGAAAGAACGAGATAGAGAAGGAAAGAACGAGAGAGAGACAGAGAAGTGGGTAAGCCGTCCTAAGTTATGCCCCAAGAGGCAGCGCGGCGGTGGCGGCGCGGCAGCAGGGCGGGGCGTGGCGGCGGGGAGGCCGGCGGCAGGGCGAGACGGCCTAGGTTGTTCACCCCGTGCTTGTGTAGACGCATACGTTACCACTAAATGTGTCGTGTCGGGCCCTAAATGGGTTGTGTCGAGCCAAACCGGTCCAAAGTCCATTTATGTACATATAGTACTTAAACACTCAAACAATCAAAATAATAATTAAATAATAATCAATTAAACTATTAACTCATTTGCATTAATCATCTAAGCAATTAACAATTCATCTAAATAAGCATAATTACCTTAGTTAACAAGCTCATCAATTCTAAGCAATTAAAAAAATTACACCTAACTAGCAATTCAAATAAACCTAGGCAATAATTAAACCTAAGCATATCAATTCATCTAAATCTAAACAATTAGCCACTAAACAATCAAACCCAAATAAGCATAATCTAAACAATTAGCCACTAAATAATTGGTAATTAAAAAACCGAGCTTCCTCGGTTGCCTCCATGGCCGGTAATGGAGGCCGGCGTGGGGGCGCCGGCGGTCGGCCATGGGGGTCGCCAGCTGAGGGGGGGAGGTGGGTGGGCTTACCTCACGGTGAAGGCGGCGTGGCCAGCGGCACACGGCGAGGCGGGCGGCGCACGGCGTGGAGGCGGACCGGCACGGCGCGGCGGCGCGCAGTGCGACGGGTGGCAGGGCCTGGCGGTGCGGCGACGTGGGAGCGTGGTGGGGCTAGGCAGCGCGTGGGGCGGGGCGCCGGAGGCGGCGTGGTGGGGCGGGGCGGAGCTGCGGCGTGGTGCGAGGTGGCGCTGCGGCAGGGCGCGGGGCGGCGCTGCGGCGGCTGTGGCAGGGCGTGGGGCGGCGCTGCGACGGGGCGGGGCACGGGGCGGCGACGCGATGGCAACTAATGAATCAATTAAGTAAATTAAATAACTAAAATCAGAAACAATTTCTAAAATAACTAAAATCAATCAATTACTAAATTAACTAAATTAAACAACTAATGAATCAATTAAACAACTTAAATAACTAAAATATCTTGAATTGAACAAATAATCAATCAAATTTGGACCATGTTCACCTTAAGAAAGTAGGATGCGGCATGGTGACTGCGGCGGGGTCGGCGGAATCCGGTGCGGCGGAGGCAAGGGCAGCTACGGCCGGGGCGGCGGCGGCCGGGGCAGCTGCGGCTGGGTCGGCTGCGGCCAGGGCAGCGGCGACCGGGGTGGCTGCGGCCGGGGTGGAGGGCGGTGCGGTGGCGACCGGGGCGGGGAAGGCCAGGGCAGCGGTGGCCGGGTGGAGGGCGGGGCGGTGGCGACCGGGGAGGCGACGGGGTCCGTCGGCGCTTCGGGTGGCGGGCGGTGCTCGGGCACGGCGACGGGGGCTCGGGTCGGCGTGGGCGTGAATGCCCGCGCCGACCCGGGCTCGTGGGTATATAAGACTTATTTACGACGGCCCCTGGTCTGACCATCGTAAATAAGCTTATTTACGACGGCCAAGCCCTAGCCGTCGTAAATAACATTTACGACGACCTAGGTCAAGCCATCGTAAACAACTTTTTATTTACGACGGCTAGAGTTGGCCGTCGTAATTAATTTAACTTACGACAGCCAACCCTAGAGCCGTCGTATATTAATCTAGCCGTCGTAAATTGTTGTGTTTCTTATAGTGAATAACTCAATGACTCAATCATGAATGTCTAACTTATTCAGCAGCGAATGACTCTAAACGACAAAGGAAAATGGCTAAGACAGCAGGGTCCAACTTCAACTCCACAGGCATGTTGACGGTAGTGCGCACGCCTAGTAATGCACATGTTCCTCGAAGTACTCTTCTCCTTTAGCTGATGTATATGTGAAAATGCAAGGGTGCGTACATGTCGTACTCAACAAAAGCGGGAAAAGTATGACATGTAGTTTACAACAAGGTAGGGAATACAAAGGTTCATTGCAGCAATCAAATTTTATTTCAGAAACATGGTAAAAACAACTATCTCTTGTTGACGAGGACCTTGAGACGGTTATACATGTCTTGAGGGGACTCACCATCCATGATGGTGAACCTCCCAAGCTCTCCTTCAATCATCTCGATCTTTGCTTCCCTAATGACTTGGTTTCCTTCATGCGTTGTCTTGAGTGTATCCCATATGTCTTTGGCCACCTCAAATCCATCGACTTGGTTGAGCTCTTCTCGAGTCAAGGATGAGGTGATCACCCCAACTGCTTGAGCATTGCGATGAAGTATAATGGCTTGCTCCGGGGTAATGTCTTCTTCATTTCTTGGAAGATGGACGACAATTTGCCACAAGCTAGGTTTAAGGATATTAGATGCATCTTCATATTATGCTTCCACATTGAGTATTCATTTCCATCAAATTGAGGAGGTTTGCCAAGAGGAATAGATAAGTAGTGATTGTTGGAAGTTAATCGTTCATAGTTGAAAGGATATTGGGAGTAGTCCGGTTGACCACTCCTTTCTTGATCCTTCAGCTTCTTCTTCTCTTTACCTGAGTGACCTAGCTTCTCGCGAAGTCGTGCCTTGACCTGGCGAACTTCTTCATCGTCACTCGAGTGGTCTTGTAGCACATCCGTGTTCTTTTTCTTGTCATGTGTTGTCACCTTGTGACGTCGACGGAATCTCATATCTCTCCACTCCGGCCATCTTCTCTCCAAGTGGTTAGACTCTTGATGGAGAGACCTGCTCTGATACCAATTGAAATTGCCTAGAGCGGAGTGAATAGGCTAAAATTCCTGAAATGACTTAATTAAACGAGATTAGAACACAAGGGTCGGACTAGTCTGGCTCAGGGGCGGACTAGTCCGATCAACCTACTGGAAAAGCCTAAAAGACCGGACTAGTCTGGCTCAGGGGCGGACTATCCGGTCAGACTGCTGAAAAGTCTAAACTTGATTTTTTATGGGTTTTTCTTGAGATTTTAGTTTAATGAAATACAGATAAATCTAGCAATCTAATATAACAAATATGACAAAGTATTGAGGTGGATTGCAAGATTGTAACCTGAAATATTATAAGAGCAAAATGATCGAACGAACCCTAAGCAATTCTAATTATCAATGAAATGTAAGTGCAAAATGACACGAAGATTTTTGCCCGAGGTTCGATTCCACAAAAGACCGGGTTTAACAACCCTTCCCTCACCAAGCCGCCACTAAGACCAACCCAGTTCTTCACTATCTCAAGGGTGAACTTACAAAGTGTTGGGGCTGCTCAATATGTGAGGCTCCCACTTGATCACGTCCACAAAACTCCAACAATCTTACAAGCCACAGGTCACACCAAGTACACGAGATCACTCCGAGAGCCTTAAACGCGAAGTTCTTCCTTATCCTCTCCTCACACACCCAAATCCACTCAGGAATTGGTTCTAGAGGGTGAGTAGGCAAGAGAGAAGGCTTAGGGGGGGGGGCTCTAGGATCACTGTGGCGGCGCTAGGGTTCCAGGTGACTCTAAATGAAGTCGGGGCATCTCCTTTTATAGAAGTCCCGAAGACAACCGTTGTCACCTACCGAAAGTCCGGACTAGTCTGCATCACATCGGACTAGTCCGATCTCACACAGGAACTATTTGTCCGGGTGAGAACGGACAAGTCTGGAGGACCCGGACTAGTCCGGCCACTAAGGCGTACAAGTCCAGTCTACCAAGACTTAGCCGTGGGAGCTCTCATCTCACACCCATACGGACTAGTCCGCCTTAGAACGGACTAGCCCGGACTCACACAGGAACTCTTAGTCCGTCTGAAAACGGTCAAGTCTGGCTAGCCTGGACTAGTCCGGCCATTGAGGCGGATAAGTCCGGTCTACTAGGGCTTAGCCCTAAAAACACTCTCACCAAGAGAGAAACGGATTAGTCCGTCCCAAAACGGACAGGTCCGATCTTGCAGGAACTCTCAGTCCGCCCCAAAACGGACTAAGCCGTAGGACTTCCGGACTAGTCCGGCCTCTTCCCCAGACAAGTCCGGCCTGCCCAACTTTACCTCTCTACTTCTCTCCACTAAGGATTTGACACTTCTAACGCTTTGAGCTCTCTTCTATGATCTCAATGCACTTGACACACACACTCTTTCTTTTACACGGCTAGCCTACTAAAGACTCAAGTGAAACCCTAATTTCTACTCTTCGAGTCTTCGGCGCCGTTCTTCATCTTTTTCCTTTTTTTAAGAGTTTAGGTGTCCTCCTTTGAAATGTCCTGTGCTTATGATCATCTCAGCTCATTAGTCTCTTAATTTGTCGTCATCAATCATCCAAAACCCACGGGGGTGCCTAGATGCACTTACACCCCTCCACAACACGGAGAGAGGACGAGGGAGAGAGAGGATGAACAAGAGAAAGAAAGAGAATAAATTGGGAGACCTGCAGGTCAAGAAGGGAGGCCCTCACACTTGTAAGAACAACCCCCATTCTTGAGTAAGAACAAGCGAGACACCCCGGCTAGACGTAGGGCATTCTTGCCCAAAACAGGATAATTCTTCGTGTGCTCTTAGCTAGGTCACCTCGAGGTAGAACGCACGGTACATTCGATTTCTAGTCGGAAATCTAAAACATCGACAAAGGTTGGTTGGCTGCTCTCGATGTCTTGGCACAGTTCAGAGATCTTGGCCGCCCCACACAACCGTGGTTGCCTGCTCACAACTACATTGTTCGCACAGGAGAGCCTATCTGAACATGGCGCCTACGGTGATGACACCGCGCGGACCCGACATCTTCAGTTTGAGCTAGGTGTACTTGGAGACGGCCATGAACTTCGTGTAACATGGTCGCCCCAAGATGGCGTGGTAGGCGCCGTTAAGGTCCGCCACCTCGAACGTGAGTGTCTCGGTGCGGAAGTTGGTCGCGTCCCCGAACATGATGGGGAGATCGACTTGCCCCAGAGGTTTCACTTGTTTTCCCAAGACGACACCGTAGAAGGGCGCCTGGGTCGAGCGTAGCTGGGATCGAGAAATCCCCATAGCATCGAGCGTTCCGACATAGAGGATGTTGAGGGTTCTCCCGCCATCCATGAGCAAGCGCTTAGTCCCGACGATTGGGCCCACGACCAGAGGAAAACACCCTGGTTGCGAAGCATGGTCGGGGTGGTCTTACTTGTCGAACGTGACGTCTATCTTAGACCACCGTAGGTAGGTCGGGACGGTGGGCTCGACGGTGTTGACCTCCCAAACCGTCAGCTTCTTCCTTCGACAACTTTCCTGGGCGTGGGTGCCGTCGAAGGTCATGAGGCAGCTGATCAGCTCGAGGAAGGCGAGCTCTTCTTCTTACAACATGGCCGCTTGCATGGGCTTCTTTCCTTTGTCGCCTGGGGAGCCCGACTCCTTCCCCAAAAAGCATTTGAGTAGGACGCAATACTTGAGGGCATTTTTGACCGAGAAGGTGTGATTGGTGCACGACTTCTCTAGCAGCTTCTCGAAGTGGCCAGTCTATGCCCGGGCTGGCCTCTTGCCTTCGCGGCGTTCGGCCGTCGTGACCAAGTCTGACTCTGCCTTGGCTTGATGTCGATGCTTATCGACGCCGACCCTCTTCTTCCTCTCGTCCTTTCGATGAGGCGACACGTCTTTCTTTGTGTCGAGGGTCTTCCGTGTCATCTTGTCGAAGATCGCCCCAATCGCCTCTTCTCCCGAGGCCTGGTTGGTGGTGATGTCGAGCAGCTCCTTGTTGGTTCTCGGCCTGATGCAGCCGAGCTTGTGCACCAGGGACTTGCAACTCGTCCCGGAGAGGAACGCCTCGACGACGTCAGCGTCAATGACATCGGGGAGCTCATTGCACTTCTTGGAGAAGCACCTGATATACTCCCTCAAGGTCTAGTCGGGCTTCTATCGACACGCCTTGAAGTCCCAGGAGTTTCCACGGCGCATGAAGGTGCCTGGAAGTTGCTGATGAAGTAGATGGGGAGGTACTAGATGATCAAGTGATCATCCGTTGCACCTCTGGATCTGCTTGCCAAGAGGTAGTCCTTTAGCCAAATGCTAGGGTTTGACTCCCCATCGTACTTGGTAACGTTGGTCGGGACGCAGAAACGTGGTGGGAAGTTGGCATTGCGTATCCTCCTCCCGAAGGCTCTGGGACCAGGAGTGTCAGGTCTCAGGCTCTCATCGTCGTCGTAGCGCCCACCCTAGCACGGTTGGCGTCGACGCTCCGGACGTGTCTCCTGTTGCGGGGCCACCAGTCAGGCCCCGGGCCACATTGTAACTGTCCTGACCCTAGGCTATAAAAGGATCGGGGCAGCCTCGGTAGAAAGGATTCGCTCTCAGATCCCTCTAGCACCGAAAGGTTCATGCTCTCACACACGCAAGCAATACAACAAGCACTCCCGTGGACGTAGGGTATTACGCTTCGGTGGCCCGAACCGCGTAAATCCTCATGTTCATCCTCGCCGTTGTACTCCAACCTTCGAGATCCACTAGCCCCTCCAAAAAAAGAACCTCCACGGGCTGCTTCCAAGCAGACCGGAGGAAGTGTCGTAGCGAACACTTCGACATTTGGCGTGCCACGTAGGGGGCTTTTCGTTCTTTTAGCTGTTCGTGAAGCCCACAATGGTGAACATCCAATCTGTCGGAGGTTCTTCCCGCTCCTCGTGCCGCCAGCGGCAGAGGGAGCAGGAAGCGTCCTCTAGTCCGAGAGCGAGACCTTCTGCGCCGGCGCCAGTCCCTACGGCAACGGTTGCCTCTTGGCAGCCATCAGTTGCGACGGCGTCGCAAGCACCGACCGAAGCCAGCCCGAAGAGTGCGCTGCTAGCAGCACACGTGCTCCTTCACAACCCCTCGAGCGCGGGAGCTTCCCCATTCGCTGCAGAGCAGTGGCGCAACGACGTCACCCACCTAGTCGTCACCGCGCTCAACTCGCTAGCAGCTGCAGGGGGCCAGGGGCTGCGCACCGACAAGCGCCCGTGAAAATCATCCAACAACGACAACGGCAACCAGCGCTGCCAGGTCCACAACTCCAAACGGCACAGCGCTAGTGAGTGTCGGGAGATCCAGAAGCTAGCGGGGCGCTTCCCGAGAGCTCCGACAGCAGCGCCAGGATGGCACACCCTTCCGCCAGTGGGAGGGCAAGCAAAAGGCTGACCCAGAGGTCAGCAGTGGTCAAGAGATGGAGTACCAAGATACCAAGCAGGCGTTGACGATCGTCCATGACCAAGGAGAGGGCTCCGACTCTGGCTGTATCCTGGATGAGCATCGAAAGTTGCTCCATGTGATGTACGGGGGGTCATGGGACATCACGTCCCGGCGAGATGTCAAGACCCTCTAGCGGGAGGTTATGGCAATAGCGCCCTCCCCTAAGCCGTCTCCCTACAACAAGTGGATGGAGACGGAGATCAGCTTCACCGCCTCTAACTGCCCGAAAAACATGGCGGAAGCCGGGCAGCTGCCGCTCATCGTCTCCCCAACCATAGCTAATGTGAAGCTCTACCACGTGCTAGTCAATGGAGGAGCGGGCCTCAACCTCATCAGTCTTGCAGCCTTCCAGAAGCTGCAGATCCCGATGGGAAAGCTGGCCCCGTCGTGCCCATTCTCTAGAGTGGGCCCGGGGTCCATTCTTCCACGCGTTAGCATCTCCCTCCCGGTGACATTCGAGACGCCTGAGAACTACTGCAGAGAGAGCGTCGTCTTTGACGTGGCGGAGGTCAACCTCCCCTTCAACGCCATCCTCGGTAGGCCGACGTTGTACCAGTTTATGGCCATAGCTCATTACGACTACCTGGCGCTGAAGATGTCGACCCCGAGTGGTGTCCTCAGGGTCCGAGCAGACCGGACCGCCGGAGTCGCAGCGCTGGAGAAGCTCTAGGCTCTGGCAGCTTTAAAGGTGGAGGCCTCCGGGAGTGCTGGGACAAGCAAGGAGCCACCCAACACACGACAACGTAGCTCATCCTCTGCGCCCCGCATTCAGCCTTCGAGTGTGGAGGAGGTCCCCGGTCAAGGTCGTCCAGATCAGCGATGATGCTGCCCAGACCACCTGCATTGCGAGAAACTTGGGCAGCAAATAGAAACTCGTGCTCATCACCTTCCTCCGAGCTAACATCGATGTGTTTGCTTGGCAACCATCACAAATGCCCGGAATCCTCAGGGAGGTGATCGAGCACCATCTGAAGATCCACCCCGACGCCAAACCGGTGATGCAAAAGCCTCAAAAGCAGTCCGTCGAGCGGCAGAACTTCGTCCGTAAAGAAATCAAGAAGCTGCTCGACGCCGGCTTCATCCGAGAAGTCCACCACCCAAGATGGTTGGCCAACCCCGTCGTGGTACCCAAGGCTGGCGGGAAGCTGCGGATGTGCATCGACTACACCAGCCTAAATAAGGCATGCCCTAAGGACCCCTTTCCCCTCTCACGAATAGATCAAATTGTAGATTCTACTTCTGGCTGTGATCTACTGTGCTTCCTAAATGCTTATTCCGATTTTCATCAAATACCCATGTCTAGAGAAGATGAAGATCACACCGCTTTTATAACAGTAGACGACCTTTATTGTTATGTCTCTATGCCTTATGGCCTTAAAAACGCCTTGCCTACCTTTGTGCGTGTCATGCATAAGACATTCGGGGACCTAATAAGGGACTTAGTGGAGGTGTACGTTGATGACATCGTGGTGAAAGTCAAGTCGCGTACATCTCTGTTAGACAACTTAGCCTTAGTCTTTGACAAGCTATGATAACTCGAACCAAGTTAAACCCAGATAAGTGTGTATCTCGAGTCCCTGTCGGGAAGCTCTTAGGTTTCTTGGTCTCGCACCGAGAAAATGAAGCTAACGCCGACAAGATCAAGGCTATAGAGATGATGCGGCCTCCCGCCCGAGTCAAGGTCGTCCAGAAGCTTATGGGATGCTTGGCCGCTCTTAGTCGATTCGTCTTTCGACTAGCAGAGCGCGCTCTTCCGTTATTTAAGCTTTTGCAGAAGTCCGGACCCTTTGTCTGGACTGAAGAAGCTGACAAGGCGTTCCAAGAGTTAAAGCAGTACATTACCTCGCTACCGATCATGGTCCCTCCAGAGCCGCGTGAGCATCTACTCCTCTACACTTGCGCAAAGGAAGAAGTCATTAGCATGGTCCTTGTCGCTGAGCGGCCAGAACCCGAGCGACTCCAAACACCAAGCAAAGAGCGTGCTGCTGGTCACGGGTCTCAGGACCCGAACCCCGCAAGAGAGCTTGGCGTAGCTCTGGTCCAGGATGTTCTCGGGTCCCAGCTCTCGGAGGCTAAACCTCGAGACCAAGAAGTTGTAGACCTCCTGCCAATGGAGGAAGATGTTCCGGACCCCTCCGGGAGGGTCCAGACCACTCAGCGACCGGTCTACTACATCAGCGAGATCCTCCACGATGCCAAGACACGGTATTCGGAGGTCAGCTGCTCTACGCAGTGCTGATCGCGTCAAGCCCCGCCACTACTTCCAAGCTCATAAGATCTCGGTGGTAACGACCTACCCACTAAAGACGGTGCTCCACAGCCCCAACGTGATGGGGGACATAGCAAAGTGGGTAGCTGAGATGGTGGAGTTCGACCTTGACTTCTTGTCGCGCCACGCCGTCAAGAGCCAGGCGCTGGTGGACTTCGTGGCGGAATGGACCCCGTCTCCGTGCCACCCACGGGGTCAATACGACGGCGACCCAGAGCCCAGACCTCCAGTGCTCACCGGACCCCACTGGACACTCTACTTTGACGACTCCTCGGGCAAGCAAGGTGCCGGAGCGGGGGTCCTGCTCATCTCGCCAGCGGGAGAGCAGTTCAAGTACATGGTGCACCTCGACTTCAAGGCTACGAACAACATGGCGGAGTACGAAGCCCTCATATTTGGGATGGGTACTGCCCTTTCCTTGTGCGTGTGGTAGATGCTAGTCAAAGGAGACTCCCAGCTCGTTATCAAGCAAGTCAAGCGTGAGTGCTCCTGTAATGATCCTCAGCTAGCCGCATATCTTATCCATGTGCAGAAGATGGAGAAGGAGTTCCATGCCTTGGAGTTGTGCCATATTCCCCGTGCGAACAACGTGGTAGCAAACATCTTTCAACGAAAGTCTCTACATGGGCTCCGGTCCCCGAAGGCGTGTTTGAAAGGAAGTTGCTGCGTCCAAAAGCCTGGCTTGCCAAACCAGGCGAAGGGGGCGAGTCCAGCACCTCAAAGCTGGCAGTCCCTGCGGCCCTGCAACCATGGCACCCGCCAAGGATCATATGTGTCGCCGAGGACTCCATGCAACCCGGCGCCCAAGATCCAGAAGCTCAAGTAGGACCCGATGCATGGATCACGGAGGTCCAGGCCTACTTGAAAGACAATACCCTTTCCGATGAACATGTATCCGCTGAACCGATCGTTCGTATGGCTAAGAGATACACACTGGTAGATGGGGATCTCTACCGGCGTGGCGCCAACATCGTTCTATTACGGTGAATAACCCGGGAGGAGTGCTGCGAGCTGCTCGCAAAGATCCATGGAGGCGAGTGCGACAACCACACTTCATCCCGCACGCTGGTCAGTAAAGCTTTTCACCATGGCTTCTACTGGCCGACAACTCTCCTGGATGCCGTTGAGCTGGTCAAGAGATGCAAGGCATGCCAGTTCCACACCAAGCAGATCCACACACCGGCACAGACGCTACAGATGATCCCACCCTTATGTCCATTTGCAGTATGGGGACTGGACATCCTGGGGCCATTCTCCAGAGCCGTCGGAGGGTACTGGTACGTCGGCGTAGACAAGTACACCAAGTGGCTCGAAGCAACCCTTGTGGTCACCATCAACAAGCAGTCTGCAGTAAAATTCATCAAGTCAATCATCTGCAGGTTCGGGGTGGTCCTACCTGTTGAATGTGACATCTGTCTTAGACCACCGTAGGTAGGTCGGGATGGTGGGCTCAACGGTGTTGACCTCCCAAACCGTCAGCTTCTGCCTCCGATGACTTTCCTAGGCGTGGGTACAGTCGAAGATCATGAGGCAGCCGGTCAGCTCGAGGAAGGCGAGCTCTTCTTCTTACAACGTGGTCGCTTGCATGGGCTTCTTGCCTTTGCCGCCTGGGGAGCCCGGCTCCTTCCCCAAAAAGTGTTTGAGTAGGACGCAATACTTGAGGGCATGCTTGACCGGGAAGGCATGATTGGTGCACGACTTCTCTAGCAGCTTCTCGAAGTGGCCAGTCTATGTCCGGGCTGGCCTCTTGCCTTCACGGCGTTCGGCCGTCATGACCAAGTCCCGTCTTCGCCTCGACTTGATGTCGATGCTTCTCAGCACCAACCCTCTTCTTCCTCTCATCCTTTTGATGAGGCGGCATGTCTTTCTTTGTGTCGAGGGTCTTCCGTGTCGTCTTGTCGAAGATTGCCGCAACCGCCTCTTCTCCTGGGGCCTGGTTGGTGGTGACGTCGAGCAGCTCCTTGGTGGTCCTCGGCCTGATGCAGCCGAGCTTGTGCACCAGGGACTTGCAACTCGTCCCGGAGAGGAACGCCCCTGTCGATACCCTCAATATCGGGTACCCCTGCGCACAGGACAAAACCGCCTAAGGACCTCGCCACTTCCGCAGGGGCGAGCTCCGAGGGCGCCACGTGTCCAGCCGGGCCGAAGCTCCCCCTCTCCTCAGAGGAGAGGTCTGGGCCAGCCACGTGGCCAGGCGAAGCCGGACCTCCCCCCTCCGCGGGGAGAGCTCTGAAGGCTCCACGTGTCTAGCGGGGCCGGGGCTCCCCCTCTCCTCAGAGGAGAGCTCCGGGCCTGCCACGTGGCTGGTAGAGCCGGACCTCCCCCTCCGCGGGGGTGAGCTCCGAAGGCTCCATGTGTCTAGCGGGGTCGGAGCTCCCCCTCTACTCAGAGGAGAGCTCCGGGCCTGCCACGTGGCAAGCAGAGCCAGATCCCCCCCCCCCCTCCTCTGTGGGGTTGAGCTCCGAAGGCTCCACGTGTCCAGCGGGGCCGGAGCTCCCCCTCTCCTCAGAGGAGAGCTTCGGGCTCGCCACGTGGCAAGCAGAGCCGGACCTCCCCCTCCACGGGGGTGAGCTCCGAAGGCTCCACGTGTCCAGCGGTTCCGGAGCTCCCCCTCTCCTTAGAGGAGAGCTCCGGGCCCGCCATGTGGCCAGCAGAGCCGCGCTACCTGCCTCGGCGCGATAGGAAGCAGAATTAAAGAACCCGCGCCTTCCAAAGGCGCGACATTGAAGACCCGCGCCTTCCCAAGACGCGTGGACGCGGAGCACGCCTCTGCCAGAAGGCGTTGCGCCTAGTCACATCATAGTGAAGACGGGCGCAGAAAGCCAGAGGCTGTGGACCAATAAACACATCGACAAGATAACCCCTGCTGCCCCTGCCATCATCAACCACTACGCCTAGCTTGCGGCATGGGCAGGGCAGCAGGACGGAGGCTCAGAAGCTACTGCCAGAGACAACTACCGGCGTTCCTGCAAGATACGGTAGATGGTAGGTGTCGGTACCTGAGATATGGGGTACCCCCGCGCACAGGGTAAAAAGCCTAAGGTACTCGCCCTTCTCCGCAGGGAGAGCTCCGAAGGCGCCACGCGTCCGGCGGGGCCGGACCTCCCTCTCCTCAGAGGAGAGCTCCAGGCCCGCCACGTGGCATACAGAAGCCGGACCTCCTCCTCCGCGGGAGAAAGGTCCGAAGACGCCACACGTCCAGCGGGGCCGGACCTCCCTCTCCTCAGAGGAGAGCTCCGAGCCTGCCACGTGGCATACAGAAGCCGGACCTCCCCCTCCGTGGGAGAGAGGTCCGAAGACGCCACGTGTCCAGCGGGGCCGGACCTCCCTCTCCTCAGAGGAGAGCTCCGGGCCCGCCACGTGGCATACAGAAGCTGGACCTCCCCCTCCGCGGGGAGAGGTCCGGAGGCTCCACGTGCCCCACAGGCCGGACCCTTCTCTCCTCAGAGAAGGGCTCCGGACCCGCCACGTGGCCAGAAGAACGGTGCTGCCTGCCCCCGAGCGGTAGGCAGCGGGCGTAAAGGCGCCCCACACCTTGCCCGTACAAGGTATTCGAGGCCCGCGTCTTCCCAAGACGCGGAAACGCGGAGCACGCGTCTGTCAGGTGCCGTTGCGCCCAGTCGCATCACAGACTGGCGCGCGATGTCAGAACCTGCCAGCCACTAAATGCCGCGACAAGACATCCCATGCCGCCTGCGCCGTCATCAACCACTACGACTAGCATGCGGTATGGGCAGGGCGGCAAGATGAAGACTCAGAAGCCTTCGACCAGAGGCAACTACCGGCATAACTGCAGATACGGTAGATAATAGACAATCTTCCTGGGACCACCTGTCGGGTCCCGGCTCCCCTTGTAAGCCGCCCGAGTCTTGGACTATAAAAGGCTCGGGTAGGCGTCGATAGCAAGGGTTCGCATTTTGCAACTCATACGCTAGCCATACACTCTCAAGCTGTAACTCACCCCCGAGCTCAGGCCCCCGGTCCTGAGCAGCAAGCAATACAGCGAGCTCCATAGCTCGCCGTGGACGTAGGGTTTTACGCTCCGGCGGCCTGAACCATGTAAAACTCGCCGTGTCAAGCTCTTACTAACTCGTTCCATCTGCGCAAGCTCTCCGCTAGTAACTAGCCCCACCGAAAAAAGAACCTCCGCGGGCTGCCCAGTGCAGGCCCGGGGGAAGTGTCGACCGAACACTTCGACATTTGGCGCGCCAGGTAGGGGGCTTTTCTCCTAGCGCGACGAGTTTCCGCCAACGAAGATGACCAAGCTTCCTTCAACGGCAAACTCTCCCCCTCCGCGTTCATGGCGAACCGTGACCACTGGGGAGTACATGTCGACACACTCAGGACGGAGTGTGTCGGCACAAGCTGGTAGCCAGCAGCCGACTCCGGCAACGCCGACTCCGGCTATGCAGGCCCCGACCAGTGTGAGATCTTCTGCAGCGCTGAGCGTACACCATGGAGGTGCGCTAGCTGCAGCAAGAGCGCTGCTGCGCAACCCACCTGCGGGGGATGCGCCCCATTCAGCGACCCAGCAATGGGTCCGTGAGGTGGACCGCCTCGTCGTCGCCGCCGTGAACCCTCGGTTTCGGCGAGGACGGCGCCCAGGACAACCGGTTGTGTCGCTGACGCGCACACCCACGGTTGACGGGCTAACGGCAGATTCCAGCTCCTCCAGGCTCCTGTCGACGGACCTGCGAAGGAAACTAGAACGGTGCCACTTGGGCCAGGACGCCCGGGTGTACCTCGAGCGACTCCGAGAGAGGCGTCGCAGCCATGAGGCAGGCGACAGCATGTCGTCGGCCTCGACACAACCAGAAGGGCAGGCCTTCGCCACGCGAGCCCTGCCTCAGGCATATGCTGCGCAGCATATGCCACAGCTATATGCGCCGCAAGTAGCGGCCCCGGCCTATGGTGCAGCCTTGCCCATGCCGGGATACGCGGTGCCAGGTGCGAACCAAACGTTCGCAGCGCCAGTACCTGCAGCAGCAGGTGCAGGATGTGCGGCCCTTGCACCCCACCTTCGCTTCGCAAGGTGGTCACGCAAGTTTCACCCGCATCTGCCCGAGAAGTACGATGGTAGCGTCAACCCAGCGGAGTTCCTCCAGATCTACTCCACCGCCGTACTTGCCGCAGGAGGGGATGAGGTTGTCATGGCCAACTACTTCCCCGTCGCCTTGACCGGCCCAGCTCGGTCTTGGCTCATGAATCTACCTCAGGGGTCCATAACCTCCTGGGGAGAGCTCTGCCGGCAGTTCGTCGCCAACTTCGGCAGCTCCTACACCCGTCCCGGCACGGAGCTTGACCTCCACGCCGTCAAGCAGCAACCTGGGGAGTCGCTGCGCTCTTTCATCCAGCGGTTCTCTCAGGTACGCAACACCATCCCGCATATCCAAAGTGCCTCTGTGGTGGTGGCGTTCCGACAGGGTGTCCGGGACGAGAAAATGCTTGAGAAGCTCGCGACCAGAGAGGTCCGCGACGTCTCGGAGCTCTTCAGCCTGGCGGACAAGTGCGCCAGAGCAGCTGAAGGGCGGAACTGGCACGCTCTGCCGACCTCCGAGTCAGGAGGACAGCCCGGGTCCGGTGCTGCTGCCTATGGGGGTGGCAAGAAGACCAAGAACCGGGGGGGGGGGTGGCAAGATGAAGTCACCATTCACGGCCCCCGTCGCCGTAGCTACGACGACCAGTGGAGCTCGGGGGCCACGCCCCGACAAAAGGCAGCGGCAGTCACAGGCCCCAGACAGTGGCCAAGGCGGGCTATGCCCCGTGCATGGCACCTGCAACCATACTGCCGCCGAGTGCTGGGAGATCCAGAGGCTCGCAGAGCGCTTCCGCAAAGGAAGACAACAGAGGGCTGAAGCGCCGCCCTACCCTCAGAGGGATGGCAAACAGAAGGTCGATGCCCTAGTCACTGCTGCCCACCAGGTGGGGTTCCAGGAGCCTCAGCGTGTCATAAAGACAGTGCATGACGGTGAGGACTCCAGTTCCGACGGTGACAGGCCAGGGCGTTAGCCAACTGCGGTGCGCCTCCGTGCCTCAAACATACCTCTCGGGGGCCGCCTAAGGTCTGTCAACCCCTTGAAGGCCTCGCCAGAAGGGGAAGACGCCTTAGGTCATCCAAGACGAGCCCGGGTCTACCTACCCCTTGAAGGCCTTAGCCAGAAGGGGAGAACTCCCCGGGGGCCCCCAGGAGAAGCCGCGCAGGACCTGATCCAGCACGAAGATAACAACCTCGTCGACAAGACTCGGCTGCAGGAGACACCCCGCAACGCACGGTCTCGGCTAATGCTCTAAGCACTACCGCCAAAGAACCAAACGCGTCGGGGGCCTGCAGGAGGGCAACTTGGTGAAGCGGCACGCTCTATTCCAAGAAGGACCCATAAGCTCTCCCCCAGCAGGGAAGGTCCCTTCCGAATCATGAAAGCTGCCGCCCCAAGTACACATGTCTTCCAACCGAGAGTGGGATCCGTTCCCAAAAATCCTTGCCATGGAGCAACACTGTAAGTCCTACTTCCTGAGCATCAGTAGAACAGGGTTATTCCCTTCTGTAGTAGATCCCATAGAATTTAGGAACAGCGCTTGGGGCAGCTAAGTCTCAAGGGACGGTACAGGACTACGTCCAGTTTAGCCTGGTTCCGACCCTAAGTGCGTAGAGTCTTGCTTCCCTTGAAGACAAGGCGGAACATTGCCTCCCTGTACAGCCAGAATTCCACCTATGGGTACGAATACAGAGCCCCGTTCTACTTAGCTCTCTCTCATGCGCTCATTTAAATTATGCATTAATTTCTATGATCGCACTATCTCTGTATGTTCATTGTACATCTAGCTCCCCCTCTCCTGCGCTCATCCATAGTCGGCATTCGCTATCCTACCGAAGGCGGCTGCGCTTGAGGCACCTGCCGATGGCCAAGTGGGTCTCTCGGGCCTCCCCCAGTCAGGTGTTGCGGTGCCAGTTGGTTACCTCCAGGAAAGGCCTGCGTTGTGCATGGGGGGTCCAGGGTGCGTATCCAGCTTAGCCGGCCCAGAGCCCAAAGCATGCGCATCATGCCCTCCGGAGGTCCAGGGGAGTACGACCGCTTTGCCTGGTCATGAACCCAAAGCGCGTGCACTCTGCTTCCCCAGCGCATGGCCCGGTACTAGGGATCGGACGGCCGTACCCGGACCTCGGAGGGAGCCGGAGCTCCGGCGCCTCGTGCACAGAATTTCCCAAGCCCCGTATAGCGGATCAGGGTCGTAAGACGGATAAGACTAGGAGACGGGAGGGGAGGACCCCCTGAGGAGAATTACGTTTCCTCTGCCTGTGTGCAGGACCTCGAGGTTACGGCAACAGGAACTGCATGAAGCGGGGGGAAAGGAGCTACCAGCTACTCCGGCCTGGGACTGGAAGGACCGGGACCTGCCCCTCCAGCAGGGGCGGGACCCGGGGGCCCCACGTGTCCAGCGGGCTCGGAACTCTCTCCTCCCTTGAGGAGGGCTCCGGGCTCGCCACGTGGTGGGCGGAAGCCGGACCTCCCCCTCGGTGGGAGAGCTCCGAAAGCCCTACGTGTCCAACATGGCCGGAGCTCCCGCCTCTTAGGAAGGAGCTCCGGACCCGCCACGTGGCAGGCAGATCTGGAGCTCCCCATAGGGCGAGATCCGGAGACCTCCGGGGGCCCCTAACACGGTTAGGACCCGGGGAGGGTGTCTGTGCAAAGCTCCGAGATTGGAAATGGCCTCTGAGTACCTTGCGGAGCTAAGGACTCAGCCAGGCAAAGCCAAGAAGGAGAGAAAAAGCATCACAGACACAAGTATCCAAAAGAGTCAAATTAAGCGAGGCTCCATGAGCTGGACTACAGACTCGATAAAAAGGGAGAAATAAGTCCTAAGGACCTCCCGGCTCCCGCCGGAACCTAGCGGCTATAAGGGCGGCCACATCCTCGACTTCCGCCCTGGCAGCTTGCTCCCGCTCTGCGGCTGGGCCCTCTCTCGCTTGTTCTAGCGAAAAAGAGGGGTCGCGGCTCTGAAAGCATGCCAGCACATGTGAGGCGACCTCTAAGGCTAGGCCGCGCCCCTCGGCCTCAAGCTCGCTGGCGACCACCGAGTCTAGCCTGTCCAGCTTGGCGCCGATCGACTCCAGCGCGGGGATCACCTCCAACGCAGGGGCTGCGGTCCTCACCGGAGTGAAGCCAAAAGGGATCAGGGCGGACCCCGCTCGATCCACGAAGCTCGAGACTGCAAGAGCCTCGGAGGACCGCAAGGCCGAAAGCTCCTCCACCTCGCGGCGGGCCGCCTGCAGAGCCTCCAGGTTCCTCTCGGAGAATTCCTTCTCCTTGGCCGCCAGGGAGCTCTCCCGAAGATGGAGAGTCTTGGCGAGCCGCTCCAACTCAGCGGCCTTGAAGTTGGCGGTCAACTCCCGGTCCAAGACCGCCCGGCGATCACAGGAGACCTGTTCCTCCCTCAAGTCGAGGTCAGCCTTCAGGATCTCCAGCTCCTCCATCCGAGCTCGAAGGTCATCCTCGCCCGCAGCCAGCTGCGCGGTGACCCTCTCCGCCTCAGCTGCCATACAACACTCCCGTTCCTCAACGGCAAGTTCACGACGCTCCAACCGCTGCCGTACCTCCACAGCAGCAGAGAGGCTCTCCTCGGCCCGGGCGTGTGCCTCCAGGGTCTCCCTGTTGATCCGTCGCGATTCGGTGTCCATGCGGTCGACAGCCCGCTTCATCCGGTCGAGGAGCGCTTCCCTGAAGTCGAGCAACTCCCGCCTGGAGTCGAGCTCACCCTTAACCTTCGCGGTCCTCTCCCGCAAAAGGTTCCCCCAGATGAGGAGGCGGTCCCGTTCAACCGTATACTCCTCCCGCTCGCGCCCTAGTGCAGCCAAGACCTGCCGGACGCTCGACTCGGCAAGCGCGAAGGCGTCCGCCAGAGGCAATGGAGCAACAGAGGCCGGGGCAGACCCCCCGACCTCCTCCATTACCTCGTCCTCAGGAAGAGACGACGCCGCCGCGGAGTCCGGGCACGCCGGAACTGGAGAAGTTCGCGCTGGCCTAGGGGCCGCGACAGTTGCCCCTAGCTCCGAGCGCAGCAGCACAGATTACCCGCAAGTCGGGGAAGGCCGGGAAGCGCGGACACTCCAGCGGGCTCTGAACCCCGACTTCCGAGCCGGGGTAGGACTTCCAGAGCCCGCTACCGTCACTGACGGCCGCTCCGCAGTCGCTTGGACTGGCGGAACAGGGGACGCCCCAGAAGCTTCCCCCAGCGTATCAACCCGGGGCCTCTTCGAGTCACCACCGGAGGGAGTGTCAGGCACCCCAGAATCCCGACTTGGCACAGACGCCGCTGCTAGAGGAGATCGAGCGCGCTTCTTCTCTGGCGGCGGGTTGGAAGCCATGGCAAGGGAGAACTCAAAGGCAAGAGAGCAAAAGCACAAGAGTCCGAGGTGAAACGCAGAGAAGTGCGAAGGGAAGCTGCAATGTGGGTAAGACCCCCTCTAAAACACCTTCCCGGGTGCAATCCCAAGCGATTCGGAACTCTTCGAATACCCCGCACCGGCAACCGCTTCGGTTCCCAGACCGAGTGCCGATGGCGGGTGGGCCCAAGCAGCCTAACTGAAGCGGTGGGGGCAAGGAGTCAGTCTCCTGAGAAGATGAGCCGGCAAGGCACTTCGGTGGTTCCCGAAGAAAGCGCCGCAACGTGCAGAAGTGGCAGTCTTGGGAACCGCCGCAGTAAAAGCAACCATCAAGTGAGCGCACGCTCCCACGATCCCATGGCCGTTCGTGCTCCGGCAGCGGTCAATTCGGGACTTAGAGGAAGTGCGCGGATCGGAAGAGACGGAGGTCCCACCTCGGGCTCGCTATCTCCCCCGAGATGGGCCCGGGGGCCACTGTCGGTACCTGAGATATGGGGTACCCACGCACACAGGGTAAAATGCCTAAGGAACTCGCCCTTCTCCGCAGGGAGAGCTCCGAAGGCGCCATGCGTCCGGCGGGGCCGGACCTCCCTCTCCTCAGAGGAGAGCTCCGGGCCCGCCACGTGGCATACAGAAGCCGGACCTCCCCCTCCGCGGGAGAGAGGCCCGAAGGCGTCGCGTGTCCAGCGGGGCCGGACCTCCCTCTCCTCAGAGGAGAGCTCCGGGCCCGCCACGTGGCCAACAGAAGCCGGGCCTCCCCCACCGCGGGGAGAGGTCCGGAGGCTCCACGTGCCCCGTGGGGCTGACCCTCCTCTTCTCTGAGAAGGGCTCCGGGCCCGCCACGTGGCAGCAGAGCGACGCTGCCTGCCCCGAGCGATAGGCAGCGGGCGTAAAATACGCCCCATACCTTGCCCGTACAAGGTATTCAAGGCCCGCGTCTTCCCAAGACACGGAGACGTGGAGCACGCTTCTGTCAGGTGCCGTTGCGCCCAGTCGCATCACAGACTGGCGCGCGGTGTCAGAACCTGTCAGCCAATAAACACCGCGACAAGACATCCCATGCCGCCTACGCCGTCATCAACCACTACGACTAGCATGTGGCATGGGCAGGGCGGCAAGATGAAGACTCAGAAGCCTTCGACCAGAGACAACTACCGGCATAACTACAGATACGGTAGATAATAGACAATCTTCCCGGGACCACCTGTCGGGTCCTGGCTCCCCTTGTAAGCCACCCGAGTCTTGGACTATAAAAGGCTCGGGTAGGCGTCGATAGCAAGGGTTCGCATTTTGCAACTCATACGCTAGCCATACACTCTCAAGCTGTAACTCACCCCCGAGCTCAGGCCTCCGGTCCTGAGCAGCAAGCAATACAGCGAGCTCCATAGCTCGCCGTGGACGTAGGGTTTTACGCTCCGGCGCCTGAACCACGTAAAACTCGCCGTGTCAAGCTCTTATTAACTCGTTCCATCTGCGCAAGCTCTCCGCTAGGAACTAGCCCCACCGAAAAAAGAACCTCCGCGGGCTGCCCAGTGCAGGCCCGGGGGAAGTGTCGACCGAACACTTCGACAGTAGGAAATCGCCCCGGGACCACCTGTCGAGTCCCCGGCCTCCCTTTGTAAGCCTCCCGAGCCTTGGACTATAAAAGGCTCGGGTAGGCAGCATTGCAAAGGGTTCGGACTCTAGTGGTTCGGATCCCTCAGCATTGGACCCAAGGTTCGGCAGTTCGCCACCCTACACTCAGACATTCATCCTCATACCCAGGCTTAAAACTCCGGTTCTAAGACTCAAGCAATACACAGAGCAACTCTGCTCACCGTGGACGTAGGGTTTTACGCTCCGGCGGCCCGAACCACGTAAAAAACTTTTGTGTTCATCTCCTTCCTTCGTCCATTCCGGCGAGACCCACGCAAGAGGACTAGCCCCTCCGTAAAAGAACCTCCGCGGGCTGCCCAGATCAGGCCCGGGGGAAGTGTCGACCGTAGACGCTTCGACAGCCCTGACGACGTCAGCGTCAATGACATCGGGGAGCTCATTGCACCTCTTGGAGAAGCACCTCATATACTCCCTCAAGGTCTCGTCGGGCTTCTATCAACACGCCTTGAAGTCCCACGAGTTTCCAGGACGCATGTAGGTGCCTGGAAGTTGCCGATGAAGGTGTCCTTCAGCTCGGCCCAGCTTCGGATGCTGTTGTAACACCCCAAAATTTTGATTCAAAGCCCTAAATCATGTTAAGAGGGGAATTTAAAAATTTTTGGACGTGTTGCATGTTTTGCGAAAATTCAAATTTAAACTGGAAAAATAGAAAAAGAAAAAGAGAAAATAGAAAAAAACCGGCCAGTGGGCCGAAACCCACCAGCCGGCCCAGCCAGCGCCCGCGCCAGCCCGCAGCCGCGCGCCCGCGCTCTCTCTCTCTCAGACAGGCGGGACCCACCTGTCATCCCTAACCTCCGATCGTCCGAAACTCGGACTGTTCACCCGCGCGCGCGCGATCGCAACCGACCAGATTTCCGGCCGAATTCTGGTTCCGGAGGACTCCCACTCGATCTAAACAAACCCGCCGCCCTCCCCCGTCTATAAAAACCCCGACCTCGTTCTGTTTTTCCCACGTGATCGCCGATTTTTCCTCCGGTGAGAACCGAGGCTTCTCCGGCGAATTCTGGCCGATCTAAGCTCGGAAATTCCGATCTAACTCGCTGGTCTTGATCCACCGCCTCCGGGGAACCTTGCAGGTGCAGAAAACTCGGTGATTTGCGGTGTAAACGCAGCACCGACGAGCTTCGCCGTGGTTTTGTCTCGGACCTCATCGCCGATCACCTTCCAGGACCTCCGAGCTCAAGAAAACCCCCGAGGTGAGATCCCCGACCTCCCCTCTACCGATCTATGCCATAAAATCACAGTTCTAGGAAGAATTCCCGAAGATCCGAAAGTTTCCGGCGAGATCGCCGCTTCCCGCCGCCGTGCGCCGCCGGCAGCGCCGCCCGCGCTCGATCAGAGCGATGTGGCCGCTTGTGCGCCGTTTATTTTAAATCGCACTGTAGGGTTTAAATCCCCACGTACCGGTTCGATGTTATAATCTCGGTCGTCGGTTTAAAATCGGACGGTCCACGTCAGCCCCGCGTTATAAAGATTGGAATTCTTACGTGCTACCCCCTGGGGTTCTCGGGAAATAAGCGCTAGCCCCGGAAACTTCTGATCTAACCCCTGGAACTCCAGAAAATCATGTAAATTCATTTAAAAATCAGTTTTAGCCTCTGGACTTAATGAAAATTAGGAAAAACACCTCTGATAAGTGTAGCTAAACCCCTGGAAATTCTGAAAATAATATTATAGACCCTGTAATGGGGTGAGTTTACCTTTTTAGCCCTGTTTAGTATTTAATTTAGGAAATTGAATATGTTGCTAGTGTTTAAAAATTAAAAGGTGGGACAAACATATTGTCAAAATTTAATTAAAGACTTTCTCAGTATTTAGGAAACTTTGGAGTGAGATAAAAACATATTTTGGGCTGAATTGAATCTGTCTAATTTATTATTCACATTTAGGAACACATTTTTAAGCAATGAATAGTTTTAGAAAATAGGAAAATAATTGTGAAATAGTTTACATCAGAGGCAAAGGTCAAAATATGTTATTAAATTATTTAGGACCAGAACCTATTCTGTTAGATGATGTGTATTACTAATTTCATAATAAAGAACACATTTATGTATAGGAAAATAAATCTAAAAATATAGCAAATAGTAAATGATAAATGGAGTTTCTAGAATCCAAAGAATTCAGTTTAAGGTTGGTAGAAATTCTAAAGGCACATATGGAGAAGAAAAATACTTTTCATACATACTTGGTAGTGAAAAGGTGTACTAGTTGAATATAAGGAATTTATTTAAATGGGAAACTCATACATATACAGTAGGTAAGTATAAATGTGAATATAAAAGTAGGAATCATATACACATGATCAAAAGTGCATGCAAGCCACAAATCAACACACATAGAGTAACCACAACACATATAATGGTGAATGACTTTCATAAATGTGAATGTGTGGTTTGTATGAAGTGGAAGTGTGAACTATGTCTTATGGATTATTGTTTTTCTTTTGCTATGTGTGATGGTATGATGTAGAACCTGCTCAAGAGCAAGTTATTCCTTTCCAAGACCAGGACTACCCATTTCAAGAGCAGCAAGAAGGAGGCAAGTGTCCTTGACCACTTTGATCCTATGCTAGGATGTGTAGATAGAATTATTTGCATTGTCAAATGAAATATGAAACCCATATTAGGAAATTTCCCTAGAATTGCATTACCATGTTTCCTTGTAGCTTGGGTTGGGATTTATTTTATCATGTCATTTGTTATTGTGCATATGCTTAGCCATGCTTAGAATGGGATATTTGGGATATGAGATCATCAGTTTATTTTTACCATACTCTTGAATGAGATATTGTGAGTTATGTAGAGGTAGGAATCAAGTCAAGTTGGATATTTTGGTTGTGTGCTGGGTGCACGAGACTTGGGTTTGTGTTTAGCACTTCCTGGATCCTAAGGACCGGTTCAAGGAGCATGTAACCTGGCTTTACCGTGCCAACCACATGCTGAGATGAGGCAGCTTGGCCAATTAATTAGGTGTATCCCCGGCGTAGTATGGTGTGTTGGATGGTGCAGGGAATAGGTGTTAGCTGGACTACCATATGAACCGCAAGGCTCAAGAGGGGGCCACTGCAGCGGGGTTAGAGCCTCTTGTATGCTGTTAGGGGTGAAACTTCAGTGGGCCCACGCTTGTCGGGAATCCCTTTGTAAAGGCTTCGTAGTGATCTCCTGGCTACGCACCTGGGAAGTGTGAATGTGGTTCGTAGCCACTGGCATAATGGAGGTTCTTTTAGTCCACCCGGCAACGGGGGATGAAATCACTACATGTGGGTACAGTGGTACAAACTCTGCAGAGTCAAAACTGTCATGACAGCCGTGCTCACGGTCAAGAGCGGCTTGGACTTATTCATGATTAGAGGAGTGATGGTTTTGGAAGTTGTGGATGTTAAGCGGGGAGCTTAACATTGGAAATGATGTTATGGTTATCGGATTATGATGATGGGATGGGAGATTGGGACCATTTCACTTGTGTAGTAATGTAGGTGTCTAATAAGCTAAGGTGATAGGTATTAATTGCGTAGTGCTTTAACCATGAGTTCAACCTCTCCTTGTTCTAGCCATGCATGATATAATTTTCCCACACTTGCTGAGTACCATTGGTACTCAACCTTGCATATTTTGTTGGTTTATATTGCTGCTCAGGTCAAGATAATGAGGTGGTGTATAATGACCAAGACTTTGGACCCGAAGAAGGTTTCTAGGTTCATGGAGACCCCCGGGCAACACCTGTGATGGAGCCCTCAAGAATAATATTCCGCTGCTAGTTTGTTTATTTGTGATGAATTTATTATTGTCCATCGAGACATTTGCCATGTAAGACTTATTTATATTCGACACCTGGCTTGTAATAAATGATGCTTCACTATTTGTCATCACATGTATGAGAAAATTATCCTGGCATACATGTGATATTCACTTGGTTGTTCTTCGGAAAACCGGGTGTGACAGAGGTGGTATCAGAGCCAAGGTTGCCCGTAGGAACGTGGACCTAGGCAGAAATGGACGTATTTAAGGACCTTATTTTCTTAAAAACTATTTTTACATCGTGTGTGTTGAAAAGTGTTATTTAATGAGTCACTTTCTTCATCTTACCCCAATTTTCATTCAAAATAGGATTTTTTGTTTGAGAGTTTATCTAACCTAATTTTAAATTCTTTTTGTTTTAGATGGTTCGCATGATTCGCACCGCTCGCAAGTCCACGGGAGGGAGAGTTCCCGTAGTTGCCCTTGCCGAGAGGGAGGAGAGTCGTCCGGTGACGTACCTTTCCTACGGATTGGCAGTAGGAGGCTTATTGCGCCGTCTTCGGCGTATGCTCGAAGCCGCCGGCAATACGGGCAAGCTAATCATCCACTATAACTCCACCAGGACCATCCGTGAGAAGAGGGAAGAATGGATTTCAGAGATGAGGATAATACACGAAAATCAGCTGCTTAAGATTCACCACTCTCCAGCTTGTAGAGCGACACAGGTCGATGCGGAGAAAGATGTCACCTGGGAGGCCATCACCTGCCAGAGTCACATCTATCGTCGCCACTTGGACAAAACTGAGTACATGTATGTCCTCCAGCGTGAGAGTGGTACCACGGAGTACAAGTACCCGCCGGTGCAGCAAGGGACTTCCCATGAGCACATGGACTTGTGCTTGGAAGATGCTTCTATGCTCAACACTCGACTGCAGTAGTGTCAACAAGAGCTTCAGGATGTCCGGGACACCCTGAAGGAAACGGAGGCGTTGCTGCGAGCCTGTTTGAGGGCGAGAGAAAGAGGAGATGGGAATGAACTGTGTGTCATCGTGAATGATACATGGACTCCTGACTCCCTAGATCGCCGAGCGATCAGGCGTCGTCGCACTTCTCCACCAGCAGCCTCCCCACCCAAAGCAGAGTCAGAAGGCAGCCGAAATGATGAGGAAGATCCCGAGGAGCCAGCTCAAGAAAACGAGTAGTGTAGAGTCCTTCCCTTGGTTAGCAAGATGTCGAATAGTCGAGTCGTTACGATTAGTTAATGGTGTGTTAATGCCTGGTGTGTGACGTGAGTTGTGGAAGCCATGATGCAATTGTCCACAACCTCGTCTTCAGATTGTTTTGCTTTGGTGTGTGAACCCACATGAAATAATAGTACATTTATTCGGTGTGAGATATGAACCCTTGTAAAAGTATAACAAAGCCTCAACACTTCAAAGTACAAACAAATGAATGTAGTAAGATGATACTAAATGCTTTCAAATTAACATTGGTTGATTCTGCCAGATGGCCGGAAGAGGAAAAGGACGTGCTGCCAACCCCACCAACAACAACGATGAGGCATGCAACCCTCATCTTTCTGGAAGCCAGGACCAGGGTGGTCGCCGTGAAGGAGTTGATCCTCTCCACCAAATGCTGGAGAATCAAAATCAGCTCATCCAGAACTTGACTCAAGTGGTGACCAACTTGCATCAAGTTCCACCTCCACAAGCTGCACCACGCCAACCAAGGTTGAGTGAGTTTCTAGGAACTCAACCTCCAAAGTTTGCAAGTGCTGCTGAACCTCTGGAGGCAGATGATTGGCTGAAGACCATTGAAAGTAAGATGAGGATCATACAGTGCCAAGGGTATGAGAGGGTGCTGTTTGCCTCTCATCAATTGCATGGACCTGCTGCTGATTGGTGGACCGCCTACGTGGCCGCCCATCATGACCCTAAGAACATCACTTGGGAAGAGTTCAAGCGTAGCTTCCGCAACCATTACATCCCAAGAGGTGAACTCAAAAACAAGAGGAAGGAGTTTTTGGGACTGCAGCAGGGAAACATGATGGTGAGGGAATACCTCACTAAATTTACTCAACTATCCCGTTATGCCCCACGAGACATAGAGACTGATGAGCAGAAACAGGATTGTTTCGTGGAAGGACTTACCGCAGAAATGCAGTGTGCAATGTCCTCAAGTGAGCATTTGTGGTAGAAAGGAAGCTGAAGGCCTTGTAAAATGAGAATAAGAGGAAGGCCGGGTGGTCACATCAAGCCTCAGGGAGCAACACCCGCCCCCGTCTGACGCAGCAAACCGCAGGGCAGACGAACCATGCTGCGGTACCCTACTCAGCACCAAGAGGGTACAACCCGAACTACAGGCCTCCCGCAGCACCAGCACAGCCGCAACGTCAGTTTGTGCAGCAGCCTCGCCCCGCATATCCACCTCGACCAGCAGTACAAGGACCCCCAAACCAACCCCAAGACAGCAAAGGCCAGGCACCTAAGGTTGGGGTGCAATGTTTTAGCTGCGGAGAAGTGGGGCACTACGCCCACAAATGCCCAAAGAAGAAGCCCGCGCAGCCACAACAGCAGAATGTAATGAGAGGATGGGTGAACCACGTCACTATGGAGGAAGCACAAGATGCACCCGACGTGGTAGTTGGTAAGTTTCCTGCCAATTTACACCTTGCAACCCTGCTGTTTGATTCTAGAGCTACCCACTCGTTTATTGCTCAAGGGTTTGTTAAGAAGTATGACCTAGCAACAACACAAATGAACCATATGCTAGCCGTAAACTCTCCAGGTGGAGAAATAAGGACAATACAAGTGTGTCCCAAGGTGAATCTAGACATTAATGGGGTAGTGTTTACTGCTAACCTCATAGTGATAGATTCCCAAGGGATCGATATTATTTTGGGCATGGATTGGTTGACCAAACATAAGGGAATCATTCATTGTTCGACCAGAACGGTGGAACTAACTCACCCTAGTGGCACAAGAGTAAAGTTCATAACAATACACGAGCCTAGGAGGGACATTAAATTAAATCAAGTTGAGGTGAAAGTTGAGGAAATCAGGACCATCAGGGACTATCCAGATGTTTTTCCAGAGGAGTTGCCAGGTATGCCTCCCGATCGTGAAGTGGAATTTGCAATTGAGCTAGTACCTGGAACAGCCCCGATTTACAAAAGACCTTATCGGATGGACTCCAAGCAGCTGGAAGAACTCAAGGATCATTTGAGGGAATTGACGGAGAAGGGGTATATTCGTCCTAGTTCCTCACCGTGGGGAGCTCCGGTGATATTTGTGCCCAAGAAGGACGGAACCCAAAGGTTATGTGTGGATTACCGTGCTTTGAATGAGGTAACCATCAAGAACAAGTACCCATTACCTCGCATTGAAGACTTGTTTGATCAGTTGAGAGGCGCTTGTGCGTTCTCGAAAATTGATCTCAGGTCGGGATACCACCAACTCAAGATAAGGCAATCTGATATTCCCAAGACAGCTTTCGTATCTCGGTACGGACTGTATGAATACACCGTCATGCCTTTCGGGCTAACTAATGCCCCGACATACTTCATGTATCTCATGAACAAGGTATTCATGGAATATTTGGACAAATTTGTGGTGGTTTTCATAGATGACATTCTCGTCTTCTCCAAAGATGAAGGAGAACATGAGAAACATCTAAGGTTGGTGTTGTAGAGGCTAAGAGAACACCAACTATATGCCAAGTTGAGTAAGTGTGAGTTTTGGCTGAAGAGAGTTCCCTTCTTAGGACATATAATCTCGGAGGGAGGAATCTCCGTAGATCCCGCCAAAATCGAGGATATACAGAAGTGGAAGACCCCTGAAAATGTCGGGGAAGTTCGAAGCTTCTTGGGATTGGCTGGATACTATCGACGGTTTATTGAGGGATTCTCCAAGATCTCGAGACCTCTCACCAAACTGTTGGAGAAGGGAATCACATTCACCTGGACGCCACAGTGCGAGACGAGCTTTCAGGAGCTAAAGAAGAGATTGACAACAGCCCCAGTGTTGGTTATGCCAGATATGCAGAAGAATTTCACAGTGTACTGCGATGCCTCTGGAAACGGGTTGGGATGTGTTCTCATGCAAGAAGGGCATGTCGTGGCATATGCATCCCGGCAGCTTCGGAAGCACGAGAAGAACTATCCTACACATGACCTAGAACTAGCCGCAGTGGTGCACGCGTTGAAAATTTGGCGGCACTATTTGATGGGGAAGAGGACAGAGATATATACGGATCATAAGAGTTTGAAGTACATTTTCACACCGCCAGATCTCAACCTCAGACAAAGGAGATGGTTAGAGCTAATCAATGACTTTGATGTGGGCATCAACTATCATTCCGGGAAAGCAAACGTCGTGGCCGATGCTTTAAGTCGGAAAGTGCAGGTCAATAAGTTGAGCTCTAAGGACATGCCTGCAGAATTGAAGGACGAGGTTATAAGGCTCAATATATGCCTTGTGAATAGTGGTGAAGCCATCGCCATGGAAGTGGACTCCACACTAGAGCGAGACATACGCGAGGGTCAAAAGAATGATGAGAAGATACAAGAGATCAGACAACTCATCAAGGAAAATAAAGCTCCGGGTTGTAGAGAGGATGAACAAGGAACGGTGGGGCACGGAAAAAGAATCTGTGTGCCTGAAGTAAAGGAGATCCGTGAATTGATTTTGAAGGAGGCTCACGATTCCGACTATTCCATTCATCCTGGGAGTACGAAGATGTACTAGGACCTCAAGGGCAGGTATTGGTGGTATGGCATGAAACGAGATGTCGCGGAACATGTTGCCCTATGTGACACATGTCAGTTGGTGAAAGCAGAACATCAACGACCCGCGGGATTATTGCAACCACTCAAAGTGCCTGAATGGAAATGGGAAGAAATCAGCATGGATTTCATCGTGGGATTGCCTAGGACCCAATCAGGATATGATTCGATATGGGCCATCATTGATAGGCTAACCAAGGTAGCTCACTTCATCCCCGTGAAGGAAAGCTACAGCGGATCCAAATTGGCAGAGTTGTACATGTCAAGGATCGTGTGTTACCATGGAGTGCCAAAGAAGATTGTGTCGGACCGAGGGACACAGTTCACCTCGAGGTTTTGGCAGAAGTTGCATGAAACCATGGGAACCCATCTGAACTTCAGCTCTGCCTATCATCCCCAAACTGACGGGCAGACGGAGAGAACCAATCAGATCCTTGAAGATATGTTAAGGGCATGTGCACTCAGAAACAATAGGAGTTGGGACAAGAATTTACCGTATGCGGAGTTTTCCTATAACAACAGCTATCAAGCTAGTATGAAGATGTCACCGTTTGAAGCTTTGTATGGGAGGAAGTGCAGAACTCCCCTATTTTGGAACCAAACAGGAGAAAGTAAAGTGTTTGGTCCAGAAGTACTACAAGAAGCCGAGGCGAAGGTAAGGGAAATTCGCAACAATTTGAGGATAACACAGACACGCCAAAAGAGTTATGCTGATGTACGAAGAAGAGAGCTCGTTTTCAACGTGGGAGACTATGTTTATCTCAAGGTGTCCCCTATCCGAGGACTTCGTCGGTTCAAGGTGAAAGGGAAGTTGTCACCTCGATACATCGGACCCTTTCAAGTTTTGGAAAGGAAAGGCGAAGTGGCGTATCAACTAGAGTTACCGGCTCATCTATCGGATGTGCATGATGTATTCCATGTGTCACAACTTAAGAAATGCCTGAGGACGCCTGAAGAGGTGTTACCCATGAATGAAGTGGATGTAGCTGAGGATTTGTCTTATGCCGAGCAACCATACAAGATTTTGGAGACAATGGAACGCCTCACCAGAAATAAAAGAATCCGGATGTGCAAGGTGCAGTGGAAGCATCACTCAGAAGAGGAAGCCACCTGGGAGCGGGAAGATGAGCTCAAGGCACAGTTTCCGAAATTGTTTTCTTAGAAACACCAATCTCGAGGACGAGATTTCTTTTAAGGGGGGTAGAGCTGTAACACCCCAAAATTTTGATTCAAAGCCCTAAATCATGTTAAGAGGGGAATTTAAAAATTTTTGGACGTGTTGCATGTTTTGCAAAAATTCAAATTCAAACTGGAATTCAAATTAAACTCAAATCAGAAAAGAAATAGAAAAAGAAAAAGAGAAAATAGAAAAAAACCGGCCAGTGGGCCGAAACCCAACAGCCGGCCCAGCCAGCGCCCGCGCCAGCCCGCAGCCGCGCGCCCGCGCTCTCTCTCTCTCAGACAGGCGGGACCCACCTCTCATCCCTAACCCCCGATCGTCCGAAACTCGGACTGTTCACCCGCGCGCGCGCGATCGCAACCGACCGGATTTCCGGCCGAATTCTGGTTCCGGAGGACTCCCACTCGATCTAAACAAACCCGCCGCCCTCCCCCGTCTATAAAAACCCCGGCCTCGTTCTGTTTTTCCCACGCGATCGCCGATTTTTCCTCCGGTGAGAACCGAGACTTCTCCGGCGAATTCTGGCTGATCTAAGCTCAGAAATTCCGATCTAACTCGCTGGTCTTGATCCACCGCCTCCGGGGAACCTTGCAGGTGCAGAAAACTCGGTGATTTGCGGTGTAAACGCAGCGCCGACGAGCTTCGCCGTGGTTTTGCCTCGGACCTCGTCGCCGATCACCTTCCAGGACCTCCGAGCTCAAGAAAACCCCCGAGGTGAGATCCCCGACCTCCCCTCTACCGATCTATGCCATAAAATCACAGTTCTAGGAAGAATTCCCGAAGATCCAAAAGTTTCCGGCGAGATCGCCGCTTCCCGCCGCCGTGCGCCGCCGGCAGCGCCACCCGCGCTCGATCAGAGCGACGTGGCCGCTTGTGCGTCGTTTATTTTAAATCGCACGGTAGGGTTTAAATCCCCGCGTACCGGTTCGATGTTATAATCTCGGCCGTCGGTTTAAAATCGGACGGTCCACGTCAGCCCCGCGTTATAAAGACTGGAATTCTTACGTGCTACCCCCTAGGGTTCTCGGGAAATAAGCGCTAGCCCCGGAAACTTCTGATCTAACCCCTCGAACTCCAGAATATCATGTAAATTCATTTAAAAATCAGTTTTAGCCCCTGGACTTAATGAAAATTAGGAAAAACACCTCTGATAAGTGTAGCTAGACCCCTGGAAATTCTGAAAATAATATTATAGACCCTGTAATGGGGTGAGTTTACCTTTTTAGCCCTGTTTAGTATTTAATTTAGGAAATTGAATATGTTGCTAGTGTTTAAAAATTAAAAGGTGGGACAAACATATTGTCAAAATTTAATTAAAGACTTTCTCACTATTTTGGAAACTTTGGAGTGAGATAAAAACATATTTTGGGCTGAATTGAATCTGTCTAATTTATTATTCACATTTAGGAACACGTTTTTAAGCAATGAATAGTTTTAGAAAATAGGAAAATAATTGTGAAATAGTTTACATCAGAGGCAAAGGTCAAAATATGTTATTAAATTATTTAGGACCAGAACCTATTCTGTTAGATGATGTGTATTACTAATTTCATAACAAAGAACACATTTATGTATAGGAAAATAAATCTGAAAATATAGCAAATAGTAAATGATAAATGGAGTTTCTAGAATCCAAAGAATACAGTTTAAGGTTGGTAGAAATTCTAAAGGCACATATGGATAAGAAAAATACTTTTCATACATACTTGGTAGTGAAAAGGTGTAGTAGTTGAATATAAGGAATTTATTTAAATGGGAAACTCATACATATACAGTAGGTAAGTATAAATGTGAACATAAAAGTAGAAATCATATACACATGATCAAAAGTGCATGCAAGCCACAAATCAACACACATAGAGTAACCACAACACATATAATGGTGAATGACTTTCATAAATGTGAATGTGTGGTTTGTATGAAGTGGAAGTGTGAACTATGTCTTATGGATTGTTGTTTTTCTTTTGCTATGTGTGATGGTATGATGTAGAACCTGCTCAAGAGCAAATTATTCCTTTCCAAGACCAGGACTACCCATTTCAAGAGCAGCAAGAAGGAGGCAAGTGTCCTTGACCACTTTGATCCTATGCTAGGATGTGTAGATAGAATTATTTGCATTGTCAAATGAAATATGAAACCCATGTTAGGAAGTTTCCCTAGAATTGCATTACCTTGTTTCCTTGTAGCTTGGGTTGGGATTTATTTTATCATGTCATTTGTTATTATGCATATGCTTAGCCATGCTTAGAATGGGATATTTGGGATATGAGATCATCAGTTTATTTTTACCATACTCTTGAATGGGATATTGTGAGTTATGTAGAGGTAGGGATCAAGGCAAGTTGGATGTTTTGGTTGTGTGCTGGGTGCACGAGACTTAGGTTTGTGTTTAGCACTTGCCTGGATCCTAAGGACCGGTTCATGGAGCATGTAACCTGGCTTTACCGTGCCAACCACATGCTGAGATGGGGCAGCTTGGCCAATTAATTAGGTGTATCCCCGGCGTAGTATGGGTATGTTGGATGGTGCGGGGAATAGGTGTCAGCTCGACTACCATATGAACCGCAAGGCTCAAGAGGGGGCCACTGCAGCGGGGTTGGAGCCTCTTGTATGCTGTTTGGGGTGAAACCTCAGTAGGCCCATGCTCGTCGGGAATCCCTTTGTAAAGGCTTCGTAGTGATCTCCTGGCTACACACCTGGGAAGTGTGAATGTGGTTCGTAGCCACTGGCATAATGGAGGTTCTTTTAGTCCACCCGGCAACGGGGGATGAAATCACTACATGTGGGTACAGTGGTACAAACTCTGCAGAGTCAAAACTGTCATGACAGCCGTGCTCACGGTCAAGAGCGGCTTGGACTTATTCATGATTAGAGGAGTGATGGTTTTGGAAGTTGTGGATGTTAAGCGGGGAGCTTAACATTGGAAATGATGTTATGGTTATCGGATTATGATGATGGGATGGGAGATTGGGACCATTTCACTTGTGTAGTAATGTAGGTGTCTAATAAGCTAAGGTGATAGGTATTAATTGCGTAGTGCTTTAACCATGAGTTCAACCTCTCCTTGTTCTAGCCATGCATGATATAATTTTCTCACACTTGCTGAGTACCATTGGTACTCAACCTTGCATATTTTGTTGGTTTATATTACTGCTCAGGTCAAGATAATGAGGTGGTGTATAATGACCAAGACTTTGGACCCGAAGAAGGTTTCTAGGTTCATGGAGACCCCGGGCAACGCCTGTGACGGAGCCCTCAAGAATAATATTCCGCTGCTAGTTTATTTACTTGTGATGAACTTATTATTGTCCATCGAGACATTTGCTATGTAAGACTTATTTATATTCGATACCTGGCTTGTAATAAATGATGCTTCACTATTTGTCATCACATGTATGAGAAAATGATCCTGGCATACATGTGATATTCACTTGGTTGTTCTTCGGAAAAACCGGGTGTGACAGCTGTCTGTCGGGAGGTTTCGATCCAAGCACAGGCGGAAACCGCCAAGTAGATGGGGAGGTACTAGATGATGAAGTGATCATCCGTCACACCTCCAGATCTGCTTGCCAAGCGGTAGTCCTCTAGCCAAACGCTAGGGCTTGACCCCCCGTCGTACTTGGTAACATTGGTCGGGACGCAGACATGTGGTGGAAAGGAGGCATTGCATATCCTCCTCCCGAAGGCTCGGGGACCAGGAGTGTCAGGGCTCAGGCTCTAGTCCTCATCGTCATCGTAGCTCCCGCCCGAGCACGGTTGGCGTCGACGCTCCGTTCGTGTCTCCGTGACTTCCTCTTTAGCTCCTCTGGGAGCCTCAAAAGCCTTGCGCAAGTCAGATTACCCTATACGCTTGTGTATCAAACTACGTGAAGGGGTGGTTGAGCCGGCTTTCTCTGCCTCGCTTGGAGTACGGGCTCACGGCGTTCCCGCAGCGCTCTTGGTGTATCTGAGGGAGCCATCGCGGGTGGACGCCTTTTGCCGCCGAGCGAGTGAACTCTCGGCGTGCTGGGCCGATGCTCTTTCCAGCAAGGAGCAGAGGTTCTCGTACGTCCATCACGCCTCCAGTTCGTCAGGTTCCAGAAGGTTGCGCATCATGGTCGTTGCGGCTGCCACATTCTGGCTCGACTGCACGAAGCGGGGCGGGTCGTGTGCGTCGGCGACGATGTTCGTCCAGACTTTGTGACTACATGCCCGTGCTCCGCCACAACAAGGACGGCGGTTGAGCGACGCTTCGAACGTGGCTCTATATGCGTCTAGCTGCGCCATCTCCACTTCAGCGTGATGCAACGCGTCTCGAGCTGTTCAGCCTGCTCCTGCGTGGCTGTCGGCTCCTTGCCAAGGCCTCGGCATTGTGCTTCCTATTGCACGAGCACTGGCGAAGGTGGGGTGTTAACGGGAGGAGCAACCGGAGGGCCGTTACGAGTTTCCACGATGTAGTACTCGTGAAAAGGATGCGGCCCTCGTCGGACCCAGCGTTGGAACTGTAGTTGCAGCCAATCGTTTGCTCCAAGAGGGGGAAAAGGGACGGTGACGCTTGGTCGATCATGCCCACGAAGTCTTCTTCAGGGGCGTCATCGTTGATAAGGTGTAGGACGCCGCCATCGTCAGCGACGAAGTCTAGGCTTCCAAAATAGAAAGCCTGGCGTGGCGTGAGGGCGGTGTAGGCCTCGAGCCCACCGTTGGGGATGATAGCGAACTCGAGGCTGCCGATGCGGAGCTTCTTGCCGACGCGGAAGCTTGAGCTCATGAAAGCCATCACAAAAGAAATGAAAACGCGATGCGACCCCCTACCTGGTGAGCCAATCGTCAATGTTTTTTCAACCAGGTAGTAATCGAATGTTGCACGTTTTATATTTGGATGGCTAGCTAACAAAGACAAGGATTAATAGTGGTTTGGACCCAATGTCCTACGTCTAGTGCGAGCATTTGTCGATCTTGTATTAGCTCTTCAATTCACGGAACCGGAGTTGCAAGCGAGGCTTCCTCAGGCCTAAGGGTGTGGGAGAGCTTAAGTGTTCGTGTAGTGTGCGAGTGTGTCGTCCCGAGGGAGGTTCCAGGCCTCCCCTTTTATAGCCCGGAGTCTTCTACCTACCCGCCAACTCCTTATAATAGGGTGGGGGTTTACATGTTGTGTCAGGGCATAAGGCGGCCTGATAAGTCACGGGAGCGACAAGTACACCTGCTCCGTCTCATCTACGGTCTACGTCTACTTTCGGCGCTTGTACACACACACCAAATGGGACGGTACGGAAGGCTATGATGGTCTACGTCGTCCTTGTCTTGTCGCACATGGCCTCCCACTCCGTCTTGAAGCCCCTCGGTTCTTCCTTCACATCACTATTGAAGTCTTCCACCTGCCTCTTGCCCGCGCTATAGCCCAGGAAGCTCCTTCACCTAGCCTTGGTGGCCGGGCTCAGGGGCCGGAGATCACTTCCTGACCTTAGGGGTCGGATGCCGCTTCCTGATCTTAGGGATATGCCGCTATGCCTCGGCCTCGATAGTCATGGGTCGGTTGTGTATGTCTCGACCTCGAGGTCGAGACTCGCAGTGGCCCATTCTGAGCTCGGATTCCAAGTTAGGATTCCATGCTAGTGCTCCCCGCTTTGCTCGACCGAGGCTCACGGAGCCACGTGGCTCCATATGATGACCGATCAGTCGTCTCTTGGGTACCCGTGGTACGTCACCCCATCACAACTTTGGATAAAGGGTATTTGTGCTCCCGTTCAGTTGACATCAATATTCTATCCAATTTTTCATATGTAGGATTCGGTAATGCATTTGCGCATGTAAAATTCCGACCTAACATTTCCAACTCTTTTAGATTCAACCCATCAATTACCGCACTAAAAAGGAAGGGCCATCTAGTATTAAAGTTAGCATTGTTTTCTCGAGGGATCTTTATAGGATATTAAAATATCCTCCAATCAGAATTGGGGGACTTTCATTATTACACATATTTACCAATTCTATCAAAAATTGTTCCTTATATTGCACCTGTGCTGGATCATAGACAATTACAAGAGCCCACTTGAAACTATCTGATTTATTACAAAAATGCCATCTAACATAATAGTCTTCCTCATCAATATCCCCTATATCAAAAATGTTGAGGTCAACTCCCAAAAGTATGCCTCCTAACCTACCTCGTCGTCAGTACCCTGCAGACCGGGTACCCCACTTAGAGGGTAAAAGACAGCCTGGGCCCCGCCTCCCTGCTGAGGCGAGCCCCGGTGTAGCCACGTGTCCTTGGCCCCGTCGTCAACCCTGGGGCTGCCACGTGCACTTTAGTTCTAGAGCCGATACGTGCCCTGGGCTCCGGTCCGAGCCTCCACGCCGAGGTGAGGTCCGGAGCTGCCACGTGTCTCTAGGCTCAGAACCCCCTCCCTGCTAAGAAGGTTCTTTGGAGCTAACACGTGTCTTGGGCTTCGGTCCGAGCCTCCTCGCTGAGGTGAGGTCTAGAGCTGCCACGTGTATCCGGGGTCCGACACTCCTCCCTACTGAGGAGAGCTTTGGAGCCGACACGTGCCCTGGGCTCCGGTCCGAGTCTCTTCACTGAGGCGAGGTTCGGAGCTGCCATGTAACACCCTCAAAATTACTACGATGCATTGCATACATTTTTCATGTAGAGAAGCATTTAAAAAGGAGAAGAAATAAAGAAAGGAATATAAAAGCAAATAAACTAATAAAAGGAAATAGGAATGGAAAATAAATAGAAAATGAAAAGAAACAAAATTTTCCCCAAATTTTCCTAATTTTCACCCAAATTCCCCCTTCCCTAATTTCCTAAATTTTCCCCAATTTTCATGATTTTCCCATTCCCCAAAATTCCCCTAGGGGGATTTTCCCCCACATTTGGGGGGAGTTTCCGGCCAATTTGGCCGCACCAAATTTGGGGGGGGGGGGCTAATGGGCCCCACCCCCTTGGCCGTAGCCATTTAGGGGGGTGAAACCCTAGCCGCCGCCCTTTGGACTTTTGTGGCCTTTTATTTTCCAATTAATCCCAGCCATTGGTGGAAAATAAATAATAAAATCCCAACCCCTAGCTCCCACCTCTTTCAAAACTAAATCTCAGCCCTTGGATAATTGGGTTGCTAAAATCCTAGCCACCCTAGCTCTCTTCCCCCTTAAATATAACTCTCCCCCTAGCCGCCTCACCCCTCTCTCTTTTTTTTGGCCGCCACCCTCTCCCCCCTTGCTGCCAAGTCGCCGCCCCCTGCTGGAATTTGGCCGCTGTCGAGCTCTGTCACATCTCGCCGTCGCCGGAGAAGAACCCCCGATGTTCTGCCCTAGCCGCAGCTTCATAATTCTCCACGGAAAATCCTTCGTTGCTGCCATTGCAAGGGGGGGGGGAGGTCCTGCAGCAAGGAAGAGAGGAGGAACAAGTGAGGTAGGTTCCCGTTACCCCTCTTACAATGTCGCCGCTGTTTCTACGCACCCGTTTTCTTCAACCCCCACGAGCAGAAAATTCTGCGTGTGGACAGACCATGTTTTGGTTAAGTTTTGATGGTGGAATTGATCTAGACATTGTGTCAAGATCATAACCACGTCCACACTTGATCCCAGCAACCCTGTTCATCATAAAACCCCATGGAAGCTGTCGGTACCCTCGATATGGGGTACCCCCGCGCACAGGGGAAAATGCCTAAGGACCTCGCCCTTCTCCGCAGGGAGAGCTCCGAAGGCACCACGTGTCCAGCGGGGCCGGACCTCCCTCTCCTCAGAGGAGAGCTCCGGGCCCGCCACGTGGCCAGCAGCAGCCGGACCTCCCCCCACCGCGGGGAGAGCTCCGAAGGCTCCACGTGTTCCGCGGGGCCGGACCTCCCTCTCCTCAGAGGAGAGCTCCGGGCCCGCCACGTGGCTAGCAGCAGCCGGACCTCCCCCTCCGTGGGGAGAGCTCCGAAAGCTCCACGTGTCCCGCGGGGCCGGACCTCCCTCTCCTCAGAGGAGAGCTCCGGGCCCGCCACGTGGCCAGCAGAGCAACGCTGCCTGCCCCCGCGCGGTAGGCAGCAGGCGAAAGACGCGCCATACCTTGCCCGTACAAGGTATTCAAGGCCCACGCCTTCCCAAGACGCGGAGCACGCCTCTGTCAGGTGCCGTTGCGCCCAGTCACATCGCAGACTGGCGCGCCGTGTTAGAGCCTGCCCGCCAATAAACACAGCGACAAGACATACCCTGCCGCCCCTGCCATCATCAACCACTACGACTAGCTTGCGGCATGGGCAGGGCGGCAGACGAAGACTCGGAAGCCTTCGCCAGAGACAACTACCGGCATAACTGCAGATATGGTAGTCGGCAGGCAATCTCCCTGGGACCACCTGTCGGGTCCCGGGCCCACCTTGTAAGCCACTCGAGCCTTGGACTATAAAAGGCTCGGGTAGGCAACGTTAGCAAGGGTTCGAACTCTGTGAACTCGCACTCTAGACATCACTCACCCTCAAGATCAGGACTCCGGTTCTGAGCAACAAGCAATACAGCGAGCACCTCTGCTCACCGTGGACGTAGGGTTTTACGCTCCGGCGGCCTGAACCACGTAAAACTCCCCGTGTCAAGCTTCTCCCTCACTCGTCCCTAATGCTGAAGCTCTCCGCAAGTGTCTAGCCCCTCCGAAAAAGAACCTCCGCGGGCTGCCCAGAGCAGGTCCGGGGGAAGTGTCGACTACACACTTCGACAGAAGCCTACTAAAACATGCAAGAACATGTACAAACCGACTTTTATAAATTGCACCACAGGAATTGCATTCATCCAGGTCATTGCATCTTGAGTAAAGTTTGTGCATGATAATTGATTGCTATAAATTTTGTATGTGCGTGGTCAAGAGTAGAAGGACACGCTCGAGATGCTTTCTACGAGGAGCTACCGCACCAAGACTTTGAGACGCTTGAGCAACACGAACCGCGGGAGCAAGGCAAGTGCCCCTTGACCATATTGAACCTATGTTTTTGAAAATGTTTTGCTTGCGAAAACTCGTATGCTTGTGTCAACTTGATGGGACACCCTTTTATAGGAGTTTACTAGTTTTGTTAACCATCCTTGTCGCTGGGAAAGTTGAAGAGTCGGGTATGGTTGTTTTTCCTTTTTGCTTCGCTTAACTTATGGGTACCGGAAGCTGAAATAAATCATGTTAGCAATTGCACTCATATAAATAAAGATGATGAGAACTTGATGATGTTAATGAGCATGGAATTAGGGAGATCTAGGTGAGCTTGGTTCATGGATTTTGTTGAATGAGATGGTGGTTTGCTTGCCGTAGATCTAAGGACCGGTTCATACGAGCACATGCCAGGAAAATAGTGCCACCACAAGGCCAAATATGGGTGCGGCTTAGCTGACTAATTAGGTAAGTTGCTAGCTTGTTATGGGCCATTGGATGGCGCAGGGAATGGGAGTCAAGGAGGACTGTCCTGGGAACTGCATGGCACAAGAGGGGGCCCGTGGGTGGGAGAATAGAGATTCGAGCCTGCCGGTGAAACCTCAGTGGGTTCGTACATCCTAGTAGCCCCTTTGTAAATGCTATTTTGTGATCTCTTGGCCATACACTGATGGCTGTGTACTGATGTAATGGAGGTTCTTTCTAGTCGCCGACGGGTGACGAAATCACGAACTTGTTGGTAAAGTGGTGCCACCTCTGCAGAGCGTAAAACTATTATGATAGCCGTGCTTCCGGTTACAAGCACCTGGCCAACTTCCATGATTAGAGGCAAAACTTGGGATGTTTATTCGAGTATGGTTATGGTATGGTCATTAGGATTGGTTTTGGAACTGTTTTGGGTCACGACAATGAGTTTGATTACGGTTCTATGAAAATGAGATGGTTATGAATATTTATAAGTATGAGATGAACTTGAGAAAGAGTAATGGATGGTTGAGACTTAATAAATGGTGAATTATTATGAGAGAATGTTGCTGAATTACTTGGCTAATTTAAGTTAAGGTGTTAGGGATAAAATTTCTATGTTATTGATGTACTTAGTGCTTTTATTAGTCTTTAAAGACCTCTATGTAATATTTTGATTTACACGTTGAACTTGGCTTGTAATACATGGTAATTCACTATTTTTCGTCATATGTATAAACGAACGATTCTGGCATACATGTGAGAATTTATTGATATTTGTGAAAACCGGGTGTGACAATATTCTACAATTATACAACAATCAAGTAGTGCGAAAATTGATTCAATCCATGTTGTAATAGAGTATCTGAAGTTTGTGCGTGTTTGATTCTGTAGTAGTCTTCATCCACTAATAATATTTCTCCGCTTGCTCTTTCCACCAGCAGCGCGACATAATGTTCTCTGAATTTAGTGCCAATAGACTCTACCGCAACCCTTTCATTGATTTGATCCATTTTAGTTTCTTAAAGACACACTATAGTGCATTTTGTTTCTCTCAGTCATGTAGAATCCCCACATTCCAGTTATGATTACTTATGGGCACAATACATGGGACGCATACAAAGATATTACAATTGTACAATGTCACTATTTAATTAAGCATGTCCTCTTTGTAATAAAACAACACTAAAGTCCATGTCTCATCAATCAGAGATGGAGCAGGCACCGGAGCGACTTGCCTTGCTGGAGCAACTCGAAGGCCTTATTGATGTCCGAGAAGGGCATCTTGTGTGTTATGAAGCCATCGAAATTTATCTTCACCTCCTGAACAAATTCGAGAGCAACTAAGTTACCATTCGATCATGATATGCTTTGGCATCTGTATCATCTGACGATGCCGTGTTCCTCGACAATGAAAAAATCCGTGTCGTACTGTATTTCTACTGAACGGGTTGCAGTGACGTACCCCACTCATGCACTTCTCCACGAGCTCAGGCAGCTCGGACTTGCCCTTGATGTCACCGAATACGCATCCCGTGATCCGACGGCCGTCGAAGAGCTCCATCGGGTGCAGCGGCATCATCCGCGGCGTCGCATGGATCCCTAGCACCACTGTCAGGCCCCAACCCTGCATACATACATTTGTGCACGCAACAGTTTCAGCAACTGTTTTTACACGAAGCAAATAGAACTGCAGCTGAGCTGTTTGCGCGCGGAACTACAGAGACAGTGAGTGTACAAAGCAGACGTACGTCATGCGTGGACAGGAAGGCCTCTCTGAGAACATCATTGATGCCAGTACACTCGAAGCTGTAATCGACACCCCCATCAGTCATCTCCCTGATCACCTGCGGAGGAACATAAGCTCTGCTTAAACTTCACTATATGCATCAAGGTAAACTGTAATGACAAGGTTGATATATGTATTCGCTGCATAAAAGAAAAAGATGCACGTACCTCGTGCACTGGTTTTCCACAGGCCTTAGAGTTGATGAAGACAGTGATACCCATCTCTTTTCCTGCACGCATGGTCAGCAATTTTCAGGTACTTTTTTACCATCTTGACATTTCATTCGAATCCATTTAGAAATGTTTCTCATAGTAACGGGCAGTAAAAATTATTAATGAAGACAGTAATTTAAGGTAAGAAGCTCTTGTTTCACAATAAGGTTACTGAAAACATTAAAACAGAGGTTTCTAAGTAACACGTTTCTGCTCTTTTCATCTCTGTACTAGGAAATTTTGTCAACAATGAAATACCTGCAATCTTTAATGTGTCATTTGAAAAAGAAAAAATAGAACAAACAGAAGGCAATGAGCATACCAGATTAGGCAATGCTGAGCAAGACATTTAATTTGCTGTCATCTACCTCAATTTCAAAAGGAAATAAACAGGGGATGGGGGTAAGGGCGAATCAATTCACCAATCAGATGTTTTTTTCTTAACTGAATCCTCTTGTAAAAATAACATCAACCTCAAGAAAGGGATTAGGTTCCCACCTTGAAAGCTATCAAAACTCTTCTAGCTTGCCGGAGAAATTATAGTTTCATGACATAATTTAGCATGAAAATTATTGAAATGGAACTGAATTTGTCAGTCTATGGTATCATTTTATAAATCCTATTTCAAATTTCTTCCTTTAATAACGATTAATCCTTACTGAATCTTAGATATCTTTTATGCTATTTCTGACTATTTCTTATCATTATTTACCGTGTATTTTTTGGTATATGGCTCATGGAACTTTAGAGATTAACAGAATGTCCACATTTTCACAGAGCAGGTTCTATCCTGATCAACTTATCTCCGTGCGAAATATTTCAGCCCCAACATGAATTGTGTTAACAGATTTTATAGGCACAGTTCACCCTCTGAGTTGCTCTAAAAAGATACCTAAGTTAAAGTGATTACAATTATGCAGCACTTATCACATAATTGTAATATTCTATATCTCTATATATTAGAGCCTCCAGCCCTCATAATATAATAAGCCCTTATAATATAATAAGCGCTATTACCTAAGGTTTCGTTGCTATCCTAGCCCGAGGTTTTTTTGCCGCCGTCGATTCCTTCTCCTATTCGCTTGCGTCCTCTGCATCGCGCCCGCTCCACCGCCGTGCGCTGCCGCTGTCCCCACTCGGTCGGCCCCATGTGCATCTGTAATCGGAGACAGCCTCTGACCGCGGTGCTGCCCCGAAATGCCCAGAAGTTGGACCCGCCGGCCTCTTTTGTGGTCCAGCAGTGAAGCTCGTAGATCGGCTGTCCTCCTGCTCCAAAGCAAGACCCACCGCCGTCTCCGCTCTTCTGGGGACCACCTCTAGCTGATCTTCTTCACATGTGCGCTCAGGACCTGCACCTGTACTGCACCGGTCTGCGTGCCCAACAGGCACACCTGCTCAGATCTGCGCGTTCAGGACCGCCGGCCGCCTGGTATTTTGCGTTGATCACAGGTGAAAAAAAAAGGGAAAGAAGAAAGAATAATTTTTTTCTGCAGCTTGGGCTGCTTTCTCTTCTGCACTTTCTCCGTCGCCCGTTCCTGTTTATTTTGTGCTCTCGTTGTCACCTGTTGTTTTGACAGGATGATGTCTTCCGGTGGTGTTCTAGTTCTGTGGTGTCCGGTGCTTTTTAATGGCATGAACTATCACGATTGGGTTTCCTGCATGCGTCTACATATGTGTGGTCTTCGTCTCTGGGATTTTCTCACAGGTGATCTCAAATACCCGCCTCGTCCTACTACTACAACATAACCTGTCATTCGAAAAAAGACTGTAGATAATGAGAAGCAGAAGTTATTTGCAGATTATAAGATCTGTCTTTCTACCTACGAGTCTGAGTTTAGTGTATACAGTACGTGGTTGTATGAGGATGCTCGACCTAGTGTTATTCTTGCTACTAGTATGGGTGATCGTCTCGCTGCTGATATAGTTGAGTTTAAGTATGCACACCAGATGTGAGCTTTTCTACATCATCGTTATGAGCGCGGCTGTTATGACAGTAGGATTCTATAGTTGATAAGTTTTTTGCTCAGTTGTCTGCTATTTGGAGTCAACTTGACACTCTTGGTCCTCAACTATTACCAGACACCTGCCAGTCTTATAGGAGTCAAAGGGATGCACTTGAGCTTCGACGTACCTATGATTTTCTGACCCGACTTCGTAATGAGTTTGAGCCTCTTCGTGTTCAGCCGCTTGCTCGTCACCCCTGTGTCTCTCTGATGGATGCTAAAACCAGTGCTCGTAATGAGGATATTAGTCTTCATGCTACTGGTTTGTTGGACTCCTCAGTTTTGGTTGCTCGTTCTCCGACTTCTCGACAGACTGCTCCTCCACCGACGATACCTTCTTCAATTTTTCCTCCTGCACCTCGAGGGCGTGGTAGTCTTCACTGCAACTACTGCGGTAAAGATGAGCGTCTGAAGGCATCTTGTTTCAGGAAGAGGAAGGCTCAAGCTCGTCGTTCTTCACATGATGCTGGTAGTGCTGGTACTGGAGGCTCTCAGAGGAGGTCTGCTACTACAGATGACCCGTTTCTCACACTTCTTCGTCGGCTTACTGCCTCTACACCTTCAAGAGCTGTTGGTTCTATGACTCAGTCTTCTGCACCTTCGGATACTTCTACTACTTCTCAGTCTTCCACTGAGGGACCACCTTCCACTTCTGGTCTAGGTACGTGTCCATGGATTCTTGATTATGGTGCTACGTTCCATATGACTCCTTATCGTACTGGTTTGTCTTCTTTCAGTCCTTCCTCTTGTTCTCTCACTATTCATACTGTCGTTGGTTCTCTTCTTTCTATTGTTGTACGGAGCACCCTTTTATCTAACACTTTTGATGTTTCGGATGTTTCCTATGTTCCTGGTCTAACCATGCAGCTCATATCCGCTGGACAGCTCACGGATCATGATTGTCGCGTGATTCTTGATTCTGATATTTGTTATGTTCAGTATCGCCGCACGGGTCGTTTGGTTGGTATTGGCCCTCGTTGTTGTGATTCCCAACGTCTCTAGGAACTTGACTGGCTTCGTCTTCCTTTCGCTGCGCCTGGCAGCCTTGACGGCTCCGTCCTTGCTGGCTCATCCACTTTGTTATTAGCTCAGTGGCATCATCGTTTAGGTCATCTTTGTGGCTCTCATCTATCTGTCTTAGTGCGTCGAGGTCTTTTAGTATCTATCTCAAGTTCAGAGTCTTTATCTCAGTGTGAGGGTTGTCGATTAGAAAAGCAGACTTAGCTCCCTTATCATTTTAGTGAGTTAGTGTACCTCTAAGTGGGTTTATAAGGTTGAGACCCGCTCCGATGGTTCCCTTCAGCGATATAAAGATTGGTTAGTCGCTCGTGGTTTCTAATAGGAACATGGCCGTGACTATGATGAGATTTTTGCTCCTGTTGCTCATATGACCACTGTTCATACCCTTCTTGTTACCTCTATTTGTGAGTGGTCCATCTCTCAGCTTGATGTGAAGAATGTCTTTCTTAATGTTGAGCTAAGTGAGGAGGTTTATATGAAGCCACCACCTGGGTATTCTATTCTTGAGGATGATTTGTCGTCTTCATCGCTCCCTTTATGGCCTCAAGCATGCTCCTCGTGCTTGGTTCCAGTGCTCATTATCATGCGCTCTTTGTGCATACCTCGTCTCGTGGTCGTACTTTTCTTCCTCTATGTTGATGACATGATCATCACCGGAGATACACTGAGTACATATCCTTCATGAAGACTCTTCTAAGTGATCAGTTTCTTATGTCAGATCTTGGTCCTCTTCGCTACTTTATTGGTGTTGAGGTTTTCTCTACCTCCGAGGAAATTTATTTGTCTCAAGAGAAGTACATTCAGAATCTTCTTGATCGGGCTTCTCTTACTGATCACCGCATTGTTCAGACTCCCATGGAGCTAAACATTCACCTTCGACCCACTGATTGTCACTTGCTTGATAATCCTACTCGTTATCGTCATATTGTAGGGAGTATAGTTTTTCTCGATGCCACTCATCCTGACATCTTGTACTCCGTTCATATTTTGAGTCAGTTTGTTTCGGCTCCGACTCAAATCCACTACAGTCACTTGTTTTGTGTCTTGCGTTATCTTCTTAGGACTATCTCTAGACGCTTGTTCTTTTCACGTTCTAGCTTCTTACAACTTCAGACGTATTGTGATGGCACTTGGGCTAGTGATTCCTCTAATCCTCGATCTCTTTATGCTTATTATGTTTTTCTTGGTGGTTCGCTCATTGATTGGAAGACTAAGAAGCAGGTAGCAATTTCTCGTTCGAGTGCAGAGGCTGAGTTGCGTGCTATGGCTCTTGTGACTTCAGAGGTTACTTGGTTACGGTGGTTGCTTCAGAATTTTGGTGTTTTTGTTTCTATGACTTCTCTTGTGTCTCATAGTACAGGTGCCATCAGCATCGCTCGTCATCCGTCAAGCATGAGCCGACCAAGCATATTGGTGTTGATGCTTTTTACACACGAGCACAAGTATAGTATGGTGTTGTTGATCTTCAGTGTGTGCCTTCAGAGATTCAGCTGGCTGATTTTTTCACGAAGGCACAAACCCAGGTTCAACATAGATTTTGTCTCTTCAAACCCAGTTTTTTTATGCACCTTGAGTTTGATGGGGGTGTTAGAGATATAGGAGTTTATTGTGTTTTCCCTATTGTATGAGGGGCTTTATGCATATTTGTAATCTCCTGTACCTCTATATATTCACCCCTCCTGCCCCCATAATACAATAAGCGCTATTCATAACAACAATGACCAACCATTGGATAGTTTAATTGGCGCAGTAAGTCAGAGCTTCACGTCATTACGTGTCTGCGCTTATACTCCCTCCTTGTGGAATTATTTGATGTTGGCTAGTTCAATTTTGAATTAACCGACGTCAAATATATAATTTGAAATAGAGGGAGTATGAATTTCGAGGGTAAAAAAGAACGATATGTTCTGGTTAATTATTGAGTCTAACAACGAACATGCCAGTTATTTGAGACCCTTTTAGATAAAAAATAAAAATCACGAAGACAGGGTTAAAGTTAAGTTCAAAGAACTCGAGACTGCCAAAATGTCAAGTCATGCTTGCGTGATGAAAAGCCATTTCGTTTTGTCATTTGATAAGGACATGAAGATGGACTAGTAGAACAACGGTAATCAGAAACGGAGGGACAAGACGTGTCTGCACGCGCACCTTTAGTATACTTTTCAGGGTTTATATCAACCCCAATGATCCGAGCTGCCCCACGTAGCCTGGCGCCCTCAGCAACCTAGAAATACATCAAATCATGTTTGTGGTTCACATAAACCTTAACTGTGCCAAACAGTAAATATTCTCAAAAGTTAATGAAATTTAGTTCATATTTCTAACCGCGAGACCAACAGAACCAAGCCCAAAGACAGCAACCGTGGACCCCTTTGAAACATTTGCTGTGTTCCACGCAGCTCCAACTCCTGAAGAAAAAACATATGAAATTGAAATTATCATTTTTAAAATAATAATAATAATATTTCTAACAAAAGAAGTATAAGAAGGAAAAGGCTAAGAGGTGAGAGAGAGCTTTTAACCATGCTTTCGCTACAAATCATAGAAGAACATTTCCTGTCAAAAAAATCCTAGAAGAACATATTGTTTACATGAAGAATCACTTTAGAATTTATGCATCATACACAGACAAATATATTGGACTAGGGAAAATCGCGGTGAATTGGATACTAAATAGTTTGAAGATACATGTTACTGACACTTCAAATGCGTATGCACTGAATGAATCTAACATACCAGAAATTAAGAGGTCCTGAAAGTATCACAGCTTGAATTAATCTGCTGCACCTTGAAGCCTCTATCAATAATCTCCAGATATATATATATATATATATATATATATATATATATATATATTCCTCAGGACCCGTCCAACATAAATGTTTGGGTAAGTAGCGCAAAATTGAGCACTCACTATCGGATCCCATGCTTGGTTCTACGACAATGAATTGTAGTCACAATCGAAAATCGTGTTTCCAACATTTTTTGTGGACCGCTTTTGTGAGCAAGCTAGAAAGCAATAGAGAAGGCGGCTAGATGAACCGTCTCAGTTAAACATGGAGAAGTTTTCTTATTTACCATTGAAAGATAGCCTAGTTTCTTATCAGCCATTAAAATTTTAGATTTGCCTTTTAACTGCCATTGGACCCAAAAATGATGCCTTGGGTGCCATCGAACTTCCGTAACCTGCGGTGGCCTGATTTCTCTGTTAATAGCGAAAAAACCCTTGAACGTTTACCCCTTCGCATATAAATAAGAAAATCTCTCTTAAACATACACCAAGGGAGTTGACTCATTGAGCAAGTCCAAGGTCCATGAGTCATACAGATTCAGCTCACTAGCAGATATGGACAGTTAAGGAAGAAAGATAAGAGTATCAATACAATCTATTACCCTCCATGAAGTTGGATTGTAAAAAGAGCGTGAAGCTTTCTTTAGTGAATGTATTTGACTAGGAATCCTTAGTGTGAACTCGTGTCCACATGTGAGCGCGCGAACATTTTAAATAAGCTATTTTTTAACAAGTTCAAACTGCGTGAAATATGTCCTAAGTAAGTTCATTATTAAGACTGCATACGATGGAAATTGGATGGAGGGCCAGGCACTGTGGGCGGGACGCAGCAGTCTGCTTCATTTGGAAACAGAGTTGGCCTGACACGGCGGTCTGTTTCATATGGAAACAGAGTTGGCTTGACACGGAAATGGCCAGGCTTTCCACGAGTGACCCGTGACCTTTCATGCTCCCCAAATCAAATCCACTCAAAAGCATCCAGGTGACAAGGGACCACAAAACTTTCCAGGGCAATTAATGTTGAATTGATTCATTACCTGTGGAGATGCAGCAGCCGAGGAGGCTCATCTTCTCCAGCGGGGCCTTGGGGTTGATCTTGACCGCGCAGGCCGCATCGAGCACGGTGTACTCGGCAAAGGTGGAGGTGTTGAGGAAATGGTAGACCGGGCGGCGACCGCCGGACCCGTCCACCACGGAGAACCTCGTGCCGCCGTCGGAGACCATGGTGCTCTTAAACGGTTTGACACGGTAGGTCTCGCACAGGTTGGTCTTCGCGGACCCGCAGTAGGAGCACGCTCCACATTCCCCGGTGAAGATTGGGACCACATGGTCCCCCGGTGAAAGGTCTTGTACCCCTTCGCCGATGCTCTCTACAACCCTGTATGTGAGTTGCATGTCACCGTCAGTTGCACATCGAAAGGATCGCTATTTTCATTGCCCACCCATGCTCTGCTCCCTGAGAAGCTGGTCTACGGTTAATCTAATTGGATTCGCCACATGTATAGGAATAATATAAGATGCTCGATACTCTAACTACTGACGAAAAGGTCTCAGTAGTTGCCAGAAACTATAGCCTTGTCGCACAACCATATGGTTGGTCCATTTTGTCGGCTCTTAAAGCCGGAGCAGACCGATGAATTGCTAGCTTGCAACAGAAATACTACATGGGTAGAGGCATGTGAGCTAAGCTGGCCATCGGAGACGGCGTCTGCGTCGCAAGATCCAAAGCAGTGTCCTCGTCTCGATCTTCCAACGTCTAACCAATTCTTCTTGGACTTGTTAGTTATGGCCAGGGTATACAAAACCACCCACAGCCTGTATAAAATCTCCATGATTGGATCCAGTCCTACGCCCTCAGAAAAAGGATATCTCTTTGCCGCCAAGTTGACCTTTATATAGTTTAATTGATACGCAAACGCTGTACCGATATTTCTACTCCTAGCAAAATCAATGACTACTATGGTCTAATTGTTGATTAATCATACCAAAGTGACTCTGTTTATATTTTATTCGTGTTGGTCTGTGCAAATTTACTCGAACCAATGCTAATGAAATAAAAACAAAGGGAGTAAGTAATAAAGTTCAATAGCTGGAGTCCCCACAACCCACGTGTACGCATGCGTGAAAATATTGAGGGTAATCCGGAAGCGTTTTGTAAGGATTGTGCGAGCTGGTAAGATAAAAGTTTGCTCCTTTGAATTCGGGTGGCGGGTGCATGCAGAAGCCGACGACCGTTTGACCCAAAAAATTCCTGCCTTGAGAAGTCGATTGTTGAACGAAATCTCAGCTAAAAACTGAACCGTAAAAAAACTCTTAGCTAAAAACTGAACTGAAAAGGCTGTGTTCTAACGTGAAATATCTAGAACCGGAGAGACATAGAGAGTATCTAATAATCAGCACAGAATTTAGTGGAAGATCAGTATAAACATGGAAGAAAGTGAGAGGTGCTGGGCAAGGTTACGTACCCGGCTGCTTCGTGGCCCAAGATGCGAGGGAACTTGCTCTGCAGCTCGTTCTATTGTCCATACAGCGTTGTAGCGCCGTCACATGGGAGCAGGGAAATTGGAGAATTTATTCAAGGGATCAAGTAAAGAATCAAGTCGCGGACAAGGAAAGGATATCGCCATACGATGCACATGCGAAAACACTGTGTACTGCTTGTTGTGTTTCTGTGGGTGCGTACCTCTCCCTTCCATGCGCTCAGGTCGGTGTGGCAGATGGAGGTGAAGAGCACCTTGACGCGTACCTCCAGCCTCCCCGGCGGCGCCACCTCCACCTCTTCCACCGCTAGTGGCTCGCCGGGGCCCCACGCCACCGCCGCTGCATGCATGGCGACGCATCAGCCATATGGTTATCAGCGAGCAACACACGCTTCGTCACGGTGTAGGACTAGGAGCCTGCGGTCGGCAGAAGAAGAAAGCAGCTAAGAGCAGAAAGAAGAGTTCGAGCAAAGCACCTTTGCATTTGATTGGTTTTCCTCGAGTGCTGCTGCCGTTCCCGATGGCCACCGACAAGCCGTTGCCGTTACCAGCCATGGTGTCTTTCGATCCTCCGGTCGATGACTTCTTGGTTCTCTCGCTGTCGACTGCTTTTTGAGAAAGAAAATGAAGTACTTGGCTCTAGTGAGATATAGCGAGGCCAGGGAGAGCCAGCCTGTTGGACTGTTAAATAGCCAGACGAGGGAAGGGGAAGGAAGAACAAAGTAGATATCCTTCTCCTTTTTTCCTGTTTTTGTTTCCTTCTGCAGTCTGAAAAAGATGGTGGGCCCTTTGACTCAGCTATAAATATTTAACTATTGCTGAAAATAAAAAGGTGTCGGTGCCCGTTGGGTGGATTCAATATGTTAATATTCAAATCTTGGTTTGTTTTTTCTTATTTTGTGGTACCACCTAGTTAAAACTAGAGAGAAGATTGTTCTGACATACTTCCTTCAATTTTAAATATATAACAATGGCTAGTTTAATTTGAACAAATCAGCATCGCCTGCGCCCGCGCCGAGGCGAACGCCTGAAATCACAGCTGATCTCGGGTGTATGAGGAATATAATTTCTATTGATTGAGAGATGTAACTTACTGTAGTGCTTACAAAAAATGTTGGTAATACCCGACATAATATTCACATATTCATGTAATGCACTGATAGGTATGGGTAACAATTCCAAAATATTGTGGGAATGATTAACTTGAAAATATTTTTTGCAAATGATTGCTAAATACTTGCAATATATATTACAAATATAATGCGCCACAAGTCCCAACCTATCTTTAAACATGTGGTCGCTGTCTATGTTAGTTAACCAAGTTGTCGTCATTTAGCTGGATAATTTGGTGCCGCTCCATGTGCGGGTTGCCAAGTTGCCGTAGATTAGCTAAACAAGAAACTTGTAACATCCTATTTTTTTCATGAGTTAATAAACCGAGTTTTATAACAATAATCACCAATATATATGAAAAATCAAGAGCTGAAAACGAGGAAGAGGAAAATAAAATTAAAAGAAATAACCAGAATTCACCCCTCCCTCTCCCTGACCCATTTTCCCATCAGACCAGCCCAACGTCCCCTTGTCTTTTTTTTTAATTTGTAAAGCAAAAGAGCCCAACCAGCGGCGGATCCAACGGGGCAGCCCCCCTGCTGCCTGTCGTATAGGAAAGCCCCTCTCTAGCCCCTTCATGATTTTGCAGCTATGGAAGAGAAATTAGGGGTTGAAGGTTGAAGAAGACAGCTTAATTTTAGGCTGAGGGGTGTATTAATGGAGCCATGACCCATTTTATGGCCTACTGGCACCTGACCATCTCTCTGTGACCTAATCTTTTCAATCCCACTAGCGTTCGAGGAGAGCGGTCTGAGCGGGTGAGCGGCGGCCGGCGACTGGTTGCCATTTGGCGACACTGCAAGGCATGGCATGTAGACGGTCGTGTGAGATCTATGTGTGCTGAATACATTAGCTTTGACGATAAAAGTTTTGAATACTATCAAAACACCTTTTTAACAAGGTCCGACTCTAGGTCCGAGCTCCTGCAAGGTCCGACGATAGGTCCGACTTGTTTTGGCTAGCTCCGGCAAGGTCCGAAGTAAGGTCCGACTTGCTTTGTCTAGGTCTGACTTATTTTGGCCAGGTCCGACTTGTTTTTGCTAGCTCCGGTGCTAGGTCCGACTAGCTTTGGTAAGTTCCGTGCTAGATCCGACTAAGCTTTAGTAAGCTCCGGCGCTAGGTCCGACTAGTTTTAGTAAGCTCCGGTTCAAGGTCCGGTTAGCTTTGGTAAGGTTCGGAGCTTGATTGCAATGGTTCTGCTTTTAACTTGCAACGTTTCGAACTTGCTTACTCTTATGGAAAGTGTTTAGTATTATTTTACTAAGTTTTTGGTGTGTTTTAGTGGTTATGGCCGATATCATTTTGCTATGGTTTACAACATGCTTATGTGAGGTGCTCACGTAAGATGTTGTAGTTTCAGAACTAACGAGAGCCAAGTCGAGGACTTGTGCTCGGAAGTATTGGTTGTTTATTCATGTGCAGGTGTTGCTTGAGTTCAAGACATGGCTGGTGACGGGATCCATTGAACTAGTCTTAGGGAGAAGATGAGGTTCAACAACCAAGTTCGGGAGGAATTGTGGTTGAGTTGATTGGGAGGTTGCGCAGTATGTTTGAAAATCAAGAACAATGCATATGAAGGTATCTTGGACGTCGTTGAAAGATGTTTGCACGTGTGCAAGGAGCGCATGGACGTGGCAACATGGTTCCAAGGCATGGTGAAGAGATATGGAAGTGGAGATATGGTTGAAAAGGTTCAACCGGTTGGATTTTGCGCTCAGGCTACGGCTGAGGCGGTTATGGTTTGTTTATGGAAAGTTTCGAGTTGGTTATAACAGGATTTCGTGTTAGACATGAAGTAGAGTTGTTTTAGGAATGTTTGGGACGTTCCTAAGGTGTTTGGAAGTCTTAAGATTGCTTCTATCTGCGTATAGAAGAGTCTTGAGCAGTATTGGAAAGTTACAGTTTGAATCCAAGTAGGAGTAGGAGTCCTAGTTTGAATTGGATTGGCCATAGAGCTGGTTATATAAGCAAGGGAGGCCAATGCTCGTGGAGAGCACGACTTTGGGGCTGTTCCTCTTGTATTTTGATAAATAAAATTCGTATTCTAAAGGAACTTTTGTGCCTTGTTCGTCCGACTTGTTTCAGACAAGTTTTTCTCGTCGAGTTTGTGTTCAGCACTACCTTACTTCGGTGGTTTTATCATAACTCGAGTTTTACAGATCCAATTGATTTGATTCTTTTTGGGTTGTCTTCACAACTTGATTATCTATCATCTGTGAAAATTTTATGGTCATTGAATTTGTGGTTTCTGATCTACACGAGTTTATTTACGGTATTCCAGAACTGTTTTTCTCGCGTAGGACAGATTGACCTTTGTTCGATCTTTCGATCGTAACTTGAGTTTCTCTTAACAGATTTTCATGATTCTTGTTGTGACATCTTCGTGACTTGATTCTCTACAATCTATACTAGTTTTGTCACAGTTGAACACGTTTAGATTACTCGCACACACGGTTTATTTAACAGATCGGTTTTCTGCTGAGGGGTGTTTTGTTGCTTCCACTGAAAAGTTTTTATCTACCATTCACCCCCCTCTGGTAGCTTTACACATGTACTTCGATCCTACAATTGGTATCAGAGCCAGGTTGCTCTAATCTTTATGATTTTCACGTGTTTTGACTAATCATCATGGAGAAATACTCCGCCAAACCTTGTGTGTTTAGTGGTATTGATTTTCAGATTTGGAAGGCACGCATGGAAGTTTTCATCCAGGCGCAAGGCTTTGCAATATGGGAAAAGGTGTACAAGCCTTACAATGTGCCTTCAAACGATCAAGTCACGGCTACAAACATGAGAGATATCGACAACAAGAATAAGGCTCGGAACTTGATCATACAAGGACTAACTCAGAGCGACTTCGACCGTGTTGCACACCTCCGATCGGTGTACGATGTGTGGAGAGCACTTTGTGACTACCACGAAGGATCCAACACGATCAAGGAGGTAAGACAGGATATGTTCAAGAAAGAATACATGCGCTTTGAGATGCAACCCGGTGAGTCTATTGATGACCTCTTTGCTCGCTTTAATAAAATTCTCAGCAACTTGCGTAGCGTCAATGTTAATTTTTCAGATGCTGAAAATGCTAGGCAATTACTAAGTGCATTAGACATGTCAATTTGGGGGATGAAAGTAACATCCAGACGTGAATCCACTGTCATGAGTACTCTTACATTAGATGTGCTTTATTCTAAGCTAAAAACTCATGAAATTGATATTATATCACGTAAGAACCCTAATAAGACTATTGCATTTGTCTCACAACGTGATATGTCTAGCTCCGGCCAATCATCTAGCAATACACTTGCTTTGTTGTCTTCACTAACCCTGGAACAGATTGAGGAGTTTCCAGAGAAGGAGCTAGTACTTCTTTCTACTAGGTTCTCAAAAGCATTACAAAATGTGAGAACTAGAAGGAGAGGAAGCTCCGGACCTCAACGATGCTTTGAATGTGGTAAGACAGGACACTTTCGTACAGATTGCCTTAACCTTTCAGGTCCTAACCATGATGAAAAGAAGAATAAAGTCAAGTCCTCTTTTGGCAACACCAACAAGAAAAAGAAGGATTTTACAGGACGCAAACTGATAAACAGTTTCATCACCGCACTTCAAGAACTTTGCTCGAGTGATGTAGACATTGGAAGTGATAAAGATGAAGATGATCTGGCAACCTTGTGCTTCATGGTGGGCAAATCAAAATCAAGTATGGAGGATGCAGAACACAACAGTGACAACGAAGAGGTATGTCCTACTTGCGAAGAAATATGTGATGCTATTTCTCGTGCCACTATTATTGTTAAGAAAAAGGACAAAAAGCTTAGTGACAATGCTGTTAAAATTGAGTCACTAGAATCTGAAATTAATCGTTTAAAATCCTTGATTCCTAGTGATGATTCTTGTTCCTCATGTGATTTAATATATGAACAATTGTCCTCTCTAAGAAGTGCACACACCTCCACACTTGATAAAACTTAAACTTGAAATCGAAAAGAACAAAAATCTTGCTGCACTTAATGATAAAAACTTGAAAGATGCTTGTTGTTCTATAATTGATTTGTATTTTTCTACTTGCGATGATCTTGATAAGAAACTACAAGATGCTATGAAAGAAATTTCTATATTGAACAATACTTTACGTTCTCATGAAGTTAAATATTATTTCAATTGCAAATTAAAAGGAAAAACTTCATGTGAAAATTGCCTTGGTCTATCAAATAAACTTGATAACATGCATAAGACATTAGATCGGTTTTGTAATGGGAATAAGAACCTAAACTTGCTGCTGAATTCTTCCAAGTCTTGCAATGATAAAACTAGTTTAGGTTTTGATTCACGTGCTCATGCTAAGAAACATCCACCTAAAATTGTAAAATCATTAGGAAGTGGTTTGATTCAAACAGTTCCTAAACAAAAAGAAGTGGTTTTTAAATCTGCAGGAGTGTTGTCACATTCGGGTTCAAATAAGCATACTGCATGCTCATCTAGACATGAACACAAAGTTAAATTTCATTGTACCTATTGTGGTAGAGATGGTCATGTCATAGATTTTTGTTATAGACTAGCTAAACAACATAAAAAGGAAAGAATGCAAGCTAGATCTTATTACTCTCATGCAAAATTTGCTGCACATACTAAATCGAATATCAGGAACATGCAACCATATGTTATGAGTCAGAAATATTTAAAGTTTACCTCCGGAGCTTCAGTTTTTGCCTCCGGAGCTACTGATTTTTGTGCTACACAAGTAACACCTCATAGGTCAGTAGTTAAGAACAAAAAATCTCAAACTTTGACTCATAGACCTACTGTTTTATTTCAGCTTTTGCATATTATTCTTGCTGGACGTCGTGTGACTCAGTACTGGATTCCTAAATGTCTTTTAACTAACCCCAGTATTGAGTCATTGACATATTATGCTTCTATATAGGTTACACGCTTGAGGAAGGAGAACATTTGGATTGTGGATTCAGTTTGCTCATGCCACATGACCGGTAACAAAGAATGGTTCTCCTCTCTCTCTTTTGTGTCACGTGTAGAGAATGTTACTTTTGCCGATAATTCTTCAACTCCTATAATTGCTAAGGGTTCGGTTAGAGTAAATGATTACTACATTTTGAAGGATGTGGCACTAGTCAAAAATTTGAAATACAACTTACTTTCTGTTTCACAATTGCTAGATGAAAATCTGGAAATTATTTTCAATAAAAACTCCTGCAAAGTTGTAGGATCAAATAGTGAGCTTATTTTTAACATGTCTCGGTTTGGAAGAGTTTTTAAAGCTGATTTTGATATGTCTTCCTCTAAGCATAGATGTCTAGTTGCAAATTATTCCAAAGATTTATTTTTTGGCATCGTAGACTTGGTCACATAGGCTTTGATCATCTCACACGTGTTAGTGCTCTTGATCGCATACGTGGGCTGTCTAAGCTTAAAGGGGTCAAAGAAATTGTGTGCTCTTCTTGTAGACATGCTAAGATAGTTGCAGGTTCACATGCTCCTCTCACAATGACCATGACAACTGAACCAGGTCAACATTTACACCTTGACACCGTAGGACTTTCACGTGTTCAATCCTTCGGAGGTAAATGGTATGTTCTTGTGATTGTTGATGACTATTCTAGATACTCTTGGGTTTACTTTATGGCATCTAAGAATGAAGGTTTTAGTCACTTTAGAACTTTATTTTTTAGATTATCAATTGATCACCTAGGATTTTTAAGAGCAATTAGAAGTGATAATGGAACCGAATTTAAAAATCAATCGTTTGATCACTTTTGTGCTGAAAATGCAATAGATCATCAATTTTCTTCACCATATGTACCTCAACAAAACGGTGTTGTAGAGAGAAAGAACAGAACCTTAGTTGAGATTGCTAGGACTATGCTTGATGAATATCAAACTCCTCAGAAATTTTGGGCTGATGCAATTGCAACCACTTGTTATGTCTCAAATTGTGTTTTCTTACGTGCTAAGCTAGGTAAAACACCCTATGAGCTCATGTTTGGACATAGGCCTAGTGTCACACACTTTAGGGTCTTTGGTTGCAAATGCTTTGTTAAGAAACATGGTAATCTTGATACATTTGAAGCTAGATCTGTTGATGGTATGTTTCTTGGTTATCCATCTCATACTAGAGGCTACCGTGTGCTTTTACTTGATACTAACAAAATTGTGGAGACTTGTGAGGTTTCTTTTGATAAAGATAGCCTAGGTACTAGTTCAAATATTGCAGGTCCGGATCCATATCCGCAGGGGGAAGTATTTTCGTTGAAGAAGAGGAAGAAGTGGTGCTGCTGCCCAAAAATTCAGCAGCTAATGACATTGTTCTAGCTCCTGATCTTGATTCACAACCAGCACCGACAACCACCATTGTTGGTCCAGATCCTCCTCACGTCACAAGCTCATCTATTTGTGATGAACATGAAGAAGAAGAAGCTTGTGAAGTGTCCACTCCCCTCCGGATTCTCAAAGTCATCCTCCACAATAAATTATTGGAAGCTTGCATGAACGAGTTACAAGATCTAGGTTTTTCGACCCCAATTCTCATGCTCATTCTGCTTTTGTTGCTTCTTTTGAACCCAAAGATATATCACACGCACTCACTAATGAATCTTGGATTATTGACATGCAAGAAGAGTTAGAAAATTTTGAAAGAAATAATGTTTGGAAACTTGTACCTCCACCTCAAGGTCACACTTTAATTGGAACTAAATGGGTGTTTAAAAATAAATAAAGTGAGGATGGGGTTGTGGTTAGGAATAAGGCTAGGTTGGTTGCTCAAGGTTTCACAGAAGTTGAAAGTCTAGATTTTGATGAAACTTTTGCTCCTATTGCTAGATTAGAAGCCATAAGAATTTTGTTAGCTTTTGCTACATCTAAAGGTTTTAAGCTATATCAAATTGATGTTAAAAGTGCTTTTCTTAATGGCTACATAGATGAGGAGGTTTATGTTAAACAACCACCTGGTTTTGAAAATCCAAATTTTCCTAACCATGTTTACAAACTGTCCAAAACCTTGTACGGTCTCAAACAAGCCCCTAGAGCATGGTATGATAGGTTAAAAATATTCTTACTTGAAAAGGGGTTTACCATGGGCAAGGTTGATAAAACTCTTTTTTTGCTTAAGCATGGCAATGACTCATTATTCGTTCAAGTGTATGTGGATGATATTATCTTTGGTTGTGCTTCTCATGATCTTATGTCCAAGTTTTCAGCTATGATGAGTTCAGAATTTGAGATGAGTATGATGGGAGAACTCACATACTTTTTGGGGCTGCAAATCAAGCAAACCAAGGAGGGTACCTTTGTGCATCAAACAAAGTATACAAAAGATCTCCTAAGGCGCTTCAACATGGACAAAAGCAAGCCTCTTCGGACACCAATGGGAACAGCAACAGCACTTAAACTTGATGAAAATTGTGATCCCGTTGATCAAAAAGAATATAGAAGCATGATCGGATCACTTTTGTATCTCACGACATCAAGACCGGACATACAATTCAGCGTATGTCTTTGTGCACGGTTTCAAGCCTCCCCACGTGCTTCACATCGTCAAGCCGTCAAAAGGATTCTCAGGTACTTACATGGAACTCGAGAATTGGGCATTTTTCTTCCTTCTTCCTCAACCGTTACTTTGAAAGATTTTTCCGATGCTGATTTTGGGGGTTGTAGGATTGGTAGGAAAAGTACTTCTGGTGCTTGTCATTTTCTTGGTAATTCACTTGTTGTCTGGTCCTCTAGAAAACAAAGTTCAGTTGCACAATCCACAACCGAATCTGAATATGTAGCTGCTGCTAGTGCTTGCTCACAAATTCTTTGGATTGTTCAAACACTTAAGGACTATGGGGTTGATCTAGATAGTGTTCCACTATTTTGTGATAACACTAGTGCCATTTGCATTGCTAAAAATCCCGTGCAACATTCGAGAACTAAGCACATTGACATTAGGTATCACTTTCTCCGTGATAATGTCGAAAAAGGAAACATTGTGCTTCACCATGTAGATACCAAATAATAATTGGCTGATATTTTTACAAAACCTTTCGATTTCACTCATTTTTGTTACATTCGTAGTGAAATAGGGGTTATGCATCCTCATGGCTTAAATTGAGGGATAATTTTGAAACTTGGGAAGTCTATGTGTGAATCTAAAATTAAAATAATATGAGCATAGTATTTCATGCATATATGACTTTGTGATTCCTTTTTCATGCTGAAAGTTCTTACTACATTACTCGTGTTATATATTTTGTAGTTTTTACCATGTCTAGTAATTGGAATAATTACTTACACTAAATCTGGTCATGGTCAAACTTTCTTGCTGTTTTGAACTTGTTGCATGCTCACAAGTGCTTTTAATCATAAAGAATTAATCAAGTAATCAACTCATATGTTGAGTTTTTATGTTCAAATAAAAAAATGAGAAAAGATCAAGAGAATATGCATGCATCGCACTTCTTCTTTTGAAATGGCTTATCCTTGCACTTAGATATGAATTTGAAAGGAGTTGTGTATGACTAAAACCATGTCCTTAAGCTTCTGACTGTCAAATTACATAGGCTTGGCTTGGTTGGTTAGAATAAGTCTGATGTTGCATATAATCTCTTACAAATGTCATAAGATAAAAATTTGTGCTTTAAATGTTAATAAAATGCAGCAACAAGTGTCATGCTTTCAGGTCTTGAAATAGTTAAGTTTGTGAGATCATGACTTGCTTAAATTGAAAATTACACTTGATCTCTAGCATGGCTTACACTACTTTATGTATCTCATTGATGTGTTAGTGTAAGTTACTTGATAGTATGATTTGGATGAGCTTTGTTTTATATGTATATGTTATAATGTGCTCATAACAAATTAAAATTTCTCTTTTGTACCTTGCTGAATACATTGTCAAAGGGGGAGAAATTGATCACACATTGCACACATTCACAAGTGTTTTGGTACGATTCTTCTCAGGGGGAGAATTTTTGGTATTTTTGTTTTTATTCCCATTTTATTTCTGATTTACAAAGGGAGAGAAATTGTTTTTAAAACTTTTCATGTGAATAAGCTAATGTTCGGATTTTAAGTGGTGTTGCTAATGCATTCATCAAGGGGGAGATTGTGAGACCTATGTGTGCTGAATACATTGGCTTTGACGATAAAAGTTTTGAATACTACCAAAACACCTTTGTAACAAGGTCCAACTCTAGGTCCGAGCTCCTGCAAGGTCCGACGATAGGTCCGACTTGTTTTGGGTAGCTCCGACAAGGTCCGACGTTAGGTCCGACTTGCTTTGTCTAGGTCTGACTTATTTTGGCTAGGTCCGACTTGTTTTTGCTAGCTCCGATGCTAGGTCCGACTAGCTTTGGTAAGTTCCGTTCTAGGTCCGACTAAGCTTTAGTAAGCTCTGGCGCTAGGTCCGACTAGCTTTGGTAAGTTCCGGTTCAAGATCCGGTTAACTTTGGCAAGGTTCGGAGCTTGATTGCAATGGTTCTGCTTTTAACTTGCAATGTTTCGAACTTGCTTTACTCTTATGGAAAGTTTGCTTAGTATTATTTTAATAAGTTTTTGGTGTATTTTGGTGGTTATGGCTGATATCATTTTGCTATGGTTTACAACATGCTTATGTGAGGTGCTCACGTAAGATGTTGTAGTTTCGGAACTACGAGGCAAGTCGAGGACTTGTGCTCGGAAGTATTGGTTGTTTATTCATGGGGCAGGTGTTGCTTAAGTTCAAGACATGGCTAGTGACGGGATCCATTGAACTAGTATTAGGGAGAAGATGAGGTTCAACAACCAAGTTCGGGAGAAATTGTGGTTGAGTTGATCGGGAGGTTGCGCAGTATGTTTGAATCAAGAACAATGTATATGAAGGTATCTTGGACGTCGTTGGAAGATGTTTGCACGTGTGCAAGGAGTGCATGGACGTGGCAACATGGTTACAAGGCGTGGTGAAGAGATATGGAAGTGGAGCTATGGTTGAAAAGGTTCAACCGGCTGGATTTTGCGCTCAGACTGCGACTAAGGCGGTTATGGTTTGTTTATGGAAAGTTTCGAGTTGATTATAACAGGATTTCATGTTAGGCATGAAGTAAAATTGTTTTAGGAATGTTTGGACGTTCCTAAGTTGTTTGGAAGTCTTAAAATTTCTTCTATATGCGTATAGAAGAGTCTTGAGCAGTATTGGAAAGTTACAGTTTGAATCCAAGTAGGAGTAGGAGTCCTAGTTTGAATTGGATTGGCCATAGAGCTGGTTATAAAAGCAAGGGAGGCCAAGTCTCGTGGAGAGCACGACTTTGGGGCTGTTCCTCTTGTATTTTGATAAATAAAATTCGTATTCTAAAGAAACTTTTGTGCCTTGTTCGTCCGACTTGTTTCAGACAAGTTTTTCTCGTCGAGTTCCTGTTCAGCACTACCTTGCTTTGGTGGTTTTATCATAACTCGAGTTTTACAGATCCAAAACTTGATTATCTATCATCTTTGAAAATTTTACGGTCATTGAATTTGTGGTTTCTGATCTACACGAGTTTTTTTACAGTATTCCAGAACTATTTTTCTCGCGTAGGACAGATTGACCTTTGTTCGATCTTTCGATCGTAACTTGAGTTTCTCTCAACTGATTTTCATGATTCTTGTTGTGACTTATTCGTGACTTGATTCTCTACAATCTATACTAGTTTTGGCACAGTTGAACACGTCTATATTAGTCACACACATGGTTTCTTTAACAGATCGGTTTTCTGCTGAGGGGTGTTTGTTGCTTCCGCTGAAAAGTTTTTATCTACCATTCACCCACCCTCTGGTAGCTTTACACATGTACTTCAATCCTACAGGTCGGGTAGGCGGCGTTGTGGCGGTGAGGCGTCAGACGCGGGGTGGGCCACAACTGCGATGCGGGCGGGCGAGGCGCGAGCCAGGCACGGGCAGCCAGGCAGCCGAGGCGCAATCCGACGAGGCGCAGGCGGGCATCGGGCGAGGCACAGGCACCAGACGGGCCACGAGCATCGGGAGGGCAGGCGAGGCACAGCGCAGGCGGGCATCGGCCATGAGCCCCCCCTATGGTTTTTATCTAGATCCGCCACTGAGTCCAACAGATGCCTTCTTCTTCTTCGAAATCAAAGATGAGCAGCAACTCGTGACAACACCATGGCAGTAGCCAAGCTCGCCTTCCCTCTCCTCTCTCCTTTCTCCTAGAAGTCTCCCGAACAGCCATATGTCACACTTACCCTCGCCCAGCCGCTCGCTGACACGACACATTGTGCAACCCCACCAGCTTCACTCACGCCGCGATGGCAAGGACTGACGCCTTGGCAGCCGTGTAGGCTCCAACGCTATGGCCGGAGACACCTCGTGTTGGCCTGACCAGATGCAGTAAAGAGCAACCTATGAGTAGGTTGGAATTCTTCATGACTATAGAAAGGATCCGCAAGTGTACGGAAAATACCGTTGTAGCATTTCACCTTTGAGTATTTCAAAGGGTATCGTATTTATCCTAAAGGGATGCGGTGAAGTATGGCGTAACTACGTGTATGGGTAGTAAAGGACTTTTCAGTAAGTTATTTAAGTAGGAGGATAAATGATGATAGTGGGGTAGTGTGACACACACTTAAGCACCTACTCTAATTAAGATAGTTTAGTCCCATGAGAGTTACACTAAGGAGGAGTCGTTCATATTGCGCTTCTAGTATACATATGCATAGCTTAATAGTGTACATGTGAACATCCTAGGTATGAGTCCTAGTGTTTAGTGATCCATCATATTGGACACAGGATTACATCAGGTGATCCCGCTAAGAGTTTGTGGCGCAGCCGAACGTGGGGGATTACGACGAACAAGGCTGTCACCATCTGCCGCCTACCCCTACAACCCGTGGGTTTATGAGACATCCAATACTACTTAAGTATCCAAACACCATGTTTACACAATAAGTAGGTACCATAGAAACTATAATACAAATATCATTCTAAGACAATTACTAACCTAAACATCATTTAATCAATGATGGATCTAAGCACTAAGTTATTCATACTAACATATTCATATATATAATTAGGCTATAGTTTATGATAAAATAATAATAGCATTACTACATCATCATAACATCTAGTACTACCACATGTATGAAATTCACAATCAAACAAGAAGTGCTTCATCCAAACATATGTATAATAAAAGACTAATATTATTAAATAGCATAAGTCACAAGTAAAAGAAAATATATACGAGTCATACCTTTCACAAAATGAACTTTTGGAACTAGAGAGGCTCCTCTCTACAGCTTAAACTCCAATAAGGATCAGTAGAAGAGTGTATGCAAGAGAGTGATGCTCAAATACTGTGTGTTCTAATGAGGAGTGAGGGATCCTATTTATACTAGTTGAGATAGATTGACAATCAAAAATAAAAATATAACAACCGTCAACAAACTCTCCCGAGTTTACCCTTTGCTCATCTCGAAGTAAAGATTAAAACTTAGGTTGTTGATCATAAGTTTATACAATGTTCTACTCTTCAAAAGTAACAAGTGCACAAGAAAGCATTCTACCTTGCATTGAATAAAATGGCAATCATACTCACACTTTATCTTAATCCTGATGAATTTTAGCTTCCCCTCCCCTTGAATTGTTGAAAGATAGAACGACTCATAAAGCATGCATTACCTAATGTCTAAGTTTCACTCAAATCTTTGATATTTCCAAATGATATTAAAAAATTGAGTTTAAGTCACTCAAGTGATGGCTCTCAATCACTCACTTTGTATGTGGAATTTTCTCGCCAAGACAATGCCTCTTTTGATCTAACATATAGATATGACTTATGTGGAGCTTGTGAGGGAAGAGTAGGTATATTTGTAACACATATTTTCCTAAGTCAAAAGAGAAGCCTTAGTGTCAGCGTACGGATTTCCGACTAGTAACTAATGTGTTGCGCGTTAGTCCTCGAGTTGGCCTAGCTAAGAACACAACGGGATTATACTGGTTTAGGCGAGATGCCCTACGTCTAGTCTATGGTATTTCGTTGTTCTTTCTTGAGAATGGGGGTGGTTCTCTTACAAGTGCGAAAGCCTCCCCTTCTGAAGGTCGATCGACTCCTCGCTTTATACTCTCTTGCGTCGTCGCTCTCTTTACAAGTGGGGTGGAGGTCGTGGGCACAGGGACAACTTGTCTCATCGCACGTCGGCCAGAATACTCGATGGAGTCACCGCCTTGAGAGTCCGCCGCCCTGCCTACTCCCGTCTTATCGCCTGGGTTAGCCATACCGGAGTGCACACGCGCCCTCGCATTACTCCTCTTCTATTTTGTTGGAAGGGACGAGAATTCTACGCTCCCGCCAGGGGCGGCACTCGGGTGCCTTCCCACTTGGCCACGATGGTGCCTGCTCCGCATTGAAGGCCATCTACCTCTTGCCTACCCGAGGTCGGTGTAACAACCTCAAATTTACTACCATGCATTGCATACATTTTCCATGTAGAGAAGCATTTAAAAAGAAGAAGAAAATAAAGGAAGGAATATAGAAACAAATAAATTAATAAAAGAAAATAAAAATGGGAAATAATAAAACTAAATAGAAAGCAAAAAGAAATAAAAATAAAAATAAAAATAAAAAAAATAAATAAAAATAGCCAAACCTGGCCGCCCCCTAATTTCCCCCAAAATTCCTCCAAATCCCCCCTAATTTCCCCCTAAATTCCCCCTAGGGAATTTCCCCAAATTTTGGGGGAATTTTGGCCGCACCCCCTAGGAGGGAAAACCCTAGCCGGCTACCCCCTCCCCTTGGCCGCACCACCTAAGGGGGGAAACCCTAGCCGCCCCCCTTCTTTTTTTGTTGGATTTTCTTTTTCCCCCAAATAATCTCATCTCTTGGTGGAAAATAAGTAATTAAATCACAGCCCCTAGCTCCCACCTCCTCTCAAATTAAATCTCAGCCCTTGGATAAATGAGTTGTTAAAATCCTAGCCCCCCTAGTTGTTTTCTCCCCCTTATAAACAAAAACCTCCCCCTAGCCGCCAACCCCAGCCCCATAATTCCTGGTCGCCGCCCCCTCTCTCTGCTGCCAAGCCTTGGTCGCCGCCCCTGCTGAGGTTTGGCCTCCGTCGAAGCTCCGCCACGCCTCGCCGTCGCCGGAGAAGAAGCCCCCGGCATCCTGCCCTAGCCACAGCTTCACCATTATCCAAAGGAAAGCCCCAACTGTTGTCATTGCAAGGAAGAGGGTCCTGCCGCAAGGAGGAGAAGAGGAAGAAGTGAGGTAGGTCTCCGTTATACCCCTCTTACCACGTTGCCGCTGTTTCTACGCACCCGTTTTCTCCACCACGTGCGAGCAGGAATTTCTGCGTGTGGACATACCATGTTTCGGTCAAGTTTTGACGGTGGAATTGATCTACAAATTGAGTCATGATCATAACCAAGTCCACACTTGGTTCTAGCAGCCTTGTTCATCATAAAATCCCATGGAAGCCTACTAAAACTAGCAAGAACACGTGCAAACTGATTTTTACAAACTGCATCATAGGAATTGTATACATCTACCTCATTGCATCTTGAGTAAAGTTTGTGCATGATAATTGATTGATGTAATATTTGTATATGCGTGGTCGTGAGTAGAAGTACATGCTAAAGAGTCCGTCTACGAGGAACTATAGCACCAAGACTTTGAGACGCTTGAGCAACACGAACCGTGGGAGCAAGGCAAGTGCCCCTTGACCATGTTAACCGAAGTTTTGAAACTGTTTTGATTGTAAAACTTGCATGATCGTGTCAACTTGATGGGAAACCCTTTTGTAGGACTTTTCTAGTTTTGTTAGTCACTCTTGTCGCCGGGAAACATAATTGAGTTGGCTATGGTCGTTTTCCTTTTTGCTTTGCTTAATTTACAGGATACGGGAAGCTGAAATAAAAAATGTTTAGCTACTGCACTCATAAGATTAAAGATGATGAGAACTTGATGATATTAATGAGCATGGAATTAGGGAGATCTAGGCAAGATTGGTTCATGGATTTTGCTGTTTGAGATGGTGGTTTGCTTGCCGTAGATCTAAGGATCGGTTCATGCAAGCACATGCCAGGAAAACAGTGCCACCACAAGGCCAAATATGGGTGCGGCTTAGCTGACTAATTAGGTGTGTTGCTAGATTGTTATGGACCATTGTATGGCGCGGGAAATGGGAGTCGATGAGGACTGCCCTGGGAACTACATGACAAATGAGGGAGTGCGTGAGTGGGAGAATGGAGATTCGAGACTGCCAGCGAAACCTCAGTGGGTCCATACATTCTAGTAGCCCCTTTGTAAAGGCTATTTTGTGATCTCTTGGCCATACACCAACGGTTATGTAGTGGCAGAATGGAGGTTCTCTTTAGTCGCCGACGGGTGACGAAATGACGAACTTGTGGGTAAAGTGGTGTCATCTCTGCAGAGTGTAAAACTATTATGATAGTCGTGATTCCGGTTACAAGCACCTAGCCAACTTCCATGATTAGAGGCAAAACATGGGATGGTTATTCGGGTATGGTTTTGGGACTGTTTTGGTCGTGAAATTGAGTTTGGTTTTGGCTCTATGAAAATGAGATGGTTATGAGTATTTATGAGTATGAGATGAACTTGAGAAAAAGTATTGGCTGGATGAGGCTTGATAAATGATGAATTATGATGAAGGAATGATGGTGAATTACTTGGTTATGTTGGGATTTAACTCACCTAGAGATAGTTGTTGTGTTTTATCATGTTTGTGAAATAAAGTTTGCTTGCTGCAATGAAACCGTTTATTCCCTACCTTGTTGTAAGCTACATGTCATACTTTTTCCACACTTCCTGAGTATGATATGTACTCACCCTTGCATTCCCACATATAAATCAGCTACAGGAGAAGAATACTTCGAGGAACAGGTGGAGTACTAGGCGTGCGCACTACCGTCAACATGCGTGTGGAGTTGAAGTTGGAGTCCATCGTCTTAGTCATTTTCCGCTGTCGTTTAGAGTCTTTCGCTGCAAGAATAAGTTAGATATTCCTGAGTGAGACAATGAGTCATTGTAATAAAGTACTTAAACATTATTTGTACGTGGTTATATTCTGAATTCAGTTTGTGATAAAGCTGTGTATGTGTGATGAACATCCTGGGCACACATATGCATTCACTTGGTTCATTTTTTGGGAACGAGTGTCACAAATTGGTATCAGATCCATGTTGACCTTAGGACGCAAGCCTAGGTAGAATGGGCACTCTAAAACACATAGGAATACCCCTCTAAACTGTTATTTTCGAAAATTGCTTGCCGTTGCACCTTATTTGTCAACTCAGCCACTATATTTAGGTGAGTTAAATCCCAACATAACCAAATAATTCATCAACATTCCTTCATCATAATTCATCATTTATCAAGCCTTAACCAGCCGATACTCTTCTCAAGTTCATCTCATACTCAATAATACTCATAACCATCTCATTTTCATAGAACCAAAACCAAACTCATTGTCATGACCCAAAACAGTCCCAAAAACCATACCCGAATAACCATCCCAAGTTTTGCCTCTAATCATGGAAGTTGGCCAGGTGCTTGTAACCGGAAGCATGGCTATCATGATAGTTTTATACTCTGCAGAGGTGGCACCACTTTACCCACAAGTTCATGATTTCGTCACCCATCGGCAACTAGAGAGAACCTCCATTCTCCCACTATACAACTGTTGGTGTATGGCCAAGAAATCACAAAATAGCCTTTACAAAGGGGCTACTAGAATGTACGGACCCACTGAGGTTTCGCCGACAGGCGCGAATCTCCATTCTCCCATCCACGGGCCCCCTCGTGTGCCATGCGGTTCCCAGGGAAGTCCTCCTCGACTCCCATTCCCCGTGCCATCCAATTTCCATAACAAACTAGCAACACACCTAATTAGTGAGCTAAGCCAGACCCATATTTGGCCTTGTGGTGGCACTGTTTTCCTGACATGTGCTTGCATGAACCAATCCTTAGATCTATGACAAACAAACCACCATCTTATTCAGCAAAATCCATGAACCAAGCTTACCTAGATCTCTTTGATTCCATGCGCATTATCATCATCAAGTTCTCATCATATTTAATCTTATGAGTGCAGTGGCTAAATATGTTTTATTTAAGCTTCCCGTATCCCATAAATTAAGCGAAGCAAAAAGGAAAACGACCATACCCAACTCAATTATGTTTTCCGGCGCAAGGGTGGCTCAAACTAGAAAACTCCTACAAAAGGGTTTCCCATCAAGTTGACACGAGCATGCAAGTTTTACAATCAAAACAGTTTCAAAACTTCGGTTCAATATGCACAAGGGGCACTTGCCTTGCTCCTGCGGTTCGTGTTGCTCAAGCGTCTCGAAGTCTTGGTGCTGTAGTTCCTCGTAGAAGGCCTCTTGAGCGTTTCCTTCTACTCACGATCAAGCCATACAAAGATTATAGCAATCAATTATCATGCACAAACTTTACTCAAGATGCAATGAGGTAGAATGCAATTCCTATGGTGCAGTTTGTAAAAATCTGTTTGCACGTGTTCTTGCAAGTTTTAGTAGGCTTCCACAGGATTTTATGTTGAACAAGGATGCTAGAATCAAGCGTGAACGTGGTTATGATCATGCCTCATTTTGTAGATCAATTCCACCGTCAAAACACGAAACATGATCTGTCCACACGTAGAAACTTCTGCTCGTGGGGGCTGGAGAAAATGGGTGCGTAGAAACAGCGGCGACGTGGCAAGAGAGGTAACGGAGACCTACCTTACTTCTTCCTCCTCCGTTCCTTGTGGGAGGGCCCTTTTCTTTGCAATGGCAGCAGCTGGGGCCTTCCTTTCGAGAATGGTGAAGCTGCGGCTATGGCGAAGTGTCAGGGGCTTCTTCTCCGGCGACGACGAGGCGTGGCGGAGCTTCGACGGCGGCCAAACTTCAGCAGGGGCGGTGGACAGAACTTGGCAGTAGGGGAGAGGGGCGGCGGCCAGGAAAACATGGGCTAGGGAGTGGCGGCTAGGGGGAGGGTTTATTTATAAGGGGGAGAAAATAGCTAGGGAGGCTAGGGTATTAGCAACTCATTTATCCAAGGGCTGAGATTTAATTTGAGAAGAGGTGGGAGCTAGGCGCTGTGTTTTAACTATTTATTTTCCACCAAGGACTGAGATTATTTGGGGGGGGGGGGGAATCCAACAAAAATAAAAGGAGGGGCGGCAAGGGTTCCCCCGTTTAGGTGGTGCGGCCAAGGGGGAGGGTGGGCGGCTAGGTTTCTCCCTCTAGGTGGTGCAGCCAATTTGGGGGGAAAACCCCCAAATGTCGGGAAAAATCCCCTAGGGGGAAATTAGGAGAATTTAGGAAAAATCAGAAAAATTAAGGAAATTAGGGGAAAAGGGGAGAGGGGAAAAATTGGGGGCGGTCAGGTTTGGCTATTTTTATTTTATATTTTTTTATTTATTTCCTATTTTTATTTTCTTTTTATTTATTTATTTGTTTATATATTTGTTCCTTTATTTTCTTCTTCTTTTTAAATGCTCCTCTACATGAAAAATGTACGCAATGCATTGTAGTAAATTTGAGGGTGTTACAAACCTACCCTCCTTAAAATGAATCTCGCCCTCGAGATTCGATAGAGTGGAGAAAAGATGAGGGAATTCTGACTTGAGATGCTAACTTGCCTTTGACGTCGGAGAGGTGCGTTGGCAGCTCTAGTTGATAGGCTACCTCTCCACGCTTGCCAAAAATCTTGAATGGTCTGATGTAGCGAGGTGCTAACTTGCCTTCGACGTTAAATCGTCGTTGGCCTCGGATAGGCGACACCTTGAGATACACGAAGTCTCCGACTTCAAAGGTTAGGTTCCTTCGCCTATTGTCCGCATAGCCTTTTTGACGCGACTGAGCGCCTTTCAAGTTTCCACGTATTGTTTGGACTTGCTTCTCAGCGTCTTGCAGCACTTCGGGTCCAAATACTTGGCTTTCTCCGGTCTCATTCGAGAACAGGGGTGTTCTACACCGTCTACCATATAATGCCTCGAAAGGTGACATCTTCAAGCTGGCTTGGTAACTATTATTGTATGAGAATTCAGCATACGGCAAGCTCTTGTCCCAACTATGCCCATGTTTCAAGGCGCAAGCTCTCAACATGTCTTCCAAAATCTGATTTGTCCTCTCAGTTTGCCCCTTCGTTTGTGGGTGATATGCGGAGCTGAAATTCAACCGTGTGCCCATAGCTTCATGCAGCTTCTTCCAGAACCTAGAGGTAAATTGAGAAACTCGATCTGAAACTATCCTCTTCGGAACTCCATGACGACACATGATTTGCTCCATATACAGCTCGATTATTTGTGCCACGGTGTACTTGGTCCTAACAGGAATGAAGTGGGCTGATTTCGTCAATCGGTCCATGATAACCCAAATAGAGTCATAGCCGGACAGAGTTTGTGGCAATCCAACTATGAAATCCATACTGATTCCTTCCCACTTCCACTCGGGTACTTTCAATGGCTGCAATAATCTAACGAGTCTTTGATGTTTCGCCTTCACTCGTTGGCACGTGTCGCATAAAGCAACATATTCTGCTATGCCCCTTTTCATGCCATCCCACCAATGGCAAGTTTTCAGGTCCTTGTACATCTTGGCATAGTCGGGGTGTATGGAATAAGGCGAGTCATGTGCCTCCTTTCATATCGTGTCGCGGATGTACTTCATGTTAGGCACACAAATCCTTTTCCCTAGCGAAAGCGTGCCATTCTCATCTTCCTTGAAATCCTTCTCTACCCCTTGTCATATTCTTTCCTTGATTTCCTTTATCTCCTCATCTGTTGTTTGGCCATCTCATATTTATTGTTCCAGCATTGAATTAGTTCTATCACCTCCATCTCGTTCAAGAACCTAAGATGTAACCGTTCGAACTCCTTACGCAGCTCGGGTAGCAGCTCGGGTGACATGCTCCCTTTCGGCTCAATGCATCCGCTACTACATTGGCCTTCTTGGGGTGATAGTTGATTCCTACATCATAGTCTTTGATGAGTTCTAACCATCGATGTTGCATCAAATTCAGATCCGTTTGTGTGAATATATAGTTGAGGCTTTTGTGATCCATATAGATCTCAATCGGTGACCGAGGATGTAATGCCTCCAAATCTTCAAGGCATGTACCACTGCTGAAAGTTTCAGGTCGTGCGTACGATAAATCAACTCATGTTTCTTTAGTTGTCTCGATGCATAGGCAACCACTTGGCCTCCTTGCATAAGGACACATCCAAGCCCTTGTCTTGATGCGTCACAATATATATCGAAGCTCCTGCTTACGTCCGGCAATACTAAAACCGGTGCTGTTGTCAATCTCTTCTTTAACTCCTCAAAGATGTCTTGACACGCTTGTGTCCACTAAAATGCTTTCCCTTTCATCAGCAATTCTGTGATAGGCTTCACTATTTTGGAGAAATCCTTGATGAACCGGTGGTAGTATCTAGCCATCCCAAGGAAACTCCAAATATCTCTCACATTTTGTGGTTGGTTCCACTTCAAAACATCCCTCACCTTTCCGGGATCAACCGATACTCCTCCATCAGAGATGGTGTGGCCTAAGAATGATATCTCCTTTAGCCAAAACTGACACATGCTGAACTTAGCATACAATCGATTCTCTCACAGTTTCTGCAATGTCAATCTCAAGTTTTCCTCATGTTCTTCCTTGCTTTTTGAATACACCAATTTGTCGTCGATGAAAACCACGACGAACTTGTCCAAGTACTCCATGAAGACCTTATTAATGAGGTACATAAAGTATGCAGGTGCATTCATCAACCCAAATGACATAACGGTATATTCATGCAAACCATACCGTGTTCGAAATGTAGTCTTGGGTATGTCGGAGGGCTTAATATTCATCTGGAAGTATCTCGACCGAAGATCAATCTTAGACAAAATCCGGGCGCCTTTCATTTGATCGAATAGGTCCTCTATGCGGGGCAGCGAGTATTTATTCTTGATTGTCACTTCGTTGAGATACCGATAGTCCACGCACATCCTTTGGGTCCCATCTTTCTTGTCTACAAAGAGCATGGGGATCCCCAAGGTGACGAGCTTAGGCGTATAAAACCCTTATCTAGCTGCTCCTAAATTTGCTTCTTGAGCTCCACTAATTCATTAGCAGGCATCCTATATGGCCTCTTAGCTATAGGTGTTGTTCTGGGTACTAAATCAATGGCAAATTTGATGTCCCGATCAAGTGGCATACCTGACAGTTCTTCCGGGAACACATCTGAATATTCTTGAACCACCGGAATGCTTTCTAATGTCACTTATTCGACGTGGTTCAACACTGCCTTCTCGGTTTGCAAGTTGGGCTGCCTCGAACTCGATACGAGTATTGTACTCACTCGTCAACTGCACGATCCTCTGAGCGCATTGAATTACTCCATTGTACTTGCTTAACCAGTTCATTCCAAGTATTATATCAATCCCTTAGGAATCCATGACAATAAGGTTGGCAAGAAAGTCTACCCCCCTTATTTTAAGGCTTACTTTCGGACATACTATATTAGTTATCTCTCCACTTGGAGAATTAACCAATATAGTTTGTTTCATGTGGAATATGGGCAGATTATACTTGGCAACCTACTTGTATAAGATGAATGAATGCGATGCTACGGAATCAAATAAAACATTGGTTGGGTTGGAGTTGGCGAGAAACATACCAATCACGACGTCTTCAGCTTGTTGTGCTTCCTCGGTGGAGACGTAATTCACATTGCCACGAGCATAGTTCTGCTCTCCACGGTTACCTTGCATTGCTCCTCCATTCGGCTGTGGGTCCTGCTTAGGTGCATTGCTCGGCTGTCCAAGGCCTTTCTTGGGGCACTGATTTGCAAAGTGTCCCACCTCTCCGCATGAAAAGCATGCCTTGTTGCCCATAACAGCAGGAATATTGGGGCAAGGCTGGTTTTGAGCATAGGCGCTTATGTTGGGATGGGGCGCAGGAGGCATAGGCAAACTGGGTGCTTGCATAACTGGGCGTTGCTGCGGTGGCTGATTAGAGCGAGGTGGATTTGCAGGGTGGAAAGTAGAAGCGGACGAGCCATAGTGTGGTGCAGCTGGGGGCATGAAGCGGGGGCGTACAATGCTTCCTTGTGGCTGTCCTTTCTATGGCATCTTCCTCTTTCCCTCTTGTTCAATCTCACGGATCTTGCTTTCCACCACTATCGCTTTGTCAACAAGTTTCTGGAAGTTTGCATAATCATTATTGAGCAGCTGAACTTGAATTTCATTGTTCAATCCTCTCATGAACAAGTACTGCTTTCTGTAATCCGAGTTTACGTCCTCTGGAGCATACCTTGAAAACTGCGTGAACTTGTTGAGATATTCATTCATGCTCTTCCTCCCTTGCCGGAGACCTTCAAACTCTTGTCTTTTTAGCATCATGACTCCTTCAGGGACATAGTGAGAGCGGAAACTCTCCTTGAATTCAGCCCAAGTGATTGTCTCCTGATTGACATGAGCATTGCAAATAGCGTCCCACCAATCAGCGGCTGCTCCCATCAACTGGTGTGATACGAAGAGAACCTTCTCCTGATCACTACATTGAACAATAGCAAGCTTCTTTTCCATAGATTTCAGCCAATCATCAGCTTCCGTAGGATCATTGGTTTGTGCAAAAGTAGACGGCCTAGTCCTCATGAACTGTCCCAATCTGTTGTGAGCCGGCAGTGGGCGTGCAGAAACGGGGTTATGGTTTTTGTTGTTGGCCTGCAGCAGACCCAATGTTTGTATCATAGTTTGCATTAGCTGGTTCTGCATAGCCATCAAATGTTCAAGGTTGTTTGCATCAGCCCCAAGGTTGGCATCTTCAGGAACTTCCACATTGCCATTCTCATGTGGTTCATTGTTACCACGAGCGTTCCTTCGTTGGAGGTTGGAATTTTCCCTCGCTATCTGTGAGAGATTAGAGTAGGAAATAGAAATTTATATTAATTCCCCAACTATATGCATCAAAGTGTATGAACTAAGCAACTTCTTTTATTAATTTAAGCCTATATGAGTATGTGAACAAGTGGCGAAACATCTTACATCTCTCTACTATGTGCGGATGTGGAAATTCGCCGAAGCGTCCCACAACACACACCAAGCACACAACCCAAGCAATCATCATAAAATTCAGCACACCACTCTTATTTAAGCTTACTACGTCTAAGCGTTCCTATTACAACTTTATTCAATGGGAAACCTAACTTAATCGTGAGAACCGGTGCTGTTCTCGCCGTGTGACAGGGGTGGTCCATACATGAGCGCACGCCATGGTGAGTCAGCAGTCCATGTAGGGATAGATGACGCTTGTGCTCCGTTTGTTCCCGCGTTGCCACGAGTCTCCTCTTGTTTTCCTTGCAAGTACTGCTTCTTGCGGAGGTAACGAATCTCTTCTTGTGCCCTTGCATAGCGGTTTCCTAACGCCCCGAGCAACCTCTGAGACTTGTCAGCAGCTTGTGGATTGGAAAGAGCTCCTCCATGGGGTCCAATGATCTCCCTTGTGCCACTCTTCTGATACGGGTGCAGCTCAAAGGTAGTGTTATCGAGCTGCTCACGGAAGGCTTATCACAGTCCGGTCAGTGCATCCCATGCATCATCATCAATAGCTTCTACCCTTGTAGCTCTCCATGTGGGTGTGAAGTGCCGTGTGACAACCCTACCGTTAGATAGGATGGTTACCTCAGCCTTCCACTATTCATGTCCTAGACGAGGGACTTTCTTGAGGAGGTACTCCGGGTATAGGCTGCAGCAATCAAGGAACTCTCTAAGCTCCTTGGATATGTGTCCTCCCCCCATCCCGTCGGACCAAAATTCTTGAACTGAACGGATGTCCCATTCATCACCTTCATTCTCGGCCTCAGTAGAGGGTGGCTCCTCTTCGGATTCATCTCCTTCCGACATAGCTTCATGAGGCTCCACTAGGTGTTAGCCTACATGAAATTCCTTCTGGGGTGCATACCAATGCTGTTGTTCTTGTGGATCGTCTTCCATGTATTCTTCGATTGGTTGCACCTCTTCCGGATCCTCTTCCTCATACATAGAGCTACTGACTTCATCTTCCTCAGGGGGTTCCATCTCCACCTCCTCCCAGTATGGTCCATCAAACACCTCAATGGGATTAAGTGCACTCCCAATGGTGGTGGACGAGTTCTCATGCGTGATGTGCTCCTAGTCACCGGCATTTATAAATAAGACATGAGAAACTTTAGAGAAGAAGGAAATAACTCCAAAACTTCAGCAGCTATGAAGCAAGAAAACAGGAGGTGTGGCTGTCGAAAAGAAAAGTAGAAAAGAGGGGCTGAAATAGCACTTTGCGGTGGATGAGTTGACAAATAAAGTGCAGCAGTAAGCAATTTTTGAAAATAGCAGTTTAGAGGGGTATTCCTATATGTTTTAGAGTGTCCATTCTACCTAGGCTTGCGCCCTACGGTCAACGTGGCTCTGATGCCAATTTGAGACACCCGGTTCTGAAAATGAACCGAGTGAATGCATATGTGTGCCCAGGATGTTTATCACACATACACATGTACTTCACAAATTGAAATTCAGAATATAACCACGTACAAAAGACTTTAAACGACAGAGGAAAATTACTAAGACGATGGACTCCAACTTCAACTTCATAGTCATGTTAACGGTAGTGCGCATGCCTAGTACTCCACCTATTTCTCAAAGTATTCTTCTCCTGTAGCTGATATATATGTGGGAATGCAAGGGTGAGTACATGTCGTACTCAGCAAGTGCGGGAAAAGTATGACATGTAGCTTACAACAAGGTATGAAATAAATGGTTTCATTTGCAGCAAGCAAGTTTTATTTCACAAACATGATAAAACATTAACTATATTTAGGTGAGTTAAATCCCAACATAACCATGTAATTCATCAACATTCCTTCATCATAATTCATCATTTATCAAGCCTCAACCAGCCAATACTCATCTCAAGTTCATATCATACACTATAATACTCATAACCATCTTATTTTCATTGAACCGAAATCAAACTCATTGTCATGACCCAAAACAGTCCTAAAACCAGTCCCAAAAACCATACACGAATAACCATCCCAAGTTTTGCCTGTAATCATGGAAGTTAGCCAGGTGCTTGTAACCGGAAGCACGACTATCATGATAGTTTTACACTATGCAGAGGTGGCACCACTTTACCCACAAGTTCATGATTTCGTCACCCGTCGGTGACTAGAGAGAACCTCCATTCTGCCACTACACAACCGTCGGTGTATGGACAAGAGATCACAAAATAGCCTTTACAAAGGGGCTACTAGAATGTACGGATCCACTGAGGTTTCGGCGGCAGGCTCGAATCTCCATTCTCCCACCCACGTGCCCCCTCGTGTGCCATGCAGTTCCCAGGGCAGTCCTCCTCGACTCCCATTCCCCGTGTCATCCAATGGTCCCTAACAAACTAGCAACGCACCAAACTAGTCAGCTAACAAAACTAGAAAACTCCTACAAAAGAGTTTCCCATCAAGTTGGCACGAGCATGCAAGTTTTACAATCAAAACAGTTTCAAAACTTCGGTTCAATATGGTCAAGGGGAACATGCCTTGCTCCCGTGGTTCGTGTTGCTCAAGCATCTCGAAGTCTTGGTGTTGTACTTCCTCGTAGATGGACTCTTGATCGTGTCCTTCTACTCACGACCATGCACATATAAAGATTACAATAATAAATTATCATGCATGAACTTTACTCAAGATGCAATGAGGTAGATGAATGCAATTTCTATGGTGCAGTTTGTAAAAATCAGTTTGCACGTGTTCTTGCAAGTTTTAGTAGGCTTCCACGTGGTTTTATGATGAACAAGGCTGCTGGAATCAAGCGTGGACATGGTTATGATCATGACTCAATTTGTAGATCAATTCTACCGTCAAAACCTGACCGAAATATAATCTGTCCACACGTAGAAACTTCTGCTCGCAGGGGGTGGAGGAAACGGGTGCGTAGAAACAGCGGCGACGTGGCAAGAGGGGTAATGGAGACATGGCAAGAAACAGCGGCGACGTGCCAAACTTCAGCAGGGGCGGCGGCCAGAACTTGGCAGCAGGGGAGAGGGGCGGCGGCCAGGAAAATATGGGCTAGGGGGTGGCAGCTAGGGAGAGGGTTTTATTTATAAGGGGTAGAAAATAGATAGGGAGGCTAGGATTTTAGCAACTCATTTATCCAAGGACTGAAATTTAATTTGACAAGAGGCGGGAGCTAGGGGCTGTGATTTAATTATTTATTTTCCACCAAGGGTTGAGATTCTTTGGGGAAAAAGAAAATCCGACAAAAATAAAAGGGGGGTGGCTAGGGTTCCCCCTTTAGGTGGTGCGGCCAAGGGGGAGGGGGTCGGCTAGGGTTTCCCCCCCACCCTAGGTGGTGCGGCCAATTTGGGGGGGGGGGGGGGAATTCCCCCCAAATGTGGGGGAAAATCACCTAGGCGAAATTAGGGGAACTTAGGGAAAATTAGGAAAATTAGGGGAGAGGGAAAAATTGGGGGCGGCTAGGTTTGGCAATATTTATTTATTTTTCTTTTTATTTCTTTTTCTTTTCTATTCATTTTTATTATTTACTATTTTTATTTATTTATTTATTTATTGTATATTCCTTCCTTTATTTTCTTCTTCTTTTTAATTGCTCCTCTATATGAAAAATGTATGCAATGCATGGTTGTAAATTTGAGGGTGTTACAATTAAAGATGATGAGAACTTGATGATGTTAATGAGCATGGAATAAGGGAGAGCTAGGCAAGCTTGGTTTGTGGATTTTGCTGATTGAGATGGTGGTTTGCTTGCCGTAGATCTAAGAACCGTTTCATGCAAGCACATGCCAGGAAAATAGTGCCACCACAAGGTCAAATATGGGTGTGGCTTAGCTGACTAATTAGGTGTGTTGCTAGCTTGTTATGGACCATTGAATGGCGTGGAGAATGGGAGTCGAGGAGGACTGCCTTGGGAACTGCATGGCACACGAGGGGGCCGTGGGTGGGAGAATGGAGATTCCAGCCTGCCGGCGAAACCTCAGTGGGTCCGTACATTCTAGTAGCCCTTTGTAAAGGCTATTTTGTGATCTCTTGGTCATACACCAACAGTTGTGTAGTGGCAGAATGGATGTTCTCTTTAGTCACCAATGGGTGACGAAATCACGAACTTGTGGGTAAAGTGGTGCCACCTCTGCAGAGTGTAAAATTATCATGGTAGTCATGCTTTCGGTTACAAGCATCTGGTCAACTTCCATGATTAGAGGAAAAACGTGGGATTGTTATTCGGGTATGATTTTGGGACTGTTTTGGTCATGACAATGAGTTTGTTTTCGATTCTATAAAAATGAGATGGTTATGAGTATTTATGAGTATGGGATGAACTTGAGAAACAATATTGGCTGGATGAGGCTTGATAAATTATGAATTATGATGAAGCAATGATGGTGAATTACTTGGTTATGTTGAGATTTAACTCACCTAGAGATAGTTGCTGTTTTTATCATGTTTGTGAAATTAAATTTGCTTGCTGCAATGAAACCGTTTATTCCCTACCATGTTGTAAGCTATATGTCATACTTTCTCCGCACTTGCTGAGTACGACATATACTCACCTTGCATTACCACATATAAATCAGCTACAGGAGAAGAATACTTCGAGGAACAGGTGGAGTACTAGGTGTGCGCACTACCGTCAACATGCCTATGGAGTTGAAGTTGAAGTCCATCGTCTTAGTCATTTTTCGCTGTCATTTAGAGTCTTCCGCTGCAAAAATAAGTTACATATTCGTGAGTGAGACAATGAGTCATTGTAATAAAGTACTTAAACATTATTTGTACGTGGTTATATTCCGAATTCAGTTTGTGATAAAGCTGTGTATGTGTGATGAACATCCTAGGCACACATATGCATTCACTTAGTTCATTTTTCAAGACCGGGTGTCATAGTCGGGATCGGGCTTCCTCTTCGAGGTCTTTTCTTTGCTCGGACACCTAGGGGGGTGAAAGTTTCCTAGAGGGGGGTGAATAAGCGAAACACCTGAAATTCGGCTCAACAAAAGCTAATTAGCTTGAAGAGTGCGGACTAGTTCAGCTAGGGGTCGGACTAGTCTGGTCATAGGAAAGTGAAACACCAAAGCATAGATTTTCAGAAGTTTTTCACTGGTCTACTCAATAAGTAATGAAGTATTATAACCTAGCGATCTAGTAGTGAGGTTAACCGAGAAAGCAATTGACTGGAACTAGGTGGATCGCAAGACTTAAATGAAAGGTGTGAAGAACCCTAAAGTGATCTAACAAAGAACAAGAGACAAATCGAAATGCAAGACAAATGATTTATCTCGTGGTTCAGCTTCACGAAGAAGCCTACATCCACGTTGAGGAGTCCACAAAGGACCTGGTTGCTCTCAACCCTATCCTCACCAAGCCACCACAAAGGTTGGCTTGTTCTTCCACTAGATCACGAAAAGATCACAACGATTCGTGGGGCAGCTCACAACCTAAGGCTCCCAAAAAATTACAGCTCGAAGAACTTGCAAATCAACACCCACAACGACTCAACTCCACCAGTCACAGTGAGAGAATCAACCAAGAGCTAAATACTAATCACACCCCTCTCTCTCCTCTTCCCAAATCTGATAAACCCTCAAGATTCACTCTTAGGGCTCAAAGAATTGAGGAGAAAGGGCTAGGAAGGCTATGGCGGCGCTAGGGTTCGAGTTGATGCCTTAGAGGCCCGGTAACTAGCCGTTGCCACCAAAAAAAGTCCGGACTAGTCTAGCCCGTGGGGACCGGTGTGCCACACTTCACCAATGGCAAAGTCACATGCCTCCTTTTGAATTCAAACGGTCCCAGCACAACCGACTAGTCCGTCCAACAACAGACTAGTCCCATGTCACACGGAACCTTTTGTTCCGGTAGAGAACGGACAAGTCTGGTCCACCGGACTAGTACGACCACAAGGGGCGGACAAGTCTGGCCATCCAAGACTTAGTCCTAGCAACCAAATTCAAGTTCCAAACAGGCTAGTCTGACCCACAATGGACTAGTCTGATCTCATACAGAAACTCTTGTTCTGGTTAGAAACGGACAAGTCTGGTCCACCGGACTAGTCCGACCTCAAGGGACGGATAAGCCTGACCATCCAAGACTTAGTTCCAGCAGCCACCTTCAAGTTCCATACGAACTAGTCTAACCCACAATGGACTAGTCCGATCTCACACAGAAACTCTTGTTCCGGTTAGAAACGGACCAGTCTCACAGAGCGGACCAGCCGACCATCAAGGGCGGACTAGTCCAGTCCTTCAGGAACTAATTCCTGAAGGACTCAGACACACTCACCATGGACTAGTTCGGCCCCAAACGGACAAGTCCGAACTTAGACAGAAACTCCTGGTCCGCCTAACATCGGATTAGTTCGAGGTGGCCGGACAAGTCCGACCCTGTTCTTAGGGCTGCTTCAACTTTTCTCTCCAACTAACATGACTTGGACTAATAGCTCTTAGATGATTCTTAACACTTTGACCCAATGAATACACTCATACTAAAAGGCTAAACTCAACGCAAAGGAAAAACCCTGAATTCCACTCTTCGAGTATTTCCGCCTTTTTCTCCTCTTTTCCCGTTTTGAGTGCATCCATCTCCGTCAATTATTTAATCACCTGTACTTACACTTGTAATGCTCATTAGTCCCTTAAGTGTTGCCATTAATCATCTAAACCCATAGGGATTTAGCCTAGATGCACTTTCAATCTACCCCTGTTTGGTGATTTGATGACAACGCTTTGAAGTTTTTGATAAAAAATGTAAATGAGTTGATTTTCATAACACACAAGTATATAAAGAGCTCCCCTAGATTTGTGCATGAGAAATTTTCAATATAAGTAATGCACAAGAGTGGATTCTATGGGAGATTTATACAGTTGTGTGTTATGGTGGGGTGCCTACGTGTGATGCAAGTGTTGAGATACGATAAGTAGAAGTTAAATATGCATCTCAAATGGAATTAAGAATCATCACATATATGGGACAATAATATAATTCAAGTTAGAGTGATATGTAATAGGGTCATCATAGAGTAACATAGCATAGCACAGAATTATTACAACACAAATATGAAAATGTAGTAACGTTACAATCAAAGTTTTTCAAAATAACATACCTAGTTCATAATACTCCCGCTCAATCTCTCAATCTCTCCCCCTTTGACATCAAGACACCAAAAAGGGAAAAAAGGCTAAGGGAGAAGCAAGGAGAGAGCCTAAGTCTACTCGTCGTCGTTCTCACTCTCCTCACCACGATCTTCATCTTCCTCGACATCCTCAGCGTCTTGTCCTTCCTCTTCTTCCTCAACAGCGAGAGCAACACTAGAAGGTCCACCCCCACCACCAAGGAGAGTAGCCTCCGCCTCCGTGAGATCCGGGAAAGGTGTCAAGTCTTCACCATCTGAAGTTTCCGGGGACATAGCTATGTTTGCCTTCTCGCAAAGCTTCTTCAAGTATTTTTCTTGCCTTCTAGCCATTTTCTGTGTTTTAACTTCAACTTTGCGGCAAGAAGTGAAGATAGACTTCAAGAATTTTAGAATTGCACTTGAAGATTCGCCGGAGGAGGAAGAGACGAGAGCGGGAGGAGGATGAGGTGCATTGGAGGCACCCCTCCTAGAAGCTCCGCCAATCTTCGACGCGATGGGTGGAATTTGAGGATGAAGGGGTCTATGCTTGACATCCTTCACGAACTCCAGTCCAGAGACCTTCTCAATGAGGCATATGATGAATGGAGCACATCCACACAAGCGGTTGGGGTGTGGGATATGTTGAATATGTCATTGTAGATGTAGTCAAATATATTGAATTTCTCATCTTCATAGATTAGCTTCAGCAGGTATCGGAGGTGGCCTTGGATCATCCTCACATCTCCGTCATTAGGTGCTAGAGTCTTTCTCAAGATCTAGTTTAGCACACTAAAGAAATGACGGAGGATATTGGTTGTGGGGGGATTGTAGAAGCCAACCTCATACATGATTCCATTTCCCCCAAATCCATTGTCGTGAGGTTGTGAATGATCAAGTCATGGTTCCGGAATTCTTCAAGTCTAAGTATTCTAGCAAACTCATCATATAGGACGGAGTATTGGACTCTGTGAGTCATCCAGTAGATTTTCCTGTCCCCAAAGGTGGAGAAGTAGCAGGTGGTGTAAAACTAAACCACCACCTCCGTGTTCCAGTCATATTGAAAACCAAGCAGTTCTTTGAGGCCATGATGCTCAACTGCTTGTATGACTGCGTTGAAGGCTTGGTGTTTCTTCTTCTCCATATAGGGCCAATCGACACACTGAGCATCAGCAACCAGCGTCTTCATCCTCAAGTATACTGAGCGATAGTAGTCGCAATGGAAGTCACACCAGAAACGGTGATCCGGCGTGGCCTTCTCATACTTGTAGGGATCCTTTTCTCTAAACCTTTTCGCCTTCTCGGAGCCTTTCCCTCGAAAAATGTTACTTGAAAGCTCCGGTTGCAGATTGGGGTTATGCATGGGAGGAGTCATAACTAAGGGTCCAATGGGGCCTTGTGGGGGGGGGCACTTGATCCTACAGGACAGTCTCAAATGACTAACCCCCTTCTGACAAGTGCCTTTTTCCTTGGTGCGTCCTTCTTGGCGAGCACCTTCTTGACTGGAGCCTTGCATTTGCCCTTGATTGTCTCTCCTTCAGTCACAGGTCCTTTCCCTTTATCGGTCGCTTGGGCTCTTTCTTTTTCTCCAATCAAGACTAGCCTCTTCCTTTGGCTAGATTGCTCTTCTGCTGCTTGAGCTTGCACTGCCTCTCTCTCATGTCTCTTTTTGGTTCTAGCTTCACGGCGAACTAGATCTTGCGCAATTGTCGCGTCCTCCTCTTCCTGACAGCAACAAAGCTCTTGCTGAGCTGTCTCTCGCTCCAGGTCGGAGAGGGGAGGAGAGTCGTCATGCTGAGACATGCTGGAAGAACAATTAAGAGAAGGTATGAGTTTAGAACAGAAGATTATCACGATAGAAGTGCAACAAAATCACTAAGTTAGGAGTTAACCCTAGGTTTGGCCGGACTTGTCCGGTCTCTGACCGTAGTCCGATGAGGAGCGGACTTGTCCGCCTTGGGTCCGGACTAGTCCGGACCACCCAGGGTTAAACCCTAACTATGGTATTTTTCTACAAATCTCATTAATAAGTCGCAATAACCCTAGGAAAGAATCACAATGTGTTGATGAAGCACTAGGCGTCCTTGGTTATGGGAGAAACAACCTAAAATCAAAGGATTTGAAGAGATTAGGTTTTGACCCAAGAACGTACCTTGAGGGTTTAAATCCGAACAAAACACCGGATTGGAGGGCGGAGAAGTCCGGGGATTGGCTTCTCAAGGCTCCACATAGTGAAAGACTCGGATTTTGAAGATTTTGGTGGAAATCCTCAGAAATCGCCAATGGGGGTGAGTTTGAGCGAGGGGTGCATGTGAGACGCGTTTTGGATGAAGTGGAGGAAATCAGGCCCGGTGGTTGGGTTAAGTTCCCAAGGTACGGACTAGTCCGGTGGGTAATACCGGACAAGTCCGGTCGCTGGACTAGGTTCGAACTTGTTTAGTTGTCCGGAAAAGTCCGGTGACAGGCCGGATTAGTCCAATGTAGACTTGGCTGAGCCTGTCCTGACTTGTCTAGGACACCGGACTTGTCCGGCCCTTAGGGCGGACTAGTCCGGTCCTATACATCCGATTCTCATATATACTATTGCTGGGAATAATCCATATGGACTGATTTTTCACAAGTATTCTCAATGAACATGGCCAGTAGAGAACACAAACAATCATAAAATGACCATAATTCAAGGAGACAATCATCGGAAATAGTTTGATAGAAAATTGAGGAAGATAAGTTTTCGAAAATGTGTATAATTTTGAGGAGAATAAACAGTTAACAATCAGATGTGCAATATCTCAAGCCACATTTTGAGAATCAAGAATATTAGCTCATTCCTAAGTTCACAAAAGCGTTTATCTAGTGGATTGGCGAAGATATCGGCTAGTTGTTTTTCGGTTCTCACATGTGAAATAACAATGTCCCCCTTTATTTAATGATCTCTCAAAAAGTGGTGCCGGATGTCAATGTGTTTGGTCCTATAGTGTTTAACGGGGTTATGGGCAATATTAATAGGACTTTCATTGTCGCATAGGAGTGGAATATGGTTCATATTTATACCATAGTCCCTTAGAGTTTGTCGCATCCAAATAAGTTGTGCACATCAACTTTCGGCTGCGACATACTCCGCTTCGGCTATGGATTGGGCAATATAATTTTGTTTCTTGAATGACCATGATACTAGGGACCTACTTAAGATTTGACAAGTCCCAGAGATACTTTTCCTACCTACTTTGCATCCGGTATAATCCCCATCGGAGTATCCGATGAGATTAAACTTAGACGCCTTAGGATACCACAACCCTAGGTTAGGTGTATGAACTAAATAGCGCAAGATTCTCTTTACCGTTGTCAAGTGACACTCTTTAGGAGCGGCTTGAAACCTTGCACACATGCATACACTTAAGGCCTAGATGCACAAAGGTAAAGAAGGATCCAATCATGGAACGATGTACCTTTTGATCCACGCTAGGGTTGTCTTGATTGAGGTCGAGGTGTCCGTTTGTGGCCATTGGCTTCTTGATGGGCTTGGCCTTCTCCATATCAAACTTTTTATGTATATCTTGAATGTACTTGGTTTGACATATGAAGGTGCCTTCTTGAGTTGTTTCACTTGGAAACCTAGAAAGAACTTCAACTCTCCCATCATCGACATCTCAAACTTCTCTGTCATGATTTTGCTAAACTCTTCACAAAAATATTGGTTAGTAGAACGAAATATTATGTCATCGACATAAATTTGGCACATAAATAAGTCATAATCTAAGTTTTTAGTAAAGAGTGTATAGTCGGCCTTTCCTATCCTAAAACCATTGTCAATGAAGAAATCTCTAAGGCACTTCTCGTGATGAGGATGGGTCACTTGGGCCTTGTTGCTCTTGTGGTCGTATATCACCAAGTGCCATTTTTCTCAACACCATACAAGGTGCCTCTTCTTCATCTAGCACACATTGATCACCTTGCTCCACTTGGGAGCCATTAGTTTCATCAAACACCACGTCACGTGCGATTTCAACACAACCGGAGGTTTTGTTGAATACACGATAGGCGTAGGTGTTTGAATCTTAGCCAATCAAGAAACCTTCATCGAATTTCAAAGCAAACTTCGAGATTCGAGGCTTCTTGTTAAGAATGTAACACTTGTTACCAAAGACTAAAGTAGGAGATATTGGGTTTTGTTACCTGTTAGAAGTTCGTATGGGGTCTTCTTCAATAGGCAATGGAGGTAGAGGCGGTTTGTGGCATGACAAGCGGTTGTCACACCCGGTTTTTCTGAAGAACAACCAAGTGAATATCACATGTATGCCAGGATCATTTTCTCATACATGTGATGACAAATAGTGAAGCATCATTTATTACAAGCCAGGTGTCGAATATAAATAAGTCTTACATGGCAAATGTCTTGATGGACAATAATAAATTCATCACAAATAAGCAAACTAGCAGCGGAATATTATTCTTGAGGGCTCCATCACAGGCGTTGCCCGGGGGTCTCCATGAACCTAGAAACCTTCTTCGGGTCCAAAGTCTTGGTCATTATACACCACCTCATTATCTTGACCTGAGCAGCAATATAAACCAACAAATATGCAAGGTTGAGTACCAATGGTACTCAGCAAGTGTGGGAAAATTATATCATGCATGGCTAGATCAAGGAGAGGTTGAACTCATGGTTAAAGCACTACGCACTTAATACCTATCACCTTAGCTTATTAAGCACCTACATTACTACACAAGTGAAATGGTCCCAATCTCCCATCCCATCATCATAATCCAATAACCATAATATCATTTCCAATGTTAAGCTCCCCGCTTAACATCCACAACTTCCAAAACCATCAATCCTCTAATCATGAATAAGTCCAAGCCGCTCTTGACCGTGAGCACGGCTGTCATGACAGTTTTGACTCTGCAGAGTTTGTACCACTGTACCCACATGTAGTGATTTCATCCCCCGTTGCCGGGTGGACTAAAAGAACCTCCATTATGCCAGTGGCTACGAACCACATTCACATTTCCCAGGTGTGTAGCCAGGAGATCACTACGAAGCCTTTACAAAGGGATTCCCGACAAGCGTGGGCCCACTGAGGTTTCACCCCTAACAGCATACAAGAGGCTCCAACCCCACTGCAGTGGCCCCCTCTTGAGCCTTGCGGTTCATATGGTAGTCCAGCTGACACCTACTCCCCGCACCATCCAACACACCCATACTACGCCGGGGATACACCTAATTAATTGGCCAAGCTGCCCCATCTCAGCATGTGGTTGGCACTGTAAAGCCAGGTTACATGCTCCATGAACCGGTCCTTAGGATACAGGCAAGTACAAAACACAAAGCCGAGTCTCGTGCACCCAGCACACAACCAAAACATCCAACTTGCCTTGATCCCTACCTCTACATAACTCACAATATCTCATTCAAGAGTATGGTAATATAAACTGATGATCTCTTATCCCAAATATCCCATTCTAAGCATGGCTAAGCATATGCATAATAATAAATGTAATGATCAAATAAATCCCAACCCAAGCTACAAGGAAACAAGGTAATGCAATTCTAGGAAAACTTCCTAACATGGGTTTCATATTTCAATTGACAATGCAAATAGTTCTAACTACACATCCTAGTATAGGATCAAAGTGGTCAAGGACACTTGCCTCCTTCCTGCTGCTCTTGGAATGGGTAATCCTGATCTTGGAAAGGAATAACTTGCTCTTGAGCAGGTTCTACATCATACCATCACACATAGCAAAAGAAAAACAACCATCCATACGACATAGTTCACACTTCCACTTCATACAAACCACACATTCATATTTATGAAAGTCATTCACCATTATATGTGTTGTGGTTACTCTATGTGTGTTGATTTGTGGCTTGCATACACTTTAATCATGTGTATATGATTCCTACTTTGGTGTTCACATTTATACTTACATACTATATATACATATATGAGTTTCCAATTTAAATAAATTCCTTATATTTAATTACTACACCTTTTAGCTACCAAGTATGCATGAAAGGTATTTTTATGTGAATAATAAATTAAACAGATTCAACTCAGCCCAAAATATGTTTTTATCTCACTCCAAAGTTTTTCTAAATACTAAGAAAGTTTTTAATTTAATTTTGACAATATGTTTGTCCCTTAATTTTTAAACACAAGCCACATATTCAATTTCCTAAATTAAATACTAAACAGGGCTAAAAAGTTAAACTTACCCCACTACAGGGTCTATAATATTATTTTAAGAATTTTCAGGGGTCTAGCTACTCATAACAGAGGTGTTTTTCCTAATTTTTATTAAGTCCAGGGGCTAAAACTGATTTTGAAATGAATTTACATGATTTTCTGGAGTTCTAGGGGCTAGATCATAAGTTTCCGGGGCTAGCTCTTATTTCCCGAGAACCTCAGGGGGTAGCACGTAAGATTTCCAGTCTTTATAACGCGGGGCTAACGTGGACCGTCCGATTTTAAACCGACGGCTGAGATTATAACGTCGAACCGGTACGCGGGGATTTAAACCCTACCGTGCGATTTAAAATAAACGGCGCACAAGCGGCCACGTCGCTCTGATCGAGCGCGGGCGGCGCTGCCGGCGGGAAGCGGCGATCTCGCCGGAGACTTTCGGATCTTCGAGAATTCTCCCTAGAACTGTGATTTTATGGCATAGATCGGTAGAGGGGAGGCGGGGATCTCACCTCGGGGGTTTTCTTGAGCTCGGAGGTCCTAGAAAGCGATCGGCGACGAGGTCCGAGGTGAAACCACGGCGAGGCTCGTCGGCGCTGTGTTTACACCGCAAGTCACCGAGTTTTCTGCACCTGCAAGGTTCCCCGGAGGCGGTGGATCAAGACCAGCAAGTTAGATCGAAATTTCCGAGCTTAGATCGGCCAGAATTCGCCGGAGAAGTCTCGGTTCTCACCAGAGGAAAATCGACGGATCGCGTGGGAAAAACAGAACGAGGCCGGGATTTTTATAGACGGGGGAGGGCGGCGGGGTGGTTTAGATCAAGTCTGCGTCGCCTATGAACAGAATTCAGCGGGGATACGCAGAAATCTCGATCGGTTTTGATTCGGGTGAGAGGGAGTCCGGCGCGGGCGCGAGGTAGAAGACGAGCTGGTGGGTCCCACCTATCAGCGGAAGGAAACAGCACGCGCGGCTGCGGGCTGGCGCGGCGCTGGTTGGGCCGGCTGGTGGGTTGCGGCCCACTGACCTGTTTTTTTCTGTTTTCTCTTTTTCTTTTTCTATTTCTTTTCTAATTTGAGTTTAATTTGAATTCCAGTTTGAATTTGAATTTTTGCAAAACATGCAACACGTCCAAAAATTCTTAAATTCCTCTCTTAACGTGATTTAGGGTTTTAAATCAAAATTTTGGGGTGTTACAGCTCTACCCCCCTTAAAAGAAATCTTGTCCTCGAGATTGGTGTTTCTAAGAAAACAATTCCGGAAATTGTGCCTTGAGCTCATCTTCCTGCTCCCAGGTGGCTTCCTCTTCTGAGTGATGCTTCCACTGCACTTTGCACATCCGGATTCTTTTATTTCTGGTGAGGCGTTCCATTGTCTCCAAAATCTTGTATGGTTGCTCGGCATAAGACAAATCCTCAGCTACGTCCACTTCATTCATGGGTAACACCTCTTCAGGCGTCCTCAGGCATTTCTTGAGTTGTGACACATGGAATACATCGTGCACATCCGATAGATGAGCCGGTAATTCTAGTTGATACGCCACTTCGCCTTTCCTCTCCAAAACTTGAAAGGGTCCGATGTATCGAGGTGACAACTTCCCTTTCACCTTGAACCGACGAAGTCCTCTGATAGGGGACACCTTGAGATAGACATAGTCTCCCACGTTGAAAACGAGCTCTCTTCTTCGTACATCGGCATAGCTCTTTTGGCGTGTTTGTGCTATCCTCAAGTTGTTGCGAATTTCCCTCACCTTCGCCTCGGCTTCTTGTAGTACTTCTGGACCAAACACTTTACTTTCCCCCGTTTGGTTCCAAAATAAGGGAGTTCTGCACTTCCTCCCGTACAAAGCTTCAAACGGTGACATCTTCATACTAGCTTGATAGCTGTTGTTATAGGAAAACTCCGCATACGGTAAGTTTTTATCCCAACTCCGATTGTTTTTGAGTGCGCATGCCCTCAACATATCTTCAAGGATCTGATTGGTTCTTTCCGTCTGCCCATCAGTTTGGGGATGGTAGGCAGAACTAAAGTTCAGATGGGTTCCCATGGTTTCATGCAACTTCTGCCAGAACCTTGAGGTGAACTGTGTCCCTCAATCCGACACAATCTTCTTTGGCACTCCATGGTAACACACGATCCTTGACATGTACAACTCTGCCAATTTGGATCCGCTGTAGCTTTCCTTCACGGGGATGAAGTGATCTACCTTGGTTAGCCTATCAATGATGACCCATATCGAATCATATCCTGATTGGGTCCTAGGCAATCCCACGATAAAATCCATGCTGATTTCTTCCCATTTCCATTCAGGTACTTTGAGTGGTTGCAATAATCCCGCGGGTCATTGATGTTCTGCTTTCACCAACTGACATGTGTCACATAGGGCAACATGTTCCGCGACATCTCGCTTCATGCCATACAACCAATACCTGCTCTTGAGGTCCTGGTACATCTTCGTACTCCCAGGATGAATGGAATAGTCGGAATCATGAACCTCCTTCAAAATCAATTCACGGATCTCCTTTACTTCTGGCACACAAATTCTTTTCCCGTGCCACACCGTTCCTTGTTCATCCTCTCTAAAACCAGGAGCTTTATTTTCCTTGATGAGTTGTCTGATCTCTCGTATCTTCTCGTCATTCTTTTGACCCTCGCGGATGTCTTGCTCTAGTGTGGAGTCCACTTCCATGGCGATGGCTTCACCACTATTCACAAGGCATAGATTGAGCCTTATAACCTCGTCCTTCAATTTTGCAGGCATGTCCTTCAAGCTCAACTTATTGACCTGCACTTTCCGACTCAAAGCATCGGCCACGACGTTTGCTTTCCCAGGATGATAATTGATGCCTACATCAAAGTCATTGATTAGCTCTAACCATCTCCTTTGGTTGAGGTTGAGATCTGGCTGTGTGAATATGTACTTCAAACTCTTATGATCCGTATATATCTTGGTCCTCTTCCCCATCACATAGTGCCGCCAAATTTTCAACGCGTGTACCACTGTGGCTAGTTCTAGGTCATGTGTAGGATAGTTCTTCTCGTGCTTCCGAAGCTGCCGGGATGCATAAGCCACGACATGCCCTTCTTGCATGAGAACACATCCCAACCCGTTTCCAGAGGCATCGCAGTACACCGTGAAGCTCTTTTGCATATCTGGCATAACCAGCACTGGGGCTGTTGTCAATCTTTCCTTTAACTCCTGAAAACTCTTCTCGCACTGCGGCGTCCATGTGAATGTGATTCCCTTCTCCAACAATTTGGTGAGAGGTCTCGAGATCTTGGAGAATCCCTCAATAAACCGTCGATAGTATCCAGCCAATCCCAAAAAGCTTCGAACTTCCCCGACATTTTCAGGGGTCTTCCACTTCTGTATATCCTCGATTTTGGCGGGATCTACGGAGATTCCTCCCTCCGAGATTATATGTCCTAAGAAGGGAACTCTCTTCAGCCAAAACTCACACTTGCTCAATTTGGCATATAGTTGGTGTTCTCTTAGCCTCTGCAACACCAACCTTAGATGTTTCTCATGTTCTTATTCATCTTTGGAGAAGACGAGAATGTCATCTATGAAAACCACCACAAATTTGTCCAGATATTCCATGAATACCTTGTTCATGAGATACATGAAGTATGCCGGGGCATTAGTCAGCCTGAAAGGCATGACGGTGTATTCATACAGTCCGTACCGAGATACGAAAGCTGTCTTGGGAATATCAGATTGCCTTATCTTGAGTTGGTGGTAGCCCGACCTGAGATCAATTTTCGAGAACACACAAGCGCCTCTCAACTGATCAAACAAGTCTTCAATGCGGGGTAATGGGTACTTGTTCTTGATGGTTACCTCATTCAAAGCACGGTAATCCACTCATAACCTTTGGGTTCCGTCCTTCTTGGGCACAAATATCACCGGAGCTCCCCAAGGTGAGGAACTAGGGCGAATATACCCCTTCTCCGTCAGTTCTCTCAAATGATCCTTGAGTTCTTCCAGCTGCTTGGAGTCCATCCGATAAGATCTTTTGTAAATCGGGGTTGTTCCAGGTACTAGCTCAATCGCGAATTCCACTTCACGATCGGGAGGCATACCTGGCAACTCCTCCGGAAAAACATCTGGATATTCCCTGATGGTCCTGATTTCCTCAACTTTCACCTCAACTTGATTTAATTTAATGTCCCTCCTAGGCTCGTGTATTGTTATGAACTTTACTCTTGTGCCACTAGGGTGAGTTAGTTCCACCGTTCTGGTCGAACAATGGATGATTCCTTTATGTTTTGTCAACCAATCCATACCCAAGATAATATCTATCCCTTGGGAATCTATCACTATGAGGTTAGCAGTAAATACCACCCCATTAATGTCTAGATTCACTTTGGGACACACTTGTCTTGTCCTTATTTCTCCACCTGGAGAGTTTACGGCTAGCATATGGTTCATTTGTGTTGTTGCTAGGTCATGCTTCTTAACAAACCCTTGAGCAATGAACGAGTGGGTAGCACCAGAATCAAACAGCAGGGTTGCAAGGTGTAAATTGGCAGGAAACTTACCAACTACCACGTCGGGTGCCTCTTGCGCTTCCTCCATAGTGACGTGGTTCACCCGTCCTCGCATCACATTCTGCTGTTGTGGCTGCGCGGGCTTCTTCTTTCGGCATTTGTGGGCGTAGTGCCCCACTTCACCGCAGCTAAAACATTGCACCCCAACCTTAGGTGCCTGGCCTTTGTTGTCTTGGGGTTGGTTTGGGGTCCTTGTACTGCTGGTCGAGGTGGATATGCGGGGCGAGGCTGCTGTACAAACTGATGTTGCCGCTGTGCTGGTTCTGCCGGAGGCCTGTAGTTCGGGTTGTACCCTCTTGGTGCTGAGTAGGGTACCGCAGCACGGTTCGTCTGCCCTGCTGGTTGCTGCATCAGACGGGGGCGGGTGTTGCTCCCTGAGGCTTGGTGTGACCACCCGGCCTTCCTCTTATTCTCATTTTCCAAAGCCTTTAGCTTCCTTTCTACCACAAATGCTCTATCCACCATCTTTTGGAAGCTTTCATACTCATTTGAGGACATTGCACACTGCATCTCTGCGGTAAGTCCCTCCACGAAACAATCTTGTTTCTGCTCATCAGTCTCTATGTCCCGTGGGGCATAACAGGATAGTTGAGTAAATTTAGTGAGGTATTCCCTCACCGTCATGTTTCCCTGCTGCAGTCCCAAAAACTCCTTCCTCTTGTTTTTGAGTTCACCTCTTGGGATGTAATGGTTGCGGAAGCTACGCTTGAACTCTTCCCAAGTGATGTTCTCAGGGTCATGATGGGCAGCTACGTAGGCGGTCCACCAATCAGCAGCAGGTCCATGCAATTGATGAGAGGCAAACAGCACCCTCTCATACCCTTGGCACTGTATGATCCTCATCTTGCTCTCAATGGTCTTAAGCCAATCATCTGCCTCCAGAGGTTCAGCAGCACTTGCAAACTTCGGAGGTTGAGTTCCTAGAAACTCACTCAACCTTGGTTGGCGTGGTGCAGCTTGTGGAGGTGGAACTTGATGCAAGTTGGCCACCACTTGAGTCAAGTTCTGAATGAGCTGATTCTGATTCTCCAGCATTTGGTGGAGGGGATCAACTCCTTCACGGCAACCACCCCGGTCCTGGCCTCTAGAAAGATGAGGGTTGCATGCCTCATCGTTGTTGTTGGCGGGGTTGGCAGCACGTCCTTTTCCTCTTCCAGCCATCTGACAGAATCAACCAATGTTAATTTGAAAGCATTTAGTATCATCTTACTACTTTCATTTGTTTGTACTTTGAAGCGTTGAGGCTTTGTTATACTTTTCTGAGGGTTCATTTTTCACACAAAAATAAATGCAATATTATTTCATGTGGGTTCTCACACCAAAGCAAAACAATCTAAAGACGAGGCTGTGGACAATTGCTCATGGCTTCCACAACTCACGTCACACACCAAGCATTAATACACCATTAACTTAACTTAACGACTCGACTATTCGACATCTTGCTAACTAAGGGAAGGACTCTACACTACTCGTTTTCTTGAGCTGGCTCCTCGGGATCTTCCTCATAATTTCGGCTTCCTTCTGACTCTGCTTTGGGTGGGGAGGCTGCTGGGGGAGAAGTGCGACGACGCCTTATCGCCCGACGATCTGGGGAGTCAGGAGTCCATGTATCATTTGCGGTGACACACAGTTCATTCCCATCTCCTCTTTCTCTCGCCCTCAGGCAGGCTCGCAGCAACGCCTCCGTTTCCTTCAGGGTGTCCCGAACATCCTGAAGCTCTTGCTGACACTCCTGCGGTCGAGTGTTGAGCATAGCAGCATCCTCCAAGCACAAGTCCATGTGCTCATGGGAAGTCCCTTGCTGCACTGGCGGGTACTTATACTCCGTTGTACCACTCTCACGCTGGAGGACATACATGTACTCAGTCCTGTCCAGGTGGTGACGATAGATGTGACTCTGGCAGGTGATGGCCTCCCAGGTGACATCCTTCTCCACATCGACCTGTGTCGTTCGACAAGCTGGAGAGTGGTGGATCTTAAGCAGCTGATTTTCGTGTATAATCCTCATCTCTGAACTCCATTCTTCCCTCTTTTCACGGATGGTCCTGGTGGAGTTATAGTGGATGATTAGCTTGCCCGTATTGCCGGCGGCTTCGAGCATACGTCGAAGACGGCGCAACAAGCCTCCTACTGCCAATCCGTAGGAAAGGTACGTCACCGGACGGCTCTCCTCTCTTTGGGCAAGGGCAACTACGGGAACTCTCCCTCCTGTGGACTTGCGAGCGGTGTGAATCATGCGAACCATCTAGAACAAAAAGAATTTAAACTTAGGTTAGATAAACTCTTAAACCAAATCCTATTTTGAATGAAAGTTGGGGTAAGATGAAGAAAGTGACTCATTAAATAGCACTTTTCAACACACACCTTGTAAAATAGTTTTTAAGAAAATAGGGCCCTTAAATACGTCCATTTCTACCTAGGTCCACGTTCCTACGGGCAACCTTGGCTCTGATACCACTTCTGTCACACCCAGTTTTTCCGAAGAACAACCAAGTGAATATCACATGTATGCCAGGATAATTTTCTCATACATGTGATGACAAATAGTGAAGCATCATTTATTACAAGCCAGGTGTCGAATATAAATAAGTCTTATATGGCAAATGTCTCGATGGACAATAATAAATTCATCACAAATAAACAAACTAGCAGCGGAATATTATTCTTGAGGGCTCCATCACAGGCATTGCCCGGGGGTCTCCATGAACCTAGAAACCTTCTTCGGGTCCAAAGTCTTGGTCATTATACACCACCTCATTATCTTGACCTGTGCAGCAATATAAACCAACAAATATGCAAGGTTGAGTACCAATGGTACTCAGCAAGTGTGGGAAAATTATATCATGCATGGCTAGATCAAGGAGAGGTTGAACTCATGGTTAAAGCACTACACACTTAATACCTATCACCTTAGCTTATTAAGCACCTACATTACTACACAAGTGAAATGGTCCCAATCTCCCATCCCATCATCATAATCCAATAACCATAACATCATTTCCAATGTTAAGCTCCCCGCTTAACATCCACAACTTCCAAAACCATCAATCCTCTAATCATGAATAAGTCCAAGCCGCTCTTGACCGTGAGCACGACTGTCATGACAGTTTTGACTCTGCAGAGTTTGTACCACTGTACCCACATGTAGTGATTTCATCCCCCGTTGTCGGGTGGACTAAAAGAACCTCCATTATGCCAGTGGCTACGAACCACATTCAAACTTCCCAGGTGTGTAGCCACGAGATCACTACGAAGCCTTTACAAAGGGATTCCCGACGAGCGTGGGCCCACTGAGGTTTCACCCCTAACAGCATACAAGAGGCTCCAACCCCACTGCAGTGGCCCCCTCTTGAGCCTTGCGGTTCATATGGTAGTCCAGCTGACACCTACTCCCCGCACCATCCAACACACCCATACTACGCCGGGGATACACCTAATTAATTGGCCAAGCTGCCCCATCTCAGCATGTGGTTGGCACTGTAAAGCCAGGTTACATGCTCCATGAACCGGTCCTTAGGATCTAGGCAAGTACTAAACACAAACCCGAGTCTCGTGCACCCAGCACACAACCAAAACATCCAACTTGCCTTGATCCCTACCTCTACATAACTCACAATATCTCATTCAAGAGTATGGTAATATAAACTGATGATCTCTAATCCCAAATATCCCATTCTAAGCATGGCTAAGCATATGCATAATAATAAATGACATGATCAAATAAATCCCAACCCAAGCTACAAGGAAACAAGGTAATGCAATTCTAGGGAAACTTCCTAACATGGGTTTCATATTTCAATTGACAATGCAAATAGTTCTAACTACACATCCTAGTATAGGATCAAAGTGGTCAAGGACACTTGCCTCCTTCCTGCTGCTCTTGGAATGGGTAGTCCTGATCTTGGAAAGGAATAACTTGCTATTGAGCAGGTTCTACATCATACCATCACACATAGCAAAAGAAAAACAACCATCCATAAGACATAGTTCACACTTCCACTTCATACAAACCACAAATTCATATTTATGAAAGTCATTCACCATTATATGTGTTGTGGTTACTCTATGTGTGTTGATTTGTGGCTTGCATATACTTTAATCATGTGTATATGATTCCTACTTTGGTGTTCACATTTATACTTACATACTATATATACATATATGAGTTTCCAATTTAAATAAATTCTTTATATTTAATTACTACACCTTTTAGCTACCAAGTATGCATGAAAGGTATTTTCCTTCTCCATAAGTGTCTTCATAATTTCTACCAACCCTAAACTGAATTCTTTGGATTTTAGAAACTCCATTTATCATTTACTAGTTGCTACATTTTCAGATTTATTTTCCTATGCATAAATGTGTACTTTATTATGAAAATAGTAATACACATCATCTAAACAGAATAGGTTCTGGTCCTAAATAATTTAATAATATATTTTGACCTTTGCCTCTAAACTATTTAACAATTGTTTTCCCTATTTTCTAAAACTATTCATTACTTAAAAATGTGTCCCTACATGTGAATAATAAATTAAACAGATTCAACTCAGCCCAAAATATGTTTTTATCTCACTCCAAAGTTTTTCTAAATACTAAGAAAGTTTTTAATTTAATTTTGACAATATGTTTGTCCCACTTTTTAATTTTTAAACACAAGCCACATATTCAATTTCCTAAATTAAATACTAAACAGGGCTAAAAAGTTAAACTTACCCCACTACAGGGTCTATAATATTATTTTAAGAATTTTCAGGGGTCTAGCTACTCATAACAGAGGTGTTTTTCCTAATTTTTATTAAGTCCAGGGGCTAAAACTGATTTTGAAATGAATTTACATGATTTTCTGGAGTTCTAGGGGCTAGATCAGAAGTTTCCAGGGCTAGCTCTTATTTCCCGAGAACCCCAGGGGGTAGCACGTAAGATTTCCAGTCTTTATAACGCGGGGCTGACGTGGACCGTCCGATTTTAAACCGACGGCTGAGATTATAACGTCGAACCGGAACGCAAGGATTTAAACCCTACCGTGTGATTTAAAATAAACGGCGCACAAGCGGCCACGTCGCTCTGATCGAGCGCGGGCGGCGCTGCCGGCGGCGCACGACGGCGAGAAGCGGCGATCTCGCCGGAGACATTCGGATCTTCGAGAATTCTCCCTAGAACTGTGATTTTATGGCATAGATCGGTAGACGGGAGGTCGGGGATCTCACCTCGGGGGTTTTCTTGAGCTCGGAGGTCCTGGAAAGCGATCGGCGACGAGGTCCGAGGTGAAACCACGGCGAGGCTCGTCGGCGCTGTGTTTACACCGCAAGTCACCGAGTTTTCTGCACCTGCAAGGTTCCCCGGAGGCGGTGGATCAAGACCAGCGAGTTAGATCGAAATTTCCGAGCTTAGATCGGCCAGAATTCGCCGGAGAAGTCTCGTTTCTCACCGAAGGAAAATCGGTGGATCGCGTGGGAAAAACAGAACGAGGTCAGGGTTTTTATAGACGGGGGAGGGCGGCGGGGTGGTTTTGATCAAGTCTGCGTCGCCTACGAACAGAATTCAGCGGGGATACGCAGAAATCTCGATCGGTTTTGATTCGGGTGAGAGGGAGTCCGGCGCGGGCGCGAGATAGAAGACGAGCTGGTGGGTCCCACCTGTCAGCGGAAGGAAACAGCGCGCGTGGCTGCGGGCTGGCGCGGCGCTGGTTGGGCCGGCTGGTGGGTTGCGGCCCACTGGCCTGTTTTTTTTCTGTTTTCTCTTTTTCTTTTTCTATTTCTTTTCTGATTTGAGTTTAATTTAAATTCCAGTTTGAATTTGAATTTTTACAAAACATGCAACACGTCCAAAAATTCTTAAATTCCCCTCTTAACATGATTTAGGGTTTTAAATCAAAATTTTGGGGTGTTACAGCGGTGTTGACCGCTTCAACCCAAAACCGATCGGATGTCTTGTATTCATCAAGCATGGTTCTTGACATCTCTATTAGAGTCCGAATCTTCCTTTCGCCCACCCCATTTTGTTCAGGTGGGTAGGGTGCTGAAAACTCATGCTTGATGCCCTCCTTATCCAAGTACTCTTCTACTTGGTTGTTCTTGAATTCAGTGCCGTTGTCGCTTCTTATCTTCTTGGTTCTCAAGGAGAACTCATTTTGAGCTCTCCTCAAGAAGCTCTTGAGGACACCTTGAGTTTCACCTTTGTCATGCAAGAAGAACACCCAAGTCAAGCGGGAAAAGTCATCAACAATAAGTAGACCATATTTGTTACCGCCGATGCTTATGTAAGCAATGGGACTGAAAAGGTCCATGTGCAGCATCTCCAATGGTCTCATTGTCATCATCATATTTTTGGCAGGATGAGCTGCTCCGACTTGCTTCCCGGCTTGGCACGCGCTACAAGGCCTATCTTTCTCAAAAACAACATTCTTAAGACCTCAGACTAGATTGCCTTTTAGAAGTTTTTGAAGATTTCTCATACCAACATGGGCTACCCTATGATGCCACAACCATCCCATGTTGGTCTTTGCCATCAAGCACGTGTCAAGTTGAGTTTTATCCGCGGTGAAGTCCACGAGATAAAGCTTTCCCTTGAGCACACCCTTGAAGGCAATTGAGTTATCAATTCTTCTAGTGACAATCACATCTTTGTTAGTGAATAAGCAATTATAACCTTTTGCACACAATTGATATATGGATAAAAGTTTGTAGTCTAGTGATTCAACATGCATAACATGAGAAATAGTGTGTTGTGGAGAAATGGAGATTTTACCCATACCTAGTACCTTCCCTTGGCTATTGTCACCAAAGTAGATACCTTGACTTGGATTATTGTTTTCTTCATACTCCACAAACATTCTTCTCGCTCCGGTCATATGGTTGGTGCATCCACTGTCTAGCACCCATTTTGTACCGCCGGAGGAGTAATCCTACAAAACAAGTTTAGGTCTTGGTTTTAGGTGCCCAAGCTTGGTTGGGTCCTTTGAGGTTAGTGGCAAGACATTTGAGTACCCACACACAAGGCTTTGGGCTCCTACGGAGTGGCCCAACATATTTTGCATAGACATAACCAAATTTGCATCTCATAAGCACATAAGATGCATCAAAATCATGAAACGTAGTTAGGTTAACATTATTAGCATTTTTAGCATCTTAATCAAATTTTACCATTTCAAGAGAGGTATATACATGATATTCATTCATGGTTTGGTATGATCCTTCCTTGACAAAAGCAATATGCATCTTGCTATTCTTGGGAATTCTAGCATTTTTCTTTCCTCCCCTTTAATAGCCAAGACCATCTTTGATCAAGGGAGACCTTGCGACCGAGTATGCACTACGTGCATACTTGATATTCTCCTTGTCAAAAGTGCCACCCTTAGGTGTACTATTGCTCTTTGCCATGTTAAGCTCATTTTTTAGATTAAGTACAAGATTTGCATATTTACAAGTTTTAGTGTTAGACTCTACATTGGACAAGTTTGGGCTTGTTGAGGCGGAAGAGGGAACACTTGACTTGAGAGTTGTGAATTGTGCCTCAAGATTCCTGTGAGCTTTGTTCAAACTCACAAGCTCGTCTTGGGGTACAACATTTGAACTCTTGAGACATGAAGAGGTATCCTTGCATTCCGCAAGTTCAAGTTCAAGCGCCTTGTTGCTCTCCTTCTCAAGCTCGAGGAGCTTCTCAAGGTCAAGATTATTTTGCTTCTCCTTGATAAGCAAATCATCTTGTTTCTCAAGAAGTTCCTCTTTGTCTAAGATTTTATCGGGGAGCTTTTTCATTTTAGTTAAAGCACTTTTGCTCAACCCTTCAAACATGTACTCATTCTCACTATCACTATTAAAATCTTCATATTTAATAGAATGCAAGGACAATTTAGATTTAACCTTTCGCTTTCCCTCCTTTGCCACGAGACATGTGTGGCTTGAGCTCTTCCACTCTCCCTTGTTTTGCAAGAGAGTCTTCTTCATCGTTGGTTTCTTGATGGCGACGGTTGCCACTTCCGCCTCATCATCATCGGAGGACTCATCGTTGGGTCCCCCTCCTTGCCAACATTAGTGTACCCATGTGCCTTCTTATTTTTGAACATCTTCCTCTCTTGAGGATTTTCATACTTGTACTTCTTGCCAACATCGGAGGACTCATCGTTGGGTCCCCCTCCTTGCCAACATTAGTGTACCCATGTGCCTTCTTATTTTTGAACATCTTCCTCTCTTGAGGATTTTCATACTTGTACTTCTTCTTCTTGTCTTCTTCCTTTTCATATGGGCAATTAACGATGTAATGCCCATACTCATCACAATTGTAGCAAGCTCTCTTAGTTCTTGACTTGCTCTTGTCCTTGCCCCTGCTCTCATAGTTTGACCCTCTTCTTTTATTCATCATTCTCTTGAGTCTCTTGATAAAGAAGGCCAACTCATCATCGTCCATATCGGTGCTTTCTTATTCACTTTCTTCATCGTCACTTGAAGCTTGTGCCTCTTTGCCTTCGGACTTTGATGAGGCTTTGATAGCAATACCCTTCTTCTTGGAGGATGTGACCTTAGCAAGGTCGTTGACGTGGAGTGCTTCCATCTTCATCATCTCATGGTTGATGATTCTACCAAGCACCTCATCCGGAGTCATTTTGTGGAAGTTTGGACTTTCACAGATGAGGGTGCAAAGTGTCACATTGCGAGGCATGAAGGCTCTTATCATCCTTTTGACCACTTCATGGTTCGTCCACTTCTTGCATCCGTACGCCTGACTCTTATTGATGAGAGTCTTGAGTTGGTTGTACATCTCTTGAGGGGTCTCGCCATCTTCCATGGCAAATCTTCCAAGCTCCCCCTCGATCATCTCAATCTTTGCGTCCCAGATGGAGCGCTTGCCTTCATGTGCAATTATGAGTGTATCCCAAATTTCTTTGGCTTGCTCCAACTCATCTACCGTGTTGAATTCTTCTTGGCTCAAGGACGAGTTGAGCACGGCCACCGCTTGAGCATTGCGGTGGATTAGTTGTTCTTGCTACGGGGTAAGCTCTTCATCATCCACGGGGATATCTACACCTGTACAAACAATATGTCAAAGTGTAGGATTGAGAGAAATAAGATGTAGTTTCATGTTGTGCTTCCATATAGTATAGTTAGTGCCATCGAAAGGGAGGTTTGCCCGATGGAATAGACAAGTAATTTGTATGAGAATTTAAGCGTTCATAGTTGAAAGGATATCGCGTGTAGTCCTCTTCGGGCTTCTTGAGTTTCTTCTCTTTCTCAAGTCTTCTCTTCCTTCTTGCTTCGTATTTTGGTCTTTGAAGAAGATCCGCAAGGCGCTTCACTTCTTCATCTTCATCATCGGCCTCGAAACCGAAAGGAGGAGGCTTCGGCTTGTCCTTGCTTAAGTTGACGGTCTTGTTGGGCGAGGACTTGAATCCTTCCTCGCCTTGGCGCTGTTCTCGTTGGTGTCGGTGGTGTCGACGATCGGCAACTCCTTCTTGCCGTTTTCCCCCATCTCCTCTCCAAGCGGTTAACATTTTGGGAGAGTTAGGCTCTGATACCAATTGAAAGTTGCCTAGAGGGGGGTGAATAGGCGAAACGCCTGAAATTCGACTTAATAAAAGCTAATTATCTTGCAGAGTGCGGACTAGTACGACCAGGGGGCGGACTAGTCCGGTCACAGGAAAGTGAAATGCCAAAGCAGAGATATTCGGAGTTTTTATTGATCTACTCAATAAGTAATGAAGTATTATAGCCTAGCGATCTAGTAGTAAGGTTAACCGAGAAAGCAATTGACTGGAACTAGGTGGATCGCAAGATTTAAATGAAAGGTGTGAAGAACCCTAAAGTGAACTAACAAAAAACAAGAGACAAATCGAAAATGCAAGACACACGATTTATCCCGTGGTTCAGCTTCACGAAGAAGCCTACGTCCACGTTGAGGAGTCCACAAAGGACCGGATTGCTCTCAACCCTATCCTCACCAAGCCACCACAAAGGTTGGCTTGATCTTCTACTAGATTACGAAAAGATCACAACGATTCGTGGGGCAGCTCACAACCTGAGGCTCTCACAAGATTATAGCTCGAAGAGCTTGCAAATCAACACCCACGATGATTCAACTCCACCAGTCGCAGTGAGAGAATCAACCAAGAGCTCAACACTAATCACGTACCGGAGTGCCCGACGTTGCCGTCGCCGGGGCTGGTGTCCCCGTTGTCGCCCTTTCGCCAGTACGGCCTAGGCCATGGGTGCTTGCTCCCATGTCCGAGCCCTTCATGGGGAGCACGGCTCATGTTTGTCTTTGTTGATTGGGCGGATCGCCGACCTCGAAGATGCGCAAGGTCGGGGCCGTTGCGGGCTGTGGGAACTGGGTGCATGCCAACCTCTGTATCTTGTCGGCTTGTTCCTGAGCGGGGGAGGCAGAGGAGCATCCGGGCGTCTCTTCAGGGAAAAGCCGAGAAGGTCGTCTTCTCGTTTGACCGGAACCGTCCCGTATGGTCGGCCTGGGGGGAGCACCAGTGGCCTCCGCGAGGAGGCGATATCCTTGCTCTTCTTGGTCGGGGGCCACTCCTCAGCCGGAGCGGGTGGCTCGTCGATGTCTTCTCTTCTACCGAGGATGCCAAGGGTCACCTGCCAGCTGGTCGTTTCGACCAGAAGGTTGGCTGCCTGAATTCCCTTTGGAGGACATGGTCCAACTCAGGCCCTCTGGGCCGTTGGAGGCGGTGAGGCAATCGGTTGTATTGGGGGCAAGCCCTCTTTCCTCCACTGTGGTAGTCCACACAGATCTTTCAATCCTTATCGCTTGGGGGATCTGGCCCCCTTGCTTAAAAGCATCATAGGAGGGCGCAATCCTTGAGGGCTTGTTTCACCTGGGCGGCGTGGTTGGTGCACGGCCTGTCAAGCATCCTCTTGAAGTGGTTGATCTGCGGCTTGGCTGGCCTTTTGCCTTCATGGCGTTCGGTCCCAGCGCCCAAGCCCGAACCCATTTGGGTGTGGCGTTGTCATTTACCGGCGCCCGTCCTCCCTCTCTTCTTGCCCTTTGGGTGTGGCACTGTGCTTTATCTCACGTGAAGGGCCTCTACGGTCGTACAATCGGGAGTAGTCTTGACTGGCCGTTTTGCCAAGCTGCGGTCAGCGTCAGTAGTGGACGGGCCCTCGGCCTTACTCGGTTCAATCTGACCTGGCCCGGTCATCGGAACCTTGCTTTTCGCTCCGGGCTGGGAAGTTCTGATGATGTTGCTCGGCGCGTGGACCTGCACTGTCCTCACGGCGCTTGCGGTGTGCCCGCGGGGGCAGCTGCGGGACGACGCTCTTTGCTAAAATGTGGGTGAGCCCTCGGCGGGTTGGGTAACCCCCTGCAGCAGCGAGCTGAGGTCTTGATATGTGCGCCACGACTCTAGGTCTTCTTGCTCCGAGATGTTGTGTAGCATGGCAGCCGTGGTCGCCAAGCCGCGGTTCGGCCGTGCGGGGCAAAGCGGGACGCATGTGTCGATGGCGGCGCTCACCACTGCTTGGTGGTTGCGTGGCAACGCTCCGTCTTCGTCGGGGTAAAGGCTTTGTAAAGCCTTGAGCGCGTTCTTGTCGGCCTCTAGCTGCACCCTTTCTTCCTTGAGCGTGGTGTGGTATGCCTAGAGCCGCTTGAGTAGACCTTGCATAGTTGTTGGCTCTTCATTGCGGCTTCATTGCGGCGCTTCCCGCCAAGTGGCAGCTGGCGGGAGTAAGGTGCTCGTGGGGGGGATGATCGAAGGGGCGCTGTCAGTTCTTGCAACGTCTCGCTCAAGGGGAGGACAACGGTCTTCATTAGCCCTTGTGTTGGTTCTGCAGTCGTAGTCGGTTGTGTCTTCATGAGGCGGAAGGAGGCTTGGCGGCAGCAGTCCGCCTGCGTAGTCCGTCCAATGAAGGATGCCGTCGTCGTTGATGGGGGGCTCCCATGTCTCGAGATGGGACTCCTGATGCATCGTGGAGGCGGCTCTGACCTCGAGCCCACGTCTGGGGTGACGGCAAGCTCGGGGCTGTTGAGACGGAGTCTCCCGCCGCCAATGGAGATTAAAGTTGCGAAAGCCATCACAGGAGGAGCGAAGAAATGTGGGGTGCCCCCTACCTGGCGCACCAACTGTCGGCGTTCGGATTTCCAACTAGTAGTTGTATGCCTCACGTTTTTTCATTGGATGCTAGCTAACAAAGGCATGGACTTATCCTGGTTCGAACAATATGTCCTACGTCTAGCACGGTGGGGTTCGTCGGCCTTGTATTAGCTCGTGCGGCTTGTGTCGTTCAGGTTACAAGATGGGGAGAGAGCCCTCTTCCTTTTATCTTTTACGGATCTCTCTTTTTATAACCCTCTCCCCTCTACCTACCCGCCGAGCTCCCTCATAAATGGGGCGGGGGTTTTACAATTGTCGCTACGGTCCTAGCCCTCCTAGCCACAGCGTGATCATATGAGTACTTCTGCTCTTGTCTTTTTCACAGTCAACGTCTACTTTTCGCCCCTACCCACCTACTCCGGATGGGACGGGACGGGAGACGATAGGTTCAGGCTTTGTGCCTGTCCCTTCGCGTGCGGACTCCGCCTTGCTTTGAAATCCTTCCTTCGTCTTCTCTTGTCATCATCTAAGGACTTCCACCTTTTACGGGCCGTGATTGGTTGCCGCCATTGGGGACTGGTCTTACCGTCCCAACCCTTGGGGGCCGATCACTTTCATTCGACCCCGAGATCAGGCGTCGTCGCTGATCCCCGCACCCCACCCTGAGGCAGGTCCTGGTGCGCGTCTTTCTTCAAGCGGCTCCATCGGGTGCTGAGTCCACGTGACTTCACCGTTTTCTCCATTCCTTAGGTACTCGGGGTCTGTCACCCCGTCAAGTCTGATCTATCGTATTAGCGACATCATTACTTCACCATGGGAGAGGAAAAGAACCCACAATATCTTTTACTTTAGCTTTTTCGAAGGCAGGAAGCTTGGGTTCTTCTATCTGGATCACATTGTTCCTTGTCTTTTGAAAGCATGAAGCCTACCCTTGTCGTTCTTATTCAAGGTAAGCCTAAAATGGTTAACGGTCCTCTTTTGAATGCTCTTCAAATGTCGTGTTCATGATGTTGTCCTTATCAAACTCGGTGTTAGAAACCATTCTTGTAGTATATGAATTCGATCTTACATTAGACGAAACCTTCTTCCTTAGCAAAGTTGTTAAAAAATTGTGTTGATGCAAAAAATACCATTAAACACGAGCACACCCTTGTACCTAAACAGGACTCACGAGGCTCTGTCTACGGAAAACGTGTCATGCCAATTTCAATAATTCGGTCAGGTTGATTTCATTAGATCACATGATGAATCAAGGAAAACTCGTTCGGGAGGTTAGGGCAAGCTCGCCTTGAGTTGTCCTAGCTTCAGCAGGCTATCTAGAACGCCTTCAATCTGAATAATGACAATTAGGATTTGAAAGATAGGACTAGGGTTTAGAGATAAAAAGTAAAGATAAAATATATTTTTGTCGATTGGGGTTAGCTAATTGGACCATGGACCCTTAATATTTATAGGATGGAAAGGTCTTGCCCCAGTAGGAATCCAAACTCTTACAAATATCGTGTCAAACATGACCTCACCTCTTGGACTACCCAAAATTGATTAGACCAATTTCTAGAAATTGATTAAAGCTATTTTTAGGAACCAAGAATTTCTAAATGGTAGGACTTTCACATCCATAGTCCAATTCGGATGATCCACATATCCATATTGATTATTTCAAAGTGAGATACATATTGGTGAAGTACAATTGGCCATTTGACACATCTATAAAAAAAGTCTAGTTGATTATACTAGGTCAATGAGTTTGGCTAACTTTGATCATCAACACAAGGCCACGAATTTTATAGAATATGGTCATGTCGATGCTTTTATATGCATTTGCATGGCGGCTTGTCTCATTCGTCTTTTAAGGTAGAGGTTATATGAGGCACAACCGATGATAATAACTTGAAAAATCATGGAAGATGACAAAAATCACATTGACGCCTACAATTGAGATCTGGGATGTGGACAAATTAAGCAACCCATGCCACTTGTCTCACCACTGGATAGCCTGCTAATAGGTCTAAGAATATACCAATTCAGGCAAGTCCACAATTATAGATTGTCCGCATTAGTTCTACTCTAAAAGAATATTCCCTTTCTTTACAGTTACTTTGAAGGGTTCCTTTCTCTTTTTTTAGATAATGGGAATACCCGACCTTCCCTCATGAGAGGTTACGACCTAAAAAAGTTATTACATCAACTAGTTTCACATGATAAACAAATACAAGCTCACTTAGTTATCCAAGTGGATACATTATTATAGAGTAAGTCTATTACTAAATCTCCATCCATGATAAGCAAACACGACATCACAAATGCCTCGAGTGACCGGCATGCATCTCTAATCTTATTAGTGTTTTCCTCCTTATTTAGCAACTGCGCCCATGTTCGGCCCCAATACGTAGCCCTATAAAGTACCTGCATATAAGTTTGCATGTAAAAATTATTAAAGACTATATCATTTCTACTTAACCAGATAGCCCAACAAATAGCTGATGCACCTAGTAATAAAGCACTTTTAGATTTAAAATTGTGGTTTTGTATCCAACCATTCAACATATAAGTAGAGTTTTGTGGTCTATTAATACCAAAGGTAAAATGAATGGACCTCCATATAAATCTAGCATAGTGACACTCAAAAACTAGATGTTGAATGGTTTCGTCTTGTGAACAGAATACACATTTTTATCCCCTTTCCAATTTTGTTTTAGTAAATTATCCTTAGTTAGCACCACACCACGTAGAAGATACCACATAAAGATTTTAATCTTTAATGGTAACTTAGACCTCTATAACATCTTATTTTGTCTTATATTTCCATTAGATATCATGGCACTATACATTGAATGGACAGAAAACATACTATTCTGGTGTAAGTTCCATTTGAACATGTCATCCTTATCATTTAGTTATATGTGAACAATACTCGCTACTAGTCTATTCCACCTTATCAAATTATCACCCACCAAGCCTCTCCGGAATGAGATATTAAGTGGTGTAGAATTAAAAACAGTAGCAATAGTAGCATGTTTACGTCTGACTATATTATAGAGAGATGGGAATTTTTGCTTTATTGGAAAATCCTCCAACCATTTATCCTCCAAAAATCTAATAGAATTCCCTTCCGATTATTTACATTAAACTTACCAAAATTAAGAAAAATTGCTTTTACTTTCAACAGACCACAAATGAGAATCACCTGGTCTCTTCTCTACTTGTCCAATTGTTTTGTTTTTTAAATATTTATTTCTTAGTAATTCTTGCCACATACCCTCCTCATTAATCAACTTAAATAACCATTTACTTAGCAAACATTGGTTTTAGGACACCTCCATAGGAGTTCTATTCAACTATTACACCTCCTAACTTACTTGGACTCTATCTACAGGCAAATAGATCAAAATACTAACCTTCAAAAACTCTTTGGGCGCAACCACAAGAGTTATAGATACAAATAACTCAAAATTCGATCTTAACTTGGACTTTCCATGCCGAACTCACCAACTCGGAATCAGTTATTTTCTGGTCAAAACAGCCTGATTTCCTAACAAAACACATGTCTGAACCACCTAATTTTGACTACAACTCAGGTTTACGTCCGAACCTATCTAAGACCAACTTTCTTACGTCTGAACGTGGTGGAATCACACCATAAACTTATGACAACATCCATACGTTCATACCACCATCTACATGATCTTCCATTCTTTTGTCCATCAACATTTCTGCCATGATCCCCAAAGGAGCAAACCGGCACCTATCCATTGCAACTGTTTGTATGACAAAGATGGGGATCTCACGATAAATTCCATCACTATTAACCATGTCAGACAGACCAGGAAATTCAATAGTTGGATCAAGAGAAGAGAGTTTATTGTTACCATCAGATCTCTTCTTCTTGGACTTTCTGCTAGAGTCATTTTGTATAGCTAAGGTAGATTGAACGTCTATGTCCCTTGTTGTGCTCCTTAGCCCTCTCACTTAGGGATGGCAACGGGTGCCCATTACCCGTTTACCCACGGATATCCGACCCGATGGGTACGGATTCGGGTATAAGTTCAGATCCACGGGTACGGGTTCGGGTAACGGGTTGAATCCAACGGATATTTCTTATCGGGTAAAAAAATCCATACCCATATCCGTATACCCGAACCCTTTATGACATGTGGGCCAATACACCATTATATAATAGTTCTAGCTTCTAGGGTTTAGTTTTCTTTTCTTTCCAACTCCCTTGCTCGGTGTTAAACTGTTCCATAAATCTATATGCAATGTATTTTTTATTAAAGGTTTTCGGGTAACGGATATACCCGCGGATAAAAAATATCCACGGGTAACGGATACGGATAATGTTTTATACCCGCTGCGGATAAAGGGTACGGGTTCGGGTACGGATTTTACCCAGCGGGTATGGGTAACCCAGAGTGATATCCGCAGGTTTTTTACCAGTTGCCATCCCTACTCTCACTCCTACGTAATTCATTGTCACACATAGATGATTTACCTATTTTCTTAGCCAGCGCTGGGGTGAGCATTCTCTGAACAGGAATACCTTCATGGCTTCATGGATGATGTAATGTTATCTAAATATCTGGTAAAAGCTCTGTTCATATATGGAATCTTAAATATTGTACTGCAAGTGAAAATTAACTAGATTGTATCCATCTATTACCATCACGGGTGTATGTAACTGTATAATTGCTCTCTTTATATATATGTATATATAAATGCCTGGCAGCTGTGCCTGGGGCTTTCAAAAAAAAACTTGATTGCACTGACCGTCCAGATGGTGCCCTTACGGATTGTGTGATACTAATAATGTAAACCTGCTGTTGCCTAGATGTTTAATCATGCGACTTTCTCAGTCAAGTGAAGTATGATGAACATTAGCTTCCTCTAGAAACTATACTGCAAATTGATTTTAGGAAAAGATATCTTATTTATTTTTCTAAACTTTTTTGGTTACACCGATTTTCATGGGCATGACATGAGTTCCAGTTTTTGGTCTTGGTCGGGGTCAAAAGGGCGAAGGGAAAAAGTTTTGAGTTTCTAGATTATGATATTACTTTTATGGATTTAATTAGGGTGGCAAACACAAGGTGTTACTGAGGAAATTCGGGTTAATGTCCCTAGAGATCTCTAGCTAGTAGCCACGATCAACTTTGGAGTGTTATCGATTAGTAATTTACTGAATTATCCACTGTAAATTTAAGTGAACTACCTGTTCACCAGTTGTCACTTGGTAACACGGTATTCTACTCTGAGACGTAGACAGATATATCATTTGTTCTTGTTTATAATTTATTTTGGATCATGCCGTTGTTGATGTCATCTTGGAAGTATTGTAATGTCCCTACAAATCTCTAGCTAGTAGCCACAATCAACTTTGGAGTGGTATCGCTTAGTAATTTACTGAATCATCCACTGTAAATTTAAGTGAACTACCTGTTCACCAGTTGTCACTTGATAACACGGTATTCTAAGACGTAGACAGATATATCATTTGTTCTTCTTTATAATTTATTTTGGATCATGCCGTTGTTGATGTCATCTTGGAAGTATTGTACTAGGTTATTGCTTGGGGGATCGCTGTCCCAAACATCGCTTTAGTTTTATCAAAAAAGAAAATAAAAGAAACGAAAACATCGGTCTAGCGCGGTTGCTACCCTTGTAGTTGTGGTTGCTCGATGGTCCAAAAAACCAATGTTAGGCTGCTCGCACTCGTGAACCTTTATATCGAACCTCTAAAAGAATATTACTAGCCTTTGACAGTCAACTCTAAAAGATTCCTACATTTACAGTTCAATTCTCTGCACTCGTTCACCTCTAAATCAGACCTCTATATCAACTATCATTTATTTTATATTAGATAATACAACTATATCATATTTTATAATATTTTATATAACTACTTATATATATAATATTATATTAAAACTTATAAAAATCACCAAAATAATTTTCACCTCTTTTTCCCCCTCTTTTCTTATTATTTTCCCTTTTTCATTTTTCCTCTTTTTTTTCTTTTGTCCCTTTTCCCTCCTTTCTTCTTTTTTTCCTTTCCTTTTTTCTTTTTCTTTCTCTTTTTTCATTTTCCCTATCTCCTCTCCTTTCTCTGTATAGGTGCTACACAAACTCTCCCGGCTAGCTGTAGCAGCCGCTAGTTTGCCGTGGCCACTATCTAGTGCGCTGCGGACGACTGCTACCGCCCTGGCTTGGGAATTAACCGGCGGCGCAGCTTTAGCGGTTGGCAGTGCGCTCAGTAGCGTGGCTGGCGCAGCTGTAAGCCTCTGGTTGCCGCTAGTTGTCCAGATCAATCGCCAGCTCGCTCAGGCAGTAACTGCAGCCCACGAGTTAAACATGCTATGATGTCTCCATCACCAATGGTGCCATCTACTAGTACAAGCTTTCATGGGCATCATGGCCTAAATCGCCACTTTTTTCCAGGCTTCGAGAGACAGGCCACGCCATGTCTCCAAGCCGGCGAGCAACCAATAAATGAGCACCAAAACGTCACATGATGGGGAAGGAGGCATGACTTGGCGGTGTCCAATCCACACAACTCGCCCAGGACCCAACGTACATCTGTGCGTGTCAGAAAAGGCTTGAAGACGTTTCGTCCAGCCGGGAAAAAAAGGCTTGAAATAATTGACTTGGGGCTGCGCCATAGGAGGACAGTGTAGGGTCATGGCTTTTAATTCAATTGGCACGGCAAACTTTCCCTCAGGATGTAACTGGATTAGCAATTTATATTTTCATAAAGGTGACATGTCAAAACTGATACATTTTTTGTGAAACGCATGTCATATATATAGAAACTGCTTTTGCTTTGTGACGCACAGTTCTCTGTAGTGTTCTTACAGGGCAATATAAGAAGGTTCTAAAAAAACATTTGCATAGTCGTGCCGACTAATATCAGTTGAATGAAACAATAATAAGTGTTGCAATGAAAGAAGAAGACGAAGAGAGAGAGAGGGGGGGTTGATAGTGTCTTAGCATTGTATAGATAGGCTGTCCACGAAGAGGTTGAAAAGCCACAAGATGCAGCCATTCCATGCCTAGAAAAGCACATATAAGGATGTATTATACACTGCATTATCCCCAGAGTGTTCACTCAGAGAAGAAGAGAAAACATCATCTAATAGGAACTCTATAGTTTAGCATTCAGTGAAAAACAGGCACTGGAATTTTAGATGAAGAGGGCGGGGATCTGGGTAAGCATACACCACTGTTCCTACAAAATTGAGCCAGTCCCAGTTCAATAATAGAAATATATATATATAGATTCGTCCAGGTCAGTTTGGCTATCATAATCGATCTATATCAGGATACATGATTATATTATTATTGCCAAGGCTAACAAAACGGCATAACCAATTGGCTAGCTATTATAAATTACAATTAACTTGTTATTAATCAATACTGCGTATCAGCAAACGCTGTCTTCTACGGTTATCTTGTCATTTTTCTCTAATATAATTCATACAGATCATGCCACATCTATCTTTAATGAGAATATGTTTCATATCTTGACGTTACTCATGTCCTCCAAATATATGTGATCGTATCCCTTAACAAGTAAAATATATATATCTGTGCACGGCATTTCATGTCATCGTTGTTTAACTCAGCTCCTAAAAGTTCTTCTGTATGTAAGGGTCACATTCTACTACATCGGCAGGAAAAAGCTTTAATTGTGTCGATTTCACATGAAAACGACATACAACACGTTGCAAACATGTAAAGAGTGGACGGGGATAAGTATAAGATGGATGCATGGAAAGGACTAGGCGATATCATATAGAACGATCTGCTTGATGTGGCCCCCACTGATGCTGTCGCCAGCGCGCTGTTCCTGAGGGTCGCATCGCCGCCGACCAGCGTTTCAGCGTCAACTGACGGTTCTAGGCTCCTTGCAATTGTGGCCATTACACCGCTGGCCTGCAAATATAGTGACGCAGGCGGTTGAGAGGAACACCGCGTGCGGTTGATGGATGAGTTGTGGGTGGACGGTGGAAGCACGTCTTGGAAGTGCCTCATCCATACGATGCAGCCCAGGCTGCGCAGCTACATAACGTGCGGTAATAATTTAATAATTATACGTCGTGTTGGATGTGAGAACAGATGACGTGAATTTAGCCACGTGTGGTTGATATGGCTCATATTATTGTCTAGGTTACGTGGATTTGCCACATAGCTCATAATTAAATAGCAATTTGCTAAGACTGCCCGCAGTGGTTACTTGATCAGTTCCTCTATTCTATATTTAGAGTGGAGTGACCTTGCAACAGTTACTCTGTACATTACTATAAAATAGAAGGATCAACAGTGTTTCCCTAGAGTTTGAATAACACTGTTCATCTCTCTAAAACGCAATCATTTGGTTGACAGGTGGATCTATATACTGATTTAGTAGTATAGAGTAAGATATAAAGGAGAACGAGCGCGGTATATTGTATTTTAGTAGGTGGGTCTATCATTTGGTTGACGAAGGTGACTATTACGTAAAATTTCATTTGTGCAATAAATCAGATTGCTTCAAATAGATTTTAGTGGCCGTTTATGGTCCTGCTCAAAACCAGTTTAAAGAGCAGTTTTTAATTGAGTTGCTTAATACATGTAGACATGCAACCTTACCAATGTTAATTGGTTGTGATTTCAATATATTGAGACATCCAAAAGAAAAGAACAATGATAATTTCAATAATAGGTGGCCTTTTCTGTTTAATGCGGTGATAGATGGTTTAAATTTGAGAGAATTAGAGATGCCAGGGAGGCAGTTTACATGGGCAAACTCTCTAGAAAAACCACCTTATGAAAAACTTGATAGGACTCTAATTACTACCGAATGCGAACAAAAGTATCCGCTATCTTCAGTAGTGGCGTTGCCTCGGCAAATATCAGATCATACACCTCTTTTGTTAGTTCAGGAGAGATATCCTTGCATAACTATAATCCTATGTTTAAATTTGAATTAGGGTGGTTACTAAGGGATGGATTTGTGGATATGGTCAAGGAGATATGGGTGCAGGAAGTTCAGGGAACTAGTTCAATAGACAAATGGCAAGCAAAGATAAGGAGATTGAGGAAATATCTTAGAGGTTGGGCAAAAAACGTTTTTGGGGCCTATAAAAAGGAGAAAAAAGAAGTTCTGGACAGACTTGATTTTATTGACAAAAAGACAGAAATAACGACCCTGACCCCCCAGGAGGTAGAACTAAAGCAATGGTTACAGGACCATATTGCATAAATACTAAGGGAAGAAGATGTAAAATGGTATCAACGGGCAAAGGCTAAAAATCTATTAGAAGGGGATTCTAATATGAAATATTTTTATTTAATAGCAAATGGTAAACATAGGAAAACCAGAATATACCAACTACAGGAAGGTAATGACATAATAAGTGAGGATGATGAGTTAAATAAATATATTACGGGGTATTATAAAAAACCTCTTTGGTCCACCATTGGCAAATACTTTGAGATTTGATGAAACTAGAAGAGAAGATATCCCTCGGGTGTCAAATGTAGAGAATCAATTTTTAATTGAACAATTCACGGAAGAGGAAGTAAGGGAAGCTATATTTCAGATGGAGCATAATAAAGCACCAGGGCCTGATGGTTTCCTAGTTGAATTCTATCAGGTGTTCTGGAAACTAATAAAAGAAGATTTAATGGCGATGTTTGCAGATTTCCATCTAGGAATTCTACCCATCTATAGGCTAAATTTTGGTACAATTATTTTAATAACAAAATGCATGGAGACTACCATAATACAGCGGTACAGACCTATATGTTTACTGAATGTTATATTTAAAACATTTATGAAGGTACCCACAAATAGAATATTAATGGTTGCACAGAAGGTGATTAGCCCTACTCAGACAACTTTTCTACCTGGGAGGAACATAATGGAAGGTGTTGTCGTGTTGCATGAAACAATCCATGAGTTACATAGAAGAAAATAAAATGGTATTATTTTTAAGATGGATTTTGAAAAGGCATATGATAAAGTAAACTGGTCTTTTATGAGACATGCTCTTCGTATGAAAGGTTTCTCATCAAAATGGTGTCAGTGGATAGATGAGTTTATCCAAGGGGGTCATGTAGGGATCAAAACTAACGATCAAGTAGGAAAAAATTTTCAAACTCATAAAGGTTTGAGACAAGATGATCTGTTGTCTCCGGTGCTGTTTAATATAGTGGCTGATATGTTAGTCATACTAATAAACAGAGCAAGAGAGACATGACTAATTTCAGGTGTTATACCATATTTAGTGGAGGATGGCCTATCAATTTTACAATATGCGGATGACACCATCATTTTTTATGTAGGACTGTATTCACAAAGCAACAGATTTAAAGTTACTTTTATGAGCCTTTGAATAGCTTTCGGGATTAAAAACTAATTTTCATAAAAGTGAAATATTTTGTTTTGGGGAAGCCCGAAAGTTGGAAAATCAATACGCACAACTATTTGGATGTAAAGTTGGTACCTATCCTTTTAAATACTTGGGTATCGCTATGTACTTTAGAAAGATGTACAATAGTGAATGGAAGATGATTGAACAGAAGTTTGAGAAGAAATTGAGCAGTTGGAAAGGGAAGCATCTGTCAGTAGGGGGCAGATTAGTATTAATTAATTCAGACCTAACTAGCCTAGCTATATTCATGCTATCTTTTTTCAAAATTCCTAGAGGTGTCCTAGAAAAATTTGACTACTATAGGTCAAGGTTTTTTTTGGCAAGCTGACAATCATAAAAAAAGTATAGATTGGCTAAGTGGAGTATTATATGTCGACCAAAGGACCAAAGAGGGCTAGGCAACTACGAGTGAGACATCACTTGAAGTTGTTTTTCGTGTGGTTTTGGAGTAAAAGTTGTCGTTCGTGCCAATCTTTTGCATTATGATCCAAAATCATCGTTTTTCACCATTCAGAAGCTGTTTTTCTTTATATGTATTCTGTTTCTCGCATCCGTTTATTTTCAGCCGACTTTTGATCACGTTTTGAGTCATAACTTTTATTCTACTCATTCAATTGATGTGATTCTTTTTTATGTTATCTTCAGAACGGGTCAGTGGCGTGGGTACATACGCATGACGCGTGGGCCCTCTGTGTGGGACACGGTGTGGTACGTATGCTGCTAACAGGACGTACCGTATGCATATGCCAGTACTGAACGTACGAACGTGGCTAAGAGGGGACATTCCTATCTTGACATTGATCGACGAGGAGGTCGGTCTTCTAAGGGGGTGGATTGTGTAATATCCTAGCTCCCGACTTAATATGATTGATGGAATACTCATACCATCAAGTTATACCTTCTTTTCTGTAAGCCCACCTACAAAGGACTCCGGGGTTAAGCGTGCTTGGCCCGGAGAAATTTGGGGATGGGTGACCAACCGGAAAGTCTTCTCGGGTGTGCAAGAGTGAGGATAAAGTGCGCAAAAAAGACTAGTGTTGGTATGTGGGGCTAGTCTATGATCCTAGAGAGTGCCACAAGGTGATCCTTCTCTTCTCCTATGAAGATTCTTCTGTTTTTCTCTTTCCAAAGTTTTTGTAGCATTATAAATCGGATCTTTACTCGGGTAGATCAGACTAACCTTTGCTCACGTTTTTTATCATAACTTGAGTTACACTCAACCTATTAAAGTGGTTCTTGTTGTGTTGCCTTTCTAACTAGTTTATCTACCTTATCTAGAGTTCTTATAACATTTGAGGTCATAGAATCTATTCGCACACATGTGTTTTTCAGACAGATCAGTTTAGTTAAGTGGTTGAGTCTTCCGCTGAAATTTTTGTATCATCTACCATTCACCTCCCCCTCTGATAGCTAATCTCGTGTCCTTTGATCCCACATCAACTGAACCATTTTGTTGATTAGCATGTGGACAAAAAACATGATGAGTAATCCCAAGGTTCTGGAAAAAAGAATTAAGTTTTTGATACCCCCCTCAATTTGATTGTACGGTAATGATCTCTCAAATAATCTTTCAACATAGATCTGATTTTTTAAAAAAAAATCTATAGCACATCAGATTTTTTTGAAAGAGATACATCCATGTGAATTTAGTATATTCATCAATAAAACTCACATAGTACTTGTTTTTATTGATAGAATCAAGAGCGGGCCCCAAACATCTTAAAAAAACAAGTTCAAGTGGAACACTAGAGGTGCTAGATGACTTTGAATAGGGTAGTTGATGACTCCTCACTTTTGTGACATGCATCACATATTTGACTGCGACTATCATCTTGCGAATAAGGAAGACTAAACTTATTAAGGATTTCTTGAACTTCGACTGAAGAGGGATGTCCTAAACCATTGTGCCACCTTGATGAAATGGGCTTCATCATACCGAATGCATGTTTTATTTGGGGGAAGGTGGTTGGTGCCAATGGTAAAGACCACCTACTGCTCTACCTCGATGTAGAATCTTCTTCGACACCTGATCCTTGACAACAAAAAAAAATGAGGGTGAAGTTCAAGTAAGACATTGTTGTCACATGCTCCTTCTTTAATGAATAGGCAGAGCACCTGCCATTTGCATCAAAAAAAGACATTGTTGTCACATGCAAGTTTATTGGACGACAAATAGATTCTTTCTAGTTTGTGTGTATATGAAGAATGTTTTTCAGATTTAATCTCATATTAGGGGTATTTAGTACATAATGACCAATATGCTTGATGTTCATACCTGTGCCACTTGTTGTGAGGACTTGAACATTGTTGTGATAATGTTCCTTCACATGCAGCTTGTCTAGCTCACATGCAATATGATTGGTGGCCCCAGAATCAACATACAAATTCGTATCAACTCCATGTGAGTTTGAATTGATTTAGCAGCAGAAGTGAATCTTTCCTCTCCCATGTAGTCTTTTTTGAAATCACTTCTAGCAGTGATTCACCTCATGACCAATTTTCTCGCACAATTGGCATTGAGGTCGTTCATGTGCTTTGTTCTACATCTTTCGATCAGTTCCTCTGTGGCCTCATCCATTGCCACGGCCATATCCACCGCGGCCTCCACGGTCCTAGCGTCCTCCATGGACTCCTCTTGTTGCGATATTAGCAGATGAGAACAAAGTGTCACTGCCGTTCTGAAGATCAAGGCACATCTCGAAGCTTAGAAGATGCGCATATAGTTCGCTCAACGGAACTTCATCAACTCGTGTAGTCATTGCAATCACGAAAGGATTCTAATCTGAATCCAATCCTGCTAAGATGTAGGATGCTAGATCATCATCAATCGGCTTTACAGTACTCGCCATCGCATCTCCGAGCGATTTCATCTTGGTAGAGTATTCAGCCACCTAGAAATTCTTCTTTTGTGCTCTCTCAAACTGAAGCCTGATTTGCATGACACATGCACGAGATTGTGACTAGTAGATGCTTTGGAGAACAAGCCAAATTTCAGCAGTAGTTATCAGTGCTATCAATTGTGAAAGCACTTCTCTTGATAAGGAGGACAACAAGTATCCAAGAACTTGTTGATCTTGTGACACCCATAGAACATAGCTTGGGTTATCAATAGCCGAAGATTGATCTTCTCCCTTCCCATTCTTGATCGTCACTTCAATCTTTTCTAGCGGCGCCTTGACTGAACCATCCAGAAAGCCTTCTAGACAATGACCTCACAGAGGAGGAAGAAATTGGGCTTGCCATAGTGGGTAATTGTTGCAAGTCAACTTCTCCGTTACAGAACTGTGAGCAAGGAGGTTTGCAATGATATTTGGTGTGGCATTGTTAGATCCCGACGCAATGGATGCTGGTGTTTGAGTTGCTAGCCCTGGTACCGTATAAAAACGACACAATTGTTTGGAGTTTGGCGTGCCGACTACGTCGACCAGACTCTACTATTTATAGATCGTTAAAGTTTACAGCAGATTACAACTCCCAGTTTGTCTACAACCGAACTGTAAAGATAATGACCATCTTATCTCTAGCTAACAACTTGCTAGCCGAAGACTAACAAATGCTATGCATGACAACAGCCTTTGTTGCCGTATATCAACCGGCGGAGTTAATCAAATGCATGTCTACAGAAAAAGCTCCTGGCCCATATGGGTTTAATGGTTTATTCTTGAAAAAGTGTTGGAATATTATCAAAAATGATTTTTACTTGCTTGGTGAACAGTTCTTTCATGGAAAGATCAGCCTACAATCCTTAAATAGTTCTTATATAACTCTGGTTCCCAAGGTAAAAAATCCAAATGAAGTAAACGACTTTAGGCCAATCTCCCTACTCAACTGCACTACTAAGTTTATAACTAAACTGATGGCCGATAGATTGTAAAAGGTAATTTCAGTAGTCATACACCAAATCAGTATTGATTCATAAAAGGGTGAACAATTCAAGATTGTGTTGCATGAGCTTTTTCATATCAATGCCAACATTCTAAAAGAGAAATAGTGGTGTTGAAGTTAGATTTTGCAAAAGCATTTGATACAATTGAACATAATACAATTTTAACCATCATGAGGCAACTAGGATTCCCATCCCAATGGCTATATTGGGTACGAAGCATATTGAGCTTAGGCACAACCTCCATATTACTCAATGGTTCCCTTGGAAAACCTTTTGCTATTAAGGGGGGAGGGGGGTCGTCAAGGAGATCCTTTATCTCCATTGTTATTTGCTGCAGAACTGTTGCAATGCATCATTAATAAGGCAGCTCAGTTGAGGATATATTGTCAAAGCCAATTGGAGTGGGATATACAAATGATTTTCCTGTTATTCAATATCCATATGACACTATCATTATCATGAAAGTCTCTCAAAGAGAGTTCTTTTGTCTCAAAGGTTTACTGCAAACTTTCTCTCAATCAACTGGGATAGCGTTAATTATAGCAAGTCATGTCTCACTCCGATCAATGTTAATAAGCAAAAAGCCAAAATTTTAACTTGTGTGTTTGAATGCAAGCTGGGATCCTTTCCTTTCACTTATTTAAGACTCCCATTAGGAACGATGAAACCTAAATCAAGGAATTTACATCTCTTATAGGTAAAATGGAAAGGAGATTAACTGCAACTTCTATGTTTTCGAATCAAGCTGGGAGGTTGCAATTAGTAAATTCGGTCCTATCCTCACTGCCACCATATGCAATATGTACACTGCAATTACCAGTGGCTGTCTTGGAACAAAGGATTAAGGCTCGCAAGCTTTGCTTATGGAATGGATCAAATATTAATGTCAGAACTAAAGCTTTAGTGGCTTGGGAAGAAATGCACAAGACCAAGGGAGAAAGGAGGGTTGGAAATCGTTAATCTAAGAAAGCAGAATGAAGCCTTATAACTGAAATTTTCTTGGTAAATTTTATAATAAAAAGGACATCTGTTGGGTCCATCTAATTTGGACAAGCTACTGCCCTAACGGACTTGTGCCTCATTTTATGAGTGAAGGATTTTTTTTTGATGGGAAGAAGTGTTTCGGTTAAATGAAAATACAAGAAAATAGCTAAATGCAATCTCAATAACGGGAACACAATCAGATTTCGGGAAGATGTTTGGGATAACCGTCATCTCAGGAGTATGTTACCACGATGATACTCATTTGCTAAGAATAAAATTATATCCATTAATACTTTTTTGCAGGTGGATGATTAGAATCAGTCTTTCACAGTCCATTAACAGATCAAGCTTTTGAGGAACTTCAAGTTCTAGAGTCTGTGCTGCAAGAAATTCATTTAGAAGGACGATAAATGGATATATACTTGGGGTTCCCTATATATATATATATATATATATATATATATATATATATATATGATGTTCTATTCAGTGCCACTCAAAGACTTCCAACCCCCAAAGCCTGTGAGACTGATTTGGATATCTAAATGTATCAATAGGTTAAAGGTATTTTGCTGGCTACTCTTTATGGATAGGCTCAATAATAGAAATATATTAAGAAGTAAAAGGATGAAGGTGGAGAAATAGTGAAGGCTCAATAATTCAAGATGTGTTGAGGAAACAACCATGCTTAACAAACAACTCCAACGCAATGGTATAGTGATTTGCTCGCCTTGGGAAACAACTCCTTTGTCTTCTCGTTACACTGCAGCAACGTCCAAAACCGCAACCAGTATATTCCCATGAAAACAGTGTGCATAAAATAAAGAGTATTTACCATTATCGAAGATTATATCATTTCAGTATCTACAAATAGCCTAACATTAGATCGGTTGCCCCAACCAAAATGGCTTTTTCTCATTCATATCATAATCATGTATACAATTCCCTAATATATGAGATAACGATCTGGATGGTTTAACCCAGTAGCCATATAGACAGTTTAAAACTAAATATAGTACTGATATTTCACTGATTGAGTCTTTGATATATAAATTTCAGGATGTATTGGAATTACAGAACGGGCATGCTTATTGCAGTGAGTTTGAAACATAAACAAAAGTCACAACCAAATGAACATAGGTATGGAAAGGGAGCGGGAAAGCAGTCAAAGATAGATATGCAATTTTCCTTAGTTTTTAAATCAACTAATGTTCAGTGCTTACATTTTACTTGGTTAGGAAAGCTTGTATTGTTAATATTTAGCTAGCAGCAAGTTGACGTCAATGTCCCACTATTTGTATTGTTTGTCAGCTTTCTCAGTGAGCAACTTGACATAGCAACCGAGAGAGCTGACAAACCTAAACTGATTTTATTAGTATCCCTTTAGCAGAGAATGCGCAGTGCGCATACATACTTCACTTGGTTGAGCAAGTTGACAGCGCCATTTGGGGCATGAAGTGCAACTCTAGTTTGCACTTAACTTTGTACTTTACGCCTAGACAATTTGCAATCACTTAACTTTCATACTTCTTAGCTCAGATCGCCCACTCGACAGTTGAAATTAGACCAAAGGGCTTTTTTAGCGCTAGGTGTGCTTGCTTTGGTATACCCAGTTTGCCTTGCGCCTCACTGTATCTGCCAATCGAGCACTGACAAGTGAAATCAAAGCTCTTTGTGCCGGCCATAACATAAATTGGTAACTGGTTCTCCAGACCAAAGACTGGTACCAAAAATTGGCTACCAACGCAAATCCACACGTATTGTTCCTTCAAGATGCTTGGGAGGTAAGGATTCCAACAGATTATCAAGAAACTCCCAGTGCGCCAAGTTTTCTCCTGATTAACGGAGGCACCAACTATAATGACTTGTAGGAAAAATGCATTTCCAACATGTTACGCAACACAGGGCAACGATAGGCGCCTATGCTGCGCTGCACCTGAATCCTGAAATCCCCTCAACTGTTTTGCAAATCAAGATCGTCCAAGCAGCAGCCTCCAAATGTTTCTGGCGACTGTATGGCACCATTAAATGTAGTCCACACAGGATTCGGATAACCACTGATATGTATCGTCATGTGTTTGAGAAGTTCGACAACAACAATAACAACAACAACCAAGCCTTTATCCCAAGCCTGTTGGGGTCGGCTAGACATGAAACCTAATATCAATGAAGTAAAACAGAGGAAGAGTTATAAGAACAAGGAAAAAAGAAAAGAAGAAAAAGAAAGAAAAAAAAAAGAAAAAAAAGAAGAAAAAAAGAAGAAAAAAGAGAGAAAAAAAAAGAGAAAAAGAAAAAAGAAAAAAAAACAAGACTACGATTCTGGCACATGAATTGCTACTTTCCATGCGGTCCTATCATGAGCTAAATCTCTGGATACATTCCAATCTCTCAAATCTCGTTTTACCGCCTCCCAGGTCAACCTTGGTCGTCCTCTACCCCTCCTAATATTTTCTCTACCTCTTAAAATCCCACTGTTAACCGGTGCTTCTGGAGGTCTCCGTTGGATATGTCCAAACCACCTAAGTCGATGTTGGACTAACTTCTCTTCAATCGGCGCCACCCCTACCTTATCTCGAATCGCCTCATTCCTTATTCGGTCTCTTCTCGTGTGGCCGCACATCCACCGTAGCATGCGCATTTCTGCGACACTCATTTGTTGGACATGTTGCCTTTTAGATGGCCAACATTCCGCCCCATAGAGCATCGCGGGTCTGATCACCGTCCTATAGAACTTCCCTTTTAGCTTTTGTGGGACTTTCCTATCACATAGGATTCCAGAGGCTTGTCGCCATTTCATCCACCCTACCTTGATCCTGTGGCAAACATCCTCATCAATATCGCCATTGCTTTGTAACATTGATCCTAAGTATCAGAAAGAGTCCCTTCTAGGTACTATTTGTCCTTGTAGACTAACATTTCCCTCTTCACGACCAACACCACTAAAGTCACACCTCATATACTCGGTTTTGGTCCTACTAAGTCTAAACCCCTTGGACTCTAAGGTTTGTCTCCATAACTCTAATTTCTTATCAACACCATCTCTAGTTTCATCTACCAGCACTACATCATCAGCAAAGAGCATGCACCAAGGGATATCCCCTTGTATATCCTTCGACACCTCATCCATCACCAAGGAAAAGATGTATGGGCTCAAAGCTGATCCTTGATGTAGTCCTACCGTGATAGGAAATGCATCAGTCTCACTATCGCTTACGCGCACACTTGTCCTAACATTATTGTACATATCCTTGATAAGGGTAATGTACTTTGTTGGCACTTTATGTTTCTCTAGTGCCCACCACATGACTGACCTTGGTATCTTGTCGTACGCCTTCTCCAAATCGATGAACACTATATGCAAGTCCTTCTTTTGCTCCCTATATCTCTCCATAAGCTGACGAAGCAAGAAAATCGCCTCCATTGTAGACCTCCCAGGCATAAAACCAAACTGGTTTTTAGTGACATTGGTCACTTTCCTCAGGCGGTGTTCAATCACTCTCTCCCAAAGCTTCATAGTATGACTCATAAGCTTAATGGCTCGATAATTAGTACAGCTTTGAATATCTCCTTTATTTTTGAAGATAGGTACTAATATACTTTTCCTCCATTCTTCAGACATCTTGTTTGACCGAAAAATGTGGTTGGATAGCTTTGTGAGCCATACTATTGCCACGTCCCCAAGACATCTCCACACCTCAATAGGGACATCGTCAGGGCCGAGGGTCTTTCCTCCTTTCATCCTTTTTAAGGCCTCCTTAACCTCAAACTCTTGTATCCTCCGCACGAACCGCCTGTTGGAGTCATCAAAGGAGTCATCCAACTCAACCATAGTGCTCCCATTCCCATCATTGAATAGCCCATTAAAGTAATCACGCCATCTATTCTTAATCTCTTCATCCTTCACTAGAATGCGGTCAATCTCATCTTTGATGCATTTAACTTGATTGAGATCTCTCATCTTTCTCTTGCGGATTTTTGCTACCTTGTATATGTCCTTTTCACCTTCTTTTGTCTCTAGTCTCTCATATAACTTATCATAGGCCTGTCCTCTTGCCTTACTCACAGCCCGCCTTGCATTCTTCTTAGCCTCTTTGTACTTAAGCATGTTGCTTGCGCTTCTATCATTATGCCAACTCTTGTAACACTCCTTTTTCTCCTTAATGGACTTTTGTACATCCTCATTCCACCACCAAGTGTCTTTATCTATAAGTTTCTTTCCCTTTGTCACACCGAACACCTCACTAGCTACCTTCCTAATGCAAGTTGCCATCTTCATCCACATACTATCTGCATCTCCATTTTCTGCCCATAGTCCTTCTGTGATCACCCTATTTTTAAAGGATTCTTGTGATTCTCCCTTCAACTTCCACCACTTTGTTCTTGTAATTTTGACACCTTTGTCCCGCAAAGAACATGTATGGAAGCGAAAGTCAGCTATCACAAGCTTATGTTGTGTCACAACACACTCCCGCGGGATCACCTTACAATCTAGACACTCCCGTCTATTCTTTCTCCTAGTGAGGACAAAGTCAATCTGGCTAGAGTGTTGGGCACTACTAAAGGTCACTAGGTGAGATTGCCTCTTCCTAAAGAGGGTGTTAGCTATCAATAGATCATAGGCTACGGTAAAGTCTAGGATGTCCTTACCCTCTTGATTTCTATCGCCACATCCAAAACCTCCATGTACTCCCTCAAATCCTAGGTTAGTTGCACCCACATGACCATTGAGATCTCCCCCTATGAGGAGTTTCTCAGTTATCGGTACACTACTAACCATATCCCCCAAGTCCTCCCAAAATTGTCTCTTAGCACTCATGTTGAGCCCAACTTGTGGGGCATAAGCACTAATGACGTTCAAGACAATGTCCCCAATTACTATCTTGATTAAGATGATCCTATCCCCTCGTCTTCGAACATCCACTACTCCATCCTTAAGACTCTTATCTATTAGAACACCTACGCCATTCCTAGTCCCAGCCGAACCAGAATACCAAAGCTTGAAACCGGTATTCTTGACTTCTCTCGCCTTTTGACCCGCCCATCTAGTCTCTTGTACACAAAGGATATTTACTCGCCTCCTAATGGCAACATCTACCAACTCACGTAGCTTCCTCGTCAAGGATCCTACATTCCAACTACCCACCCGAAATCTATGTTCCTCGGCTAGCTTCCTTACACTTTGCACGCGTCGAGTAAGATGCAAAGACCCTTGCTCACTTATCACTACATCCGGGCGATGATGTAGCGCGCCACTAAGGTGGTGACGATCCGGCCCTTGCCCATTTAACACCATATCCGGGTTCCGATATGGCGCGCCACTAAGGCGGTGGCGACCCGACCCTTGTCCACTTAACACCATACCCGGGTTCCGATATGGCGCGTCGCTAAGAGGGTTCTGCAAGAGTAAATTTTGAAAGCCATTTTGTAGTCCTTTTCTTACAAAACCCAAAATATTTTAGTTTGTATCAATTAACAGCATATTTTCTTATCATATTGTTCTACAAAATCAATGCACATGATGTGGTGGATGTGCGGTCACACAAAAAATATAAAGAACGAGGTGAATTGTGATAGGGTAGAAGTGACATCGATTGAATAGAAGCTCATCCACTAAGGTGTTTTGGGTATATACAGCAGAGACCTACAAAAGCACCGGTTAACGGTGGGATAATAAAGGATAGAAAAATATTAGAAGAGTAGAGGACAACTAAGCTTAACTTGAAGGAGGCAGTAAAACCTGTAACAGTCACAAAATTCAGAGAGAATAAAATTTTCTTCAAATTTGAATTTGAAATCGAAATAGCAAATAAGTCTCTAATCTAAGTTCTTAGTATCATTTCTGTATCCAAGCCATATTACAAATTATTTCATACTTATGTATTTATGCATGTTCATAACATTTAGCATCGACGAGGATGGTGATTGATCAAGTGGAGCTTGGATCAAACTCAGGTGGAGCAAGTGATCAAGCATCAAGTGATAGGAGCCATCTAACTAATATATATAACCCTAGTCACCTGCAAAACAAGGCAAGCCCCGGTTTGCATTTAAGAGTTGTTTATAAAAATTTTCATTTGTATACACCTTATGTCAAGATGATATTGTGCACTAGATTTATTTGATATGAAACCCAAATGCATGATCAAATTATCCTTGGAGTAGATGGGTAGAATAAGAATCCCTCATAGGATAATGCTAGGCTAATGTTGTAGATAGGTTTCAGTAGAAGGCGAGTAGTTAGAATCTACTCGCGAGACGATCACATTTTTCGGCTACAAGTCGAGTAGTTGTATTCTACTCGCGAGAAAGTCGAGTAACAAGGTCTACTCGCGAGATGACAGTGGGTAGATCACTCTTTTAATAATCTAAGATGTGGACGAGGATTTGTGTAGGATGGTTAGCACAAGGTTGTTCTCGACGTGACGGTGAGTCAACACTTGTGATCACATCGTGCCTGGGCCGGTAGGGCAAGGCAGATGTTGGATGGTGTATTGTAGCCCCGTCTGTATCGATTAAGGCCTGTGTCGTGCTTGGCCCTGTTGGACAAGTTTGAACTGTACCGGGTGCATACTGGCTATATGGGACCCAGTAAACTGATGTACCTTGTGAGATTCATGTTGGACCTTTTTCGATCGCTTAGGCTATCGGCGTTAGTACAGCAGGAGGTAACTCGCTCAAGAACATTTAACTGCGGAGATGTACCATGAGGGAGCTTGCTGTTCGGAAGTCCCATCGCAAGCACCTACAATGTTATGATCACATTGGTTTACCCTTTTTTGGTAGTTCAACGGACGGTCGCAAAAGCAAATAATCTTGCTGCAATAGAATTTGGAAAAGGCTTTATTTAAAAGAAAAAGAGCAAAAAGGAAAAAGGAACTTAAAAATCCCGCCTCCTTCTTTCTTATTTAGAATAAGTGAGTCTATTCCATTCGGTTCATTAGCTTTAGGAAAAATAGAAGCAGCGGAATGCTCGCTTCTAAAAAAGGCTTAAAGGCTTTGATCCATTAAACTGTGACCGATGTGGGTGATCTTGGGAAAGGTGACCGCGTGCAACATCAGTCGAATGTGCTACGCAACTCGGGGATGGATGTATGTGTCATGTAGTCCGGTTCTCTACTGATTACAATCACCATCGCTCGCGGGTATTTGAGTATACTTGGACATTGCATCTTGACGTAGTAATAAAAAGTAGTTGGAACTTATTAAACATGCTGATTTGCTTAATCTTATGTGCTGCAACCTTGTATGCATTAGAGATAGAGCCAACTAAACTTTATTTCACCTTGTGCACGAATCATCGTGATGAAGCATTTCTTGTTTAATTGTGAAGTTACAATGTTGTTTGGCGCAAGACTTTAAATTGATGCTATACAATTGAAAGTTAAGGATTAACCTTTAGGCGAGTCGATTTCGGCAAATTTCAGTTTATCCTAGTTTTGAGTTGTTGCATGTATAGTCTCATACTTAAGGACGTTAGCTAAGTCTTGTTGAGCCTCCGTGCTCACCCTTGCTATATGGAATATTTTGCAGGTATTATTATGCTTGTGATGATGATTATTCCGTGAGACATCCCAACCTTCATGTTGTGTAATCTCATCGGAATTCATGTCGTTGCCATATGACTTCAGTTGCTAGTGGGAAGCGTCCAAGGGTTGGATGGCTACCTCTCTGCTTAGTTAGGTCCGAGAGTGTGAGTGATATAGATTTCCGCTGCGTTTTACATCCATTGTACATTACGTTGTAAAAATGTTTTACTCACTGTATAATACAAGTTTGTGGTGTATGTGAGATATTTTCTGTGTTGTGTTGTTCGGTGTCGCCTAATACGGCACCACCCAATGAGATTTCTGGAATGTCGGGGCAGGGTCCCCACATAACTCTTTGATCATATTGATCCTATGATTTTGCAGTTGCTCCTATTAGCATGTTTCTATCATGCATGTTTCCTTGACTATTTCAAATATTGTTGTAGCTAAGACCCACATAATTAGTGTTAGTGTCATTATGTCAGTCCTGGCCAACGAGTTAGTTTTATAACTTCATGATGATGATTTGAAATTGATGGTGGTTACTTTCTCTTCAATAACGTAGCTTGAGGTCATCACCGATCAAACGGAATCCTCTCATCAGCTAGCCGTTATACTAGCAAGTAACATACCAATCTCTCATCATCCTAGCTAGAGGTTTGGCATAGTGACAATCACATGATAAAATATGAAATATCACAAACCCCTCCTTGACTTGGATGACTTTACCTTGTTGATATCCTAAGTTCCCGTCATCACACTATAACGTGATGATGTGTGCGCCACCTTGTTAGTAGAGTGCTTAGAAACCCCTGCGATGTTCAGATCGCAACCTACTGCAACTAGTCACCAGATTTGTAAAAAGTGTTAAAGGATGTCTTTGTGGTGTGCGTTCGGAAATGGGGATGAGTGTTACAACTAGCAAACTGGTGCTAAGCGAAGTGGGGTAGTGTGGTTGAGGCGGGATGTGGTGAATGAGTAGTTGTGTGCTTCGGTGTAGCCCATCTGTCACGGAATTAATGGAGTCGCCTCACCAACATATGACCTCATCATAGTGATTTCATACAACTACATAATCTGTATGGACAGGACTCCCTCTACCTTTTTGGTGACTTCCACATGAGTCACTTGGCGACCAGTAGGGCATGGGAGACCAGGAAAAGACACGGGGGAGTCATTACCCATGATCCGCCTGGGAAGTAATTGCTCGATAGCCCCTAGATACGCCTCGAGATGTGATTGTGGGGTTACTCGGGGAAGATGAGGTGAGCGTTACGTTACTCCCTTGTTAAGAGTACATTGACATGTGGATAAAGTGTACAACCTCTGTAAAGTGTTACCATCCGGATAATCGTTGTCACGGTCATTGGCACACTATGTCATGAGCTATTGTTGATTAGTCTTAGCATGTCTCCTTTATTTGAATTGTGTGGCAGTACTTACCGTGTTTTAGATATTATGGTAGTGTGTCGGAGCTAGTAGTGTGGCAGGGCTCGAACACTTAAAAGAACATAGGGAACTGGCGGGATGTAGTTCAACTCCTCTAGGTCCCACCAATTAAAATCATGATTCAGCTATACTTTTCCTTTGCAAACCACTTTCAACGAGAACCCAACATGAAATGCTTTAGAGCAATGCTACAGCCCCTCGCATGAAACACTTCCCCTTGTGTAGTGTTAGGACTTGCAAGTAGCTTACATACTCACTCTTGTTTATTTCATAACCCTCAGAGGATGGGGAGGAAGAGGACGAAGAAGGCGAAGCGCGTAACAATGACAAGTAGGTCTAGTCCTGCGCCCACGGCTACCTAAGGGGCAGGGTGCCACTTGTTCTGTTGATAGTTCAACTCTTTCGTTTTCAATGGCTTTACAGATCACACGGTCTGTAATCTAAGACATGCTTGTAAGACCATAATAGTCCTGTTGGGAATAAAATAATGTATGAAACTCGATACATGAAGCACAAGTGGGCCTCACTAAAGGTGAGTCCAATCAAAACCAAACTTAAAGAATTGTAATGTACATAGAGATTTATCTCACGATAGTATTGCATGAAAAGTAGCAATTCATGTGTAAAAATTTTTTTTATATTATTACTCTTATCTGTCTTCCTCTCTTATATTTTTTATTTAAATAAAATTATTAGATTTTATATCTAGCCAACTCAACGTATTTGAGACAAAGGCTTTGTTGTCGTTAGAGGTGGACAAAAAACTGATATCCAAAAACCAAAATAAAAAACGGATAAAACAGAAAAAATTGAAGTATCATGTATCGGTACATGTTCGAATAACGGATATAAATAATCGATATATAAATCTCAAGTTAAATTATGATATATGAACTATGAACAATTTAAATTTTGATAACTCATTTGCGAGTTTTGATATGTGAAGTTTTTTTATTAAATTCGTTATTAGTGAACTTACAATTTATTAACTCATAAAATGAAATTTATAAATGATATTGAACTTATGTTAACTATTAAGAACATGATGTAGATATAATATATAACTCACGTATTTTAGATAAAATAAAAAACTGAACTGAATTTTAGGTAACTACAATTTTCAGGTAGCTAATACATATACTACATTTCTAGTAGTGATTTTAAAAAACCAATTTTTTAAAAAAAAAGTCAGAATGCCCTCCCCTAGACCCTAGTTGTTCCGTTGTTTACAAAATCTCTTACCTCTTTTTGAATGGATGATTGTTTTCTTAAATCATACATTTTTCATGTGAAATCAAACAGATTTCTAGTAGAATTTTAGTTTGATTCTTGTGAAATTCACATACGCTCCAACAAAGGAATCTATATAAACGGACCTCAGTTTCTTATGATGCTCATCCAAAACAATATTCCATTGATTGAATCTACAAAATCTCATACCAGATATTTCATAGCACAAGGACCACAAAAAACTAGGATTTTATAACAGCGTAAGACCCATCTACGTTAAACAATAGAATGATTTTGAATATAGCATCTTAAAACAATGTACGCACTGCAACGAATTGAATGCTCATCAAATCACTAAGCAGGAAAGCTGACGAGAATGGGGCCGAACTGGTAAAATAATGGAATCAAAACTTTGTAGCACAGCCGCAGTTCAGCATGGAATAGAAACACTACTATGAGCATTGTGACGTTCTTGAAGTCCTGTTGGCTGCATTACATTGATAAATAACCCAGAGCTGCACCCCCATGTGTAAGCAAAAAATGAATTCCGGTGACATCAAGTACTACCTGTCAATATCCATTCTACTTGAAAAAAGGAACGGACGAGACGTCGTTGACCCCAATCCGTTAGAGAAGGGTTGTAATAAAATATATAAAAGGTGTGTAATACTTCTCTGCTGCGCCTTCAAAACATCATTCTCCATGAAACCCCGAAACAAATATGTCCCGGACTAAGCATATGAAAATTGGATCAATCTTCTGAGCACCATATGTTGGCCAAAAAAATAATACCCACACTAATATTTGATTTGAGAATCTTAAGCCTCTAGTTAATCAACCATATCAATGTCAACTGGAACATTTACTGCTGTACCTGATTCTCCAACTCTTCGATAGAAAAGCACATACGCTGCTGATGTCCTGATCTCGTCCTCGTTAACAGATGAAACATGACTATCATCAAAATGATACCAATTGTCCTCTTCTACTAGCTGCATTTGCAAGAACAGTGAGGAATTTCAGGAAGATCACAAAGTGCACATCAAAGAATGTAAACATACATAAAATAGATGTGGATTGTAGAAATAAGAGCTGGTACCTTCGCATATGCAGAATAATGCCCACCACCCATACCACCGTAATGATTGATCACTGCATAAAGTTCATACACTTGGAGCCGATCATCTCTTGATGTCCGCTTCACATACTTGCTCATATCGAGGTCATGTATCGGAAACTTCACAAAAGTATCAAGCTTGTTCTTCATATACCGGCTGAATGAGAACCTTTTCAAGTGAACTACTAATATCTCAGGCAACCTCCACAAGTCCAGTTTCTTGCTAGCTTGCCTGTGTTCCTTGCAGCCAGGACAGTACCTGTTTAGAAGCAACAGAAATACAAACCATTTGATATCACAGGAACGCTCATTTCAAATGCTGGCTATTTTCAAAGCTCATTTATGTAGATATAATAAAGTTTTTTAGATTAGGGTAGAGTTAGAGATAGATTACAAATCCATCTCTATTTAGAGTAGTAGTATAAGGGTAGTACTAGACTAGGATTCTATTGTAATTAGGCTATATATACAGCCACCCCTAATTAAGAAATAGAGAAGAAAATTTGAGGAAAAATCAGAGAGATTAATTATCCGTAATTACAACAATCGGTATCAGAGCCTAGATTAAGGATCTAACCTTGTGCCACCCCTGGGAGAATGCGTTAGTATGAGTGTGATCTAGAAAAATAAGATTAGGGGTGATTGTTAGATATAATCTAGTTTTTCTAGATTAGGATAGAGTTAGAGATAGATTACAAATTCATCTCTATTTAGAGTAGGAGTCTAGGGGTAATATTAGACTAGAATTATATAGTAATTGGGGCTATATATAGAACCACCCCTAATTGAGAAATAGAGAAGAAAATCTGAGGAAAAATCTCAGAGATTAATTATCCGGAATTACAACAATTTATAAATAAGAAAAGAAGAATAGTACTAACCACATGTCATCAGGCCCCAAAGGTTCCTCCTTCAGAAAAGCATCCAAACAAGAAAATAAGTTGACAGCTTCTTGTCGGGTTTTCTTCGACATAAAACCAGGCTTGAAGACGTCAGGAAGATCATCCATGTAATCAATATTGTAAATCTGAAGCTCTCTTTCAGACCAGTCCATCAACACCCTCATAACTAATCCAAAAACACGGTTGGAATCCTTATTTATTGCATTTCTCTTGTCACCTTTGTCATCAGTCAAGGAAAGCTGAAATGATAATGTTTCATCATCTGCTGCATTTTCATCTAAATTTGATGTCGAGAGGCCTTCCTCACAGGTGATGCCATTATCTGTCAGTACAATACCTTCCAGGTTTGGTCCATTGCCATTCAACTTATTTGCAGACACATCAGGACCATGTACTTTTGCTCGTACAAAAGGAGACAAAACAGCAGAAACAGCAGCATAAATTTCAGATTTTCCGGTGGAATCATTAGGAATACAAGTAACAAGAGGGCACCCAATAAGCTTCCGGCCGATGTACTCCAGAGCAAACCTGGGTTAAACAACAAATGCTTATTATATACACAACTCTGAAAAATTATTTTGACCTGGGAGGAGAATGTATCCAGAGACTTAGCTCATGATAGAACCGCATGGAAAGTAGCAATTCAGTGCTAGAATCTTAGTCTTTTTTTCTTTTCTTTTTCATTTTTTCTTGTTACTCTTATATCTCCTCTCTTTTACTTCATTTAAAAAATATAAAAAATTATTGGGTTTCATGTCTAGCCTACTTGGAATAAAGGCTTGGTTGTTGTTGTTGTTGTAATGGACACTTACATAATTTACAACTAGAACTACATAGTGATTCTTGTGGCTGCAATTAAATTGTTTAACGTCAATCATGAGCAAAACAACTAAATTAACCTGAAACCAATCAAGATTTATCGCATAGTTTTTAAATGGACAGCATGGGAGTAGTAGTAATAGTGCAACTAAAATTTTAGTTCATGTTCATATATAAAGATAATGCTGTGACAAGTGTGCTTGTAAGTGATAATAGTGAGATCGATACATTTTCAACCATGATAGAACTACACCAAGGATATGCAAAATGTCCCCTGGTGTATGCTCTTTGCTAATTATGTAGTGTTGATAGATAAAACTAAAGATGACGTGATAAGAAATTAGAGGTATACCTTAAAATCCAAGATGTTTAGTCTTAGTAAGACCAAAACCGAATATACGAGGTGTGACTTTAGTAGTGTTGGATGCGAAGAGAAAAACGTTAGCCTACAAGTACAAATAATACCTAGCAATGACTCCTTTTGATATTAAGGATCAATGTTGCAAAGCAATAACGATATTGACAAAAATGTTTGCCACAAGATCAAGGTGGCAGCAAACATCTAGAATCCTATGCGACAAGTTATATAGGATGGTGATCAAACCTACGATGCTATATGGCACGAATGTTGTCAACCTAAAGGCAGCGAAACAAAAGGCGGCGTGAGGCGCTCGCCTAGGCGCGCTTAAGCTCTAGGCGCAGCCCCAACGCCTCGCCTAGGGGGTGAGGCGGAGCCAAGGCGGTCCGAGCGCGGAGGCGCAGCGCGGCGCTCGCCGAGGCACGCTGAGGCGGCGTGGAGCTGCGCGGGTGCGCGAGGCGGAAGAAAAATGGCACGTATTTTTCGCTGCCAGTAGATTTTCCCGCGGCGCGTGGTCTTCAGCTCCCTCCCGCGCTGCCATCTCCCGCGCTGACCTCTCCCGATCGCCCTCTCCCGCACGCGCTGCCCTCTCCCGCGCTGTCAGCCTCTCGTGCGTCGTCGCCGCCGCCGCCGCCCTCGTGCACTGCAGCCCTAGTCCTCCGCTGCCGCCCTCGTGCACTGCAGCCCTCATCCCCCGCCGCCCCCTCTCGTGCGCCTCCACCTCCCTCGTCCCCTGTTGCCGACGGACTCCAACGCACTACGCATCGGTAGGTCCAGCGTCCAGCGCCCCTCTGTATCCGTATTCTGCATTTCTTCATTGATGAATATGATAACTGCTATAAGAATGTGAAGAATAGTTGCTATTTATTAAGAATACTTGTTAAGCATAATTGTTATTTCATATTTGTTAAGATTGCTATAAGAATGTTAAGGATAGTTGTTAGGGGAGGTGAGTGGGACAGCAGCACCACTACCAGGAATTGAGGCAGTAGAAACTGAGTGTGATTTTGATGAAAAGAAAGTCGGATGACATAGGATGGGAGTTTGAAGTCCTAGTTGATGTTAATAACAAGGACAAGGTTCGATGCTTGCTTTGACCATGTCCACTTAGGAGGGATTAACCGTCTGAAGCAACATGTAGCACATGTCGGGTCAGATGTTGCTAAGTGCAAAAAGAGCTCAACAGAGGCAAAAGAGAAGTGCAAGAAATCACTTGAAGAGGCAACAAGGAAGAGAAGGGAGAGGACTGTTCGTCAGCTAAATCTTAGAGAAGAGGTGAATGTATCTCGAGTTGGAGATGAGGATGAAGTTACTTGTGTTGGCAGCTCGAGCCTCACATCTTAGAACCCATTGATAAGTGGGCAAAGTCAATTGATCCAACTACAACTCAAGCTGAAGCTTTGACGCAACAAAAGCTTAACAAGGAACTTTGGAAGCAAAGAACACATGAAGTGCAAAAATATGTAGCAAGATGGATGTATACACATGGTAAGTAAAAAACTTAACATTGTTGGCTTAATTTATATTTTGTTATTTAATAAGTTCTTTATGTTGATTTTTTGCTAAATAGATAACAAGTATTTATGTGTACTGTTAAGATGTGCTTGAGTGTTTTTGAGCCTCTCGTAAAGGTTCTTCGTTTGATTGATAGGGATGTGAAGCCATCTATGGGTTTCCTATTTGAAGAACTAATCAAGGCAAAGAGAGATAAAACAATGCTATGGTGATATGGAGGCTCGCTACAAAGATGTCATGGCTATTGTTGATAAAAAGATGAATGGACGACTTGACTCTCCATTACATTTAGCTGCATATTTGTTGAATCCATACTACAGTTATACCAAAACTTCAATTTTTGATGATGACACTATAATAGAAGGGTCCATCAACTGTGTTGAGACCTTCTATCATGATGATGAAGATAAGCAAATAAGCAAGATCAAGTTGTGAACACCAAACTTAGGATTTTTCAAAACAAAGAAGGTTCATTTGTAAAGAAGCTTGCTAGGACTTATCTAAACTTTGACTATAATCCAGCTAACTCTGCATTGACTAATGGTAAATCTGAAATTTACTGTGCATTTTGAACTAATACACTTTTTTATTTTTCCAGCTATATGGAAGTGGGACACCTATTCTACAAAAGATGACTGTGTGGATCCTTTCATTAACTTCAAGCTCTTCTGGATGTGAAAGAAATTGGAGTACCCTTGACATGGTTTGAATTCTAACTTAAATTCATTGAATTCAGTTGTCTTAAAAATCATTGAATTCTGTCTTAAAAACTTAACTGCACTAAGCAGTTTGCATGCTGAATTCTATATTAAAGTTCCTGTGAATTTTTTGCATGCTGAACTGTGAAACTTGCTGCTTATATTGAGCTGTGAAGCTGCTGTGAATTGTTCAGCAACAAACTTCACAGTTTACAGCTGAACTGTGAAGTTTGCTGAACTATGAAGCTTGCTGAAATTTTTTTACTGACTTATCATCTATAGATACATTCAAAGAGAAGGAATAGGCTAACTACTGAACGCCTCAACGCTCTTGTCTTTCTCCAATTCAATTCTAAATTGATGAACAAGAGAGCAAAAATCAAGTCCAAGAAAATCACAGATGTTCTCATATCTAGTGAAACAACTGAAGCTCAGGGATTTCTATTTGAAGGTGGTGATGATTGTGCACTAGTTGCTTTAGGGATGAAGATGAACAAATGTCTGGCAAAGATATCCCTTGGTCTGTAATTGGAGAAGCAATGGGAGTGAAAAAACAACTTTAGGTTCGTCGAAGCACAAATAAGGGAGCTTTATGCAAAAGAGGGATTTAATTCTGAAGAAGAGGAGTTTGAGGTAGAAGAGAACATGGATGAGGATTAAGCGGGCTGAATGAATCTGCAATGAATTGTCATTTGTATTTTTATTTCTTTAAGTGTGTAATGGACTCCTGACTAGAAATAACCCTTCCCTAGACCTCACATGTGTGGGAGCCTTCGGCACTGGGTACGTCCTTTTTTGTGTAATGAACTCCTGACTGCACCGTTCATGTACCTTTTAATTCTGAACTAAGCAACTAATCTATTTATGAATTGTTCATGCAATTCTGAACTAGGCAAGAATCTGCAATGAATTGTCCTTTGTTTGTGAAATTAGAATTCAGAAGTAACCATTATTGAAGACAACAACAAGGGCACATGAGATTACTAAGATGAGTATCAATTCTGTTATATTAGTATTCATTATTTCTTCATTAATCTATTATGTCATTCATAAGTTAATGATACTTCACTAATATTTATCTTTCTACGTTACTCTTAGGAACAAGAGTTTGATAAAAATGAAGAAAAGGAGTGCAGAAAATCAGTCTTGCAGCAAAAAATTAGGTATGAATATACCTTTATGTATTTAAATTTTTAAATATTTGTATTAGTATAAAACGCCTAGTCACCGCCTAGGCATGGGTCACCGCCCGCCTAGCGCCTTATGGGACCCTGCCTAAAAGGCAACATGTCCAACAAATGAGTGTCTCGGAGATGCGCATGCTATGGTGAATATGCGTTCACACAAGAAGAAGGCGTTAGAAGTGAAGTGATATGTAATAGGGTAGGGATGGCACCGACTAAAGAGAAGTTAGTCAAACATCGACCAGTGTTATCCTAAACGGTATTAAACGGCCGTTTAAACTTGTTTAAATGGTAAAATAGACACTTGATGTGTAGTGTAAACCCTAAACGAACATTTAAACGGTTGACCCGTTTAAACGGGTCAACGGCCATTTAAACGGTGTAAACGGATTAAACAAAATGGTTTTTGTTCATGTTTAAACGTGTTTCGACCCGTTTAGACGAAATGAAAATGTTAGAACCAGGTTCTTTCAACCCATTAAGGTCAAAGACTCCTATTGCTTCCGTCGAATCGCTGCCACCAGGTACGCCACCGCCCCCTTGGCTTGCAACTGAAGTAGCCATTGTTCACCGCCTATGCGCAGCTTGATCGCCCTCTCCCCCCTCCCCCTGCCACACACCTCAACCCCGTGCACCCGAGTCCCTGCGCGGTGCATGCAGCTCCGTATCCTCGCACACGCTCTCAGCTCAGGAACATAGAGTATCTATAGCACATGTGAGTTGAATTTTTAATTAGCCTTTTATTTTACAACTTGCTAGATTTTCATGTTTGTGGGTTACAAAACAGCTGAAACCCAATAAGAGTGGGGTTCTAATTTATCTAAATAACCTCCATGTGATTCAATGCAAATTATGTACCTTAGTTGTGAAGACGGAAATTTATAGATTAAATTTACATATTTTACTTGCTGCAATAGTGCAGCTACAGTACAAACCGTTTAATCCATTTAAACACCGTTCAGACAGGCACCGACTGTCTACTGTTTATCATTTAGGATAACACTGACTAAAGTTGTTTGGACATATCCAACGAGGGCCTCCAAAAGTACCGATTAAAAATGAGATTCTAAAGGTAGGGGAAATATTAGAAAGGGTGACCAAGGTTGACATTCGAGGGACGATGAGACTTGAGAGATTGGAATGTACACAAAGATTTGGCTCATAATAGGACTACATGAAAATTAGCTATTCATGTGCCGAAATCTTAGTTTACTCGTATTTTGTTACTCTTATCTCTTTTTCTTTTACTTCTTTTTCTAAGAAAAAAATAAAATAAAGCTGTTGGGTTGTTACTGTTCATATATAAAACTGAGAGATTGCAAAGGCTTGGTTGTTGTTGTTCATATATAAAGATAAAATGTCATAAGCTCACCTATCTGCCTTGCGATGCAGGATCTCTAGCCTCAAAAGTTTTTCATGGCCAACAGGGAGCTTGTACGCGACAAGCAGCTCTTCATCTTTTATGCTATGAAGTGCCTCTGATGGATTCGTTAGGTAGCGATAAAGCCGATGATCATATACCTAAAAAATAGAAGTATCATCCACTTAATTGTTTGACACAATAGGATAAGCTTCAAGCATCAATCAAATAGGACAGACATAAATTTACCTCTGCAAGTAACAACGTCTCAGAACTTTTTAAGCAACAAACATCAGTAAGGGCTTTGATAAGATCTCGGCAAATTCCATTTTTCTCAACCATCACAGTGTAAGGCGTAGGAAGAGAATCACCGGTTCCACTGAATACAGTTACAGTTATCATTCGAGTAACTGTTGAGGGCAGCGGTAATGTCAAATGCAAAAATGGATCAAAGGTAACAGAGATTTTGTTACAAACTGGGCACACCAATGTGGACTTGTATTGTCCCTGCAAAGAAATAATGGATTAGAGCGGAGAACACGAAGGCAGTATTATTGCATGTAACTACTCACAATATGCAAAACGACGAAATGAAAAAAAGAACAATACTGTGGAAGGACATCAAAGAATTAAGGCAATTGCAAGACAACTCAAACCATCATCTGCATCATCTCTAACAGGTTGAAGAAAAGTCATTCAAGGGAAATGTTTCTATGTTCATGCGATCAGTATATAATAACCAATAAGCCTTTCTTCTACATAAAATTAAGTTCAGATAAAGGCACAGCAGATCAGAACATAATTGTCACGTTCTTCATGACAGGAGCTAGGAATATACCAACAGCAAGCGGGAAAAACATGCAGAAATATGTGCTCTCAAATCTCATGTCAGCAAACAAAATGATAATCAGTGGAGAACTGCAACGGCAAGCAGGCTGTCTGCATTGCTGCCATGATTACAGTTCCGCTAGACATAAAATTCCTCGACTGCCATGCAGGTTCAAGAGGCATGATAGGATTGGTATGTGTTTGTAATCATGTGATGTTTTTCTGTTATTTTTTGTTTCATTGAGTTGTGTTTGTTGTTTTCAAAATGTTTGTCTACAGTTGACATCCAGTTCTCCTGCCTGTTTGATAAACAACAACAAAGCCTTTGTCTCAAGCACGTTGAGGTAGGCTAGATATTCCATAGGAATGGCTGGCTTTGATGCTGGCTCGCCAAATCTGTCACAACTCTCCTCCTTTACCTGAGCTTGGACTGGCTATACCTAGCCATGTTTTCAAGTCGTCCGACTAATCGCGAGTAGTCGCGATTAGTCGTCCATATCAGTCATTGAAGCTCGACTCGATCTGAGCGACTAGAAAACTAGTCGTTTGACTAGTCGTCTGATTAGGGCGATTAGTCAGGCGATCTGGAGTTATGACAATCAGGATGACTAGGTCAGAAGTTTTTTTTTGGTCCTAATCTGCTGGCCGGCGGTCCATTAGGGTTCAGCTCATTCACATCTTCTCTAGATCAGGATGACTAAAGTGTTGCTTTTCCTAAAATATTAACTGGAACTGTATGCCATTTCTAAACAATAGATCATTAGATGCATTTGAATTTAAAATTGTTATTGTTTCAGTATTTCTAGAGTTAATCAGTTCTGTTGACATTAAATGAATCACGTATTTTTCTTTAGAATATTGTTTATTGTCTTTGTGCTTTAGAATCTGTTTCTAAACTGTTGCAGACTTGCATGGTTGTAGTGTTCTGTTTCTGATCTAAGCAATTTATTTTCTAAACTGTTAACTGTTGCATTTTTTGTACTAATTTGCTTCTGAATTTTATGTTTGCTAATTGTTATGCTATGTGTGCTATTACTGCTAATATATAATTATATAGTTATATATATGTTGATATATACAGTGTCAACTAGAGACTGACATAAAAAATAGGCAGGACGACTAGAACTTCGACTAGAGTCGACTAGGGTCGACTAATCGTCCTAGTCGACGACCTAGTCATCCTAGTTGACCTAGTCGGTGGTCAGGCGACTAGGGTCGACTAGACAACTTAAAAACATTGATACATAGAAAGGCATAGGTGGAGTTTCTCCTGTCTGTTTGATAAAAAGGATAAATAAACAGGGAATGGCAAATGTGCCACTCCCTAGGGGTGTTTTATGTAACAAGAGATAAAAGGGTGCAATGAGTAGTGAACATTATTTTCAAGTCGTCCAACTAATCTCAATTAGTCGTCCTTATAACCCACTACGGCACGATCAGGGTGTTTGACTCGATCAGGGTGATCAGAACTGAACTTAATTGCTGTTGTTTGTCTCTTTTGTTTAGCTGTTACTTTTTTATTATCTGAACTAAACTTAATTGATGTTGTTTGTCTCTTTTAATTAGCCGTTGCAGTTTTTTAATTGTCTGAACTGAACTTAATTGCTGATGTGTCTCTTTTATCTAGTTGTTGCTGTTTTTATTGCCTGAACTGTTATCAAAAATTTTTACTGTATTTGTTTCTAATGTTGCTGAACCTAAAGTTCTAATGTTGTTGGACTAAAGTTCTAATTCTACAATGTGAGTATATTTTTCATCTAACAGATTATTGATTGTTCCATCTTGTTTATATATGATACTGAACAATTATGTGTAATTTGTGCCTGATCTGAATTCTGAACTGTTCCATCTATATGCTACTACTGCTACCATAGAATTATATATAGTATTGATAAAAACTTCTTAAGAAAAATCAGGACGACTTAGAGGTCGACTAGGATCGACTAGTCGCCCCTTAGGCGACTAGGGTCGATTAGGTGACTTAAAAACAATGGTAGTGAAGAAGAATGTCCAAAGAGGCAAAGATTTACTCAGTTCATGCAAAATATTAAGATAGAAAAGGAAAAAAACTACAAAACTTGCCTGGAACTTATCTACAATTATAGAGTCATTTCGAGCTCTATGGTAATTCCAGCATTCTTCAGCAATTTCATCATCTGGTCGGCCATCAGCATCCTTTGCTTCAATATATGGTTTCTTTTTCACGCGGTTGAGATCTTCATGCAGCCCATCCAACAAAAATGCAAGTAGCTCCTGCAGGAAAGGAAAAAGATGAATATCGAATCAGAAAATGTGATTACAAAATTCACATATGGAAGAACTTACAAAATGCAAGTATATCAACAGATAGACAAGAAAAAATATGTTAAAAAACAATCTATATGACACCTAAAGAAAGGCAAAGTTGCATGGACAGCATCCAGAAACAAAAGTGCTATAACACAAGCAATCAACATAACTGAGTGGGGTGAAGTACTATAATCTGAATACCTAAGAAATGTGGAAGATGATTGAACAAGTGTGGACTGATGAGACTGAAAAGAGAGGGCGGCCACACTCATAGATCATGGAAGACGATATGCATATTATCATGCAATGACATTTTACTGTAAGAACAGTAGGAAAACTGGGAAGGCAACAGGGTAGAAATGATGGGAGCGGTGGAGGATGAGTTACAAGACATCTAGAAAATCAGAGCTTAATTCCTGTTCAACATAACACCAACCTGGGAATCATGCTGATTATATCCACTAAACTGTGGGGCAAAACGAGTAAGTTTTAATCTAAATGCACGAGGAGCGATAGAAGTTCGACCAGCTGACCAAAGTTTTCTTAGCAACTCCCCAAATGCTATCGCAAGTTCACCCTGCACATTAGAAAATCCTCAAACATCAGGAAAATTTAGCATATAAGAAGATGAAGAAGTAGCTCATACCTGAAGCCCTAGTGGATTTTCCATGTTTATTTCCTGAGAATAATCCTCCAAAAAGTATTCTACCAACTGAGGAGTATGAACCAAGGACTGTATGGCACTATTCATAAAGCATGTATTACCCAAGTTATGTAACCCGCTCAATCCATGAGTGTCATCTTTAGTTCCATTGCTGAAACTAATATAACCATCTTCTGTGTCCCGTAGTAATGAGTTGAACCTATTATCTTGCGAGAAACTAGAACCAAATCCAGATGAATAACCATTCGACAAGGTGGGTCCTCCAGCAATTGAAATTGATGATGTAGATGGTTCTAATGGAATTAATGCTAATTCATTGTTTGCAGATCTTGTACTAAAATCTGAACTGCTCTCATCTTCTTTCATTTCCAAGAGAATCTGCAAGCATAATTAGAGAGGAGATAGCTAAGGCACGGCCAGAAAATAGCTAATACATAACAAACTCGTCATGAAACACAGACATATTCAGAAAGGCACTAGCATTATACTACTACAAGAGTACCAGGTAGTGAGCATTTGGTACGTGTATTCAAGTGGAGCACAAAGAAACCTGATGGATATCACAAGTTCATTACTGAAGACTAAGGAAACAAACTTCATCCACTCAAAAACATAATCATGAGATGGCATGTGCAAAGCTGATGTACAAAACAAATAAGTTAAATTTAAGTGTCAATATTAAAGTACAAATCCATTATTCAGGTCTTCGTTGTGAGAAAGTGTCTTGTTTTCTATTATTTTTAGATCTTATCTTTCCTCTGGTGCAGCAGGTCCAGCCCAGCCCAGTCTGACTTGGACTTGGCCTAGGGGCGTGTTGCAATTCCGGTGCTGATCACACTTTGACCGGATCTGTTCTCCTTGCTGGCAACGTCCAGCAGCAGCTCAGCACCCCTCCTGGGTGCTGCTTTTGCTTGCGTGAAGAACAGGAACCACCAGAGCAGATGGCTGTAGCAGATCAGGTCCTGGAACAGACTTGCTTGCCCAGCAAGAATCCAGACGTGATCTCCACACAGGTGCAGGTGTGGGCTGATCTGCCTGCTGGCCCATGGGCGGCCAGAACAGGGCCAGATCCTCCTCTAGAAGAGATTAGAGTTTAGTCTTCTTAGAGATAGAATTAAAGATAGACTAAAAGATTGAGTTGCAATAGATCAGGACTCTTGTAAGGGGGGCTATATAAAGAAGCCAAAACACCCCAGTTTCAGATCAGATCAATAAAGCAATAATTTCTCCACCTCTCTAGCCCTAGCCGCCACCTCCCTCTCTCCCTGGAGGAGCCGCCGCCACCAGGGGTCAAACCATAGCCGCCGCCAGCCCTATGTTCCCATGCTGATCTACCTGTTCTGCTCCTGTTCCTGTGTGCCAGCCCTCCCCTGTTTCTAGCTGTACGTGCCTGCACCTGTGTGGAGATCACGTCTGGATTCTTGCTGCGCAAGCAAGTCTGTTCCAGGACCTGATCTGCTACAGCCATCTGCTCTGGTGGTTCCTGTTCTTCACGCAAGCAAAAGCAGCACCCAGGAGGGGTGCTGAGCTGCTGCTGGACGTCACCAGCAAGGAGAACAGATCTGGTCAAAGTGCGATCAGCACCGGAATTGCAACAGCAGGCACGTACAGCAAGAAACAGGGGAAGGCTGGCGCACAGGAACAGGAGCAGAACAGGGAGATCAGCAGGGGACAGAGGGCTGGCGGCGGCTAGGGTTTGACCCCTGGTGGTGGTTAGGGTTCCTGAGGGAGGCGGCGGCTCCAAGGGGAGAGAGAGGTGGCGATTAGGGTTTGAGGTGGAGGAATAATTTCTGTATTGATCTCAATTAAAACTGGTGTGTTTTGGCTTATTTATATAGCCCCCCTTACAAGAGTACTGATCTATTACAACTCAATCTTTTAGTCTATTTTAATTCTATCTCTAAGAAGACTAAACTCTAATCTCTGATAGAGGGAGGATCCGGCCCAGTTCTGGCCGCCCTGGGCCAGGGGCAGATCGGCCCACATTCTCCTCCTGATCCTGACGCTAGCCCACGTCTAAGATCCCGATCCTTCTTCTCATCTCCACGAACTTCTGTCTTCCAAGGGCCTTGGTCAAGATGTCCGTCATCTGGTCTTGGGTGGAGATCTGCTCAAGCACAATAGTACCGCTGTCCACAAACTCCCGTATATAGTGGTACTTAACATCGATGTGCTTGCTTCTGTCATGGTGTATCGGGTTCTTGCTCAAGTCTATAGCTGACTTGTTGTCAACCCGCAGCACCGACGCCTTTGATTTTTCAGCTAAGTCCTCCATCAGTCGTGCATCCGTACACCCTGACATGCCCCTTGAGCTGCTGCAATATATTCTGCTTCACATGAGGATAAGGCCACCACCTTCTGCTTGCAGGACTGCCATGAAACGGGGTTGTTTTCAAGACAGAACAGCACCCCGCTTGTGCTCTTGCGGTCCTCCACGTCTCTTCCCGCATAGTCACTATCCGAGTACCAAATAAGCTCCATGTCTCCTCCTCTTGCATAGAAGACTCCATAGTTGATTGTACCCGCTATGTAGCGTACAATACGTTTGACTACAACAAAGTGCTCCTCCTTGGGCTCCTCCAAAAATTGACTCACGTACCCGACCGAGTAGGCGAGATCGGGACGTGTGTTCACCAAGTATCGCATCCCTCCAATCAAGCTCCTATAGTCCGTTGCATGCACCAACGGACTATTCACTTGTCTTGTAAAGCTTTAGGCCTTGCTCCATAGGGAATGCAGAGGGGTTGCATCCCTCCAGGCCCGCTTTAGAGACAAGTTTGGAAGCGTAGGCCGCCTGCCCAACGCTTATCCATGCTTATCCCTGCATCAGCTTGCCACACCTCCAGGCCAAGATAATATGATAAGAGACCTAGTCGGTCATATTGAACCTCTTCATCATCTCCCCCTTGAACTTCTTGAGGTCGCCTCTACCTGTGATCACAAGATCGTCGATGTAAACGCCGACGATGAGCTTCTCATCTTCAGCTCCACGGAAATAGATCGGTGCTCGCTTGTACTCTTCTGGAAACCAAGCGATAGCAAGCTATCGTTGAGCTTGGCATTCCACAACCTAGGCGTCTGACGAAGTCCATATAGAGTCTTCTTGAGCTGATACACCTTGTGTTTGGCTCCGTCGATGATGAAGCCAACGGGTTGGGAGATGTACACCTCCTCCATCAAGTCGTCATTCAGGAAGCTGTTCTTCACGTCCATGTGGTGTACCTCCCACCCCTTGTGCACAACAACTGCAAGGAGCAAGCAAACATATTCGAGACGAGCTACAGGAGCAAATACCTCGTCAAAATCTATTCCTTGCCGCTAGACATAGCCTTTTGCCACCAATCGAGCCTTGTGCTTCACCACCTCCCCATGCTCGTCCCTCTTCACCTTGAACACATATTTGAGGCCAGTGGGCTTGTGTCCTGCAGGAAGATCAACAAGTTGCCAAGTCTTGTTTTCTTCTATGGACTCCATCTCCTCGAGCATGGCCCGTCTCCAGCACGGGTGTTCCTCAGCATCAGCGAAGGACGTGGGCTCCTCCGCGGTGGTGAACATGAGCTCCCCCTCCTCCAAGCTTGGTGGGCACTCAGCCCGACCAAGAGGGGTGAGGGTTCCAAGCACGTTGCGCATCGTGCAAGAACCGTAGTTTCGCACCGTCGTCGTAGTAGGCGTCGACGACATTGCTGCCGGGGTCTGACAGCGGTGTGGCGAAGCGGATGGGCCATGGAGGATTCCAGGGCGTGACGAAGGTGCTGGAATCTTCAAGTCCGGAACCCCCCACTGCTGCTGACCCCCGTGCAGGACTGTCCCATCCCTGATCTGCGCTGGACAGTCCCTGCAGGAGCCTTTGGGGCGATGCCGCGGGTGCTGGACCCTCTACAGCAGGTCTAGATGCTGGCGCGGGAACTCCTAGGGTCTGGACAGACCCTTCTGTGCCCCTCCTGGGCACTGCAGGGGTGCTGTTCGGACCCTCCGGACCCCGCAGCACCTCTCTGGGTGCTGGAACAGCAGGTCCGGCAGTTGCTGGACCTAAGGAGTCGACGTGGAAGGCGGTGTAGTCCTCTTCTCCTGCTCCTTCTCCTGAGTCCCACTTGGCCGCCTCGTCGTCATGTCACGTGATATGTGTGTGCAGCATCAGTCGGATTATACACCCGATAGCCCTTCGTCCCTGCAGCATAACCAAGAAAAATCATCGGAATACTCCGATCTTTTAACTTTTTCAGGTGGGGGCGCGTGTTCTTGACATGCCCCACGCACCCAAAAGTTCGGAAGTAGTTGACGGTTGGTCGCTCTCCATGCCAAGCTTGATATGGCGTCTTCCCGTCGAGGCCGTGGGTGGGGGATCGATTCAAGATGTAGACAGTCGTGATAACTGCCTCACCCAAAATCTCGAGCATACCCTTCGCCTTCAACATACTCCTCGCCATGTCGACCACCGTCTGGTTGCGCTGCTCCACAACCCCGTTTTGCTACGGTGTATACGGGGTTGTGAGCTGACGCGGTACTCCGTGATGAGCGCAATACTCGCCGAACTCCTGTGAGGTGAACTCCCCTTGCGATCAGTACGGAGTAGCTTCAGACTCCTCCCGGACTCTAATTCAGTCGTTGCCTCGAATTGCTGAATTAAGTTGGGCGTCTGGTCCTTGGTTGCTAGAAGATAGAGCCACATATAGCGGCTCATGTCATCCACTAGCAACAAGAACATCTTCTTGCCGCCTAGAGTTGTCGGCGTGATAGGCCCACAGATGTCGCCGTGGACGAGGTCGAGCGCGCCCTCCGAACGCCGCCGAGCTTGCTTGGGAAAGCTGGAGCGCCTCCGCTTCCCGACCAAGCAAGCTTCACACAATTGATCGACATGATCAATTTGCGGAAGCCCGAGCACCATCTCCTCTCGTACCAACTTCCGAAGCGCCTGGAAGCCGACGTGTCCGTAGCGTTCGTGCCAACGCCACGCAACATCATCACGCCTCGCGGTTAGGCAAACCGGACGTGTGATGTTGAACCTGATGGAGTATAGCTTGCTGTCATCGCGCTGAACCCGTGTGAGGAGACGTTGCTGCTCATCCCATATGTGCATCACTCCATACGCCGTGATGTTGTAGCCATCCTCATCCAGTTGGCCGCCGCTGATGAGGTTGGTGGTGAGGCGCGGGATGAGGTAGACGCCGTTGAGCCTCCTGTGCTCACCCGTCTTGGCGGCGAATAGGATTGTACCCTTTCCCTGGATACACACGACGGAGTTGTCGCCGAACTTGATGGTTCTGATGATGTTTTCGTCGAGCTCAGAGAATACGGCGCGCGAACCCGTCATGTGGTTGGCCACGCCCGTGTTGAGGTACCATTGAGTATCGTCAAAGTCGTCGTCGTTGCCATGGTGAGCGAAGACACGTCCCTCCACCATCTCCAGTGGGCGCATAAGACGTTCCTGTACAGGCTCCTCCTGTACTGTGGCCACCCTTGTCATGAACAAGGCGCCCTCCTCCTCCGCCTTCGCCACGAAAGCCTGTTGTTGCGACTCCTCCTGCTTAGGCTTCGACCGACACTCCCTGGCCCAGTGGCCCTTCTTCCCACACTTCCTGACTGGTCCCGCGGAATATCCTTCTCGGAACCTCCCTTCTTGCCTCTGTTCTTCTTGGGCGGGCCCTTTCGGCCACCCCTCTTAGAGGAACACGCGGTCTAGGTAGACCGCTCCTCCTTCCGTTGTGCCTCCCACTCCTCCCGAGTGAGGTGCAGCTGGCCGTCATGTACTCCTCCCTTCCGCTGCATCGAGTCGAAGGCGTTCTCCGCCGCCCTGAGACGCCCCGTCACCTCCGACAAGGTGAGGGTCGACACGTCCAACAATGTCGTGATCGCCACCACGATCTGTTGGAAGCAGCGTTCCAAAAGGCGCTCTAAGGCGGTCGCCTAGGCGCGCTTCCGCGCGGGGCGCTGGCCTTCCGCCTCACCTCAGGGGGTGGGCGCTCGCGAGGCGCCGCGGGCAGGCGGGCGGGGGGGGGGGGGGGGGGAGGGGGGGGGGGGAGGGGGGGGGGGGCAGCGCGCGAGCCAGATCTCGTCGGCCGAGTTGGCGCGCGGGGGGGTGGGGGGCTTCCAGATCTTGGCGCTCGCTTGGCAAGACGACGAGCGCCAGCGTCGATGTGGGGGGCGGCGCCGCGGCGCGCGGGCGCGGGAGGGGGGGGGCCTTCCACACCTTGCCGCTCGCTGGGGGGCGGCGTGTGGAATCCCCAGAGCGCTGCGGGAGGGGGGGCGGGCGGGGGGCAGGGCAGGGCAAATCAAGCGGTGCAGGGAGCTGAAAAGGGCGGCACTGGGCCAGGCTGCACGTGGGTGGGCTGCGGGAAAGGTTGTGTGGAAAGGAAGAAACTGGCCCATGGAAAATTTATACTCTTATATTTCTGTATTTTAAAAAAATTTAAAGTATACTACTGCTACAATTTATAACGACTAGGCGCGCCTAGGCTCTAGGCGGAGGGTCACCGCCCGCCTAGTGCCTAGCGCTTTTTGGAACACTGGTTGGAAGCGTTCTGGAACGCTTCGCAGGAGCTTCTCCACGGCCATCTCTTCTCCTATCTCCTCCCCTAGCGACGCAAGCCGCGATAGCATGTCGCTCAGACGGAGGGAGAAGTCCTCCACGCTCTCGCCATCCTTGAAGGCAGCGGCTTCGAACTCCGTCTGGAGTTGTTGTGACGTCGTCTTCTTCACGCGATCGGCCCTGACCCGCATGATGGTGATCGTGTCCCATGCCTCCTTCGTCGTCCTCTTCTCTCCGATCGTTGTGATCATCTCCGGCTGGACAGCGCTGACCAAGATGTCAAGCGCCATCATATCTTCTTGCTCACTCACTTTGCCCTCCTCCACGGCCTTCCAAAGCAGTCGTGCCTTCAGCTTGATCTTCATCATGACAGCCCACTCCGCGTAGTTGGTCTTGGTGAGCACGGGAAACCCCGTCACGATGGTCACCTCACGAGCTGTCAGAGAGGGTGTCGCATGGCCTATGGCACTATTGCTGCTTGGAGGTGTAGATGACTATCTTGCTGGATTCAACCTAGGGTCGAACAAGCTCTGATGCACGAATGTTGCAATTCCGGTGCTGATCACACTTTGACCAGATCTGTTCTCCTTGCTGGTGACGTCCAGCAGCAGCTCAGCACCCCTCCTGGGTGCTGCTTTTGCTTGCGTGAAGAACAGGAACCACCAGAGCAGATGGCTGTAGCAGATCAGGTCCTGGAACAGATTTGCTTGCCCAGCAAGAATCCAGACGTGATCTCCACACAGGTGCAGGCACGTACAGCAAGAAACAGGGGAGGGCTGGCGCACAGGAACAGGAGCAGAACAGGGAGATCAGCAGGGGACAGAGGGCTGGCGGCGGCTAGGGTTTGAGTCTCTGGTGGTGGTTAGGGTTCCTGAGGGAGGCGGCGGCTCCAAGGGGAGAGAGAGGTGGCGACTAGGGTTTGAGATGGAGGAATAATTTCTGTATTGATCTCGATTAAAACTGGGGTGTTTTGGCTTGTTTATATAGCCCCCCTTACAAGAGTCCTAATCTATTACAACTCAATCTTTTAGTCTATCTTTAAAAACTCCGCCTATGCTTTTCTAGGTATAGCCGGTCTCAAGCCCCGGTAAAGGAGGAGGGTTGTGATAGGCTTGGCAAGCCAACATCAAAACCAGCCGTTCCTATGGATATGAAACTCAGTTTGGGTTTTGTATCTAGCCTACCTCAACGTGCACGAGACAAAGGCTTTGTTGTTGTTGTTTTAATTCTATCTCTAAGAAGACTAAACTCTAATCTCTTCTAGAAGGAGGATCCGGCCCAGTTCTGGCCGCCCTGGGCCAGGGGCAGATCAGCCCACAGGGCACACAACCAGAAGGGGAAAGGGAGTCAGTTCAGGTCAGAACCGAATAGGTAGATGTAGATAGAGTTGTGATCTGATTCAGTTTGGGTCAGTTAGAGTCCAGATTTAATTCTATCTTTAAGCAGTTTAAAGTAGGGAAGTTATATATGTAAAGAGGCAATAATTAGCCATCATTATGGAGGAATAAAATTGCCCCTTCCAGATTATTCTTCTTTTCTCTACCCTGCGCCAGCTCTCCTCTATCCCTGCCCAGTTTTTGCTCACACTAGCAGATAGTAGATTCATCTCCTTGCTCACACCAGCTACATAGAAAATTGCTTCTGTTCTCCAGCACAAAACCCCTCTGCATCCTCTGTTCTTCACGGTTGTGCACACAGCAACACCCTGGTAACCTGATCTGCTGTAGCAGTTCTGCTTCAACAGCAAGATCAGCAGCAGTTTTTCGACCTAGAGTATTCCGAATTTCCAATATACAGTGGTGGCATGTGTAACAGACTGCAGGAGAAAAAATGGAATGGCAACAATAACAGCAAAAGACGGCAAGATAGCATTGTCTCTTTGATGATTTTAAACAAAGGCTGATAAATTCAGAGGCTTCGGCCCAAACAAAGTAGACGGTACAACATAATACCTCCTGGTCCATAACAAGTTCAGCTGCCTCCAATGTCCAATCAAGATAAATCAACTTTTTGCTCTTTGACTTTCTGTAATAATCCCATATGTTGATCTGAACAGACCAGAATATCCAAAGACAAGAAGCTGTGAGCATCATCTTAACTGCAGATGGTGGCATCCATATGTCAAATGCATAAAAGATGACAATGTTCATACCTCGGACTGCTCTACTGACAGAAGTGAGCAAACCAGCCTGTAGAGCTCACGAACTTTGGCCTGAAAATGTTTAAAAGAAAAAGATGCTAACCAACAAATGAAGTGCAGAATGAAATCGTTAACCAGGGCAAGGGCTTGTGAATTCTGACAATAATACAAAGATAAGTAGCTCAGAGGAATTCTACTTGCATAAGCATGTACTACAAATTTCAAACAGCCAACAACAGGAGCATCTATAAGCTGATTAATAAACTAAGTGACAAAACCATCCAAGTTACATGCTAGTCTGATTCCATTTCATATCAAAACATGAGACATTTTTTATTCCACCCTAAGACATCTAGTAGCAGCATTTTCAACTAATAAAACCTGATGTAACACAAAAAAAATTAAGTGATATGGTAGTGAAAACGTGAGCATGAGGCTATTTGATTAATAGTAGTTTTAATAACTTCACCTGGTCACGCTTCAAATTTAGAAAATATATGAAATGATTCATTTGAACTATGCATGGGCATCTTATGCCGAGCAGACTACTTTACCTTCCTGCTTATCCTAATAATCTTTTCAGAGCTGTCCCTTCCATCAATTAGTTTAAAGCAGAGAGGATAGACATCCACTATGTATGTTTTGTGAATTAGATCATCAATCCATACTTTTCTAGGGATCTCTGGTCCACCTTTATACCTGCAAATATTCACATAACGAATTATAATGATACCAAAGACAACACAGCATGGTCATAAGCATCATGTTGGAAGTAGACACAATGAAAACATCACTGTATAAGGAAAAAGTATAACATCTTCAAAACAAAAGTAGCGATCATTGTATATAAAATCTTGATTTAGTGTGACGCAAATGAAACTGTTTAAACGATAGGTCTAATTTGCTCGATCTTTCTATATAGCAATGCACATGCATTCAGCTAGTGCAGTATGATTTGGGATCCCTGTGGGATCAATAAGAAAAATGATCACTATCATCGCAGATACTCCAACAAAAGCACAAGGTCACAATAGATAAATATTAATTAATAAACTGGCATAAAGGGAAAGGAAAAAAAGAACATCTTGGTTTTCAGCTCATGTTATATATATAGTACAAGTACATGTGTGTTAATAAATGAACAAAACAATAGAGTAAGCAGGACTTCGAACAAAATGAACCAACAGTCACTGTGGCACTATTATCAGTGTACAAAATTTCAACAGCCAAGCACAGTTAATGGAACTAGAAATACAGAATAAGTAAACATATTGCATCAGATACCATTCATATAGTCTCCGCCAAGCTTCTGGGACCACCAAATTGTAGTCCTGTCCTTCTACCAAGGTCCTTTGAAGTTCTGGCTCATCACTAGCACTGATCATTTCTGATGAAACTAGCTTTGAGTTGTCAATCTCTCCAGGTCTATTCCTAGCTTGAGGAAGCTGCTCACGGTCATTCTCCCCATAGCTGACTAAGCCCACGTAATGTTGCCAGTTCATCCACCAGCTGTCACATTTAGGAATGATGTACTTCAGTAACCACATCATATACTTATAATGTGCAAAACAACAAAGTCAAATGAAAAGTATATGAGTTAAATATTTCAAGATCAAAATGGATTCCAAGCGTCACAAAACATTCATTCAAACGAGGACCATTGCACTGAATTGTTTTGCGCAAAACACTCTAATAGATCATGATTCAGATGATTTTTTGCAAGATTCTTAATTAAAGAATATGGATCTTCGTAGTTTGATGTAAACATTTGAATATTTCACCAAAGAAGTTTTGACCCAAATCACCAACCATCATAACTCATGCACATCTATATTTTTATTTCTAAAGCCGCAGAATAAATCCAAAAGTACCTCGAGATGAGATAACAACAAGACGATCCCTAACACCACCAGCGCCAAATACTAATCACAGATTCAATCAGCTACGAGTCGAAACGACACGTCCCAGATGCCTTGCCTTTCCAACTCAAACCATTTATTGCTCCGGCTCTCGAGATCCGCACGACCGCCTCTCCAAGTCCCGGAGCCACTAACCAGTTCAACGCGGAGAAAATAAATACGGAAAAGGCTCACGGTGGTAAGCAATTGGATAATCCGCGCACTGACCTGTGGCAGATAAGATACCGGAGATCGCCATCCTTGACATTCTCGTCGGCCTCCCGCGTGAGCGCCGTGATGGTGTCCCTCTCCTCCTCCGGCGTGCACGGCAGGCAGCTCTCCCCGTGGAGGAACACCTCGGTGCTCGGAATCGTCATCTCCGCCGCCCCACACCGCAAATCACGCGATCGAATCCGTACACAGCGAGACGCCGAGACGAATCGAACCGAAGCAAGACCTAGGGTTTGGTTCGGTTTGGTGTTTGGAAGAAGCCAGCGGTCCGGTTTGATTTTTATTTTTAATTGGAATGGGGAAAAAGAAGCGAGGCGGAGGGACGAGAAAGGGAGACGAAGCCGAGAAAGAAAAGGGAAAACGAAATTGAAAATTATACGGTGTATTATAGGTGAGGCTAGGAGCTAGAAGCCCCGTTCTTACACGGCGTGCAGGCAAGCCCTTCTCTCTGACACATGGGGACGGTCTTGAGAAGACCCACTGACGGTGTTAGAGTAGGAGGCCGCGTGACGGGTGTGCGCTTTTGTTCGGTTTCCCCGCACGAATGTTCTGGACGAAGCGAGGAGCCTGCGGTGCTGCCTATATGCCGGCGAAGTCCAGGTTGGCTGCCCTGACGTGTGGGTCACAGCTCAGGTGCGTGGACGGCGTGTATTTCGAGTCGAAGAATACCAGTGTCGTGCGTACATCGTACATCCCGGAGCACTGGTGTTTCTGCGGCGTCGCGCGTTGAGCTGACAAGTGAACTTAGCTGGGGTGAGACCTGGGGTCGCGCGTTCCTGTCTTATATATTGGCTCTATTCTAAAATAAATAATGTTTAAAACAATTAATTTAATTCATATTGAACTATATTTCAGAACAGAGAGTATATATCTCATTTTTTAGAATAGAGGAAGTATATATGTCATTTTTTCATGTTTGCTTTTGAATTATTTGAAATTTGGACAAAAACGGGATGATTCTATCTTAGAACATGTTCGAAAACAGTTTAGAAGTTTTCTCGATCATTTTCTAGGTTCTCGTTTTTAATTCGAGACAGATCTGTTTTCATTGTGTTTTGCTTGAAGTCGGGATTCAGCCATTAAACCACTGGCTATATGTCAAAGCCTAACCAACAATCAAACACTGGAACAAAGAAGCCTCAAGCCCATAAAAAATCGTAACTCTCCACCCGAACTGTACATACCTAGAGCCACCATCTGAAGCCCCAAAGTCCTAAACTACATAATGTCTGAGTGCCGGTGAACTGCTCAGGAACACGAAATCGCCACTATCGCCGCGAGCCCTCGCCAATGCTCTCGCGCTCCCATACACCATGCATGGCTTCGATTCCCAACTCTTCCATGACTTCGCCGCAACTAAGGCTATGTTTGGTTCATATACTAATGTTGCCACCATTTGCCACAAATATTTGCCAAACTAAAGTTAGTTGCTCGAATTTCGGACATGTTTGGTTTGCAGCCACATTTTCCCACACCTAAGGTTAATCAAGTTTGACCATGTTAGCCATGTGTTTGGTTATTGTCACAAGTGTGGCAAGATTTCTCCACATGTCAATAACTCAAAAAAGTGTGCCAAGATTCCCTTAACTTGTCAAGTTATAGCTGAAAATTTGAGTACCTAAGTTTAGTCAAGCTTGACAAATTTTTATGGCAAATGATAGCAACATTAGTATATGAACCAAACATGCCCTTCCAGCCATAACTTGACAAGTCTAAGGGAATCTTGCCACATTTTTTTAGTCATTGACATGTGGACCTATTTAAATAGAAAGAAATCTTACCACACTTGTGCCAGTAAACCAAACACATGACTAACATGATCAAACTTGACTAACCTTAGCTGTGGTAAAATGTGGCAAGTTTTGGGTGCAAACCAAACATGCCTTAAGTCTCTTGTGGTTTTAGGAACGCCTCATCTTGCCGTCGGGCGGCCGTCAAGTTAATACTTGTCATTCTGATCCGGTAGCTTCTTCCGTAGCTTCCCAGGTTTCGCTGGGGCAGCCCCATCATTTTCCATACATCTTAGCTTACTCCAAAAGCTAGCTTCCCTTGTTATTTTCCACCGGGCTGGCTTGTGGCACATATTGCATTGTGCAATGATGCCTGTCGATCTGGTGGCGTTTGCCACGTTTGAATCCGCTGGCAGGCCCTCTCCGTTGGTACACGATGCACACACATCAATCTTCCTTTCCTAGTTTCCTCGACACACTTGGTTATCAATTCATTGATGATCTAATCCCAGCTGCACCGTCCGTTCCCTCTCGTCCTTTGAATCACAACATTCAGCAACTTTGAATTCTGAAATCAGTATTTTCTTAACTAATATGATTTGCTTTTATTGATTTTCAATGCAGGTGAAGAAAATGTGCAAGGAGGGTGCTAATTTCATTAAATTTATCTTGTTGGATAACAATATTATAAACAATATCCATTCCATATCGAGTGACAATGACTTACAACTCAAAACTTAGCAAATGACAATTACTATCCTTATGTATTAATGTATTAATGTATACATATGATGTATGGATAGATATGACAATGTGATGCATAACTATGTATGGTTTATGACTACGTAGGAAAATGTGATGAATCACTACTTATGACTATATTAAGTTCAAGTTAACTACTTTGTTCTTTTCGTCATCCCGAATTAAAATATCATTTCTCGACCGTTATCGACATATTTTTGTTTCCGTCTGTTTATTTTCTAATAACCGACAATTCCAGTCTCGGATTCCGACCGTAACTTTTTTATTTTTATTCCGCTGAGAAAATATGAAAAAATATCAATAGGAATATTTTTGGATCGGTTTCATCGTAGCTAGCACGATTGCTAGCGCTAGCCAGCTAAACAGAAGATTACAGTTCCATTTCTAACCCAAGCGGCTCTTGCCTCACCTAGCTCGTTGGCTCAAGAGGCAAAACTAACAATATTGTGGCCTTGCCATGATGTCTTTCTTCCTATATTTTCCTCTTCCTCACCGTTCACCAAACCCACGACGATCCACAATGCTAGCCTAAGTAGCCCCGGCCCACCACGATCCATAATGCCGGCCTCAGTCACCCAATGTTTATCATTGCCAAACATATTTTGTATGATTCAACTTCATACTCACCACACCTTTCTCAAGTAGATTCCGTTGTACAAATTTGCAAGAGAAAATCACAAAAAGAAAAACTGCATTTTATAGGGGGGTTTTATATATGGGACAACTAGAATACAAACAATTTTTTAGTATAATAAATACATAAATAACTCTTCCAATCCACATGATCTTCATCCTACAATTATTTTTCACTTAAGCCCATTCACTTATCAACTCAAATTAAAAAATAGAGTATGGATGACATTGTTAGGTGAAAAGGCCTAACTAAAAAATGCAATGATCGTAGGATAAGATCATGCAGACTAGTAGAGTTTCTTTATACGATTATACCAAATAGTTGTTTACATCCTAATCATTCTCTTCATATACGCACATAGAGCTTTTATGGCAGTCTAACACGTGTAAGATCCATTCTGTTTTCAGATACCACCAAAAACATTTGACCAGCCACTATTCTGTGCTAGATGTACTAAACTATTGGCGCATGATTTTATTATAAATTAATATCATGAAAAAATGGACAACCATCAATTTAAAAATAATTTTAATAAAATGGACGCTACAATTAAAAAAATTATCTCCATGAAACACATCAATCAGTTCAAACATGAAATACTTTACCCTTACATGAGTGTAACGAGGATTTTCATATTTAATAATAATAATTATTATAAAAATGGTAATATTATTAAAGAAGCTTACGGCTTTGTTATAAAAAATATTCAGATAAAGTTAGCATCCTACAACCTTGTAAAATATGAGACATTCAAATATTTTTGTAAACCCACAGCTTCACAATAAAAAAGTAGTTGTATTAAAGAGTAGCCTACAATCTTATACAGCGTATATTTAATGAGACGTTACGAAGAACCAACGATATATTGGACCTGTTTGACACGGCTTAAACTTGTTAAAAAAACAGCTTGTATGAAAAGCTGGTGAACAACAGCTTAATCTTATATGCTGCTTTTAGTTCATTCTGAGAAGTAACTGAACTAATAAGCTGCTGGAGAAGCTGACTGTTTGGTACACCCGCAGCTTATTTTTATAAAAAAGGTGGTTTAGAAGCTGTGCCAAACAGGGTCATTATGTGATAGTGTTATCAGTTGCAGATGCGAAGCAACAGGGACCTGAAAATAGGGCTACCAGATATTTAGCAGAAAGCTATTTCGTTGAAATTGCAAACGCCTGGTTAAATTATCTGACCACTTCCGTCAAGCATTTTGTTGTGGTACCAGGTTTGCGAGTCACGTCCATTCGGTTCCTCGTCGCTAGTTCTCATCTCCATCGAAGACGACCTTGTTGGCAGGCACGCAGGCAAGAGGGCCACACGTGCGGCGCGATGGAGCAGGGAAGACGCAGAGCAACACAAGCACGAGCCTCCTGTGCGGCACCAGATAGGCTATTGCAACTGAGCAACTGAGCTAGAACCTAAATGGTTTATTTGTTAAGACTGGTTAGCGAGTTATCTTTAACCTTTTATAATTCAATATCAACGGAACCTTTATCATAATTCATTTGATAACGCAAACATGTGCGATGTTTATAGACTTAAGTATAATGATAGGAAGAATCCCTTGACAAAGGATTTTCTTACTGATTTCTGTAAACGATAACTCTAAACAGTAGTGGACCACACAAAAAATTAGGTGGGACCGAGTCGGAGGATAGAATGACTAATAGCGGAAATTTTTAGTTGTGCAATTTCTGAAAATGGAAAATTGCCAATCTTTTGTTGCTTATATTAGCCTTTCGAGCTACATATACTTCTTATCAGGCACTCTCTTTTGTAGTTGTTTTGTTCATTATTTTGTAGTTACAAACTAATAGTGAATGCCAACCGTGACACCACTTGGTGCGCAACTAGCCCATTTGGGCATGTGGGTGAAATTTGGTTGTCGACTTCTAGAGCTATCCCAATTCAAACACAAGGGAACTCCCCCTCCACAATCGCGAGTGGTGGCCAAGCCAACCATGAGCTTGAGCCACACACCCCTTTCCATGGCAGTGGAAAGAGGCAACAGTGCAGATGACATGGCCTGCGACAGGAATATGACAACCAGGTGGAGGCACAACCAATGCTCCATTCCGGTATAGTAATGTGAGGTTGTGGTGGGGAGCTCAATGTCTAATCAATGTTAGGGAAAAGAGATGTCCAGACAACTTCTTGTTTGCTCCATGTATGGGATGGAGGTTCAACCGACACCGTCGACACTGACTTTTTGGTTGTTCAGGGCAAACTAAAATTTGGGACCCTTGATATACGCATAATAAGATATTTTGTCAACTATAACTATATTAGAAAATCGCATTGCCACTAATCAGGTCATGATAATAAGTTTAAATAAAACAAGTTATTGTTATACTATTTAAAATAATTTTTTCTAACATTTCTAGATGCAAAGTCATTGATGATATAGCCAATATCAATTTCATCCAGCAGTCTATTTTCAATACATAAAGTAGCCAAAGCATTTAGCCTTTTCCGAGATATTACTGATCTCAAATGTTTTTTCAATAACTTCAAATTTAGAAAGCTTCTTTCAACATATATGACAATAAAAGACACAGTAAACAAGATTCGATAACCAATAGACACATTGAGATAGTTGTAAGACCTAGATGTTGAATACATGAGCAAAGGAGTGTTAAAACTAGGTTTCATGTAAAGTTTTGATTTGGTGCTTATGGTAGTATGTTTGGTGGTTCATAGTTGGTTGAGGTGTACAACATACTTGTATGAGGTGCTCATAAGGTGTTGTGGGTTTGGACTAACAAGAGTCAAGTCGTGGACTCGTACTCGTAAAGGATTGGTTGTTTGCTCATGTGCAGGTGTTGCTTAAGGTTAATATATGATTGTTGATGGTGATCCTTAAACTAAACATAGTAAGAAGTAAAGGTTCAACATCCAGATTCAACAATAATTGTGGTTATGTTAGCATTCGAATTTCCGACTAGTAACGAATCTGCCGCGAGTTCGCCCTCGAGCTGGCCTAACTAAGAACATGAATGAATTATATTGGTTCGTGCAAGTTACCCTGCATCCAGCCTGGGTGTCTCGTTGTACTTTTTCAAGAATGGGGTGGTTCTTTTACAAGTGCGAGAGCCTGTCCCTAGGGGATCGCCCAACTTCTCTTTTTATACTCCTCTCATCTCCACTCGTATTACAAATCGAGTGGAGCTAGTGGGTACAAGGATGGCTTGTCCCATCGTACGTCAGATATGGCACTCGATGGAGTCGTCGTATCTGTAGTCTGCCGTCACGCCCGCTTTGTCTTGTCGTCAGAGTAGACCATACTGAGGTGCACGCGCGCCCCACGTACTGCTCCTCTTCGGTTCCATCGAAGGTGACGGGTATTCAACGCGGTTGCCAGGGATGACACTCGAGTACCTTCCCACTTTACCCGGACGACACTTACTCTGCATTGAAGGCCACCTGCCTCTCGCCGACCCGAGGTCGGGCTCGAGCCTTCCCCTCGGGGTCTCCCTTCGTTTGAGCCTTGAGGGCGAGAACTGGGATCCCTATCCTTTCCGCTGTCTTCTCCCGAGCTCGGACTCGTGCTCTTTCCTTCGTAGCCCCTCGTGGGGAGGCTCGTCGTCTCCTATTATGGGGTCGGGATCGAGAACCCCGTCAGTAGCCCCTGAGCCTCTGATCAATCTTGTCGATTGATCAGGGGGTGAACACCCGTGACGAATGGACCTCCAGCGGCCGGTCACGACTTTTGGTCGTTCCTGCTGGGGCCCTGCGACAAGCTGTCGGGTCCTGTTTCGAGGAGCCAGGTTGTCGTTATGGCGAGTTTGCCTCGTCCCCATCTGTGAACCATTTGTGATACGGAAGGGTCGGGCCAATTGGGGGCTTTCCCCGATGGTCGAGCCCCCAGGCCCGGTGAGTTGCCCACCTGGTAGAGCCGAGTGAAACCCTCTCGTCCTGTTCATTGGCCCTGCTTCGCACCGAAGGGCGTCCTAGTCGGGGCTCGGTGCCCATGTTTCATTAGATTCTTACGCGTGGTTCTCAAGCTCGTCGCTGGCTCGAGCGGCTCGCTGCCGACCCTTTGGGCGGTTACCTCGGTTCTCGCGGGGCTGGGACTCGGCTACGAGCTTAGAGGTGTCGAGTGGATTCACCCTACCCGAGGTTGTCTCTATAATGGACCGCCTCGCATCGCCTGCCCCTCACTCGGGGGCGCCCCGAGCGACCTTTGAGCCTTTCGCAGGCGAGCCTATGAACCCGGGGCTTATCGAGCCCGTAATGTGGGCTGGAGACTTACCTTCCTCCCGTAGTTGCGCTGTCCTCTGTGTCCAGCGGTGTTGAGGAGGCGCCGCTCGACTCAGCCCCCGCGTCGCGATTGTGGTCTTGCATCGTGAAGCCAAATACTCCTGTCCTGTGGGGCCTCCATGCCTTTGGGGTGGTTTCGTTGTGGGGAATCGAGGAGGCGCCACTCGACTCGACTCCCTAGCCGCCTAGATGGTTTTAATCCGGGGGCAATTGGGTGATATTACGACGATGGTCCCTTCGAGAGGACATGAACGGTCGCCTGCTCCCTAATAGTTGTCATATTGGCGTCACTTCAACCGCCTTATATTTCCTTTCTCTCGAACGACCTTATGGGCTCGCCCGTGTTGCTTCCGTGCTCCTCTACTCCGCGCAGTGCTCCTTTCTTCCTCAATCTTTGGCTAAAGCAAAGATGCATTCCCTTCTCTTCCATCCGCCATGTCTACATGGACCACCTCTCGCGCAAGTCCCGATCAAATCTCCAAGTACGCCGCACGCGATTTGCTTTCGTCGAGGGAAGCCTACTCTATTTATCTCCTCGAGGGGGGAGCGTACCCGTGCCGCACGATGACGAAGTCGTCTCCCTCTTTGCATTTCACGCGTGGGGGTTCGGGATTCCGGTGCACCCCTTCTTCCGTCGGCTTCTCGAAGAGTACGACTTTGATCTTCATCAGTTGACAACGAACGAGATTCTCCACGTATTGGTGTTTGCCTTTTTGAAGGTTGAGCTAGATCTGGATTTGTGTAAGTTATTCTTCTGGGTGTGAGCTAACGACTCCCCACTCCCTAATTTCGGTGGCACCTGTATCCAACTCCACGCGCAGCAGATGCGCTGCTTCACCATCCCTCTCTAGTCCTCGCTCAAGGGGTGGCATTAGGGATGGTTTTACATCTAGAATGCTACGCCAGAGCTTCAACACTTCACCGGTAGCCCTTCGGTAGCAAAGCCCTCCTGGCACGAGGGCATCTCTGATGGCGAGGAGGCCGTGCTGACGCTGCTTCTCGCCCAGTTGGAGGATCTTCAAGGGAGGGGCCTTACCGGGGCTGCCCTTCGCGTCTTTTGGAGTGAAGGGTTCAACCCGTTCGGGTCCGTGGACATCCAATGTGGGAGTATCTGGGCCTCTCGGACCCGACGAGGGAGTCGGAGGTGGAACTCTCACTCTCGAAGGTGGCAACGAGGATGAAAGAACTCACAGGGGTGGCCTATGCAAACAATGTTGCACCTGCTTTGCCCCCTGACCCTGGATACGCTCTTCGCCCATTTGTGCGTCGCGCGGGACGTCTCCGGCTGGGGACGCCCCCAAGAGCGAGCGTTCGGGCATGCGCTCGACTTGTTGCTGAGGAAGAGGAAGGTGAGGGGAGTGTCGCCCCTCTCTTCGGGTCTGATCCCGACCATGAAAATTGAAGTCGGAGCAATATTTCGTCGCTCCAAAAGGTATGGGTTTCCTTCCTGTTGTGGTGGCGTTTTGCGACGAGGGCGCACGAATCTCTCATTTTTTTTTGTTGTAGGAGGCTGGATCCAGGAGTCTGCGTTCTAGTTGAAAAGCTGGTGGAGGCGGCTCGCCCTATGGCGGTCGCAAGGCGGGAGGGGCCACCCTCTCCCGCAGTCGCTCCTGTGGACCCGGGGCCGGTTGGGGCCCTAGTTGCGGATGTTGCCGGATCGGTGGCATATCTGGCTTCGCTGCCTCTCGCCTCTGCTGAGGCCGGTACGATACCTAGGGACTCAGGATCTATGCTACCCGTGGTGCCTAATGGTGGGGCGACAGGCGAGGAGTTGGCTTCGGCTCCTTCCGATCTTCCGGGAGCGAGGCGTTTGCCGATCCTCAGGGAGGTCGAGACCGGGTCTGCCTAGGATCCTGCTCCGAGCACGGCTTTGGAGGGGTTGGCGCTGTTGGCCGACCAAGAAGGCCTCACACCTACCCTGGATGTATCTCCGTCTGAGCTCGCGACATGGGAGCGGGCTTGCAAGGATGTTGAGAGCTTCTGCGCCTTGCTCGCTACCGCTCAGGCGAGCCTCGTGACTAGGTATGAGCGCATGGGCGGCTCGCTCAATGGCTTCAAAGGGTGGCTCCTAACGGTCAGGTGGGGACTTCAGCTCTGTTTTTGCCTTTTCTACTTGAGCGGTTCTGTTCTATCTTTGAGCTTTTCGTGTTCTTAGCAGGGCCTGATTTGGTGGGTGGTCGAGAAGTCGCGCCTCGCTCGAGAGAGCGAGGTCCATCAATCAGAGGAGGAAATCGTACTGGTGGCGACGCGGGTGGAGCTTGCTCAAGTCCGCATGGAGGCCGTACTAGTTGCCTAGGAGAGGACGGTCACGATTGCCAGTGAGGCAGCGACTGATGCCGAGCTCATGGGGGCTCGTGGAGAAGCCAGGGATGCTTCAGGTGTGGCGGCCAATGCACGAGCGGTCGTGGAGACCAGCACCGAGGAGGCTTGGGTGGCTCGAGATGTTGTGGTCACGTCAGATCGTCAACTCTCTAGTAGGTCTTCCTTTTATTCTTGTGATCTCTTTCGGTGTCTTTGGACTCAACTTTTCGTCGTTTATGTAGAGACGAAGGGCCTACTATCCAAGGTGGAGAAGAGGATTGGCAACCGGGACACGAAGCTCGCGATTTTTTGCTCTTGGCTCTCCGAGGTCCAGAAAGCAAAGGATTCATGCCGCGGCTACTGCAACCTGCGATATGATTTTGGGCCCGTCTGAGGAGGCTTCTTCGGACAAGGAATCCATCAGGGCTCGACTAGGGAAGGTTTCTAAGGAGTTTGGTGCACTTCGATCGAATCTCGATAGCCTTCAGAATGTCGGGTGATCCGTCGGTGGTCTGGTGCTCGGCAAGTTCTCAGAGGAGAGACTTGGGGCAGAACTGTCTTTGGTCGGGGATTGGTTGGCAACCTGTCTGTCATCCTACGGTTTGGCGTAGGAGCCATCTGTAGGGCTCGAATGGCCTTGGATGTGGTGTTGTCGCACTATCCTGGGGTCGTTCTCGAGGCCGTTGGAGAAGGATTTGCCGACAACCCCTATGATGCAAAGCTCAGGGAGCTCCTTAGACGGATTGAGTCGGCGGCCCGGTCCCTGTAGGATATGGTCATTGATGACTGCATCTAGTATATGGACTTCATTCCAATGTTATGACACGACCCCACGGTCTTGTCGAGCCAGGATCACGCTGAGGGGTGCTGCGTTGCACAACACCGAATAATACACATCAAAGGCACAAAGCGGAAGCAAAACTTTATTACATAACGTGGTTTATGAACATTTTTACATCAAAATATGTCCAGTCTACACTCACGGGCGTAGACTACGCATCAAGTTCACGTTCAGCCCTTGAACGTGTCCTTGCTAGCACACACGCACACTAACACGGCGGCGTGCACGACTCCCACTCGACGGGGTTCCCCTCCTGGGGTTCCGTCTCCTCCTTAGGAGTCCCTTCCTCATAGAACCCTGCAAAAGCTTCAAACACAAGCAGTGAGCACGAAGGCTCAGCAAGAGTGTCCCGTCTCTCCTAAACATGGAACTTCTATATGAGGGGTGATAGGTACAGGAGATAAAACAAGTTGCAAGGACTCGCCTAATTAGTGGAACCTTACTTTCAAATTTTAACAGCAGGTTGTGGAGAACCTTACGCTAAGGCACATGAGAGAGCCGCAATCAAACAAGAAACGCATTTCTCTCATGTACTTTACCCAAAACTGAAAGGAACTTTAATTAGCTCTAATCTACAGCAAAACATTAACAATCAAAGTCCATCTTTCATCAGCAACATTTTAACATGTAACTAGCCTGTTCTTTCTACGTCACGATACAGTGAACAAGTGGTACTCACTGACCGCGAGGGACGGCGATTATAATCGATTTACACCTGCAGGGTTACCCGAAGAACCCGTCACGTACGCCCGTACTCGATGTTGCCTACAACAACCATCACGGACGCCGTACACAACCACCATTCACCCGTTAGCCAAATATTGAACCGGTCCCATCGTCCCGAGCAAGAGGTCTCTGCACGCGCATCTCAGTGCCGCCAGCCGATTTACACCTCGAGCTCTCAACCTACCCTCTGAACGACGGGCAATGCCTCAATACCCAGCTACCCGAGTTACATCAGTTTCCCGGTTCCCATATAGCCGGTAGGTCTTCAATACTGTTCTAGCTTGTTCAACAGGCCCGCACACGGCTCGGTCCTCAATCGACACAAGTGGAGCTATAGCACATAGGCCCCAAAGTCCTGCTACCCTTACTCTCCGCTCGGTCTCATTTTTCTTGCCATGTGTATCATGTGCTATTTCTACCCGAGTCGAGTGCCTCTAGCATATGCTCGCGAGTAGTTCCAACTACTCGACTTGTACCGAATCCTACACTATCTTAGCATGGCAGTAGCTAACAGGGTTGGTAATCCTAATCCCAGTCCATTGTTCTCTTGGCTATGCAATTGGTTTTCCAAACAAGACTCCAATGCAATAAGTATTCATACTTAAGTAAGTGCTTAAAACAATAAAACTTTGTAAAAATGTTAATGCAAACCGGAGCTTGCCTTGCTGCTCTTGGTCGTAGACTAGCTGCTCCTCCGGAGTAACGAACTCTAGGACTTCGGGTTCCTCCTCGACCTTAGCGACTACATGATATAAGAAGTACATGTATTAATTTAATGTATTTGATTGCACTTTAAACTTGTGAAGTTTATAAGTTTTACTAGACAGACCCAACTACTCTGAAATTTTTGCTGTGGCTTGGTTACAACCTAAACAGAGACTTGGTCACGTTTTAGTTGCAGCCAAAGCTCATTTGAGCTCTCTACAATTAATTATGTCCTTGACCTTAATTGGAACTCTTATGGTGTTCTAGGGATTTTCATGGGGGCAACTTATGACTTTCTGAAAACTAGATTTTCAGAGAGTTCTAATGGAGTTGGTCTCACTTAATTGAAGGTTCCTAACTACAGATATGAGCTAAACAATTTCAGAGAAAATTCTGAAAATGTTTCTGAACATTTTCTATTTTCTCTGGAACAGTTTCAATAATCACACCATTAGGTGGATCAATTGAGCTCAAATGGATCTGAAATTTTTAGGGTAGTTCAGGGATATTTTGGTGAACATTCCAGCAAAATTTCAGAATTTTCCTCTAAGGGATCCTCCAGTTAAAATTCCACAACAGTTTAAACATTGAGGAATTAATTCTGTAGTATTAAGGATTTTCATGAAGTGAAACTTGATTTTCTGGAAAGTGCTCAGAGAGCTGAATCCAACAAAATTTGGTTCACTCGATTTGGAGCTTCCTAGCCAAAGTTATGAGGATTTGAAGTTTGAATGAAATTTGAAAATCGGGGAAAAGTTTAAATCCGCCGGTGGGCCACGGGGACAGGTGTTGCGCGCTGAGGCGTCGGCACACCGTGGTCTACGGAGTTTCTGCACGCCAGCACACCGGATCCGAGCCGCAGCCCGATCCAAATTTAAAATATCTGTCGCTGACGGCTGGGGTCCACCCCCTTCGTCTACCTCCCGCCGCCCACGCTCTGCCGCCGGGGTACCTCGCCGGAGAGCTCGCCGGCAGCCTCTGTGGAGCTCCAAGCTTCATGATTCCGGCTGACCCTGCCTATTTTCACTTGGGGCACACGATTCCGGGCTCAGCTCGTCATGAAAATGGCCGACACATGGTCGGCGACGAGCCGCAGCCTCGGGAGAACTTCATCCGTGTTGCTCGTCCTCCCTAGCACCTCACCCGATCGAGCAAACGGTCGGGAAGCATCAGGGGACCCTAGGAAAGGTCGACATGAGCTCCACGGAGCTCGGGAAGGGTCGTGTTGGGCTGTCACCGTGCGACCTAGGCCAGAAATCGGGATTTCTACTAAAACTCGAAGAACAACGGTTTCCCTCCATGGTTCTTCATGGTTCCTGCTCCTATGGACTCGTACGGGCTACTAGAAGGGATCCTCTCCATGAGAGGATGAGTGATGCAGTGTGGCTTACGAATTTCTCTGATCGGTGCAAACTCCACTTTTGCACACCGTCGCGAAAACATGAAATTCCGGCCTGAGTAGTGTTTGTCATGCCGCCGGAGCTTGCGGGAATGAAATAGGGACTGAACGCGAACCTCTTTGCTGTTCACAGCTCGGTGAGTGGTGGGCTGTGGTGGCCGGAAGGATGGTTCCCGCAGTGGCGGCTCGAGCTGAACCGGCAGAGGGAGGATCGCTGCGGTGGAGCTCGAGGAAGACTGCGCAGGGTCTGGAACCGATGTGAGGGTGTTGAAGATGGCTTGGCGCACCCGGTGCTGGTCTCAGATCGCCGGGAGGATCACTGGATCGGCCGGGCGATGAGGTACCGGAATTTCACTCGGGCGGTGAGGAGGTTCAGTCTGTTGGGCGAGAGCGCGTCGGGGTAGGGATGGGGAGCACCGGCGACTGCTCGGACGCCTAGATAAGGGCCCCGGAAGTCTGTTCAGCGGTCGTGGGCGGCAAGCAGGTGGTGGCGCGGCGGCCTCCCCTCGGTCTTACTCAGCACATTTTTGTGAGCTCACACACCAATTTTCACTCCATTTGGAGTTGAACTTGACATGAGCTAAGTGTAGCAAATTCAAACTTTATTTGAATTTCAAACTGAACATGTGCTGAAATTCATTCAAACCAAACCCAATTTGAATTCTAACCAATTCAAATGACTCAAGGGTAGATAATTCAAATCACCATGGGCTTTGTGGGGACTACTGTTTACCACAGTGAATTTGAGTTAAGATCAGAGGTTAAAATTGAAAGTGGGACCCACATGTCAGCCACTGAGGGAATTCAGCCGAGTGGACTTTCAGTACTCGGGTCCCCGAGCTTCTCCCGAGAGCGCTATAAGCCTCCCACTTTTGAATTTATGGGATCAAAACAGTTTGAATTTGAGTTCAAACTGCCCTCCTCCTAGCTATACCCCAAAAGTACCTCAAAAAGGTTTTGAATTTGGGTGAAACTTGGCATGGACATTCCTAGCAATGTGTAGGAGTTTTCAAAATGTCCAGCCCCTAGATGATGCATGTGAGAAATACCACTTTTGCAATATGTGAGTTTGCTTTCTAATGAGCATGTTGATGGTGGTTACTTGCTCTTCAAATGTGTTCATCAACTTGCTTCAAATGAGGTGTGTGTGTGTGGTGATGAGCACTTCAAACATGTGTCAAAACTGAGGCCCTTACATTCCTCCCCCCTTAAAAGAATCTCGTCCCGAGATTATAAGGTGAAAATGAGAGAGAGGACGGTGGAAAATTACCGGATATGCGACGTGAAAAAGTCGGGGTAGTTAGCGCGAATAAATCCTTCGCTCTCCCATGTCGCTTCATCCACGGAGTGATTACTCCATAGAACTTTGTAGAACCACAACGTGCGGTTGCGTGTGGTTCGGGCCTTTTCGTCAATGATCTGAACCGGTTCCTCGCGATAGGTGAGATCCGGTTTCAGTTCCTCTATGTCCTCCATCTGAACGGTAGTTGATAGCTTGAGACACTTTCTCAGCTGGGTAATATGAAAGACGTCGTGCACACCGGAAAGTGCTTCTGGTAATTTCAACCGGTATGCTACCGATCCACATCTTTCGGTAATCTGAAATGGACCGATGAATCGGGGTGCCAACTTTCCTCTCACCCCGAATCTGTTTACACCCTTCATTGGAGACACACGTAGATATACGTGATCCCCGACTTCGAATTGTAATGAGCGTCTTCTCCGGTCCGCATACTGTTTCTGACGGGATTGGGCGGCTTTTAGGTTCGCTTGAATCAGTCGAACCTTTTCTTCCGCGTTGTTGACAAGGTCAATCCCGAAGGTGACCCTTTCGCCAGACTCACACCAATTCAGTGGTGTGCAGCATTTCTGCCCGTATAGCGCCTCGTAGGGCGCCATCTTTATGCTGGCTTGGTACCCATTGTTGTACGAGAACTCGGCTAACGGCAAGTGATCATCCCAATTCTTGTCGTGGTTGATAGCGCAAGCTCGTAGCATGTCTTCTAAGATCTGATTTACCCGCTCGGTTTGCCCATCCGTCTGCGGGTGGTACGCTGAACTACGGATCAGCTTCGTCCCCATGGCAGCGTGTAGCTGCTACCAAAAACGGGACACAAATAAAGTGCCCCGATCCGATATGATGGTACGGGGTACGGCCTACAAGCATAGGATCTGTAAGATGTACAATTCAGCGTACTTCTTGGCGTTGTAGTTGGTGTTGACCGGGATGAAATGGGCAAATTTGGTGAGCCGGTCGACGATCACCCACATAGAATCATGCTTTTGAAGAGTGGTGGGTAAACCGACGATGAAGTCCATGCTCACATCCTCCCACTTCCAGGCAGGAACACCCAGTGGTTGTAGCAGTCCCGGTTTCCGCATATGATCTGCCTTCACCCTTCGACATGTATCACACTCGGACACGTACTTTGTGATCTCCCGCTTCATCCGTGTCCACCAAAACTTGCTTCTGAGTTCTTGATACATTTTGTTGCTGCCGGGGTGAATAGAAAATTTTGATAAGTGAGCCTCATCAAAAAATTTCTTCCGTAACTCCGAGTTACGGGGTACGACGATCCGGTCCTTGAACCATAGGACGCCGTCTCCGTCCTTCCGGAAACATTTCAACTCCCCACTGTCTACACGTCTCCGCAAATGCGACATGCCCTTGTCATGTTTCTGAGCTGCCGCTACCACTTCACGGATGGTGGGGATCAAAGCTAGGTTGTAGAGAGCTCCATGTGGAATCACATACAGTGGTGGTTCGCTCTCTTCCAACGGTGTGATGGTCAGATTGTTGACGTGTGACTTGCGGCTCAGCGCATCTGCCACTACGTTTGCCTTGCCCGGATGATAATGGATCTCTATTTCGTAATCCTTTATCAGTTCTAACCATCTTCGCTGCCTCATGTTCAGCTCCTTTTGAGTGAATATGTACTTGAGGCTTTTGTGGTTGGTGTATAAATGTACGAGGTTACCGAGTAGATAGTGCCTCCACATTTTCAGTGCAAGTACCACTGCAGCGAGCTCCAAGTCGTGAGTTGGATAATTCTGCTCATGGTTTCTAAGCTGCCGTGATCCATACGCGACCACTCTTCGGTCTTGCATCAGCACACATCCGAGCCCAATGCCGGATGCATCGCAATACACATCGAACGGTTTGGTCGTGTCTGGCTGCGCCAAAACCGGTGCTGATGTTAGGTGCTTAACTAAAGCCTTGAATGCTGCTTCACATGTTGGACTCCAAACATATTTGGTAGCATTCTTCAGCAGCCCCGTCATAGGCTTGGCAATCTTCGAGAAGTTCGGGATGAACCTCCGATAATATCCCGCGAGTCCGAGGAAACTCCATACCTCGTGAACAGTTCTCGGGGACTTTCAATTCAGAACTTGAGCGATCTTACTCGGGTCTACAGCGATACCCTCCGCTGAGATGATATGCCCGAGAAAAGGCACTTGCGATATCCAGAATTCGCACTTGCTGAATTTGGCGTATAGCTTGTGATCCCGCAGCCGTTGCAAGACTATACGCAGATGCTTCTTGTGATCTTCCTCCGACTTGGAATATACCAGTATGTCGTCGATGAAGACCACGATAAACTTGTCCAGCTCCGGCATTAACACCGAGTTCATTAAATACATGAAGTGAGCCGGAGCATTGGTTAGGCCGAAGGACATGAACAGGTACTCATAAAGTTACCTCATCGAGAAAGCCGTCTTCGGAATATCCTCAGCCCTTATCTTAATTTGATGGTACCCGGATCTTAAGTCCATCTTGGAAAAGTTCTTTGCTTCGACCAACTGATCAAACAACATGTCGATCCGTGGCAACGGGTACTTGTTCTTGATGGTTACGGCATTTAATGAATGATAGTCCACGCAAAGCCGCAACGTCTCATCCTTCTTCTTTACAAATAATGCCGAACAACTCGGCCTAATAAAACCCTTCTCCAGGAGGTCCGTTAGTTGAGTCTTCAGCTCAGCCAATTCCTTGGGCGCCATCTTGTACGGCCTTCGGGATATTGGCATGGTTCCCGGTGCAAGTTCAATCTTGAACTCCACCTCTCTATCGGGTGGCATCCACGGTAAATCATCCGGGAACATGTCAGGGAACTCTCGGACCACTGGAATATCTTCCAATCTGATGGTCGTGGACTGATAGACACTTGGAAGTTTTATTTCTGGACTGTCCAGAAATAAGGAGTGAGATCCGTGCACTTCTGAGTTTAAGTGCACGACTCGAAGGACGGTGTCTAAAACAGCGCCGTGGCGGGTTGACCACGACATCCCTAGGATGACATCGACCTTTTGTCCCTCTAAGATTATGAGAGACGTAGGGTACACTCTACCCGCTAAGCATAATGGTGCTTTGGAAACCATTACGCTTGCTGAAATCTTCCCACCCGGTGAACAAATTAAATATGGACTATCGGTGGGTAGTATTTGCAAGCTGTGTTTAGCAATGAAAGCTTGACTAATAAAATTATGCGTGGCGCCTGAATCAAACAATACTATGGCGGGATGCTGGTGGAGTTGGAACATACCCGCAAGGATTGGCTCACCCTCCGGCACGTCCTCTATGGCAAGCTGGTGGACAGTGCCGGGCCTAGGGTTTGCCCGCCGCGCATTAGAAGGGTTCCGGGGTTGATTCCTCCCTGGAAACTGTGGTGCAACTCCGCCGCCTTGTCTCTCCGGACAACTGCTGGTGAAGTGTCCTAGGCGACCACATTTGTAGCATGTGACCGCTGCTTGTCCGGTGCTTGGGGGACGAAAGCCCGGCATGCGCTGCTGAGGTGCATACGCACGCGTCATCGCCCGCTGCTGCTGTTGTTGTTGCGGAGGTGGTGCTGGCAGTGCCGGCCTGAATGCCGGTGAAGAGTACGGCCGACTGCGGAACGACATCGACCTCTGGGGTGGCTGCCAGCGTGGACCTGATGGTGGGCGATTCACCATCCGAAACTTCTGAGAAGGACCGCCTCCTTCTCTGCTGCTTTGCGGCGTGCTTCGCTTTCTCTCCGCCGTCGCTAACTCCTTGCCGGAGTCCTCCTGGACAATCACAGCATCAATGATGTCGTTGAGGCTGCCGCGATTGAACATCGCCAATTTGTCCTTCAGGAAGCGGGTTAAGCCCGTGGTAAAAGTGGTCCCGCCGCTTCTCGTCGGTATCAGCGTGATACAACGCGTAGAGTGCGAGATCGTTGAACGCCCTGGAGTATTCCAGCGCGTTCCGGCTCCCTTGCTGCAGGTGTAGGAATTCCTGCGTCTTCCTCTTCATCAGACCTGGCGGTATATGATAGGCCCTGAAGGCCGTCCGGAACTCCGCCCAGGTCATGACTCGGTCGGTTGGCTGTGAAGCACAGAAGTTTGCCCGCCACGCGCTCGTGGATCCCTGAAGCTGTTGAACCGCGAACTGAGTCTTGCGCTTCTCACTAATCTGGAGCAGCTCGAACTTCATCTCTATTGCGCGGAGCCAGTTGTCCGCGTCGAGAGGTTCATCCGCCCTTGAGAATACCAGGGGATGAGTCGCTAGGAAGTCGGAGTAGGAGCTCTGTTGATGCTCCTTACGGTCTTGACGTCTCTCTGGGCGAGACGTATTGGTGATGAGAGTTTGCAGCAACTCCGTGTGCTGCTGATGAGAACCCGCCATTGCCGCGACGATGTCGGCCAATGTAACCGTTGGCACTGGCGATGGCGGTGTTTGCTGTTGCTGCTGCTGTCCCGAGGAGTCCTCAGGAGGCTGTTGGGAGGTCTCTCCCCCTTGGCTAGTACCCCCAACGTCCGGGTTGACATGAGTACGAGTCATTCTGAAATTTAAAACAGCAGTGATTAGCACTTGTAATACTTAAAATTCCATATGCAACAGTAGGTATTGAAGTGACACATGAATAATTTGCACAACATTCACATATATTGATAAAGCATAAACTTTATACAAGATACATTATTCCCGGGTCTCCGAGAAGTCGTGCTCATGTCGTCACTACCTATACATACGATACTGCCTACACGACATGTCACCGATTACAAAAGTTGGGTTACGCTACTCTAGCTGCCCTACTTGGCAACTGTAACCCCCTACTCGGAGTAGAACTCGACCTCCTGTGGGTCGTCCTCCTCCGGTACCTCTGCTGGTGGCTCCGGATCTACCACCTCTTCTCCCATCTCGGGTTCTCCCATTGCCGGAAGACCCAAGACCACCGGTATGCCCAATACCGGAGGTACGAGGTCCTGCAATGCATGCACCTCGTCCATGGCATGGTTGTAGTCTTCTTCCCAGTCTTGCCCTTCCTCAATAGCGTCGTCCCGCTCTTGAGCAAGGTCCTCATTCTGCTGGGTTAGGGTCTGCACCAGCTCTTGCAACGCCGCAATGTCGACACGACTTTTCTTCTTCGCCTTCTTCAGACGATGCAACTGGTTATGCTGTTCATTCAGTCGCTTGATCATCGGAAGGAGCACATTGCGGAGTGCGCTGTGAGCACTCTCGAAATGGTCTCCACGGCTTGTGCTCTCCTTGAGCCTTACGGCGAGATGCTCCGTATGAACAGCTTGGCTGTCCATCACGGTGTTTCCCGCCCTCATCTGGAGGCTGAGGTTTGCCTCCGCGGTGTTGTACCTTGGGCAACCCGGGTCTGTTGCCTCCCGATACCTCCCTTCCCACACATGATGAGCCCGTCCCTCCACTGGAACGAGCGTGTATGGAGTTCCCTCCATCGCTCTCACGTGTAGCTGGCAGAAACGTGACATGGTGTCACGGGCTGCCACTTGCCACCTTCCCTCGGGTTGTCTACCTCTCACCGTGACGGTGAACGGCACCCAACCGGGTGGCGTAGGTCCTGCAGGGACTTCGACATGGATTGTCCACGTCTTGTTCCCCTTCTTGCCTTCTTCCTTGGTGAAATACTGCGGCATCTGATTGTACCCAAAAATATTGAAGCATCTGCCTTAATGCTTCCGGATAGCCGTTGCGGTGAGAACAGTGGGACACCACCCACCCGTTCCCCAACTGTTTATCTGCTGTCATCTGTAAAAATATATTTGAGAAATGCCAAATATTTATTTAAACAGTAAACCATTGAGTTATAACATAATACATGTCATTGAACCCATAAAACTTGAAAATATAGTTCAAATTTAAACAAATTTGACTGCTGATCTGCTGTCTGCATGACAGCCCTGACCAGTTTCCATTTCAACCTGATTTAGGCCATGCTAAAGGCAAAACCAATTCTGGAGCTCAACATCAAAATTAAAGCTAACTTAAATAGCTTTCCAGAAAGTGTTTGCTTGGCCTAAGATCTGTCTTGGTTCAAAAGTTATGAGATGTCAAAATTAACAGAATTTATGGAGAAAATTGGACAGCACCTCCCTGCTTTAGGTACTGATTTGATCCAATAATCCCAGTTAATTCTGCTCCCAATCTGACAAAACTTTCTGTTACAAAGTTGTAACCCATCTCATAAGCTCTCCAGAACCATCTTATTTTCTATTTTTGGATTTTTATGCAGGAAGTTATGCTCAATTCACAGAGAGTTTACAGAGAGTCTTTGCTCTGCCCTGTTTTCTGGACAGTTTCAACTCTACTGCATTTTTCGATTGGTTGAGGGATGAAACACCTCTGGACCTCAATAGAAGAGTTGTAAAGCTATTCCAAAGCTTTCCAGAAATGTATAATATGACCCCAACCTAGAAATAACTCAACCTCTAACCTCTGATTATCTTCAGCCCTGATTCAGCTGAAAACAGAGTGCTCTGTCCTTAGCAACCTATAAGTTGAAACTTGTTAACTTTGAATATCCTGATTAAAGGAAGGAGTTACATCAAGTTTTACTGCTTTGGATTAAAAACCTTCAAGTTTTACAATGAAGTTGTTCATTTAGTGGGGTATGACGTCGATGCGTCACCAGAGCATGTCGGTACTACGTCCTCACAAAGAAAAACCTATACCGGACTTAGCCGGCTTCGTTAGTTCAGTGGCACTAAACGTCACTCGCATACGGATGCTACACGTCTGCCGTTTCGTGGTTAGACTACCTGCAGAAACTCAAACAATCGTCATACTCGGCTGCACACCAAGCCCGGTATCCATACAGTCCGTACACCCGGCCGTCATCACTCGCCCGGATGTTCTCAAGCCTATCACGCCTTGAGCTACATGTTCACGTTACTGACCACGTGACGGGGTCTCCCAAATTGCACCACGCACGCCATGGACAGACGTTGCTCGGATACCCCAAACGACATGAAGAGTCATAGAGGATATTAAAGCGGGTCGGGTTACCTACCACCCGTGGGGCTCCACCCTTCAGCTTGTGCGCACTGGTGGACAGCGCTTACGTGCACCCCCAAGACATAAACGTCTCGAGATACACGATTTTCCGACATAGACAATTAGGTTAGTAGGCCACTTTCTATACGCTAATAACATCCTTATACGGGCTACTAACTCGTTCCTCACTAGATTTTTGAAAAAGATGACCTTTTTAGTGCGTTAAACCTCAATCGAGCTCTGATACCAACGCTGACACGACCCCACAGTCTTGTCGAGCCAGGATCAGGCTGAGGGGTGCTGCGTTGCACAACACCGAATAACACACATCAAAGGTACAAAGCGGAAGCAAAACTTTATTACATAACGTGGTTTATGAACATTTATACATCAAAATATGTCCAGTCTACACTCACGGGCGTAGACTACGCATCAAGTTCACGTTCAGCCCTTGAACGTGTCCTTGCTAGCACACACGCACACTAACACGGCGGTGTGCACGACTCTCGCTCGACGGGGTTCCCCTCCTGGGGTTCCGTCTCCTTCTCGGGAGTCCCTTCCTCATAGAACCCTGCAAAACCTTCAAACACAAACAGTGAGCATGAAGGCTCAGCAAGACTGACCTGTCTCTCCTAAACATGGAACTTCTATATGAGGGGTGATAGGTACAGGAGATAAAACAAGTTGCAAGGACTCGCCTAATTAGTGGAATCTTACTTTCAAATTTTAGCAACAGGTTGTGGAGAACCTTACGCTAAGGCACATGAGAGAGCCGCAATCAAACAAGAAACACATTTCTCTCATGTACTTTGCCCAAAGTTGAAAGGAACTTTAATTAGCTCTAATCTACAGCAAAATATTAACAATCAAGTCCATCTTTCAATCAGCAACATTTTAACATGTAACTAGCCTGTTCTTTCTACGTCACGGTACAGTGAACAAGTGGTACTCACTGACCGCGAGGGACGGTGATTATAATCGATTTACACCTGCAGGGTTACCCGAATAACCCGTCACGTACGCCCGTACTCGATGTTGCCTACAACAACCATCACGAACGCCGTACACAACCACCTTTCGCCCATTAGCCAAATATTGAATCGGTCCCATCGTCCCAAGCAAGAGGTCTCTGCACGCGCATCTCTGTGCCGCCAGCCGAGTTACTCCTCGAGCTCTCAACCTACCCTCTGAACGACGGGCAGTGCCTCAATACCCAGCTACCCGGGTTACATCAGTTTCCCGGTTCCCATATAGCCGGTAGGTCTTCGGTACTATTCTAGCTTGTTCAACAGGCCCGCACACGGCTCGGTCCTTAATCGACACAAGCGGAGCTATAGCACACAGGCCCCAAAGTCCTGCTGCCCTTACTCTCTGCTCGGTCTCATTTTTCTTGCCATGTGTATCATGTGCTATTTCTACCCGAGTCGAATGCCTCTAGCCTATATATGCTCACGAGTAGTTCCAACTACTCGACTTGTACTGAATCCTACACTATCTTAGCATGGCAGTAGCTAACAGGGTTGGTAATCCTAATCCCAGTCCATGGTTCTCTTGGCTATGCAATTGGGTTTGCAAACAAGACTCCAATGCAATAAGTAATCATACTTAAGTAAGTGCTGAAAACAATAAAACTTTGTAAAAAGGTTAATGCAAACCGGAGCTTGCCTTGATGCTCTTGGTCGTAGGCTAGCTGCTCCTCTGGAGTAACGAAGTCTAGGACTTCGGGTTCCTCCTCGACCTTAGCGACTACATGATATAAGAAGTACATGTATTAATTTAATGCATTTGATTGCACTTTAAACTTGTGAAGTTTATAAGTTTCACTAGACAGACCCAACGACTCTGAAATTTTTGCTGTGGCTTGGCTACAACCTAAACAGAGACTTGGTCACGTTTTAGTTGCAGCCAAAGCTCATTTGAGCTCTCCACAATTAATTATGTCCTTGACCTTAATTGGAACTATTATGGTGCTCTAGGGATTTTCATGGGGCAACTTATGACTTTCTGAAAACTAGATTTTCAGAGGGTTATAATGGAGTTGGTCTCACTTAATTTGAAGGTTCCTAACTACAGATATGAGCTAAACAATTTTAGAGAAAATTCTGAAAATGTTTCTGAACATTTTCTATTTTCTCTGGAACAGTTTCACTAATCACACCATTAGGTGGATCAAATGAGCTTGAATGGATCTGAAATTTTTAGAGTAGTTCAGGGATATTTTGGTGAAAATTTCAGCAAAATTTCATAATTTTCATCCAAGGGATCCTCCAGTTAAAATTCCACAACAGTTTAAACTTTGAGGAATTAATTCTAGAGTATTAAGGATTTTCATGAAGTGAAACTTGATTTGCTGGAAAGTTCTCAGAGAGCTGAATCCAATAAAATTTGGTTCACTCGATTTGGAGCTTCCTAGCCAAAGTTATGAGGATTTGAAGTTTGAATGAAATCTGAAAATCAGGGAAAAGTTTAAATCCGCCGGTGGGCCACGGGGACACGTGTTGCACGCTGAGGCGTCGACACACTGTGGTCTACTGAGTTTCTGCGCGCCAGCACACCGGATCCAAGCCGCAGCCCGATCCTGATTTAAAATATCTGTCACTGACGACTGGGGTCCACCCCCTTCGTCTACCTCCCGCAGCCCGCGCTCTGCCGCCGGGGTACCTCGCCGGAGAGCTCGCCGGCAGCCTCTGTGGAGCTCCAAGCTTCATGATTCCGGCCGCCCCTGCCTATTTTCACTCAGGGCACACGATTCCAGGCTCAGCTCGTCATGAAAATGGCCGGCACATGGTCGGCGACGAGCCACAGCCTCGGGAGAACTTCGGCCGTGTTGCCCGTCCTTCCTAGCACCTCACCCGATCGAGCAAACGGTCGGGAAGCATCAGGGTACCCTAGGAAAGGTCGACATGAGCTCCACGGAGCTCGGGAAGGGTCGTGTTGGGCTGTCACCGTGCGACCTAGGCCGGAAATCAGGATTTCTACTAAAACTCGAAGAACAGCGGTTTCCCTCCATGGTTCTTCGTGGTTCCTGCTCCTATGGACTCGTACGGGCTACTAGAAGGGATCCTCTCCATGAGAGGATGAGTGATGCAGTGTGGCTTACGAATTTCTCTGATCGGTGCAGACTCCACTTTTGCACACCATCACGAAAACATGAAATTCCGGCCTGAGCAGTGTTTGTCATGCCGCCGGAGCTTGCGGGAATGAAAGAGGGACTGAAGGCGAACCTCTTTGCTGTTCACAGCTCGGTGAATGGTGGGATGTGGTGGCCGGAAGGATGGTTCCCGCAGTGGCGGCTCGAGCTGAACCGGCAGAGGAAGGATCACTGCGGTGGAGCTCGAGGAAGACTGCGCAGGGTCTGGAACCGATGTGAGGGTGTTGAAGATGGCTTGGCGCACCCGGTGCTGGTCTCAGATCGCCGGGAGGATCACTGGATCGGCCGGGCGATGAGGAACCGGAAGTTCACTTGGGCGGTGAGGAGTTTCAGTCTGTTGGGCGAGAGCGCGTCGGGGTAGGGATGGGGAGCACCGGCGACTGCTCGGACGCCTAGATAAGGGCTCCGGAAGTCGGTTCAGCGGCCGTGGGCGGCAAGCAGGTGGTGGCGCGGCGGCCTCCCCTCGGTGGCGCTCTCGGGAGAAGCTCGGGGACCCGAGTACTGAAAGTCCACTCGGCTGAATTCCCTCAGTGGCTGACATGTGGGTCCCACTTTCAATTTTAACCTCTGATCTTAACTCAAATTCACTGTGGTAAACAGTAGTCCCCACAAAGCCCATGGTGATTTGAATTATCTACCCTTGAGCCATTTGAATTGGTTAGAATTCAAATTGGGTTTGGTTTGAATGAATTTCAGCACATGTTCAGTTTGAAATTCAAATAAAGTTTGAATTTGCTACACTTAGCTCATGTCAAGCTCAACTCCAAATGGAGTGAAATTTGGTGTGTGAGCTCACAAAAATGTGCTGAGTAAGAATATGCCTCCTACTTTTGAATTTATGGGATCAAAACAGTTTGAATTTGAATTTGAGTTCAAACTGCCCTCCTCCTAGCTATACCCCAAAAGTACCTCAAAAATGTTTTGAATTTGGGTGAAACTTGGCTTGGACATTCCTAGCATTGTGTAGGAGTTTTTGAAATGTCCAGCCCATAGATGATGCATGTGGGAAATACCACTTTTGCAATATGTGAGTTTGCTTTCTAATGAGCATGTTGATGGTGGTTACTTGCTCTTCAAATGTGTTCATCAACTTGCTTCAAATGAGGTGTGTGTGTGTGGTGATGAGCACTTCAAACATGTGTTAAAACTGAGGCCCTTACATGTTACTTGTCCCAAGGTGGAAAAATAACTTTAATTTGCTCTATATCTACTTCATCCATAGTTTTCATGCAATTCAAATTATCATAACAACAATTTAAAGTTGCAAACTGTTATCACACAACTTGCTTACTATGTCACAACACAGTGAGCAAGCGGTACTCATATCCGCGAGGGACGGTGATTCGAATCAAATACTGCCCCAATTATTTGACACATACGCCCGCCTCTGAAGACCCAAATCTGGCGTCCTTCATTACGTCGTATGTGGCAACCTTTCGCAGGACACCCGACTGTAGAACCGGTCGCGCCGTCTCATGCTCATAGGTCTAACGAGACGATGTGGTATGCCTCTACAATCTAGTTAACCTTTTACATCGGTTTTCTTGGTCCCATATAGCAGTAAGCATCTGGTAGACAACTTAATACTTGCTCATGGGTGCCGCACACGCATCGGTCCTTCACCGACATAGGCAGAGCTACTTGACCAAAACCTCGTCTTGTCGCCGCCTAACTCTCCTGCCCGGTCTCATCTTTAGAAACATAAACTTTAGTTTGCCTCTTTCAACCACACCTGTGTGATCCCGAACTATAACTCATGAGTAGATTCCAACTACTCGACTTCTACCGGATGTCATAAGCTATTTAGCATGGCAATATTCTACAGCGGGGACACTTTTCTACCCTTGACTCCAGGGTTCATTTGGTAATGTATTTGGAGTATAAAGCATACTTGACCTAATGCACATACGAACTCTAACCATAGTAGTGAACAAAGTAAAAAGTTTATAAACAATTTAAATGCAAACCGGAGCTTGCCTTGGTTTTGCAAGTGACTAGTATATAATGTTCAGTTAGTGAAGAGCACTTGAGCCTTGATCACTCGCTTTCCTCCCTCTTTGATCTCCACTTCGATTGCTTCACAATCTTCACGTAGATGCTACACGTTATGAATATGCATATGTATTTAATTGTAAAGCTTTTGCTAACAAGTTCTAATGACAAGTTTAAAACTGGAACTCTGTTTAAGAATTTAAAATGACACTGGTGCTAGTGATTTGGGTTTGGGTTAAGCAACATGATCAAGTGATAAGTGCATCTGAGGTTAAACAGGACAGTGATGATCCAGAGCTCCAATGGAGCTGAAAATTTTCATGTGAGTTACTTGTCACAAGAAAGTCATCTGGACCAAAAATTAGCATTTTTCACTTAGTGGTTTATTCAAAACAATTCTCTAAGCATTTAAGCAAAAAGGAATTAATTCTGAATAAATTTGCACTTTCATGCAAATTCAAGTGAACCACAATTTCAATCATAGCTCAGGGAGCATGCATGAATTCCCTAGGAATTGTGGAACTAGGAATTGCCTAGAACTGAATTTCCAAGTTTTGGAAATTCTCTGAAAATGTTTCTGTATTGATTTGAACACAACAACTTGAAATCAGAATTTTCCTAACCAAGTCAACTCCAAATGAGCCGAAATGTTTACAGGAGTTCACTAACATCTCCTAAAGAATATTCTGGCAAAATTGGAGGATTTTCGGATGAACTAAACTCCCTCTAAAATTCTTTTGCTGAAAAGCTTTAAATAATTTTCTAGAATTAAATAATGACCTTCATACAAATTGGGTTGCATATTTGGATAGAGTTTTTAAACCTGAATCTAACCCAATTTAAATAACTAAATTTGGAGTTTCCTTGCAAAAGTTATGAGGATCTAAAGTTTGAATCAAATGTGGCATTTGAATTAAAACCGAGAAAAGTATAAAAGTCTGATAGCGGGTCCGGTGTGACATGGCGCCACCAGAGCCGCTGACACAGGGGGTTACAGAGATCCCCTCACGCGGCCACAGTGGGATCTGGTGCCACAGAAAATCAAAGTTTCCCGAAACAACGACTGACACGTGGGCCAGCCCTGTCATCTCCTACCTCCCGCCTCCCGCGCCGGCCCGCCGCCGAGCTTGCCGGAAAGCTCGCCAGGAGGACGTTGTGGTGCTACGAACTCGCTGATTTTCGCCGCCACTACATATTTTCGTGCGGGAACACGTTGTCGGCCTTCCATCGGACCGAGGATGGCCGGAAACCTACGCACAACGGCGACCGTGGCTGCGGCATGTCCAGCGACGTAGCTAGGGCGCTGTGATGCACCAAACACTTTGCTGTTTGCTCGTACAGCACCACTGCACCCAGGAGAACACGAATCTACCCACTGAAACTCGTCGGAAATGGGACCTCACGGTCGGGCTAGGTCAAAATCCGGCGAATTTCAAAAAACTCGACGAACAGTGGCTCTGCTCGACGGTTATCGGTGGTTTTTGATTCCCTGAGATCGCGCGAACGTCTAGAATTTGGTTGCTAGGTTATGTGTTGTGTGGTGCAACGTGTGAGATGAATTTGCCGAGTTTCTCGATGCGGGTCATATTGCATGTCGGCAGCAAAAGCAAAATTCCGGCGAGCACAGATCGTAACAAGCTGCCGGTGTTGCGGTGAAGCAAGAAGAGGTCTAGGTGAACCTTTTTGCTTCTGCAGCTCAGTGGGAGATGCACTGTGGCGACCGGGCGACGAGTTCTTGTCGCGGCGGCTTCACACGGTGCTGGGAGAGAAAAATGAACTTGACGCCGAGGTTCCCGTGGAGCTAGCACCTGGTTCTTGCTTCGGGCACGTTGAGGAAGGTCCGGCGACCCTGTTGGAGGGCTTAGCTCGGCGTGCAGCTCGCAGTTACAGCCGGCTGGCGGTGGACCGACGGCTTCTCCTCCGTGCGGCCGAGTTCTTCGTCGAGGGCACGTGATAACGTCGAGTAGTTGTGGTGAGGCACTCTGTGAAGTGAGGTGCGCCCGGTTGGAGCCGATATGGGCAGAGAAATGGCTGTGTTTCGCTCGGGAGGTGGCGGCAACTCCCGCTCGGTGGCACGCGCTAGGAAGTCGGCTGGTACGAGTGAAAACAGAGCTTTGGTTTACTTCTTGTGTAAGTCTACTCCCAATGACAAGTGGGTCCCACTGTTCTTCTCCCCAAAAGATCTTCCAAATTTGGCATAGTGTAAACTTCAGCCATGAGGAGCTCAATTTTGAAAGCCATTTGGAAAATTTGACAAGTTGTACTTTAGTTTCAAATTTGAATTCAAATTTCAATGAAATTCACAAGCCTCTTTGATATACATATCAAAGTACCTCCAAATTTTCTCAAAATTTATCTTCCTCATAATTTGGACCTGAAGAATTCGAATATGGGTTCAAACTTTTAATTTGGCGACTGCAAAGGGGAGAGTTATTGTGACACCCGGTTCCGAAAATGAACCAAGTGAATGCATATGTGTGCCAAGGATGTTCATCACACATACACATGTATTCCACAAACTGAATTCAGAATATAAACCACGAACAAGTAATGTTTAAGTACTTTATTACAATGAATCAATGTCTCACTCATAAATATCCAACTTATTTAGCAGTGGAAGACTCTAAACGACAGCGGAAATAACTAAAGACAGCAGGCTCCAACTTCAACTCCACAGGCATGTTGACGGTAGCGCGCACGCCTAGTACCCCACTTGTTCCTCGAAATATTCTTCTCCTGTAGCTGATGTATATGTGGGAATGCAAGGGTGAGTACATGTCGTACTCAGCAAGTGCGGAAAAAGTATAACATGTAGCTTATAACAAGGTATGAAATTAAAAGGCTCATTACAGCAAGCAAATTTTATTTCACAAACATGGTAAAAACGACAACTATTTCTATGTGAGTTTAGTCCTAATATAACCAAGTAAATCAGCAACTTTCCTTCATCATAATTCCCCATCTATCATGTCTCAACCAGCCATTAATCTTTCTCAAGTTTATCTCATATTTATAAATATTCATAACCATCTCATATTCATATAACTGAAACCAAACTCATTGTCATGACTCAAAACAATCCCAAAACCAATCTTAATGGCCATACCCAAATATCCATCACAAATCTTACCTCTAATCATGGAAGTTGGTGATGAGGACATCACTACCACAGTTACACCCATAGCCCCTGCTACCACACATATGAGACCAATTACTAGAGCTCGCGCACGCCAGTTAAATTATCAGGTACTTTCGTTTCTTGATAATGTTTCTAATATTTATGAGAATATGATGCTGCCTAAATTGGATACATTTGTGTTTCATACAAATGAAGGGCATAGCATGGACAAGAGGAATGAACATGGGAGCATCATCAAGCAGGGAGATGAAGGCGCGTGAGAAGGGAACCAGAACGGAGTTTCTAGTGGAGTTTTCGGCACTTTGAAGCCACCTTGATGACATACAAGGACATGGACGAAATATACAAACTGGTGGACCAGAATAAAGTCAAGTGGATGAATAGGGTACTGTGCACCAAATCTTGAGGCTGGGACCATGTAATAAAGAGAGATTTAGACAAATAAGGAAAGGAATAAGGGAAATCTCTTCCAACTTTGCTGCTGGACGAAATTTCCCTCTTTCTTCCCCCATTTAAAGATAGATGTGCTATAATGAGGAAAGAAATAGAGGAAATCATATTCTACCTTGCTGCTGGATAGATTTCCCTCTTTCTTTCCCTACTAAAAGGTAGTCTATCTCAGAAAAAGGAAGGGAATAAGGGAGATCACGTCCTACCATTGTTGCTAGACGATTTTCCCTCTTCCCTCCCCTATTTAAGTAGGACAAGAGCTCCTTGAGAGGGCAGGTTCTGTTTAGATTAAAGTTTGCCACAGCTGCAACTCGCGTACCTCGTTTGTGTCCAACGACCAGACTAGGACATTTCAGAACCCCATTTTCATCAATAAAATTTTCTTCTTGAATTCGTAATATCCATATTGCAATCCCAGTTTCTTGCTTGTTCTTCGTTTGCCTGTAGGAAATAGACCCTCGTGGTTAGGTTGATCGTGCTCCGGCGTGGTCAATAACCTCTTGGAGTTGGTTTAACGATTGCTAAGGCGCGACGTCTTCACACGTTCGTAGTCGGATCATCAAAGTCTACTCCACCAAAAATGATAGTTACCATCTCATCGAAAGACGGGGCACCTTCGTCTCTATCAAGTGGTATCAGATTTCCAGGTTGTTAGGTGAGATTTTACCAGATTTTCATAGTCTAGATCACACCTGTTCCTTCATAGTTAGATCATCATATCCGAACTAATCTGTGCCTTTCGCAATTTGCTTTTCAGTTTTTTTGCTTTGTTGAATAGTCGGTTGCATCGTCGTGTCAAGTTGTTGGCCTTAGTGTTTAGTCCTTTAGAGATTTGAGTTCCTTTCACGTTTGATCTGCATTAAAAAAACACCATCATCACCACCATCACGAAATTAGAGAGATATTCGATTCCTAATTTGCATCTCCAAAAGAGGAAATAATCAGATCGGATCTGATTTTGAGTATCTTTTCGGTTTTGGAAGAAAAAGGTCATAACTTCTTCATCCGTTGTTTGTTTGGAAAGTGTACACACAATATGGAAATGTTATCTCGCCATCTTTCCAACGGATCCAACCTTGCCCAAAAATTCCGTCTGTGCGCATCGCAATCACCAAAGAGATTTCAGGATCTCTTGTGTATCTTTTTCTTTAGGAAAACAATATCTACAAGACCTGCAAGGAACCTGCGAAAATAAGTGTGTTATCTATGGTATTCGGTAGATTATCATCTGATCCCTCTGTAATCTTTAAGAACTGTGTGCCTTTGTAAGAAAAATAAAGAAAAAAATAGAAAAGAAAGAAAGATAGAAAGAAAAAAAATTAAAAAAGTGAGCTTCAGTTGCTGCTATTGTAGTCTATTGTGTTACTGGTGTGAATTCCTTTGTGTCTAGGCTTGCGTCTCTAGTATGGTTTAGCCTAGGACCAGCACAGTACCGTCGTTGAACTTTTATTCAACTTTGCATCTCTGAATTGATTATTGCTGACATTTTTGCTACCATAATTTAAGCCTTCCCAGCTTCACATACATCTACATCGTGCGTTTGACACCACCTGGCAATCGCTTTATCTAATCTTTGAGAGTTTGACTACAACGGTTGCCGATCACCACCTGCTGGTTGGTAAGAACGGGTAAGAATTTGTGATTCGCTTGACGAACTTGTGACTTTCCACCACATCACATCCTATTAGTAGTCAGTAGGACCATATTCTTGTGTGTTTCTATTTCTACTAACCATGACAGAATCACAAGCTGACGAGCTAGACTGGGAGAACATGACGAACAAGGAGCTACATGATAAATTTCAACAAATGATGGGTGAACAGGTGCAAGACGTGCTAAACAGATTTAGAGAGGCCATGGAGAAGCTAGATGGCTTTGAGAAGACATTCGACACCAAGCTGGAGGCCAAGTTTAATGAAGTGCTCGCGCGTCTACCACCACCACCAGCTGCACGTGTTGCACCTCGGCAGCAGCAGCAGCAGCAACAACAACAACGCCTTCCAAATCAAATGGGACGCGCACAGCGTGTGCCTCTTGACCAAGGCCAACATTCTGGTGCCGTTGCTACTGCTGCTGCTTCTGCGGATCCTGCTACTACTGTTGATCAGTACGATGACTACGAGGGCGAGTACGAGGATGAGATTGCTCCACATCAGAACTACGTACAACATCCCGGTCGTCCACACACCTACAATCAAAACGGTACGGCTGCACCACTCCCTCAGGTACGAGATAATGATCATGTCCCTAAACTGAAATTGAATATTCCACCATTTGAGGGTAGATACATTCCTGATGTATATCTTACTTGGGAGTTAGAAACTGAACAACGTTTTACATGCTTACAATATACTGAGGATAGAAGGGTTGCTGCTGCTGTTTGTGAATTCACTAGTTTTGCTTCTGTTTGGTGGTCTGAACATTGTAGTTATATCATAATAATATCTCAACTACTTGGGCTGCATTGAAAACTGCTATGCGTACTCGTTGGGTTCCACCATATTATCAATGTGAATTACTTCAAAAATTACACCGCTTAAGACATGGAAAAAAATCTGTAGAGGAATATTATCAGGAGTTACAAACTGGGTTGATTCGATGCGATATTGTTGAGGATAATGAAGCTATGCTTGCACGGTTTATGGGTGGGCTAAACAGAGAAATTCAAACTATCTTAGAGTATAAGGAGTATAACAACATCACTCGTTTATTCCATCTTGCATGCAAAGCTGAACGTGAAGTGCAGGATCGACAGGACATGACACGGACTAACTTTTCTACAGGTCGATCTTCATCATGGACACCACGTGCATCTTCTACTTCCACATGTCCTACTGCACCACCGCCTACTTTAGACACGTGATACAAGAAAACATGCACCACCACCACCATATGTCAAGAGCACACCTTCGGGTCCCGCACGGAGCTCTTCTTCATCCATGGCATCAACCGGGCAAACACATGATATTATATGTCGTCGTTGCAAGGGTTGAGGTCACTATGCGAGCCAATTCCCATCCAAGCGTGTGATGATGGTTGCTGAGGATGGTGGGTATGATTCCGCTAGTGACTATGATGAGGAGACTTTGGCTCTTATTGCAAGTGAAGAACAGGGTGGCGCTGATTCTGAACAAGAGACACAATACATGGCTGCTGAAGACGCTGAGAGGTATGAAAGTTTAGTTGCTCAACGTGTTTTGAGTGTGCAGGTAACACATGCTGAGCAAAATCAGAGGCAAAATTTGTTCCATACAAAGGGAGTTGTTAAGGAACGGTGTGTCCGCATCATCATCGATGGTGGGAGTTGCAACAACTTAGCTAGTATGCACATGGTGGAGAAGTTGTCTCTTACCACCAGACCATATCCTCATTCTTACTACATACAATGGTTCAACAACAGCGGCAAGGTTAAAGTAACACGTACTATTCGTGTACATTTTAGTATCGCTACATATGCGGATTATGTTGATTGTGATGTGGTACCCATGCAAGCATGCTCCCTTCTACTTGGTAGACCATGGCAATTTGATAAAAATTCTGTACACCATGGCAGGAAAAATCAGTATACTCTTGTTCATAAGGATAAAAATATTACTTTGCTTCCTATGTCTCCAGAACATATTTTGAAAGATGATCGTACTAGCGCTAGTAAGGCAAAGCAGGAACAATAAGAGTGAAAATCAGATTGTGGCAAAAGAATTTAAGCAACAACATAAGCCTACTAACAAACCTTCATCTAGTGTTGCCTCTGAAATAAATTGAAAAGTGGTTGTTTACTTGCCGCCAAATCTGATATTACTGATCTGGATTTCAGCAAATCTGTTTGCTATGCTTTTGTGTGCAAAGAGGCATTATTTTCATTCGAGGACGTGCCTCCCTCTTTGCCTCCTGCTGTCACTAACATTTTGCAGGAGTTCGCTGATGTCTTTCCACAAGAGGTGTGTCACACCCGGTTTTTCCGAAGAAACAACCAAGTGAATATCACATGTATGCCAGGATCATTTTCTCATACATGTGATGACAAATAGTGAAGCATCATTTATTACCAGCCAGGTGTCGAATATAAATAAGTCTTACATAGCAAATGTCTCGATGGACAATAATAAGTTCATCACAAGTAAATAAACTAGCAGCGGAATATTATTCTTGAGGGCTCCGTCACAGGCGTTGCCCGGGGGTCTCCATGAACCTAGAAACCTTCTTCGGGTCCAAAGTCTTGATCATTATACACCACCTCATTATCTTGACCTGAGCAGCAATATAAACCAACAAATATGCAAGGTTGAGTACCAATGGTACTCAGCAAGTGTGGGAAAGTTATGTCATGCATGGCTAGAACAAGGGGAGGTTGAACTCATGGTTAAAGCACTACGCAATTAATACCTATCACCTTAGCTTATTAAGCACCTACATTACTACACAGGTGAAATGGTCCCAATCTCCCATCCCATCATCATAATCCAATAACCATAACATCATTTCCAATGTTAAGCTCCCCGCTTAACATCTACAACTTCCAAAACCCTCAATCCTCTAATCATGAATAAGTCCAAGCCGCTCTTGACCGTGAGCACGGCTGTCATGACAGTTTTGACTCTGCAGAGTTTGTACCACTGTACCCACATGTAGTGATTTCATCCCCCGTTGCCGGGTGGACTAAAAGAACCTCCATTATGCCAGTGGCTACGATCCACATTCACACTTCCCAGGTGTGTAGCCAGGAGATCACTACGAAGCCTTTACAAAGGGATTCCCGACGAGCATGGGCCCACTGAGGTTTCACCCCTAACAGCATACAAGAGGCTCCAACCCCGCTGCAGTGGCCCCCTCTTGAGCCTTGCGGTTCATATGGTAGTCCAGCTGACACCTACTCCCCGCACCATCCAACACACCCATACTACACCGGGGATACACCTAATTAATTGGCCAAGCTGCCCCATCTCAGCATGTGGTTGGCACTGTAAAGCCAGGTTACATGCTCCATGAACCGGTCCTTAGGATCCAGGCAAGTACTAAACACAAACCCACTCGTGCACCCAGCACACAACCAAAACATCCAACTTGCCTTGATCCCTACCTCTACATAACTCACAATATCTCATTCAAGAGTATGGTAAAATAAACTGATGATCTCATATCCCAAATATCCCATTCTAAGCATGGCTAAGCATATGCATAATAATAAATGACATGATAAAATAAATCCCAACCCAAGCTACAAGAAAACAAGGTAATGCAATTCTAGGGAAACTTCCTAACATGGGTTTCATATTTCAATTGACAATGCAAATAATTCTAGCTACACATCCTAGCATAGGATCAAAGTGGTCAAGGACACTTGCCTCCTTCTTGCTGCTCTTGAAATGGGTAGTCCTGGTCTTGGAAAGGAATAACTTGCTCTTGAGCAGGTTCTACATCATACCATCACACATAGCAAAAGAAAAACAACAATCCATAAGACATAGTTCACACTTCCACTTCATACAAACCACACATTCACATTTATGAAAGTCATTCACCATTATATGTGTTGTGGTTACTCTATGTGTGTTGATTTGTGTCTTGCATACACTTTTAATCATATGTATATGATTCCTACTTTTGTATTCACATTTATGCTTGCATACTATTTATATGAGTTTCCAATTTAAATAAATTTCTTATATTCAATTACTACACCTTTTAGCTACCAAGTATGCATGAAAGGTATTTTTCTTCTCCATATGTGTCTTCATAATTTCTACCAACCCTAAACTGAATCCTTTGGATTTTAGAACTCCATTTATCATTTACTAGTTGCTATATTTTCAGATTTATTTCCTATGCCTAAATGTGAACTTTATTATGAAAATAACAAGACACCTCACCTAAACAGAATAGGTTCTGATCTAAAATATTTACTAATATATTTTTGACCTTTTCCTCTGATGTAAACTATTTTACAATTATTTTCCCTATTTTCTAAAACTATTCATTACTTAAAATTGTGTCCCTAAATGTGAATAATAAATTAAACAGATTCAACTCAGCCCAAAATATGTTTTTATCTCACTCCAAAGTTTTCTAAATACTGAGAAAGTTTTTAATTTAATTATGACAATATGTTTGTCCCATTTTTTTAATTTTTAAACACTAGCCACATATTCAATTTCCTAAATTAAATACTAAACAGGGCTAAAAAGTTAAACTCACCCCATTACAGGGTCTATAATATTATTTTCAGAATTTCCAGGGGTCTAGCTACACTTATCAGAGGTGTTTTTCCTAATTTTTATTAAGTCCAGGGGCTAAAACTGATTTTTAAATGAATTTACATGATTTTCTGGAGTTCCAGGGGCTAGATCAGAAGTTTCCGGGGCTAGCTCTTATTTCCCGAGAACCCCAGGGGGTAGCACGTAAGATTTCCAGTCTTTATAACGCGGGGCTGACGTGGACCGTCCGATTTTAAACCGACGGCTGAGATTATAACGCCGAACCGGTACACGGCGGTTTAAACCCTACCGTGCGATTTAAAATAAACGGCGCACAAGCGGCCACGTCGCTCTGATCGAGCGCGGGCGGCGCTGCCGGCGGCGCACGGCGGCGGAAAGCGGCGATCTCGCCGGAGACTTTCGGATCTTCGAGAATTCTTCCTAGAACTGTGATTTTATGGCATAGATCGGTAGAGGGGAGGTCGGGGATCTCACCTCGGGGGTTTTCTTGAGCTCGGAGGTCCTGGAAAGTGATCGGCGACGAGGTCCGAGGCGAAACCACGGCGAAGCTCGTCGGCGCTGTGTTTACACCGCAAGTCACCGAGTTTTCTGCACCTGCAAGGTTCCCCGGAGGCGGTGGATCAAGACCAGTGAGTTAGATCGGAATTTCCGAGCTTAGATCGGCCAGAATTCGCCGGAGAAGTCTCGATTCTCACCGGAGGAAAAATCGGCGATCGCGTGGGAAAAACAGAACGAGGCCGGGGTTTTTATAGACGGGGGAGGGCAGTGGGTTTGTTTAGATCGAGTGGGAGTCCTCCGGAACCAGAATTCGGCCGGAAATCCGATCGGTTGCGATCGCGCGCGCGCGGGTGAACAGTCCGAGTTTCGGACGATCGGGGGTTAGGGATGACAGGTGGGTCCCGCCTGTCTGAGAGAGAGAGCGCGGGCGCGCGGCTGCGGGCTGGCGCGGGGGCAGGTTGGGCCGGCTGGTGGGTTTCAGCCCACTGGCCGGTTTTTTTCTGTTTTCTCTTTTTCTTTTTCTATTTCTTTTCTGATTTGAGTTTAATTTGAATTCCAGTTTGAATTTGATTTTTTGCAAAACATGCAACACGTCCAAAAATTTTTAAATTCCCCTCTTAACATGATGTAGGGTTTTGAATCAAAATTTTGGGGTGTTACAAGGTGCCACCGGGATTACCACCTATTCGCGGGATTGAGCATCAGATTGACTTAATTCCCGGTGCCTCGCTGCCCAACCGTGCGCCATACCGTACCAATCCTGATGAGACGAAGGAGATTATGCGTCAAGTTCTGGAGCTACTCGACAAAGGTTATATACGTGAATCCCTTAGTCCTTGTGGTGTTCCTGTTATACTAGTACCAAAAAAGGATGGTACATCTCGTATGTGCGTTGATTGTAGAGCCATTAATAATATTACTATTCGATATCATCATCCTATTTCTAGACTCGATGATATGCTTGATGAATTAAGTGGCTCTACCATATTCTCCAAAGTTGATTTGCGTAGTGGATACCATCAAATTCGTATGAAATTGGCATATGAATGGAAAACAACATTTAAAACTAAGTTTGGCTTATATGAGTTGTTAGTCATGCCTTTTGGGTTAACTAATGCACCTAGCACATTCATGAGATTAATGAACGAAGTTTTATGTGCTTTCATTGAACGATTTGTGGTAGTCTATTTTGATGATATACTGATTTATAGTGGAACTTTGGAGGAACATTTGGAACATTTACGTGCTGTTTTTATTGCTCTACGTGATGCACGTTTGTTTGATAACCTTGGGAAGTGCACCTTTTGCACTGACCGAGTATCTTTTCTTGGCTATATTATTACTCCACAGGAAATTGAAGTTGATAAAGCCAAGGTTGAAGCAATTGAGAGTTGGCCGCAGCTCAAAACGGTCACACAAGTGAGGAGTTTTCTTGGTCTTGCTGGTTTCTACAGGCGTTTTGTGAGAGATTTCAGCACCATTGCTGCACCTCTCAATGAGCTTACAAAGAAGGATGTGCCTTTTGTTTGGGGTACCACATGGGAAGAAGCCTTCACGGTATTGAAAGATAAGTTGACACATGCTCCTTTACTCCAACTTCCTGATTTTAATAGGACTTTTGAACTTGAATGTGATGCTAGGGAATTGGATAGGAGGTGTGTTATTACAACATGGTAAACCTGTGGCATACTTTTCTGAAAAATTGAGTGGGCCTAGTCTGAATTATTCTATCTATGATAAGGAATTAGATGCTCTTGTTCGGACTTTGGAAACATGACAACATTATTTATGACCCAAATAATTTGTTATACATTCTGATCATGAATCTTTGAAACACATTAAAAGTCAAGCAAAACTGAACCGTAGACATGCCAAATGGGTTGAATTCATTGAGACTTTCCCATATGTCATTAAACACAAGAAGGGTAAAGAAAATGTTATTGCTGATGCATTGTCTCGACGTTATACTATGCTTTCAGAACTTGACTTTAAAATATTTGGTTTGGAGATCATCAAAGATCAATATTTGCATGATGCCGAATTTAAAGATGTAATGCAGAATTGTAAGGAAGGAAGAACATGGAACAAGTTCGTCTGTAATGATGGATTTGTGTTTCGTGCTAACAAACTATGCATTCCAACTAGCTCCGTTTGTCTTTTGTTGTTGCAGGAGGCACATGGAGGAGGATTAATGGGACATTTTGGCATGAAGAAAACGGAGGACATACTTGCTACACATTTCTTTTGTCCAAAGATGAGACGAAATGTTGAGCGGTTTGTTTCTCGCTGTACTACATGTCAAAAAGCTAGGTCATGACTCAATCCTCATGGTTTATATATGCCTTTGCCTGTACCTAGTATTCCATGGGAGCTCCATGGATTTTGTTTTAGGGTTACCTCGAACAAAGAAAGGGAGGGATAGCATATTTGTTGTCGTGGATAGATTTTTTAAAATGGCACACTTTATACCATGTCATAAAAGCGAGGATGCTACTAATGTTGCTGATTTGTTCTTTCGTGAAATTATTCGTTTGCATGGTGTGCCAAATACAATTGTTTCAGACCGTGACACTAAATTTCTTAGCCACTTTTGGAGATGTTTATGGGCTAAGTTGGGGACTAAACTGTTTTTTAGTACTATATGTCACCCCCAAACTGATGGTCAAACTGAAGTAGTCAATAAAACATTGTCTACTATGCTTAGGGCTGTTTTGAAGAATAACCTGAAAATGTAGGAAGAATGCTTGCCTCATATTGAATTTGCTTATAATCGTTCGCTGCACTCTACTACTAAGATGTGCTATTTTGAAATTGTATATGGTTTCCTACCTTGTGCACCTATTGATTTGTTGCCTCTTCCATCTTTGGAGAAGGTTAATTTTGATGCTAAACAACGTGCATGAATGCTAAATACAAACTTGCTGAAGATAAGGGTAGAAAACATATTGAGTTTGAACCATGAGATCTTGTTTGGTTACATTTACGAAAAGATAGGTTTCCTGATTTGCGCAAATCAAAGCTAATGCCATGTGCTGATGGTCCTTTGAAGGTGTTAAAGAAAATAAATGATAATGCATATAAACTTGAGCTGCATGCAGACTTTGGGGTTAGTCCCACTTTTAACATTGCAGATTTGAAGCCTTATTTGGGTGAGGAAGATGTGCTTCTGTCGAGGACGACTTCAATTCAAGAAGGGGAGGATGATGAGGACATCACTACCACAGTTACACCCATAGCCCCTGCTACCACACATATGAGACCAATTACTAGAGCTCACGCATGCCAGTTAAATTATCAGGTACTTTTGTTTCTTGATAATGTTTCTAATATTTATGAGAATATGATGCTGCCTAAATTGGATACATTTGTGTTTCTTACAAATGAAGGGCCTAGCATGGACAAGAGGAATGAACATGGGAGCATCATCAAGCAGGGAGATGAAGGCGCGTGAGAAGGGAACCAGAACGGAGTTTCTAGTGGAGTTTTCAGCACTTTGAAGCCACCTTGATGACATACAAGGACATGGACGAAATATACAAACTGGTGGACCAGAATAAAGTCAAGTGAATGAATAGGGTACTGTGCACCAAATCTTGAGGCTGGGGCCATGTAATAAAGAGAGATTTAGACAGATAAGGAAAGGAATAAGGGAAATCTCGTCCAACTTTGCTGCTGGACGAAGTTTCCCTCTTTCTTCCCCCATTTAAAGATAGATGTGCTATAATGAGGAAAGAAATAGAGGAAATAATATCCTGCCTTGCTGCTAGATAGATTTCCCTCTTTCTTTCCCTATTAAAAGGTAGTCTATCTCAGAAAAAGGAAAGGAATAAGGGAGATCACGTCCTACCATTGTTGCTGGACGATTTTCCCTCTTCCCTTCCCTATTTAAGTAGGCCAAGAGCTCCTTGAGAGGGCGAGTTTTGTTTAGATTAAAGTTTGCCACAACTGCAACGCGCGTACCTCGTTTGTGTCCAACGAAAAGATCAGGACGTTTTAGAACCCCACTTTCATCAATAAAGTTTTTCTTCTTGAATTCGCAATGTCCAGATTGCAATCCCAGTTTCTTGCTTGTTCTTCGTTTGCCCGCAGGAAATAGACCCTCGTGGTCAGGTTGATCATGCTCCGGCGTGATCAATAACCTCTTGGATTTGGTTTAGCGATTGCTAAGGCGTGACGTCTTCACACGTTCGTATTCGGATCGTCAAAGTCTACTCCACCAAAAACGATAGTTACCATCCCATCGAAAGACGGGTCATCTTCGTCTCTGTGATGCCCTGGTTCCGGAAACCTCGGAACCGAGCTGATGCATATGTGTGCCTAGGATGTTCATCACACATACACATGTAATCCACAAACTGGATTCAGAATAATATCACGAATAACAGGGTTTTATTACAATGTCTCATGAGTCTCTAACTCATTCTAGCAGCGGAAGTCTTATTCTAGCAGCGGAAGTCTTCTACACTATAGCGGAAGCAAACTAAGCAATGGCAGCGGCTCCTTCTCTTACTCCACAGGCAAGTTGACGGTAGATCACACACCTAGTACTCCACATGGTCTTCGAAGTACTCCTCTCCTGTTGCTGCTGATGATGAAGTAATAATGCAAGTTTGAGTACATGACGTACTCAGCAAGTGCGGGAAAATATGATATGTAGCTTATAGCAAGGTAGGAACAAAAAGGCTCATTGCAGAAAGAAAAGTTTATTTCTCAAGCATGATAAAACAGCAACTGCCTTTAAGTGAATTTAACCCCAACATGTATCCAATTAAAACATCAACATACCTCCATCATGATTATCCTCTTTTCATATTTCATCCAGACATTTATCTTTCTCAACTCTTTCTTATGCTCATAATGACCATCTCATGATCATATCCATCTCATATCCGAAACCAAAGCTCATTGTTTCGACTCAACAATCCGAAACCATTCTCATTACCAGGACTCAACAGGCCCGAAACCAAATTCAAAGACCAAACCATACCAATAACCAAACCGATGACCATACCAATGACCATCCCAATAACCATCCCATGACCAAACCAAACATCCATCCCAAAAACCATCCCATCTAATCATGTGAGTTGGCCAGACGCTTGTGACTGTAAGCTCGGCTATCATGATAGTTGAAAGCATCTAGGCCCCTGTGAGATATGGTTTTGGTGATTAATGACAACCGTTCGTTATTACTAATGAGTTTGTGGATGCGAGGTTTCACATATATCACATCAACCGTTAATGAACTATCTATTCACACCATCTACTGCTCATTGGATACAAATGGAGACCCCTCAACGATCCATTCTAAGGGGTTATTCGATACTCATGAAAACTAAATGAAGAAATCATACAACGACTCTACTTTATCAAAATTGGCAACACAAGGAGCTCACACCTCATCGTAATATCATTTCAAACAAGTGTCAAAGAGGTCACTCGAGAGGATTCTAAAAGATCAACTCAAAACAACTCAAAGCAAACAAGTTGCATTCACCGGATCATCCGATGTCTTGCAAAATGACTACATCGGTCGAGTTTGAGTTGGCAGAAGAAGAAGACCTCAGATCCAAGTACTCACCGGATCATCCGATGTGAAGGAAGTGGCACATCGGTTGAGTTCACCCGAAGGATGATATCTGAGTTATTCTGAAGATATACACACCGGATCATCCGATGAGAAAGTAAGTGTACATCGGTCAAATTCAACAGAGACAATATTTCTGACCCAATTCTGAAGATCAACTCACCGGATCATCCGATGATAAATTGAAGTAACATCGGTCGATTAAAAAATCCAACGGTTATATCCAACGGTCACATCTGACACATGACATCAGCTAATTTGGAATTCGACCGATGATCATATAAAGGGGTGCATTGGAGGATCCGATGTTAACTGACAAAGTCTGCCCACTTTTCCAACGGCTATCTCGTGTGGGCTGGCTATAAATACCCCTCCAACCGGCCATTTCGACAAGTCTTGATCTCCTGAGCCTCACTACACATTCTCAAGCATTCAAAACCAAGAGATACCACTTCCACACTTCAAAACCTCTTGTAATCCAACTATAGGTTATATCTAGCTAGAGAGAAGCTTGTGTGCGTCCATTCTTGGTGATTGGAATCTCTAGGCTAGTGAGAGAGAGTGTCTTGGTGACTTCTCTCACCTTGTAAACGTTGGAGGAAGAAGAGATCACTCCGGAGCTTACCAAGGTGTTTGTGGAAGCCCGGAGGATCACCGTTGTACAAGGCTTGAGCTCCACCTTGCCGGAGAGGGCGAACGGAGAAAGATAGTGGATTCCCTCGTCTTGGTGACTTGGGAGTGGCTATACCCTTTGGTGGGTGCCACAACGTGGACGTAGGAAGATTTTTATGATCTTACCGAACCACGGGAAAAATCGCCGTGTCTCCGAGTCTCCGCGGGAGTTTGCATTTCTCTCCTCACCCCTTACTATTACGCTTTTACTATTCCGCACTTAACTCTCTTACTTGCGTACTTAGTTTGCATAGGGAATTGGGCTTCAACCATTAAAGTTTTAAATTGCTCTAAAATTTTAAAAAGCCCAATTCACCCCCCCTCTTGGGCGTTTCGATCCTTACAATTGGTATCAGAGCTTGGTTGCTCATTGGATCATTCTAGCTTCACCGCTAGAGAGCAAAAATGGCCAAGAATGGGGGTTCGGTTCCTACCTTCGAGGGCAAGAATTTTGCTTATTGGAAAGCACGCATGCGCGCTTACCTTGAGGCAATTGCTCCCGAAGTGTGGGAAGCGACCCATGCGGGGTTTGGAAATCTTGACTATGTTGGAGACCAATTAAAATGGGATGCTAAGGCTAGAAATGCCATATATGAATGCATTAGTCAAGATGTTTTTGCTAGGATTGCTAGCAAGGAAAAAGCATGTGAAATTTGGGCATGTCTAGTTGAAATACATGAGGGCTCATCTCGTGTCAAAGAACTCAAATATCACATGCTTAAATCAAAATATGATGAATTTAAGATGTTTCCTCATGAAAATGTTAATCAAATGTTTTCTCGTTTAAATGTGCTCATTGAGGAAATTAACGCACTTGATATCGCTTCTCTTGGCAAGGGACTTATAAATCGCAAGATCCTCATGCTTCTACCCAAGCCCAAGTACAACATTATCAATTCAATGCTCCAAAAAGAGTCACTAGACAACATTGAAGTTTCAGAGCTCATTGGAGAAATCCATGCTCATGAGATGAGCGTACTTGGAATGATGGAGGAGTCATCATCAAAAACCATTGCCCTCAAGGCTTCAACCAAGAAAACAACTCCCAAGAAGAAGAAAGTGGTTGAGCCTAGCTCAAGTGAAGAAGAGCAAGAAACAAGCGAAGATGATGATGAACTTGCCTTGATGATGAGGAAATTCTCACGCCTCAACTCCAAGATTGCAAAGAAGGGATACTCTTTTGATCCTAAAAGGAAAGCCTTCTTGCCAAGAAAAGATGAAAATAAGACGTGCTACAATTGTGGTGATCTAGGCCACATATCATATGATTGTCCTAGACCGGACAAAAGGAAGGAAAATGGGAAGCATCACAAGCTAGAAGAAAGTGATGATGAAGAGGAGGTTAAGCCCAAGCGTTCTTTAGGAAAGAAGAAATTTGACAAAGGCAAGAAAACCAAGCTCTTTCCAAAGAAGAGAAGAGGGCCTCAAAAGGTCTTCATGTGTGAAGCCAATGAGTGGATCACGGATGAAGAGTCAAGCGACGAAGATAGTGAAGATGAAGAAAACTTGGCGGGCCTCGCCATCGTCAACAAGGATGACTCACATCTTCGTCCACCTCCCATGTGCCTAATGGCGAAAGGTAACTCAAAGGTATGTGAAGATTCTAGCGATGATGATGATGAGCTTTCACCCGATGAATTAGCATCTATGATTAATGAATATCATGCCATTATAAAAAGGGAAAAGGCTAAGGTTAAGGCTCTTGAGCTAGCTCGAGCTAAGCTTGAAAGTGCCAACCTCGATTTGCATGATAAGTATGTAACCATACTTAAATAGCATGACACGCTCAAATCAAATGTTAAGCAAATCGAGGAGGAGAATGCTCAAATCAAGCTTAAGTATCATGAGCTTGACTTAGCTAACTTAGCACTCTTGGCAAAGCACAATGAGTTGGTTCAAGAACATGAAGTGCTTAACCTTGCTTATGAAGCGATTGAACTTAAAGTGAAAAACACAAAGAAAGAAACCCTTGATGGCAAAATATCACCTAATTCACATGCCACTAATATTTTGGATGAGTCTTTGCCTTTGAAAGCAAGCCCTAGGGAGAAGGAGCTAATGGACGAAATTGAAAGTCTTCGCACTAGTGTGGCAAGACTTTCTAAGGGGGAGGACAAGCACAAGGAAATCCTCTACCAACAAGCTAAAGGCTTCCACAAGAGGGGACTTGGATCCTTCCCGGTGCCCAACAAAGGAAAGGTGCCCTCACCGGAGCTTAGGACAAGCTTCATCAAGGAAGTTGGTTCCTATTGCCAACATTGTGAGGTCACCGGACATCACACGAGGGAGTGTCCTCTTCCCAACCGTCCTTCTCCCAAATTGCCTCCTAACTACAAATCTACTTTCAATGATTATCACTATCTGTTGAGCAAAGTAGGTGGAAAGGTGAAGGCAAGGTTCATCGGCAAAGACATCAAGGGCATGAAGGGGAAGCTCCCCAAGCAACTTTGGGTCCCAAAATCACTTGTATCACACATACAAGGACCTAAGTTGGCTTGGGTTCCTAAACTCAAAAACTAACTTCATGTGTGTAGGTGAACTACAAAGCCGGAGGAAAGCATTGGGTACTCGATAGTGGGTGCACTCAACATATGACCGGCAATGATGGTATGTTCACCTCCATAGAGAACCCCGGCAATCATGAACAAGTCACCTTTGGTGATAACTCAAAGGGGAAGGTAATTGGTTTGGGTAAAATTGCCATTTCTCATGATTTGTCTATCTCTAATGTGCTTTACGTTAAGTCTCTTAGTTTCAATTTACTTTCTATTGCACAATTATGTGATCTTGGACTAACGTGCACATTTGACAAGAATGGTGTTGTGGTGACTAGTGAATTAGCAAAGAACTAATATTCAAAGGTTTTCGGCATGGACATCTTTACTTGGTGGACTTCTCCAACAAGGATGCTAGCTTGACCACTTGTCTTTTCACCAAGACAAGTTTGGGATGGCTATGGCATCAGCGCATTGCTCACATTGGGATGAGCAAGCTCAAGAAGTCATTCAAGCTTGGGATGGTGACCGGCGTGAAGGATGTCACATTCGAAAAGAACAAGCTTTGCAGCGCATGTCAAGCCAGGAAGCAAGTTGCCTCACACCATCCGATGAAGACAATGGTGTCAACCTCCAAGCCACTTGAACTACTTCACATGGACCTCTTCGGACCGTCCACATACCAAAGCCTTGGCGGTAACCTTTATTGTCTTGTCATTGTTGATGACTACTCTCGGTATGCTTGGACACTGTTTCTAGGTGACAAGGGTGAAACTCCGGAAATCTTCAAGACCTTCGCTAAACGAGCGCAAAGGGAATTTCAACTTCCTATCATCAAAGTCCGGAGTGACAACGGCACCGAGTTCAAAAACTACAACATTGGGGAGTGGTGTGATCGTGAAGGCGTGAAGCACGAGTTTTCGGCCACATACACCCCTCAACAAAATGGTGTCGTTGAAAGGAAGAACAAGACTCTCATCACCCTTGCAAGAGCAATGCTTGATGACTATGGCACGTCGGAAAAGTTTTGGGCCGAAGCAATCAACACGGCGTGCCATGCCGCAAATAGGGTCTACCTTCATCGACTACTTCAAAAGACCCCATATGAGCTCCTCATTGGGAGAAAGCCCAACATCTCCTACTTCCGAGTCTTCGGGTGCAAGTGCTACATCTACCGCAAGAAAAGGCTCGGTAAGTTTGAAAGAAGGTGTGATGTTGGCATCTTTCTAGGTTATGCGTCAAACTCAAAAGCATATCGAGTATTCAACCAAACCTCCGGGTTAGTTGAAGAAAGTTGTGATGTTGAGTTTGATGAGACTAACGGCTCCCAAGAGGAGAGTTTTGGTCATGATGATATAGATGATGAGCCTCTACGAGAAGCTATGAAGAACATGACCATAGGAGACATCAAGCCCGAAGTTAGAGAGAGCCATGATCAAGGGGGAGCCTCAAGTTCCAACATCAACACCTCCATGGCGCCTCAAATTGATGAAGAAGAAGAGAAAAATGATCAATTGCCAATGCAAGATTCACATGCCACACAACACCAAGAAGAAGAAGAAGTCCAAGGTCAAGTCCAACCACAAGACGAACAAGATGCCTCACTACCACCAAGTGCCTCACAACCTCTTATGAGGCATGGGCGCATCTCCAAGGCACATCCAATGGATCAAATCATCGGAAGTCCGTCACGGGGAGTAAGTACTCGTTCTCGCCATGTTGCTTCATTTTGTGAGCACTACTCTTTTGTTTCGTGTGTAGAACCCACAAACATTGAGGAAGCACTCCAAGATCCCAATTGGGTGATGGCTATGCAAGAAGAACTCAACAACTTCACCCGAAATGAAGTTTGGGTATTGGAGGAGCGACCCAAGAACAAGAACGTCATCGGAACAAAGTGGGTGTACCGCAACAAGCAAGACGAGAATGGCGTGGTGGTCCGCAACAAGGCAAGGCTTGTGGCCAAGGGTTTTTCACAAGTAGAAGGACTAGATTTTGGAGAGACTTTTGCCCCGGTCGCACGGTTAGAAGCTATTCGCATACTCCTAGCTTTTGCTTCACATCACAATATTATGCTCTATCAAATGGATGTGAAAAGTGCCTTCCTCAATGGTTATATTAACGAGCTTGTTTTCGTTGAGCAACCTCCCGGGTTTGAAGATCCGAGGAATCCTAACCATGTGTATAGGTTACACAAGGCGCTCTACGGGCTCAAGCAAGCACCTAGAGCATGGTATGAACGCCTAAGGGATTTCCTAGTCATGCAAGGTTTCAAGATCGGGAGGGTGGACACCACACTTTTCACCAAGGACATCAACGGGGATTTATTTCTTTGTCAAATTTATGTTGATGACATTATTTTTGGCTCAACTAACAAATCTCTTAGTCTTGAGTTTGGCACCATGATGTCTAGGGAGTTCGAGATGTCAATGATTGGAGAACTCAATTTCTTCCTAGGATTTCAAATCAAGCAACTTCAAGAGGGGACTTTCATCTACCAAGAAAAGTACACCAAAGACCTCTTGAAGAAGTTTGAAATGGAAGATTGCAGCTCAAGAAGTACTTCAATGGCAACAAATTGTCATCTCGACGCGGACATGGACGGTAAACCTATTGATCAATCTCATTACCGTTCCATGATTGGTTCATTATTATATCTTACCGCATCTAGGCCCGATATCATGTTTAGTGTGTGCTTGTGTGCTCACTTTCAAGCGGCACCTAAAGAATCGCATCGTAAGGCGGTCTTTAGGATACTTAGGTATCTCAAGCATACCCCAAGTGTAGGTTTGTGGTACCCCAAGAACGCTAGTTTTCATCTCTTGGGTTACTCGGATTCGGACTTTGCCGGATGCCGTGTGGATCGCAAGAGTACATCCGGTGGGTGCCACTTACTTGGGCGTTCCCTAGTATCTTGGTCGAGCAAAAAGCAAAACTCCGTGGCTTTGTCCACCGCGGAGGCAGAATATATAGCGGCCGGTGCATGTTGTGCCCAAATTCTATATATGAAGCAAACCCTTTTGGACTTTGGAATTAAGTTTGATTGTGTGCCTCTCCTTTGTGACAACGAAAGTGCGGTTAAGATAGCTAGAAACCCCGTTCAACACTCCCGCACTAAGCACATTGATATTCGCCATCACTTCTTGCGGGACCATGAGGCTAAAGGAGACATCTCTTCGCAAGGTGTAAGGTCCGAAGAACAATTGGCGGATATCTTCACTAAACCACTTGATGAGAAAACTTTTTCTAGACTAAGAAGTGAATTAAATGTGCTAGATGCATCTAACGTCATGTAAGTTGCCATGTTCATGTAAGGTTGCATATCAAATAGGTCTTGTCTAACTCCCAAAGGATAGGGGCAAGCTAGAAATAGCTTTTCCTGAGGAAGCCTTTGGCAGGTTTAAACTTGGCAAGATAGATTTACATTACGCCTTGCATGATTCCTGCCATATAGACTTGCACTCATTCAATATCTTGCATCATTTTGGTTGGCATTGCATACGGTAGATTGTCACAAAGGGAAACCACATCATGAGAAGGAGACTTGTTCAAAATGTAATATCTCAACTCATATGATGTGGATAGAGCAAAATTCTGAAGGTACATGCTTTAAAGAGATAGAAGTTTTCCATACTCTAGCTCACAAAGCATGGGCCTTACATTTTCGTGATTTCCCTCCTAACCTTGTGTGTTTTCTTTGCTTAAGGGCTTAGCCAATATGTGGCACTATATTTAAGGCCTTATATTAGAGGTTAGGAGTTGCCCAAAAAGTCCTAGGACCAACCCTTATCCTTGTGTGCTTAAGTCCAAGGACATATATGGGCAGTCTTAGACTTTCTGTTGTCATCGGATTATCCGATGCTAGGGCCAGCAGATCATCGGATCAATTGGTGCTTCAGCTCAGTGCTCAGATCAGGTCAGATGTCACAAATCAACCGATGAGTTCTTTTCAGAAGGCATCGGAGCATCCGATGTTTAGCTTTCCTGGTGCCCTGCAGAAATCGACCGATGATCGCCAACTCAACGACGGATCATCCGGTGTTCAAAGAGAGTCTTTGGAAGAACTCTCTGTTGAACTCGACCGACGTATCCTCCGATGATCATCGGTCCATCCGGTGTTTTATGCGCGGCTAGGGTTTGCCCGTACAGTTTAAAAGGGGGGTCGGCCGCCGATCGTTTTTTTCTTCTTTCCCGAGCTCCGCCGCCGCCCGACGCCCTCGCCGCCGTCCTCACGCCTCCCAGTCACCGCCGCCGCCTCCCAGCTGCCGCCGCCGGCTCCAGGCGCCGCCGCCGCCGCCGCCTCTCCCGCGCACGCCGCCTCCCGCTCGCGCCGCCTCCCAGCCGTCGCCGCCAACTCCAGCGTCGCCGCCGCCGCCTCCCCCGTGCGCGCCGCCTACCAGGGGCCGCCGCCGCCCTTCCCAGGCGCCGCCGCCGTCTCCTCCCAGGAGCCGACACCGCCACCTTTCGGCTGCCTAGGCGCCGCCCGTGCCCGCGCCGCCGCCTCTCCCGAGCGTGCCGTCGCTGTTCCACCGCACCGCCGCGCCTCCCTCGCCGTTCGTCGATAAGATGGGTCGCGATCGCAAAGGAAAGGGCAAGGCTATTGAGGAGCCCGCCGCGAAGAAGCGCAAAATGTCCAAGGACGCTCATCGTGCGGAGTTGGCCACTCGCGCCACCGAGGAGCGTGAGCGCGGCCATCGCGGTTCCTTACGGATCCGCGAGTCCCGGCAGAGGCAGGAGCAGCCTCCGATCCAGCCGGTGCCTCCCGAGGGCTCCGATGAGGAGGAGACCGAGGTGCCGCCTCTTATCCGCCGGCGCACCCCGAGGACTCGTGGGGGTGGACAGACTCCTACGGCGAGTCGGCGCCCCTCTGCAGCTGACCGCGCCGAGGACAGAGAGGCCGAAAGGACCATCCACCTGATGGACACAGCAGTCCGAGTCGCCGAAGACGTCAGACTCACTGACTACAGGAAGATGAAGGCAAGGCAGCTAAAGAAGCTCAGATGGTCAGCGCTGATTGAGGAGTGGTTCCCGCGGCCTAGGGATGCTCGAGTTGACTCCCGGTTCTGGACCCTGACACAGGCGTCACTGTACGAGACTTACAGGCGTCGGGGTCACAAGCTATTCCAGCATAACAGCATTGACTGGGATCAGCTTGCAGTGGCAGCAGGACACGGAATCAGGCCCCTTTTTGAGAGATACAGAGGACTGGTGGACTTGCTCTCACACCCGAGGAGTGCTTACGTCGAGGAGTGGGTCAGAGTGTTCTACGCGACACTCTACGTCTCTGAGGGCCGTCGCTCGATTCACTTCATGTTCATGGGGCGGATCCACGACGTATCTCGAGACCTGTTGGGCAGACTGCTTGGTGTGGAGCTCTCCACTACGTGCCTGCACCAGATAGTCTACGGAGACGCATACCCGCCGAGGAGGCCACTGACTGGAGGAGTGGCACCGCCCTTCGAGGAGATCAGAGGTCTGTTCACACAGCCATTCACACCTGACCAGCCGAGGGTGCCAGCGCTTCTCACCCCAGCAGCCCGGACAGTTCACCACGTCCTCAGGCGTACCCTGCTACCGAGGTCCGACTACTTGGAGGGATTCACGAGCCTTCAGCAGACCATCCTGTTCTATGTGATGAACGGGATGGAGTTCGACATAGTAGACATTCTGATCTGTGAGATGGAGGACGTGATCACCGATGGAGTTGGGATGCTACGACAGCTGGTCTTCGGTCACTGGATCTCTCACCTTCTTCACCAGCTGGTTCCAGAGGACACTCCAGGAGTCTCTCAGCTGACGGAGATGCACGTGACCCGGTTCAGCCACTACCGAGTCCCCACTCCGGGAGACCGCCGCCTTGGCCGTCCCGTCGAGCGTGAGGTTCGAGCCAGGCTGTCAGAAGAGGACTGTGCAGAGCTGACTCAGGAGGACGCAGAGCTAGCACAGGCAGAGGCTCAGGGAGGAGACCTACAGCACGTATGGTCGGATAGCGACACTAGTGACAGTGTCGAGGAGTACTTCCCTCCTGCTCCTCCCTCACCGAGACAGCACGACGCAGAGGCAGGAGGCTCAGCTGCTCCACCACCTTCACCTCCTCCAGTGTCAGAGGCTCAGGTGACTCAGCCGTCAGAGCTCACTGCTTTACTTCAGCGGATGGCTCAGCAGCAGGAGCAGCAGGCAGCTTGACAGGAGGAGCTTCAGAGGCAGCAGCAGGAGATGCAGCTGGAGATTGCCCGTCAGAGGCGAGAGGACACCGACAGGTTCACCAACCTTGTCGATCAAATGACGCGACACACTCTGGACCAGCAGCAGCAGACTCAGCAGATGCTGTTGGGCATCCTGGGGTTGGTCACCAACCTCTACCAGCAGACTGGAGTGGCTCTTCCACCTCAGCACTTGGGACTCAGTCAGGCTCCAGGTGCACCCCCACTGGCACCAGCTCCAGTACTGCCACCGACGTCGCTCCAGTCCTCACTTTTTCCGGCAGTACCTCCACCGGCGCCAGCAGTCTCAGCGGATCCCCCAGCAGCTCCAGCTCCAGCTCCAGCCCCCACAGCAGCTCCAGCTCCTCCCGCTCCAGCTCCAGCACCAGCGACCTCCACCTCTAGCAGCTCCGACGACAGCACCGTCGACGCCGACCGCTTCACCATCGCCAGGAGCGCGCCTGAGTCGTAGTCACTCAACTTCCCTTTTTGGTGTCTTGATGCCAAAGGGGGAGAAGAGTTAGAGTCAGGGGGAGGGTTAGCTCAGTTCTAGGGGGAGTGTCTATGTCTATACTTTTGCTACTATATCTGAGATTGTCCATCCTTTGCTATTTTATTTGAGATTGACCGTTATTATTATTTGCTATTATTGTACTCCGGGTGCTACTCTGTGCTCTTACGCTTTATCGTTTATTATTTGAGCGTTCGAGCCACTTGTGTTGCAAATTTGTACCTGTTATATTTCTTTTGAAGCATTGTGTTTTAATTCAATTCTATGCTCTACTCGTTGTGTTGTCATCAATCACCAAAAAGGGGGAGATTGAAAGCATCTAGGCCCCTGTGAGATATGGTTTTGGTGATTAATGACAACCGTTCGTTATTACTAATGAGTTTGTGGATGCGAGGTTTCACATATATCACATCAACCGTTAATGAACTATCTATTCACACCATCTACTGCTCATTGGATACAAATGGAGACCCCTCAACGATCCATTCTAAGGGGTTATTCGATACTCATGAAAACTAAATGAAGAAATCATACAACGACTCTACTTTATCAAAATTGGCAACACAAGGAGCTCACACCTCATCGTAATATCATTTCAAACAAGTGTCAAAGAGGTCTCTCGAGAGGATTCTAAAAGATCAACTCAAAACAACTCGAAGCAAACAAGTTGCATTCACCGGATCATCCGATGTCTTGCAAAATGACTACATCGGTCGAGTTTGAGTTGGCAGAAGAAGAAGACCTCAGATCCAAGTACTCACCGGATCATCCGATGTGAAGGAAGTGGCACATCGGTTGAGTTCACCCGAAGGATGATATCTGAGTTATTCTGAAGATATACACACCGGATCATCCGATGAGAAAGTAAGTGTACATCGGTCAAATTCAACAGAGACAATATTTCTGACCCAATTCTGAAGATCAACTCACCGGATCATCCGATGATAAATTGAAGTAACATCGGTCGATTAAAAAATCCAACGGTTATATCCAACGGTCACATCTGACACATGACATCAGCTAATTTGGAATTCGACCGATGATCATATAAAGGGGTGCATCGGAGGATCCGATGTTAACTGACAAAGTCTGCCCACTTTTCCAACGGCTATCTCGTGTGGGCTGGCTATAAATACCCCTCCAACCGGCCATTTCGACAAGTCTTGATCTCCTGAGCCTCACTACACATTCTCAAGCATTCAAGACCAAGAGATACCACTTCCACACTTCAAAACCTCTTGTAATCCAACTATAGGTTATATCTAGCTAGAGAGAAGCTTGTGTGCGTCCATTCTTGGTGATTGGAATCTCTAGGCTAGTGAGAGAGAGTGTCTTGGTGACTTCTCTCACCTTGTAAACGTTGGAGGAAGAAGAGATCACTCCGGAGCTTACCAAGGTGTTTGTGGAAGCCCGGAGGATCACCGTTGTACAAGGCTTGAGCTCCACCTTGCCGGAGAGGGCGAACGGAGAAAGATAGTGGATTCCCTCGTCTTGGTGACTTGGGAGTGGCTATACCCTTTGGTGGGTGCCACAACGTGGACGTAGGAAGATTTTTATGATCTTACCGAACCACGGGAAAAATCGCCGTGTCTCCGAGTCTCCGCGGGAGTTTGCATTTCTCTCCTCACCCCTTACTATTACGCTTTTACTATTCCGCACTTAACTCTCTTACTTGCGTACTTAGTTTGCATAGGGAATTGGGCTTCAACCATTAAAGTTTTAAATTGCTCTAAAATTTTAAAAAGCCCAATTCACCCCCCCTCTTGGGCGTTTCGATCCTTACAATAGTTTTACTCTTAAGAGGTGGCACCATCTTACCCACAAGTTTGTGATTTCCCGTCGGTGACAGCAGAACCTCCATTATACCAGTACACAACCGTCGGTGTATGGCCAAGAGTGCCACGTGTCACGTGTCAGTGCCGGACCTCCCCTCTCTTCGGAGGTGAGCTCCGAGGATGACACATGTCCATCGGGACCTTCTCCTCGGAGGTGAGCTCCGAGGATGACACGTGTTCAGTTGTGTCGGACCTCTCGGAGGTGAGCTCCGAGAGCGACACATGTCATACAGGACCGGACCTCTTGGAGACGAGCTCCGAGAGTGACACATGTCCCGTGGGTTGGACCTCCCGCTTCTCCGCAGTGACTAGCTCCGAAGGCGACATGTGTCCTGCGGGGCTGGCCTCGCTCCTCCGCAGAGGCTAGCTCCGGGGGCAACACGTGTCCCACAGGGTCGGACCTCGCCCCTTCTGCAGAGGCAAGCTCCGAGCCTGCCACGTTGCCAGTTAGCGGCGGACCTCTCCCCCTCGGTGGGGATGAGCTCCGAAGGCGCCACATGGCCAGCGGGCCGCGGAAAGTGTCTACGGTGCTCCCCGGCGAACTAGATTTGGCTCTTTTTAGCTATCTTTCTGATTCTTTCTCTGTTTTCTCTTTTTTAAAAATGTTTTCTCTACAGGAATTCTGTATACATGCATGAATTACGAAATTGAGGGTGTTACAGTCTCTATCAGTTGGTCAGGTGCTTATGACCGGAAGCACGACTATCATGATAGTTTTACACTCTGCAGAGGTGGCACCACTTTACCCACAAGTTCATGATTTCGTCACCCATCGGTGACTAGAAAGAACCTCCATTATACCAGTACACAACCGTCGGTGTATGGCCAAGAGATCACAAAATAGCCTTTACAAAGGGGCTACTAGAATGTACGGACCCACTGAGGTTTCACCGGCAGGCTCGAATCTCCATTCTCCCACCCACGAGCCCTCTCTTATGCCATGCAGTTCCCAGGGCAGTCCCTCTCGACTCCCATTCCCCGCACCATCCAATGGTCCATAACAAGCTAGCAACGCACCTAATTAGTCAGCTAAGCCGCATCCATATTTGGCCTTGTGGTGTCACTGTTTTTCTGTCATGTGCTCGCATGAACCGGTCCTTAGATCTACGACAAGTAAACCACCATCTCATTCAGCAACATCCACGAACCAATCTTGCCTAGATCTCCCCTACTCCATGCTCATTAACATCATCAAATTCTCATCATCATTATTCATATGAGTGCAATAGCTAACCATGTTTTAATTTAGCTTCCCGTATCCCGTAAATTAAGTGAAGCAAAAAGGAAAAACGACCATACCCGACTCTTCACTTTCCCGGCGACAAGGATGGTTAACAAAACTAGTAAACTCCTATAAAAGGGTGTCCCATAAAGTTGGCTCAAGCATACGAGTTTTCGCAAGCAAAAACAGTTTCGAAAACATGGGATCAATATGGTCAAGGGGCACTTGCCTTGCTCCCATGGCTCGTGTTGCTCAAGCGTCTCGAAATCTTGGTGCTGTAGTTCCTCGTAGACGGCCTCTTGAGCTTGTCATTCTACTTACGACCATGCATATACAAAATTTACAGCAATCAATCATCATGCACAAACTTTACTCAAGATGCAATTGGGTAGATGAATGCAATCCTATAGTGCAGTTTTATAAAACCAATTTATACATGTTCTTGCATGTTTTAGTAGGCTTTCATGGGGTTTTATGGTGATCAAGGTTGCTAGGATCAAGTGTAGACGTGGTGATGATCTTAACACAAGCTGTAGATCATTTCCACCGTCAAAAATTGACCAAAACATGGTCTGTCCACACACAGAAGCTTCTGTTCACAGGGGGTGGAGAAAAATGGGTGCGTAGCAACAGCAGTGACGTGGTCAGAGGGGTGACGGAGACCTACCTCTCTTCTTCCTCCTCTCCTCCTTGCAGCTGGACTTCTTCCCTTGCAATGGCAGCAGCTGGGGTTTTTCTTTGGAGAAGAATAGGGCTGCGGCCAGTGCTTGACAGGAGGGGTCTTCTTCTCCGGCAACGGTGAGGCGGGGCAAAGTTTCGACGGCGGCCAAGGCAGCAGCAAAGGGGTGTCGACCAGGGCTTGACAGCAGGGGGCAACAGACTTGTTTTGGCTGGGGTGGCGGCCAGGGAAGGCTGTTTTTATAAGGAGGGAGATCTCCTACTCAGTTTGGAGGAGGAGAGGGACTCTATCTCCAAGAGATGTAATCTCCTACTCAGTTTGGAGGAGGAGAAGGACTCTATCCCTAAGAGGTGCGGCCAGCAGGGTGTTTTATCTCCAAAACTTTATCTCTAAGCTCTATCTTTAAGCTTATCTAGAAGCTTTATCTCTAAGGTTCATCTAGAAGCTTTATCTCTAAGGTTTATCTCTAATATTCTTCTAGAAGCTTTATCTCTAAGGTTTATCTACAAGATTCTTCTAGAACCTTTATCTCCAAGATTCTTCTAGAAGGTTTATTTCCAAGATTCTTTTAGAAGCTTTATCCCCAAGATTCTTCTAGAAGATTTATCTTTAAAATTCTTCTAGAAGCTTTATCTCTAAAATTCTTCTAGAAGATTTATCTCTAAGATGCGGCCAGGGTTTTATCCCATTTCTCTTCATTTCTATGTTCCTTTCTCCATTTCTATATTCCCTTCTCCATTTCTATATTCCCTTCTCCATTTCTATGGTTCTTTCTCCATTTCTATGGTTCTTTCTCCATTTCTACGTCTTTTCAAATGCTTCTCTACATGAAAAATGTATGCAATACATGGTAGTGAAATTTAGGGTGTTGCAGTTACAACCACAGTTTGCATCCATCATTTCAAAAGACCACCTTTGCATTCAAATGAACATTTGAATTCAAAGTGGACTTTAAATTATGTGCTTGCACATGACAACATTCACATGTGTAGAAAAGTTTTTACAAGTCCCTTTTCTTGAATTTGAACTCAACTTTATTCACAACTCAAGTTTTCCTTTTACAGGTTTTTGGGACTTTTACATTCCTCCCCCCTTAAAAAGAACCTCGTCCCCGAGATTCACAATTAAGAACAATGTGGGGAGGACAACTATCGGACATATGCTTCCAATAACTCCGGATGATTGAGTCGTAAATAATTCTCGCTTTCCCATGTGGCTTCGTCGGTCTTGTGATTTTCCCATAACACTTTGAAAAATCGCAGCATCTGGTTTCTGGTCTCGCGAGTCTTTTCATCAATTATCCGGGTTGGATGCTCAACATAAGTGAGGTCCGACTTCAAATCTGTGATGCCTCCCGTGAGAATCTCCGTTGGAACTTTCAAACACTTCCACAACTGAGATATGTGAAAGACGTTATGAACTCCGGCTAAGGCTGCCGGTAACTCTAGACAGTATGCGACGGGTCCACATCTTTCGATGATGGCAAAGGGAGCGATAAAATGCGGAGCTAACTTCCCTTTCACTCCGAATCGGTGAATTCCTTTCATAGGAAATACGCGGAGATATACGTGGTCCTCAACATGGAAGTCCATAGGACGACATCTCTTATCCGCATAACTCTTTTTTCTGGACTGAGCGCTTTAAGATTTGCTTGAATAAGCCTTACCCGCTCTTCAGCTTCATTTATGAGATCAATCCCGTAAAAAAACTCTCTCGTCAGATTCACACCAGTTAAAGGGTGTGCGACACTTTCAGCCGTAGAGAGCCACATAAGGTGCCTTTTTTATGCTCGTTTGATAACTGTTGTTGTACGAGAACTCCGCCAATGGTAAGTGATCATCCCAGCTCTTACCGTGGTGGATGACACACTCTCTTAGCATATCTTCAAGTATTTGATTCACCCTCTCAGTTTGCCCGTCGGTTTGAGGGTGATACGAGGAGCTTCGAATCAATTTGGTTCCCAAGGATGCGTGTAGCTGCTCCCAGAAACGAGCTACGAACAGCAACCCTATGTCGGACACAATGGTACGGGGAACTCCATGTAAGCACAATATCTGTGCTATGTACAACTCCACATACTGCTTGGCGGTGTATCTGGTATGCACAGGGATGAAGCGTGCTGATTTGGTTAACCGGTCAATGATTACCTAAATCAAATCATGGTGGTGGGAGGTCATCGGCAACCCAACGATGAAATCCATACTCAAGTCTTCCCACTTCCATGCCGGTATTTGCAGTGGTTGCAGCAGGCCCGACTTCTTCACATAGTCAGCCTCAACTCTACGACACGTATCACATTCTGGAACGTACTTTGCAACTTCACGTTTCATACGTGTCTACCAAAACTTCTTCCGGAGGTCTTGGTACATTTGATTGCTGCCTGGATGAATGGAAAATTTAGATAAATGAGCTTAATCCAAAATTTTCTTCCACAGCCTCATATCACAGGGTACGACTATCCGGTCCTTGAACCATAAGGTATCTTCATCATCTAACCGGAAACATTTCATTTCCCCGTTCTTCAACCTCCTTTTAATATGAGTCGTGCCCTTGTCTCGCTTTTGAGCTTTCATAAACTCCTTTTTTAATGTGGGTATGAGAGCTAGATTATATAGAGCTCCTTATGGAACCAAGTAGAGACTTGGTTTTTCCTCTTCTATCGGCGTAATGGTCAGATTATGAATATGAGATTTCCGGCTGAGTGCATCAGCAACCACATTTGCCTTGCCCGGATGATAATGAATTTCAATCTCATAGTCCTTGATCAGCTCCAACCACCGCCGTTGTCGCATATTCAACTCTTTTTGAGTGAATATGTACTTCAAGGTTTTGTTGTCGGTGTAGAGATGAACTAGATTTCCCAATAGGTAGTGTCTCCACATCTTCAAAGCTAAAACCACGGCAGCAAGCTCGAAATCATGAGTTGGATAATGTTGTTCATGATTCTGTAATTGTCGTGATCCATATGCGACCACACGTCCTCCTTGCATGAGTGCACACCCAAGTCCGATGCCGGAGGCATCACAATAAACATCGAAGGGCTTGGTTGTATCCGGTTGAGCTTAAACCGGGGCTGTTGTGAGGTGTTTCACCAACGCTTGAAAAGCTTCCTCACATGGCTTGCTCCAATCATACTTGATGCCCTTTTTCAGTAGCTCTGTCATAGGTTTAGATATTTTTGAGAAGCCCGGGATGAACCTCTGATAATATCCCACCAAACCTAAGAAGCTACAAACTTCATGGACTGATGTTGGAGACTTCCATTTCAGCACTTGTTCAATCTTGTTCGGATCAACAGCGATGCCTTTCGCTGAAATAATGTGTCGAAGAAATGGCACTTGGTTGATCCAGAATTCACATTTACTAAACTTTGCATAGAGCTTGTGATCTCTCAATCGTTGGAGCACAATATGCAAATGTTTAGCGTGTTCCTCCTCTGATTTGGAATTGACCAAGATATCGTCGATAAATACCACGACGAACTGATCCAACTCCGGCATGAACACCAAGTTCATAAGATACATAAAGTGAGCTGGAGCATTGGTCAACCCAAATGACATGACAAGATACTCATAGAGTCCATATCTTATCGAGAATGCTGTTTTCGGGATATCCTCCGCTCTAATCTTGATTTGATGATATCTCGATCTTAAGTCCATCTTAGAGAAGACTTTAGCACCCACTAGTTGATCGAAGAGAATATCAATTCTGGGTAGTGGATACTTGTTCTTTATCGTCACAGAATTTAACGGACGATAGTCGACGCGTAGCCTCAGCGTCTCATCCTTCTTCTTTAAAAATAAAGCCGAGCAACCGCATAGTGATGAACTTGGACGAATAAACTCCTTGTCCATCAGATCTTTTAGTTGCTCCTTTAATTCAGCTAATTCATTCGGAGCCATTTTGTATGGTCTCCGAGAGATCGGCGTGGTTCCCGGTATCAATTCTATTTTGAATTTCACCTCAAGTTCCGGTGTTAAGCCTTGAAGATCTTCGGGAAACACGTCCGCATATTCACGGACTACCGTAATGTCTTCTAACTTGCAAGCTTCGATATTACATACTTCTGGGACTTTGGAAACAGCTTTGCCGAGATACAACGTATGACACCCGTGAAGTGGAGAGTCCAAATGAACACTCTTGTTCTCGATGTCCAGAACATCCCTATGAAAAGTTAACCATGATATTCCTAATATGGCATCGATTCCTTGATCTTCGAGAATAATGAGGGTGATAGGATAGAATTTTCCACCCAAAACAAAGTGGTGCTCTAGAAACGACTTCATTAGTCGATATGTCTCCCCCAACGAATGAATAAGGTAAGAACCCTTGGTGATGATTGTAGAAATCTGATCCCGGATCACCGTCGCCTTGCTAATGAAGTTATGTGTTGCACCAGAGTCGAATAGAATGACAACCGACTTGTCATTTAAGGTGAACCTGCCCACGAGAACTGGTCCTCCCTTGGATAGATCATCAACTGACACATAATTAACAGTTCCCACTTTGGACATGGCTTTTCTTTGCTGTCCAAGATCATTATTTAGAACTGGACCCGCAGACACCATGTTGCTGCTCGGTCCAGTTGCTTCATTGACGTTATGTTCATTGTCAATTTGAAGTGGGATACTAGGTTCAGCTGAGAAATCACCCTGATCATATTCAATATCTTGAGGGGAATAACCTTCTGTGCACCTTGTTTGTACTGGGGTGCACATAAAATAGTTTGTTGCTGTGGTGGAGGTAAATAAAACCTCTGTGGAGTATAAGAGTCGTCATACTCCAAGAATGACTGCACCTTTTGTGGAACGTCTTGACCGGAAGGTGAACGGATTACCCACTGATACTTCTGAGGCAGATGATTGCATTCATCCTATGATGAGTCCCTCCCCCTCTTTTCTTTAATGTGGAGATTGGAATAATATTTCTGAGTGATAGCACAGCTAACAAACTCATCAAAATTCTTTTGGCTAACTATAGCCAACTCACACCGCAGCCTAGCAGTCAACCCTCGGTAAAAATGATAACTCTTCATGGATGGTGGTTTCACATAATTCGGTACATATTGAGATAAGCGATGAAATTCTTTCACATACTCAATAACACCATTTCCCCTTGTTTTAGATTACAGAATTCATCAAGACTTGTTTGCATTATGCCCGCAGGAACGAAACAAGAACAAAATGCATCCTAGAACTCCGTCCACGTGACATGATGCCCTTCTGGTTGGATAGCAAGGTATTCTGCCCACCAGGCTCCAGCAAAGCCGTGAAGCTCCCTAGCGGCAAATAGAGTCTTCTGGAAGTCGTCACATTGAATCAACCCAAACTTGGACTAAATGACACGTAACCAGTGATTTGCTTCACAATGGTCAGCCGCTTCAGAAAATACCGGCGGTTGTGTCGCCAAGAAATCCAGATAAGTGCTCTAGGTTAGCATGTGGCGTTGAGCTTCTCTATTTATTCGTTGCTGAACTAGAGTTTGGAGAGTTTCATACATCTTCGCCATAATTTCCGCCAATCCTGTTGGCGATGACTCTTGTCATGAAGTCCAGACATTCCCACCTCGACTCGAACCTCTAAGCTCCATTTGAGAATGTGCGCGTACCATACTGCACGAAACAAATTTTGAGTCAATCAAAATTCTATCCTAGCAGTAAGTAAAGATAAGTAAAACATGAACATGTCATGAACTTTATGAAAGCACCACATTCATGTTTAGACAAATCTTAAGTACGCTAAACTAATCAGCTTGACTACCCTGACCAGTTCACATAAACTCTAAAATTTAATAAATTTAACTACAGATTATTGACTTGAGTTCCATACCAAAGTTTTAGTAAACTTCAGTATCTTTCCAATCCATATTCATATGCCTCTATATCATTTCTGGATCAAAAGTTATGATTTTCCAAAGTTGACAGAATTCCTGGATAAAATTTGCCAGCATCTCCTTTGTATGTGGCTATCTTTATCACAGTTTTATATGAAAATACATTAAGAATCTGAGCAACCTTTCAACTACAACAATGTTGCACATTTCATAACCTTTCCAACGGTGTATCATAGGCTCCTTAGGGATTTTTTCTACAGAAAGTTATGACTTAAAAACAGAAAGGTCCAGAGAGGTTTTGCTGCTGTCCTGGTTCTGAACAATTTGCTTTCAACTGGACTTTTCACCAATTCAACGTGTGATTTTGCTCTGGAGGTCTACAAATAAGTTGTAGAGCACTTAAAAATATTTCCAGAACTGTATCATACACCTTATTGGGTAAAGCTACTCAGAGTTATGCTCTGTCAAAGTCCAGCAAGAATTCCTGCCAGAAAGAGAGCACTCTGTTTTTTAAATCTTTGAAGCCTAGTCATTCTCTCATTTGAATCTTAGCTCAAAATAAGAGTTCAGTAACTAATATTTATTTCAAACTTCCATTTTTAGTTGAAAGTTAGTTCATGAATCATTTCTTCATAGGGAAGAGGTTATTAAGTGTAGTACGGTGTCGATGCACCATAAGAATCATGTCGGTACTACGTTGCCTCACCAAAGAAAATCCTAACTGGATTATACCGGCATATCCGTATCATCGGTGGCACTAAAATGGTCACTCACAAACGTGTTCTACTCGTACTACGATTTTGTGGTTAAACCTGCATAAATGACACACAATTATCAGGTTCGGCTGCACACCGAACCCGGTCCCAATACAGTTTGTACACCCGTCCATCATCACTCGCACAGGTGTTCTCAAGCCAAACACACCTTGAGCTACGTGTTCACGTTACTAACCACGTGACGGGGTCTCCCATACTTGCCCGTAGCACGTCAAGGAAGGGCGCTGCTCGAATACCCCAAACGACATGAAGAGTCGTAGAGGATACCAAAGCTGGCCGGGTTACCTGCCACCCGTGAGGCTCCACCCTTCAGCTTGTGCGCACTGGTGGACAGCACTTATATGCACCCCCAAGACATAGAACGTCCCGAGATGCATGATTTTCCGACATAATACATAAATTAGGTTGCCACCTTCATATTAGTCTAATATAGTAGTCCTTATGTGGGCCTAATATCGAATCCTCACCGTATCCTAAGTTTTTGTCGTAATACGACCCTTATTCCATGCGCTATTACCAATGCGGCTCTGATACCACGCCGCGGGGAACCGACCCGTGTCATGGGGCCGTGCCACTCGCCCGGGAATCGCATTGGTTGGTGCCGTGTTATGCGACACCTAACAACACACATATAAGGAAAACTGTATTACATAAATCAAAAGCGGAAGCTTTCAAATGTTCTTTGTAAATAATTTACATCAAATAGCTACAGCGGAAGACTACCATCAACTCATGTCGAATAACTAATGAGCACTCGAGAAGAGGTCCAGCCCGCAGACTCCTCTCGCTAGCAACACGAAGACATTGCAGCGGCTGGGTTCTCCATGTGTTACATGACTCAGAAGTCTCCGAGTCTCACTGGACATCCTTCTTTATAAGCGTCGATGTTAACCTGCAAAACCACTCATATAGCAAGAGTGAGCACAAAGGCTCAGCAAGACTTAACCGTCTCTCCTAAGGCATGCAACTCTACATGAAGGTAACTTAAGACATAAACATATAAGTTGCATAAAGACTCGCCTACACGTTCATCCTTAACTTTCAGATTTCAGCCATCTTAGTAGTGACCTTGTGCCGAGCAACATTGGAATCCCATAATCAAACAAGAAACGCTTCATTCCAATGTTACTTGTCCCAAGGTAGAAAAATAACTTTAATTTGCTCTATCTCTACTTCATCCATGGTTTTCATGCAATTCGAATTATCATAACAGCAATTTAAACTTGCAAACTGTTATCACACAACTTGCTTACTACGTCACAACACAGTGAGCAAGCGGTACTCATATCCGTGAGGGACGGTGATTCGAATCAAACACTGCTCAGATTACTCGACACATACGCCCGCCTCTGAAGACCCAAATCTGGCGTCCTTCATTATGTCATATGTGGCAACCTTTCGCAGGACACCCGACTGTAGAACCGGTCACGCAATCTCGGGCTCATAGGTCTAACAAGACGATGTGGTATGCCTCTACAATCCAGTTAACCTGGTACATTGATTTCCTGGGTCCCATATAGCAGTAAGCATTCGGTACACAACTCAATACTTGCTCATGGGTGCCGCACACGCATTGGTCCTTAACCAACACAGGCAGAGCTACTCGACCAAGACCTCGTCTTGTTGCTTCCTAACTCTCCTACCTGGTCTCATCTTTAGAAACATAAACTCTAGTTTGCCTCTTTCGATCACACCCGTGTGATCCCGAACTATAGCTCGCGAGTAGATTCCAAATACTCGACTTCTACCGGATGTCATAAGCTATTTAGCATGGCAATATTCTACAGCGGGGACACTTTTCTACCCTTGACTCCATGGTTCATTTGGTAATGCATTTGGAGTATAAAGCATACTTGACCTAATGCACATACAAACTCTAACCATAGTAGTGAACAAAGTAAAAACTTTATAAACAACTTAAATGCAAACCGGATCTTGCCTTGGTTTTGCAGGTGACTAGTATATAATGTTCAGTTAGTGAAAACCACTTGAGCCTTGATCACTCGCTTTCCTCCCTCTTTGATCTCCACTTCGATTGCTTCACAATCTTCACGTAGATGCTACACGTTATGAATATGCATATGTATTTATTTGTAAAGCTTTTGCTAACAAGTTCTAATGATAAGTTTAAAACTGGAACTCTGTTTAAGAATTTAAAATGACACTGGTGCTAGTGATTTGGGTTTGGGTTAAGCAACATGATCAAGTGATAAGTGCATTTCATCACTTGTGTGTTACTCATCTAAAGAGGTTAAACAGGACAGTGATGATCCGGAGCTCCAATGGAGCTGAAAACTTTCATGTGAGTTCCTTGTCACAAGAAAGCCATCTGGACCAAAAATTAGCATTTTTCACCGAGTGGCTTATTCAGAACAATTCTCTAAGCATTTAAGCAAAAAGGAATTAATTCTGAATAAATTTGCACTTTCATGCAAATTCAAGTGAACCACAGTTCAAACATAGATCAGGGAGCATGTATGAATTTTCCTAGGAATTTTGGAACTAGGAATTGCCTAGAACTGAATTTCCAAGTTTTGAAAATTCTCTGAAAATGTTTCTGTATTCATTTGAACACAGCAACTTTAATCATAATTTTCATAACCAAATAACTCCAAATGAGCCGAAATTTTTACAGGAGTTCACTAGCGTCCTAAAGAATGTTCTGGAAAAATTTGAGGATTTTTGGATGAACTAAACTCCCTCTAAAGTTCTTTTTCTGAAAACCTTTAAAGAATTTTCCAGAATTAAATAATGACTTTCATACAAATTGGGTTGCATATTTGGACATAGTTTTTCAACCTTAATCCAAACCAATTTGAATCACTAAATTTGGAGTTTCCTAGCAAAAGTTATGAGGTTCTAAAGTTTGAATTAAATCTGGCATTTGAATTAAAACCGGGAAAAGTTTAAAAGTCTGACAGCGGGTCCGGGGTGACGTGGCGCCACCAGAGCCACTGACACATGGGGCTACAGAGATCCTCTCGCGCAGCCACAGTGGGATCCAGTGTCACATAAACTCAAACTTTCCCGAAACAGCGATTGACACGTAGGCCAGCCCTGTCATCTCCTACCTCCCGCCTCCTGCGCCGGCCCGCCACCGAGCTCGCCGGAGAGCTCACCAGGAGGAGGTTCCGGTGCTCCAAACTCGCTGATTTTTGCCGCCACTACATATTTTCATGCGGGGAACACGTTGCCGGCCTTCCCTCGGACCGAGGATGGCCGAAAACCTATGCGCGACGGTGACCGTGGCTGCAGCATGTCCAGCGACGTAGCTAGGGCGTTGTGATGCACCAAACACTTTGCCGTTTGCTCGTACAGCACCACTGCACCGAGGAGAACACGAATATACCCACTGATCTCACTGGAACTCGTCGGAAATAGGACCTCACCGTCGGGCTAGATCAAAATCTGGCAAATTTCAAAAAACTCGACGAATAGTGGCTCTCCTCGATGGTTCTCGGTGGTTTTTGATTCCCTGAGCTCGCGCGGACGTCTAGAAGTAGGTTGCTAGGTTATGTGTTGAGTGGTGCAACGTGTGAGATGAATTTGCCGAGTTTCTCCATGTGGGTCATATTGCATGTCGGCAGTAAAAGCAAAATTCCGGCGAGCACAGATCGTAACAAGCTGCCGGTGTTGCGGTGAAGCAAGAAGAGGTCTAGGGGAATGGTTTGGAGGTCCTGGGCTAGAGCATGTATCTGTCGGGCGAAGTACTGGCAGTCATGGCACGTGCGTACGATTTGCTATATGTCAGAGACAACGGTCAACCAATAAAACCCCTGCCGATACGCGTTTCCGACCAGGGACCTTGGGGCCGCGTGATGCCCGCAGACCTCTTCGTGGCAGTCAAGGAGTAGCTTTTTCCCTTGCTCGCTCGGGAGGCAACGTTGTAGGATCCCGGTGATGCTACGTCGGAAGAGCACGCCTTCCATATGGATAAACGTATTGGCCCGGCGTGCGATTTGTCGGGCCTCAATCTCCTCGGCGGGGAGTCTCCTAGTTGACAGGTAATCGACGTACGGGGCCTGCCATCTAGGTTTGGTGGGGCGCACCTACAGGTCGAGCTTGGATGAGTGATCCAACTGCATTTCTTCGATGCAGACGGACGATTGGTTGAGGTTGATGAAGGAAACATCTCGGGGCAGGGCCTCCCGGCTAGAAGCGAGCTTGGCCAAAGCCTCAGTCGCACTATTATCTCGTCTTGGGACGTGGCAGAGTTCGAGCCCTTCAAACCTGTCCTCCAGCTTCCACACCTCTCGACAGTAGGCCTCCATGCATGCGTCATGACTGCTTGACTCCATCATCTGGTTGATTACGAGCTCGGAGTCGCCACGTATGTAGATCCATCGTACGCTGAGCTCGGCCACAATACGAAGCCCGTTGAGGAGGGTCTCGTACTCTGCGACGTTGTTGGTTGCCTTTAAGTGTAACCGCCCCGCGTACCGGAGCTGACCCCCTTCGGGAGAGATGAGGACAACACCACTTTCTTTGCCGTTAAGGGTTAATGATACCTCAAAGTACATTGTCTAGTATTTATGATAGTTTGGGGCTGGTGCTCTCTGCACTTCTGTCCACTCGGCAATGAAGTCGGTCAAGGCTTGGGACTTGATCGCCGTCAGGACGACGTAGGATATGTCATATCCCATGAGCTCCAATGCCCACTTTGCGATTCTCCCAGATGAATCCTGACTCTTGATGATCGCCTGAGCCCGTGAGCGGTCACCACCCGCATCGAATGGCTCTGGAAATAGTGTAGGAGTTTCTGCTTTGTTATGAGGATGACGTATAGGATCTTCTGCACGTTCGGGTAGCGTGTCTCGCAATTAGACAGAGCCTTGCTCACGAAGTAGACCGGCCTTTCGACCCAGCGGGCGTGGTCAGACTCCTCCCGCTCTACGACGAGGGTGGTTTTGACCACTTGGTTGGTGGCGGCGATGTAGAGAAGAAGTAGCTCGTTTGGCTCGGGCGACGCTAGTAATGGGGGATTAGTGAGGAAAATATTCAAGCCGTTAAGGACTTTCTAGGCCTCCTCCGTCCATTCGAAAGATTAGGACTTCTTCAGGAGCCGGTAGAGGGGCAGCCTCCGCTCCTCGAGTCAGGCAACAAAGCGACTCAGGGTTGCAAGGCAACCCATCAGTTTTTGCACGCCCTGACATCGCTGATGGGTCCCATATTGGTGATCGCCATGATATTCTCGGGGTTGGCTTCGATGTTGCGCTCCGAGATGATGTACCCGAGCAATTTTCCTTGAGGGACACCGGATACACACTTTTCCGTGTTGAGCTTGATGTTGTTGCGGTGGAGATTGCTGAAGGTTTCCTCGAGGTCAGCTGTATGCCTTTCTTGATTTTACCACAATTTTGTCAACGTAGACTTTGAGATTCCACCCGATCTGCTGCTGGAAACACTTCTGCATGCATCACTGGTACGTTGCTCCCGCATTCTTCCGTGAAGGGTATCCTCACATAGCAGTAAGAGCCGAAGGGTGTGATGAACACCGTTGCCTACTGCTCCTCCTCGCAGAGGGCGATTTGGTGGTATCCTGAGTTGGCATTGAGGAAGCACAGGGATTCACTCCTTGCGGTGACGTCGATGACCTGGTCGATACGAGGCAGCGGGAAGGGGTCCTTCGGGCATGCCTTGTTCAGGTTCGTGTAATCGACGCACATCCTCCATTCTCCACTCTTGTTTTTGACGAGCATAGGGTTGGCGAACCACTCGGGGTGTTGTACCTCCTTGATGAAGTTGCCTAATAGGAGTTTGTCAATCTCAGCCCCGCTGGCCTGCCACTTCTGCTCGGCGAAGCGACACAATCTCTGCTTTACGGGTTGGGAGACTGGCTTGATATTGAGGGTGTGCTTGGCAATCTCTTTGGGGATGCCCGACATATCGGAAGGCTGCCAAGCGAAGATGTCCTGGTTGGAGCACAAAAACTTGATGAGCGCGGCCTCCTGTTCTTGGCCTAACACGATACCAACCCGGATCGTCTTGGATGGCTCTTCAGGGTCGATCTAGACCACCTTCTTGTCCTCCATGGGCTGGAAGGTTCCGGATGCAGCAGTATGGTCGGGCGTGCCTCCTGTCACGTTCTGTCGGTGTTTGCTGAGCTCCGCCTCTGCAACCACTGTCGATGCAAGCTTGCATGCATCTCGTTCGCATAGGAGATCTTGTCGTACATTCGATTGTATAGTGATGACTCAATTGGGGTCGGGCATCTTCATCTTGAGGTAGCCGTAGCTTAGGACGGCCATGAACTTCACGATAGCATGGTCGTCCTAGTATGGCGTGGAACGAGCCGTCACACTCGGGGACCTCAAACGTGAAGGTCTCTGTGCGAAAGTTTTCCTCGTCCCCAAAAGTGACGGGGAGGTCGACCTCTCTGAGCGGCATCACCTGTCCACTAGGAATTATACCATAGAAGGGTGCTCAAGCCGGCCGGAGGTGGGAGCATGGTATCCCTATAGCATCGAGGGTCTTGACATACAGGATGTTAAGGCCGCTCCCATCGTCTATCATTAGCTTGGTCAGGCGCTTGGTGCTGACTATCGGGTCCATGATTAGGGGCAGGCACCCAGCTCGCGGGAGATGGATGAGGTGGTCGGCCTGGTGGAACGTGATCCTCGTCCTGGACCACCAGAGAGGCGATGTGGCGGTTGTTATGGCCATGTTGAGCTCCCGGGCGAAGCGGGAGGTGATTGAGCGGGCTTGGTTGTCCCTGTGTGGGAGTGCGAGCAACCGTCGGTGGTGCTTCCTCTAGAGCTGCGGGTGGGCCTTCCTGTTAGGGGCAGGGTGACCAGCTGCCAGCCGTGGACCCGGGGGATGCTCGCATCATCGGTGAGGGAACCCTGGCTCCCTGGATTCGCGATCCGGCTCTGGGGGCGGATAGCTGCGTATTCCAAACAACCACCGTCACCGACAATGAAATCAGTGTTGCCGAAGGATATTTTCATGCCGGGTGAGAAGGTCGATCAAAGTGGAGCTATCGAGGTGAGGAAGAATGGAACGCGCGGCAATCCCCCTACCTGGCGCGCCAACTGTTGGCGTTGGATTTCTGACTAGTAACTAATGTGCCACGCGTTGGTCCTCGAGGTGGCCTAACTAAGAACACGAAGGAATTATACTGGTTAGGGCAAGGTGCCTTACGTCCAGTCTGAGGTGTCTCGTTGTTCTTTCTCAAAAATGGGGATGGTTCTTTTACAAGTGTGAGAGCGTGTCCCTAGGGGATCGCCTGACTTCTCTTTCTATACTCCTCTCATATGTCGGCTTGTCCTGTCGTATGTCGGACATGGAACTCGATGGAGTTGTCGTATCTGTAGTCTGCCAACGCGCCTTCCCCCATCTTGTCGTTAGAGTAGACCATACAGAGGCGCTCGCACGCCCCACGTACTGCTCCTCTTCGATCCCGTTGGAGTGACGGGTATTCAATGCGGTCGCTAGGGATTACACTCGAGTATCTTTCCACTTGACCCGGACGACACCTGCTCCACACTGAAGACCACCTGCCTCTCGCCTACCGAGGTCGGTCTCGAGCCTTCTCCCTGGGGTTTCCCTTTGTCTGAGACTCGAGGGTGGGACTCGCAGGCTGCCCAGGGCGTCGGGACCAGGATCGCTTTCCTACCCGCTCCGTCTTCTCCCATGCTCGAGCTCGGGCTCTTTCCTTCGTCGCCTCTTGTGTGGAGGCCTGTCGTCTCCCCTTAGGGGGTTGGGGTCGAGAACCCCGTTAGGTTGAGTTGATCAAAAGTGTCATGCAACATGTTTGGATCAATAACAGTGCATATGGAGGTTTTTGGGACGTGTCAAGTGGTGTTCCAAATGTGTGTGGAAGTCATGTGCACAAGTGCAAGGATGACACAAGGTTGTGACGTGATTCCAAAATGTTTGGACAATGAAAGTGAAGGTTGAACGTGTTTGAAATGTGTTGCACGTGTGCAAAGAGTGCATGGACATGGCAACATGGTTCCAAGGCGTGCTGAAAGTGTTTCAATATGTGTGGAGGTTGTCACAAGTTTGTGGCGTGATTCTAGCACGTTCGGACGTGAAAAAGTTGGTTTAGGGTAGGTTCAGATATGAATCCAGTTGTGGTCTGAATGGGATGGATTCAGACGTGCGTTTTGTTAGTAAATCAGGTTGTTTTGGCTAGAAATCAGCTGACTCCGAGTTGATAGCGAGTTCGGGCTGGAGAGTACAAGTTAAAGTCGGATTTTGAGTTGTTTGTATGCATAACTATTGTGGATGCGCCTAAAGAGTTTTTGAAGGTTAGGATTCTGATATATGTGCAAATAGATAGAGTATAGGTTAGGAGGTGTCATAGTTGAATAGGACTCTTTTTTATGTGTAATAGTTTGTTTCGGTAGCCTGGAGGCCATGTATATAAATAGAGGGACCTGGATACAAGCGAGGCATCCCTTTCAGCTGGATTTCATGTATTTCGGAATAAAAGTCATCGTTTGTGCCAAGCTTTTGCATCGTGATCCAAAAACTTTGTTTTCGCCGTTCGGACGCTGTTTTTCTTCATACTTATTCTATTTTTCGCGTCTGTTTAATTTCAGGCAGACCTTTCATCACATTTTGAGTTATAACTTTTGTTCTATCCATCTAATTGACATGATTCTTTTGGTGTTGGACTCATACCTTGATTCTCTATAATCTGTGAAGATTTTAAAGTCACTAGAGTCACAAATCAAAAGTCACACACAGGTTTTTACAGCATTTCAGATTGGTTATCCGCTCGGGTAGATCAGACTGACCTTTGCTCATGTTTTTTATTATAACTTGAATTTTACTCAACTTATTAACCTTGTTCCTATTGTGTTGGTTTCGTAACTAATTTAGCTACAATATACAAAGCTTTTATCACGTTTGTTATTGAAAAACCTACTTGCACACACGCATTTTCAAACAGATCAGTTTTTTGTTGAGTGGTTACCCCGCTCTGTTTGTTGATCTCATATCCTCCAATCCTACAATAGCTGTCCAATTCTCTAACAAACTCAAAATCTCATAGCAGACATTTGTCCTTCCGGAAAGTGAGTTGCAAAACTTCAATTCATATATTAAATCATTTAAATCCACATGACAAGAATCATTTAAAGAGAAAGTTTTTCCAAATCTAGTGCAACAATATGCAAGTTCAGTATCATCTAATGAGATTGAGATTCTTGATCTTAGTAAAAATACAAATATATTTTTAAATATTTGGAGTTCTTCAAATCTGTTTTTCAATGAGGTTGTCACCATATCAACTATGACTAAACTGTAATTAACTTCAAAAGCATTCTCAACTTGCAATATTACTTTGTCACTGCAATCAGATTTATCAAATTGTTTCTTTCTCATACCTTTGTGTTTCATTGGAAATGATGGCTCTACACTCATTTTAGTTGCAATCTCTTTTGCAATTTTAAAACTCGATTGAGACACTTCATTTATATAGTTATCAAATTATCGCTTCATACCTTCAATTTGTTGCAAGTCAAAGTCAATACCCATTGATGGTGATTGCATATTTTTGCTCACTATATACACAAATAATTTGCCATGCCAAATAACCATACTAAGAATAAACTCAAAATTACCAAGTAAGTATAATAAATCTTTGGCACCACTCTTTGTACCGGGCTCGGAATCACTATCTTTTCGTAACTGTGACAAAGTCGACCTTAATTGTGCAGCTTGATATCTTACTGTTTGTGAGGACTAGGGTTCCGACATTTCAGGAATCACATTGGGTGGTCTCGTGCGATGTGACACCCAACAACACACCTCAAAAGAACATCATATTACATAAGATAAGCTTGAATTTACATAGTCAAGTATAACACCAATATATTACATCAAAATATCTACAGCGGAAGTCTTATTATTAGCTCACGCTATCAAGCCTAAGCTAAGCATAATAATGATTCCATCCAGCATGTGGACGATCCACACTAGCATCACCATTGACTTATGGTGGCGTCCAGGGTTACTATTCAGCCGTATACCGTGAAGGGGGTGTGGCTTCCATGCCAAACTCTTTCTTATATGAGGCCATAGGTGACCCCTCACCTACAACAACAACTTATATAGCAACCGCTAGAACAAAGGGTCAGAAGGACTTATCCGTCTCAACCTAGCATGAAACTCTACATGCTGGAATGGATACTTGGGAAGGTAAAGATTTCGTAAAGAACTCGCCTACAAGTGGATCCTTATTTTCCTGTGTTAAGCCACCATTTTATGTTTAGGAAACATAAACTTAATGAGCACCATCACTATCACACACAATTTGCAATACAATACTTAATCATATTGACAATGTTATCTATCTTCCAACTACTCTTTCTTACTACGTCAAAACTCAGTGAACAAGCAGTACTCATATAACCGCGAGGGACGGTGATTCGAATCAGGAGACACCCGATATACACGATATGTATGCCCATACTAGAAGCTACCCAAGGCACGCTCTCTTTCTGCCGTACATGGCAACCTTTCACAAGGACACCCAATTGTTGAACTGGTCCTACCGTTCCGAGCGGGAGGCCCAACACAGAGCACCCGTCCTCGACATTGCCCGTTAGGGGATTTACACCTTGCTGCCCTCAACTAACTCATTTAAGACGGTGAGGAATGCCTCGACGACCAGGTTAACCAAGTTACATCGGTTTCCTGGGGCCCATATATCCAATATGTAACCGGTACAGTTCAAACTTGCTCAGCAGGGCTGCACACGGCACGGTCCTTGATCGACATTGGCAGAGCTACGCACACAAGACCTCCTCATCTTGCTGCACCCTACACCTCCGCCTCACCTCAAATTCATTTAAGTGTATCATTTTCGGGAACCAACCATGTGCCCCTATTCTGTCTCTCGCGAGTAGATTCCAACTGCTGACTTGTACTGAATCTTTCTACAACATTAGCTTAGCATTAATCTACACGATGGAGTCCTTTGCTACCCTTCTAATACAGGGATCATTTGGTCATGTATTTGGGGTTTCAAGCATCTCTAACCTAATGCACACCTCATTAATCAACCATATGATATAAAGTAAAACTTATGAAAGATCTTGTTAAATGCAATCTAGAGCTTGCCTTGTTGCTGCTCAAGATCCCAGTTAGTCTCCGGAGGAAGGCTTTCAAGTGGCTCCGGAGTCTTCTCGAGCTCGGCGACTAATCGATATGAAAGCAAATGCAAATGAACTTTATAATTTGTATGAGTAAAGATTATGTAGATAAATGAACTTGGTGGTATATGAACTCCAATGCCCCCCCTTAAATTTTTACAATAGCTAACATAGATCATAGATGACCTGTTAGCTAATTATCATGAATTCTTAAGTAAGTATGCATTTACATTAAATCCTTAAGGCTTTAATATTCTCTGAAATTCCAGAGAAAATTTGTGGCTATGACATGTAGAAAGTAAGTTTTCCATATAGTGCTGGTCCTACGGAGTCCATCAAAAATTGGTTTCTTTTTTTCTAAGCATTCTACAGGCAGATATGAATTTTACAAGTTTCTATGATTTTCTAAAATCGATTCTGTTATTTTTAGAATTTCCATGGACATAGGGCAAAGTTCCACTATTTACCTCATTTAGACATGTCCAATGAAGCTGAAATTTGGATAGAAAATCAAAGATATTACAAAGAAGGTTTTGGCCGAAATTGGGATTTATCCCTACAGTAGATCATCTGAAATTAATTTCCAAAGGTCTAATTAATGGATTTATGAATAGACTTCCAGTGATATTCATACCAATTAGATGGTAATGCTGGAAAGTACCGGTCACAAGGATTCTAAAAATTTTTGTTTGAGGATTCTTGGATAATCCTATTGAAAAGTATGAATTTCCAAAGTTTGCCCTCAAACTGGAACTATTTTTCTGTTGGAAATGTTTAAACAGTCGATCAGGCCCACTGGTTTAAAATGAGCCAATCCGGTTGAAGCAACACGGAGGCCACTGACTTAACCACGCAGGCACACGGGATCCCGCAGCCACAGCCGATCTCAAGCGCTGCACACAGTCACTGACATGTGGGGCCTGCCAGTCTTCATCTACCTCTCGACCCCGCGGTTTCCCACGGCGGCGCTCGACGGCGAGCTCACCGTCGACGCCTTCCTGGCCGTTTGGATAACCCAAACTCGCCGCTAGGGCCTAACTCAGCACTCTAAACACGCTGGTGACCTCAGCCCACGCCGGTGATTGACGGAACAGAGCTGGCCACGGTGGCAGCGGCTGGAAGCTCGCCGATGAAAGTGATCTAGCTCGGGAAGACCTTATTTCGATCTGGTTTTGTCCCACAGCATCACCGGACCACGTGGAGCATGAAAATGAACCAAGAAGCCGATGAAAACGGCCGAAACATGGAGCTCACCGGTGATTCGAGATTTTTCACCGCTGAGGGCAAAAACTAGGTGAACCCCGTGGTTTCCTGATCATTTCTTGTTCTTTTTCTTCCTATAGCCCCGCAAAGATGTCTAAAACATGTTCCTTAATGCACATGATCAGCCATGAATCATGTGATATGAACTCTACCCCAAAACCACTTCGGCTCATATGAACACAAGAAAGAGAATATGATAAGTACTCCGTGTATGATGGAGGAAACGATGAGCGACTTTCACCACAAGCAAGAGTGGACCACAACGCACCTTTTCGCTTCTGTGAACAACACAAGAGGATGCACGGATTGGTGAGGTGACGCTGAACCGAGGAGGGCGATGAATTGTTCGTCCAGGAATTGATCGCTCGATCGGGAGAACGACCGGTGCTTGGTTGTTTAAATAGCCAAATGACTCGGTGATAAGATTGGTTCTCATTTACAGCAGCTCTCCATGAAGGACTTACCGCCGAGGCTCGGCGATCGTGCTGGAACGCCAGTGTCGATCACGCGCGCGTACGAGAGACAGGAAGAAAATGGTACTCTCTCAAACCGACATGTGGGACCCACCTCCCCTCTTATCCACTTTGTAAATTCAGTTTAAAATAGTAAACCAATTCAATAAGTTGTAAAAAGTAGCAACTAGACTAAACTGAATATGAGGAACCTAATGGTGCAACCAATTTGGATTTGGACAAAGTTGAATTTTGTATTTGATGTTTGAATTTGAACTTGGATTCCTACTTTGTTTAGTCCAAATAAATGGTAAACCTAGTCCAAACTCAATGAAATTTGGCAGGGATACTATTTGGTATATGGAGAACCTATTTATGAATTCAGGTCTCCAAGTTTGCCATGTCTGACAGTAAAATTCAGAATTTGAATATTGAACTCTACTTTATGCAATACTACTTATTTTCAATAAAGCAAATCAGCTCCAAACTTGTATAAATTTGGTAGCCTGTCTAATTTTAATATGTAGGACTCAAATGTGAGATCATATTGTGATATATTCAATACTATATTTGAATCTCAGATTTAACTTGGATCTCACATCTTTTGATTTAAAATTTTAATTCCCCCCTTTTTTGAGCTGCCCTAAACTTGTTGAATTTTGTGGGATTTCACATTGTTTTAACACTTTTGGTCCAATTCTCTCAACGAGTATTGCACACTGAGTTCATGGTTAAATTTAGAATGTGGTCAAGCAACACTTTCCATCTTTTAGTAGAACTAAAAAATAACACATATATTTGTTGCACAAACCCAAGAAAAAAGAATTTATAGGATTTTCCATATCACAAATAGTAAGATTAATACTATAGCATATACAAAGTCCTTCTATTGACATTTAGAAATTGTCTTTGCACTCCCTGGTGTTTTCCTTTCATATTGGATCAATTGTCACAACCTCAACCCCTCATATTAGCAATATTAAGACCAACAGATTTTATTGACTCCAACAATACATTAAAAAGGCCCAAACCAGATGTAGTCATACACTTCCAAGAATGGTAGAAATTACTCAATCTTTATTTTGATGTAAGACATTAATACAACGAACTATCAAAGTCATTTGTTCTTGATGACTCACATCTAGGGTACAATCAAGAATAATAGAAAAATATTAGGCCTTTCTATAACTTTCTATGATAGAAATATTATAACTTAAAAGAGAAATCAACTCATTCTGAATTTTAATAATGAGGTAATAATAATGAATTTCTTTGCCTTAAATGTGTCTAAGGTGTTTGTCAAAGTGTTCTCTACGATACTTCCCCCGGTACTGCTACTGGAGCATTCCACGGAGGTTCGTTGTTTGGAGGGTCTAACATCCCTAGATCGATCGAGCTTAAGAACACAGGATGAACACCAGGAGTTCCGTGGTTCAGGCCGTCAGAGCATAAAACCCTACGCCCACGGGAGTGTGTGTGCTGTATTGCTTGATCTTGCGCGTGTGTGAGAGGGTTGGGAGATCAAAGATCCCTCTTTAGGAGGATGCCCGATCCTTTTCTGTCTCAAGGCCGAGCAGTTACACTTTGACCCGAGGCCCGACAGGTGGCCCTGCGGTTGTTCGTACCCTATACACGATCTAGGGTATTTATAGCTACTTGTAGTGCTCTCTGTTGATGGAGTTAATAATGTGTACAGGGGTCCCGATCTTCCGAAAGGTTCTTATAACTCTCGATTTGGTGGAGACTTGACACAAATCGATCCGGCTTCCGAACAACACGTTCTAAACCCTGCAATCGCAGCACCACGTCTCCTCAGGTTATCAACCAATACTGCGCGGTTGACCTCGGCAAGAAGGCTAATCCTTGCCTGCGAATCGAAGAACACAATCAAGAACAAGAAAGAATGCAACCAAATTGCTGAAAGATATGAAACACTCAAGTTGGGGTCTCACAAACCAATGAACGGCGAAACTGCTCTTGACAGAATAATCTAAGCAAAACCCAGCTGTTTGTGACGGCGGCTAGGGGGTATAAAGGAGGTGGAGGACGACCAGGGGGGTGCTGGGGTCGTGACCTAACCTTAAGACACGTACATAATGGACTTGGACTCGATACAAGGCCCAATGGCCCAACTAGGTGATGCAACGCCCTGACAGACTCTAAACTTTATATTGTTTCGAAGTTTACCGTAGACTCCGAGGGAATTTTGACGTGGGGCCAGTTCCATTGGAAAGTTTTTCCTCTCAGCTTTCCGTGCATATGTAGAACGTAAAAAACGGAGTCCGTATGCCTCCTGTGCATCCATTTTAAGGTGGATTGCTCCTGGCCCCGAGTTGGACTCGAGTTTGAGTTGGGCTCGGTCTCTAACTTCTTGTTGGCGTATTTTCTGGTCCTCCACGCCTCCAAACTCCTCTCCATGTATCTCCGTGTCCTCTCCATGGTTCCTAATCATAATTAATCCATTAGGTAGCAACATACTCTAAAATTCACATATAAAGAATTGTTCAGGAACGAGCTCACCTCTAAATTCAATTGTCGTGCTCGAGCTCTAGTAATTGGACCTTGCATGTCTATCATAATTAATCCATTATGTAGCAACATACTCTAAAATTCACATATAAAGAATTGTTCAGGAACGAGCTCACCTCTAAATTCAATTGTCGTGCTCGAGCTCTAGTAATTGGACCTTGCATGTCTACCATGTGAGTGTTGTGTATATCTGCAGGAGTGATTTCCACATCATCCCCCCCTCTTGCATTGGAGTCGTCCTTGACTCAAGCTCATCTTCTTCTCCCAAATATGGCCTCAAATCTGAAATGTTAAAGGTGGAACTAACCCCAAACTCGGGAGGCAACTCAAGTTTATATGCATTATCATTAATCTTCTCAAGTATTTTAAAAGGACCATCAGCTCTAGGCATCAATTTAGACTTTCTCAGTTTTGGAAATCTATCCTTTCTCAAGTGTAACCAAACTAAATCACCCGGTTCAAGTCTAACTTCCTGCCTACCTTTACTACCAGCAATTCTATATTTTTCATTCATCCTTTCAATATTGTGTTTAGTGGTCTCATGAATTTTCAAAATAAAATCAGCACGTTCCTTTGCATCATTATGAGTTCTCTCACTAGTAGGTAAAGACAAGATATCAATAGGAGCACGAGGATTGAATCCATACACTACCCGAAAAGGACTTACCTTGGTGGTAGAATGTGTTGCCTAATTATATGCAAACTCCACATGTGGCAAAAATTCTTCCCACATCTTTAAATTTTTCTTCAAAACAGCTCTCAACATGGTGCCCAAAGTGCGGTTCACTACTTCTGTTTGCCCATCAGTTTGTGGGTGACATGTTGTAGAGAACAACAGTTTTGTACCCAACTTGTTCCATAGGGTGCGCCAAAAGTGACTCAAAAATTTAGCATCACAATCTGAAACAATAGTAGAAGGCATACCATGCATGATAGGAGGATGAGTCCCGATCTTCCGAGAGGTAGGGTAAACTTAATTGGGTGGAGATCTCGACGTTGATGATCCAAGGCTCCGAACGAACGAAACCCCTCAATCACTACACCATTGCTCCGTTGGTTGTCACCCGTTTCACATGAATGACCTCGTCACGAAGGCTTATCCCTGCAAGCGCAATCAAGAACACAAGCAAGAACAGAGAAGTTGCCATCAAAACTGATTTGATCAATAATTTGGGGTCTCACAACCGATGATCGGTGACACTGTTCAATGACAGATTGTAACTAAGCAAAAACCCGACCCTAATGTGGTGACAGGTGCTGTATAAAAGGAGTTTAGGGGCGTGCAAGACCCCTGGACGCAACCCTAATGGGCTTCCACACGATACACGGGCCAGCAGCCCAAAAGGCGGTGGTGCAGCACCGGACAGATTCTGGACGCCCACTTGTTTCGCTGATTCCCGTCAACTTAGAAGGAATTTTGAGGTCGGGCTGCTTCCATTGGAAGCTTTATAAAATCACGGTTCCAATCATATATAGAACGTCCAAATCCGACTCCGTATGTGTCCGAGACGTCAGTTTTGGTGAAGGCAGCTCCTGGAGCCCGAGGTGGAGTCGAAGTCGAGTTGTACTTGGGCTCCTCCTTGGTGTGCACGTCCTATATCCTCCTCCTTGACTCCTTGGACTCCTCCCAGCCCTTGCTGGTCCTCTCCATTGTTCCTAATCAATAAAACATGCATGGAAACAAGCGTAAGTTCCGAAAAACAATTGACAAGGTTAGAACGTACCTGGAGATCCAATTGTCGTGCACGTGCTCTAGTGATCGGTCCTTGCATTGTATGCAAAGGAGAGATGTCCTCATCAATGCAAGCGAACAATCTCTTTGAAAAAAAGGTCGGCAATACGTACAACATCATCACTTTTTTGACATGGTATAAAATGTGCCATCTTGGAAAAACGATCCACCATAACAAAAATGTTGTCCCTCCCCCTCTTAGTCCTAGGCAATCCCAAAACAAAGTCCATAGAGATATCCACCCAAGGAATGGAAGGAGTGGGAAGAGGCATGTATAAACCATGTGGATTCAAACGGGACTTAGCTTTCTGACATGTGGTGCAGCGAGCCACAAACCGCTCTACATCTCTCCTCATCTTTGGCCAAAAGAAATATGTGGCCGGAACATCCTCCGTCTTCTTTGCGCCAAAATGGCCCATCAAACCTCCACCATGTGCCTCCTGTAATAACAAAAGACGAATGGAACCAACTGGAATGCATAGGCGGTTAGCTCTAAACAAGAATCCATCATCCAGTACAAATTTATTCCAGGTATGACCTTTTCTACAATGCAGCAACACATCTTTAAAATCAGCATCAAGAGCATATTGTTCTTTAATTGATTCAAGTCCAAAAATTTGACAATCAAGTTGGTACAGCATATTATATCGTCTAGACAATGCATCAGCGATCAAATTATCCTTCCCTTTCTTATGTTTAATGACATAAGGAAAAGACTCAATAAATTCAATCCATTTTGCATGTCTACAATTCAGATTATTTTGAGAACGAATATGCTTTAGCGATTCATGATCAGAATGAATAACAAATTCTTTAGGCCATAAATAATGACGCCATGTCTCTAAGCATCGTACGAGAGCATAAAATCCTTTATCATATGTGGAGTAATTCAAGACAGGACCATTAAGTTTTTCACTAAAGTATGCAACCGGTTTACCACCTTGCAGTAAGACACCACCAATGCCAACTCCACTAGCATCACATTCAAGTTCAAAACTCTTACTAAAATCAGGAAGTTGCAGCAATGGTGCGTGTGTAAGCTTGTCCTTCAAGGTGTCAAAGGACTCCTCTTGTGCTTTCCCCCAATGGAACACCACACCTTTCTTAGTCAACTCATGCAATGGGGCAGCAATAGTGCTAAAATCCTTGATGAAACGTCGGTAGAAACCTGCAAGACCAAGAAAACTCCTTATCTGTGTGATGGCTTGAGGTATTGGCCAGCTCTTGATCGCTTGAATTTTCATCTCATCCACCTCAATTCCCTATGGAGTCACAACATAGCCAATAAATGAAACTCGATTCGTACAAAAGATGCACTTCTCAAGGTTACCAAATAAACGTGCATCTCTCAAAGTATTAAAAACAACACGTAAATGATCCATATGTTTATCCAATGACTTGCTATAAATCAAGATATCATCAAAGTAAACCACCACAAATTTTCCAATAAAAGCTCTCAAAACCTCATTCATCAAACGCATGAATGTACTTGGTGCATTAGTTAAACCAAAAGGCATTACTAACCACTCATACAACCCAAATTTGGTTTTGAAAGCTGTTTTCCATTCATCTCCCAATTTCATTCTTATTTGGTGGTAACCACTACGCAAGTCAATCTTAGTGAAAATTATAGAACCACACAACTCATCAAGCATGTCGTCTAGCCTAGGAATAGGATGACGATACCTTATAGTAATATTGTTAATGGCTCTACAATCAACACACATACGCCAAGTACCATCTTTCTTAGGAACCAAAAGTACAGGAACAGCACAAGGGCTAAGGCTTTCACGTACATACCCACGGTCCAAAAGGTCTTGGACTTGCCGCTGAATTTCCTTAGTCTTTTTGGGGTTCGTCCTATATGCAGCACGGTTTGGCAAAATTGCACCTGGAATCAAATCAATTTGGTGTTCAATCCCTCTCAAAGGTGGAAGTCCCGGGGGTATCTCAGCTGGAAAAAAATCCTCATACTCTTGCAACAAGTTAGTAACTGCTGGAAGAAAAGACCTAGAAATATCATCAATGGAGAACAAAACTTGTTTGCACACCAATGCACATCAAATATCATGATAAAAAATTTCAGCAAGGTCTGATTTTGTAGCAAGCATTACACGACCCTTCAATTTAATTCCCTCAGTCTTAGAACTAGGTGTAGATCTCTCATTATTTGGTGGTAACACAGAATTAATGACTTGTTGATTTTCTGATTTAGAACTACTAGAAATTCTAGCTCTCTCCCTATCAGCTTGTACAATTTCAGCAGGAGTTAAAGGTAGCAAAGTAATTTTCTTTCCTTTATGCATAAAAGTATATTTATTACTTCTACCATGGTGCAAAGCATCCTTATCATGTTCGCAAGGTCGACCCAATAAAAGTGAACACGCTTGCATGGGTACCACATCACAATAAATGGAATCAACATATGTACCAATAGAAAATGAAATTCTGCAAGTTTGTGTTACCTTAGCTCTTCCAGAATCATTCAACCATTGAATATAGTACAGATGTGGGTGTGGTCGTGTATTCAAGCTAAGCTTCTTGACTAATTCAGAACTCACCAAGTTGTTGCAGCTTCCTCCATCAATGATGACACGTGCTCGCCGGTTCTTGATGACAAAGAAAATCTGAAACAAATTATGGCGTTGCAATCTATCAAGTTGTTGTACCTGTGTGTTCAGCACCCGCTGCACAATGATGTTCTTGTAGGCTGATGTGTCTTCACTCCCAAAAACATGTCCCTCATCATTGTCCGTGGCAGCTTCATCATCATTGTTGTCTTCGACATTGGAGGTGCTGATGTATCCTCCCTCTTCTGTAGCCATGTATGCCTGCTGACCAGGACAATCTTTTTGCACATGACCAAGACCATGGCAGCGGTGGCACTGAATGTCGGAAGTGCGTCCTGTTGAAGCAACGGTGTGACGCCCTCAATTCTGTGGAAAACCACGGAACCGAGAACTAATGCATATGTGTGCCCAGGATGTTTATCACACATACACATACGTTCCACAAACTGAATTCAGATTATATATTACCACGAATAACAGAGTTTATTACAGCACCTCATGAGTCTTGGACTCATGCTCACAGCGCAAGTCCTTATTTCTACGCAGCGGAATTCTTATTTAAATGCGGAAGCAAAAACTAATGCGGAAGCAAAACTAAGCAGAAGTGGCTCCATCTCTATTCCCTCCACAGGCAAGGTTGAGAACAGATCACACGCCATAATGCTCTACTCGGTCTTCATAGTAGCCTTCTCTTGCTGTTGATGAAGAAATAATAATGCAAGTTTGAGCATAATGATGTACTCAGCAAGTGCGGGAATAACACATGATATGCAGCTCATAAACAAGGTAGGTATAAAAGGCTTATTTACAGAAAAGCAAATTTATAAAACCATTGATAAAACAGCAACTTAACTTTAGATGAATGTAGTCTCAGCATGTGTTAAATTACCAACATACCTCCATCACTTCCCGTGTTCCATCCGAACATTAACCAATCCTTTACTCATACTCACGAATACCTCCTCGTATTCGCTACCATCTCATCTCATAAAACAACCTCGTCTCGCACCGAGACCAATCTCATGTCATGACCCATTAGTCATGCAACCATCTCATCTCCCGAACTCACAGTCCCAAACCAAACCATAATCAATGACCATAACCAAGAACCTTCCCAATAACCATTCCAATAACCACCCCAATAATCTAATCATGGCAGTTTAGCCAGGTGCTCATGACCGTAAGCTCGGCTATCATGATAGTTTTAATAACTCTGCAGAGTTTGCACCTCTTTACCCACAAGTTTGTGATTTCGTCACCCGTCGGCGACTGCAGAACCTCCATTATACCAGTACACATCCGTCGGTGTATGGTCAAGAGATCACAAAATAGCCTTTATAAAGGGGTTACTAGATGTATGGACTCACTAAGGTTTCACCGGCAGGCTAGAATCTCCAATTCTCCCACCCACGGGCCCCCTCTTGTGCCATGCGGTTCCCAGGGCAGTCCTCACTCAACTCCCATTCCCCGCGCCTTCCACAGTCCATAACACTCTAGCAACTTACCTAATTACTCAGCTAAGCCGCACCCATACTTGGCCTTGTGGTGGCACTGTTATCCTGGCATGTGCATGCATGAACCGGTCCTTAGATCTACGGCAAGCAAAACCACCATCTCATGCTACCACATTCACAAACCCAGGCTTGCCTAGATCTCCCCCTCCCCGATCCATGTTCATTATTAACATCAGTTTCTTTTTATCAATACGAGTGCAGTTAGCTATGTATCTCGCTTCCCAATCCCATGGACTCAGCAAAGCATAAAGCAAAAACCATACCCGACTCATAAACTTCCCAGGCGACAAGGATGGTTTAATCAAAACTAGTAAACTCCTATAAAAGGGTTTCCCATCATGTTTGACTCAGTACGCACACCTTTCCGCAAATCAAAACAGTTTTACCCAAAACATAGGATCAACATGGTCAAGGAGCACTTGCCTTGTTCTTGCGGTTCCGGTTGTTCTTGATTCTCAAAACCTTGTTGCTGCAGCTCGTCATAGACAGCTCCCTGAACCTGTCTTGCTATGTAGGATTCACGTGCATACAAGATTCACAGCAATCAGTATTATTCACAAAACCCTAAACTAGATGCGATGATGTACATGCATGCTATCCTATGATTAGATTGATCTGTACGTGTTCTTGCATGGCTTGCATGGACAGAGGTATTCGGATCAAAGGTGGTTGTGGTGATGATCTTGTCTTTAGATCAAACTGATCATCGAGTGATCTGCCCACGAGAAAGCTTCTGTTCGAAAGGAATCGAAGAACAGATGCAAGAGACGAACAACATGATGTCGTAAGGTGGTATTGAAGTCCTACCTCACGTTCTTCTTGTCTTCGAGGTCCTCCTCAGACTGCTTGGTTCTTCTCCGATGATCTCCCTTGTTTGTGCTTCGGCGATGTTTTGCTTGGCGAGTTAGGGCTAGAGCTCTAAGTCATCGGCTCAGGAGTTGAAAGAGAAGTTCGTGATTTCGGCCAGAGGTTTTGGGTTCTATTTATAATTGGGAAGAGAAGAGTCCTAATCTGATTGGATCCCGAATAAAAGTTTTATTCAGATCTTGTTGGATCCTGACGTCTTATCTTTGGTAACATTGTGGAGTTTGGATCGGTTCCCGTTGTGTACCGGTGTCTTTACGCGTAACAGCTGCTCCAGAATTTGTTACCTCCGGGATGATGAGCTCCGGAAGCTCCACGTGTCCTCCGGGCCTGGTATCTCTTCATCCGCAGAGACGAGCTCCGGTCGTGCCGCGTGTCAATCGATCGAGACCTCCCTCTTCTTTGGAGGTGAGCTCCGCGCACGCCACGTGTGGGCGCCGGTCTTTCCGCCTTTCCTTCCCTCAGGGACACGCCCCGAGGTCGACACGTGTTTAGCAGCGACGGACCTCCGGAGATAAGCTCCGGTGGCGACACGTGTTCAATAGATCCGGATTTCTCGGAGATGGGTTCCGAAATTAACACATATCCCGTGCGACTGGTCCCCTAACTTCCGCGAGGACTAGCTCCGTAGATGACACGTGTCCTGCGGAAATGCCTTTGCTTCTTCCGCAGAGGCTAGCTCCATGGGCAACACGTGTCCCACAGGGTCGAACCTTTTTTCCAATTGCGGAGGTGTCCCCCGAGCCTGCCACGTAGCCAGCTTGGCGGCGGCCTCCCCCCCATTTTGCAGGGATGAGCCCCGATCACGCCACGTGGCCTGCTGGTCGTGGAAGTTGCCTTCGGCGCTCTCTGAAGGCTTTATTGGCTATTCTTTTGATAATTTTCTCTGTTCCTATTTTTCATTAAAATGTTTCCTTTTCATAGGACACGAGCATATGCTGACACCCGAGATGAGGGTGTCACAAATCTACCCCCCTTAAATTGAATCTCGCCCTCGAGATTCGTTAGTAGAAAATAGATGGGGAAATTCTGCCTTGATATCCTCTTCTCGCTCCCATGTGGCTTCAGCTTCAGTGTGATGGCTCCATTGTACCTTGCACCATCGAATCACCTTGTTTCGGGTGACCCTTTCTTTTACGTCCAAGATTCGGATAGGGTGTTCTGCGTAAGTCAGGTCCTCTTGAAGTTTAAGTTCTCCCATTGATACTTGTTCCTCTGGTATCCTCAAGCACTTCTTGAGCTGGGATACATGAAACACGTCATGTACGTTGCAGAGGTGGTTTGGGAGCTCTAGTTGATAGGCTACTTCTCCTCGCTTATCCAAAATCTTAAATGGTCCGACGTAGCGAGGTGCTAGTTTGCCTTTGACGTTAAAACGTCGTTGGCCTCGGATAGGCGATACCTTAAGGTATACGAAGTCTCCAACTTCAAAGGTCAACTTCCTTCGCCTGTTGTCCGCATAGCCTTTCTGTCGTGACTGAGCAGCCTTTAAGTTCTCCCGTATCGTTTGGACTTGCTTTTCAGCCTCTTGTAGTACTTCGGGTCCAAACACCTGGTTCTCTCCAGTCTCGTTCCACAACAGCGGCGTTCTACACCGTCTGCCATATAAGGCTTCGAAAGGCGACATCTTCAAGCTAGCCTGATAGCTGTTGTTATAGGAGAACTCGGCATACGGTAAACTCCTATCCCAACTACGCCCACGTTTCAAGGCGCAAGCTCTCAGCATGTCCTCCAAAATTTGGTTTGTCCTCTCGGTTTGCCCATCTGTCTGTGGGTGATATTCGGAGCTAAAATCCAGTCGTGTACCCATGGCTTTCTGCAACTTCCTCTAGAATCTAGAGGTAAACTGAGAACCTCGATCTGAGATTATCCTCTTCGGAATTCCATGAAGGCACACGATCTGCTCTATGTACAACTCTGCCAACTGTGTAATGTTGTAACTGGTCTTTACCGGAAGAAAATGGGCGGTTTTCGTCAACCGGTCCACAATGACCCAGATGGAGTCGTATCCTGACTGAGTTCGTGATAATCCGACAATAAAGTCCATACTGATGTCTTCCCATTTCCATTCAGGTATTTTCAAAGGTTGCAACAATCCAGCGGGTTTTTGATGTTCAGCTTTTACCCGTTGGCATGTGTCGCATGGGGCAACGTATTCAGCTATATCCCTCTTCATACCATCCTACCAATAGCAAGTTTTCAAATCCTTGTACATTTTGGTGCTCCCTGGCTGTATGGAATAGGGTGAATCATGTGCCTCCTTCAATATCATGTCGCGAAGGTGTTTTGGCACACAAATCCTTTTTCCTAGCCAAAGCGTACCCTTTTCATCCTCCTTGAAATCCTTTTCTATCCCCTGTCGGATTCTTTCTTTGATCTCCTTGATCCCCTCGTCCGTTGCTTGTCCCTTTCTTATTTCTTGCTCCAATGAGGAGTGGATTTCCATCGTTTCCATGTTATTCAAGAATCCGAGGTGTAACTGTTCGAACTCCTTACGTAGTTCGGGTGGTAGCTCCCGAACCGTGAGTTGGTGGCATGCTCCCTTTCTGCTCAATGCGTCAGCGACCACATTGGCCTTCCCGGGGTGGTAATTGATTCCTACATCATAATCCTTGATGAGTTCTAACCATCGACGTTGCCTCAAATTCAAGTCCGTTTGTGTAAATATGTACTTGAGGATTTTATGATCTGTATAGATCTCACATCGATGACCAAGGATATAATGTCTCCAAATCTTCAATGCATGCACCACTGCTGCTAACTCCAAATTGTGTGTAGGATAGTTAAGCTCGTGCTTCTTTAATTGTCGTGAGGCATAGGCTACCACTTGTCCTTCCTGCATGCGTACACACCCGAGCCCTTGTCTGGATGCGTCACAATATATGTCAAAGCTCTTGCTTACGTCTGGCAATACCAGAACTGGTGCTGTGATTAGCCTTTTCTTGAGTTCCTCAAAACTTTCTTGGCAGGCTTGTGTCCATTAAAAGACCTTTCCCTTCATTAGCAACTCCGTCATAGGTTTTGCTATCTTAGAGAAGTCTTTAATGAAGCGACGATAGTATCCTGCCATTCCAAGGAAACTTCGAATATCCCTCACACTCTTAGGTTGGTCCCACTTTAGAATATCCCTCACCTTTCCAGGATCAACCGATACCCCTTCCTTGGAGATGATGTGGCCTAGGAAAGATATTTCCTTTAGCCAAAATTGGCATTTGTTGAGCTTGGCATACAACTGATGCTCGCGCAACTTCTGCAAGGTCAATCTCAGATGTTCTTTATGCTCCTCCTTACTTTTTGAATACACCATAATGTCGTCGATAAAAACCACGACGAACTTGTCCAAGTACTCCATGAAAACCTTGTTCATAAGGTACATGAAGTATGCGGGTGCATTTGTCAATCCAAAGGACATAACGGTATATTCATATGAACCATATCGTGTCCGAAAGGCTGTCTTAGGTATATCGGAGGGCTTAATCATCAGCTGGAAATATCCCGACCGAAGATCAATTTTGGAGAATACTTGGGCTCCTTTCATTTGGTCGAACAGGTCCTCTATACGGGGCAGAGGGTATTTATTCTTGATTGTCACCTCGTTTAGAGACCTGTAGTCCACGCACATTCTTTGGGTTCCGTCTTTCTTGTCCACGAAAAGTACCGGGGCTCCCCACGGTGACGAACTTGGACGGATAAAACCCTTCTCCAACTGTTCTTGAATTTGCTTCTTTAGTTCAACTAATTCGTTGACGGGCATCCTATATGGTCTCTTAGCTATGGGTGCAGTTCCAGGTACCAAATCTATGGCAAACTCAATATCCCGGTCAGGTGGCATACCTGGAAGTTCTTCCGGGAACACATCCAAAAATTCCTGAACCACTGGAATGTTGTCCAATGCTACTACTTCAACATGGTTCAGATCCGCTCGTTCGGTCGCCTGCGGGGCTGACTCAAACTCGACACGGATACCGTGTTCGTTTGTCAACTGCACGCTTCTCTCAGCGCATTGGATTACTCCATTGTGCTTGCTTAACCAGTCCATTCCGAGTATGATGTCAATTCCATGGGAGTCCAAGACAATAAGGTTGGCAAGGAAATCTACCCCCCTTATTTTAAGGCTTACCTTAGGACATACTATACTAGTCCTCATTTCTCCTCCGGGAGAATTAACTAACATAGCACATTCTAGGTGGGATACGGGTAGATGATGTTTGGCAACATATTTGGATGATATGAAGGAATGCGATGCTCCGGAATCAAATAAAATGGTGGCTGGGTTGGAGTTGACAAGGAACATACCAATTGCGACGTCCTCAGCCTGTTGTGCTTCCTCAGCAGTGACATGGTTAACGTGGCCACGAGCATAGTTCTGCGGTCCACGGTTCCCTTGGTTGTCTCCTCCGTTTGGTCGCTGGTTCTGCTTGGGCACGTTACCTTGCTGTCCAGGGCCTCTCTTCGGGCACTGGTTAGCGAAGTGGCCTACTTCTCCGCATGCAAAGCATGCCCTGTTGCCTACGGCAGCAGGTACGTTGGGGCGGGGGTTTTGAACAGGAGCGCCATTGTTAGGCCGGGGCGCAGGAGGCATGGGCACACGAGGTGCCGGTGCAACGAGCCGTTGCTGTGGTGGCTGACCAGAGCGGTACGTAGGAGTGGTCGATCCATACTGCGGTGCAGGGGGCATGTACCTAGGTCGTACGTTGCTCCCTTGGGGCTGGTATGGCAGCTTCCTTTTGCACTCTCGCTCGATCTCTCGGATCTTGCTTTCCACCACAATAGCCTTATCAACTAGCTTCTGGAAGCTTACGTAGTCATTGTTGAGGAGCTGAACTTGGATCTCATTGTTCAACCCTCTCATGAACAGGTACTGCTTCCTCTGATCTGAGTTGACATCTTCGGGGGCATACCGGGACAGTTGTATGAACTTGTTGAGGTATTCGTTCACACTTTTCTGCCCTTGGCGGAGACCTTCAAACTCCTGCCTCTTGATCATCATTACGCCAACAGGGATGTAGTGGAAGCGGAAACTTTCCTTGAACTCAGTCCAAGTAATTGTCTCCGGGTTGGCATGGGCGTTGCTCAAGGCATCCCACCAGTCAGCAGCTGCTCCCATCAGTTGGTGCGATGCAAAGAGAACCTTCTCTCGGTCGTTGCACTGAACAATGGCAAGCTTCTTCTCCATGGATTTCAACCAATCATCGGCCTCCATTGGATCGCTTGCTTGAGCAAAGGTGGGTGGTCGAGTCCTCATGAACTCTCCTAGCCTGTTATGAGCCGGTGGTGGTGGTGGCAGTGGTGCCGGAACGGGGTGTTGGTTGGCCTGCAACTGACCCAAAGTTTGGATCATGGTTTGCATAAGCTGGTTTTGCATGGCCATCAACCTTTCTAGGTTGTTTTCGCCAGCTCTGGGGTTAGCAGGAACTTCCTCGTGGTCATCTTCCTGGACGTTCCTTCGGCTGGCGTTACCTCTCACCATCTGTGAGGGGGAACGAAATAGAATAGAAGGTTAGAAGATTAGGTAGGTCTTATATGCATCAAGGTGAGTTGGACTATATATATTAGCCCTTATGAGGATGTGATCAAGTGCCGATGCATTTCACTCCTCTTTCTTCTTACGTGTGAATATGGGCAACGTTTTTGAGACGTCCCACCATTAACACTAAGCACATATTCACAATTAATCATTACAAGGGCCCACTCAACTCCTATTCAAGGATGGTTTCCTATGTCAAGGTGGTTTCAAGGCCAATCCAAGTTATTCATCCTAGGATGCTTCCTTTGGTCCGCGTAGCTTCTATTTAGGGGTATAACTTGCTGTTAACCCGTGATTCTAATATCAATCTAAGGTTTCTATCTAGGCGTGTAATCCTACTGTCAACCCGTGGCTCTGATACCACTCTGTGACGCCCTCAATTCTGTGGAAAACCACGGAACCGAGAACTAATGCATATGTGTGCCCAAGATGTTTATCACACATACACATACGTTCCACAAACTGAATTCAGATTATATATTACCACGAATAACAGAGTTTATTACAGCACCTCATGAGTCTTGGACTCATGCTCACAGCGCAAGTCCTTATTTCTATGCAGCGGAATTCTTATTTAAATGCGGAAGCAAAAACTAATGCGGAAGCAAAACTAAGCAGAAGTGGCTCCATCTCTATTCCCTCCACAGGCAAGGTTGAGAACAGATCACACGCCATAATGCTCTACTCGGTCTTCATAGTAGCCTTCTCTTGCTGTTGATGAAGAAATAATAATGCAAGTTTGAGCACAATGATGTACTCAGCAAGTGCGGGAATAACACATGATATGAAGCTCATAAACAAGGTAGGTATAAAAGGCTTATTTGCAGAAAAGCAAATTTATAAAACCATTGATAAAACAGCAACTTAACTTTAGATGAATGTAGTCTCAGCATGTGTTAAATTACCAACATACCTCCATCACTTCCCGTGTTCCATCCGAACATTAACCAATCCTTTACTCATACTCACGAATACCTCCTCGTATTCTCTACCATCTCATCTCATAAAACAACCTCGTCTCGCACCGAGACCAATCTCATGTCATGACCCATTAGTCATGCAACCATCTCATCTCCCGAACTCACAGTCCCAAACCAAACCATAATCAATGACCATAACCAAGAACCTTCCCAATAACCATTCCAATAACCATCCCAATAATCATCCCATCTAATCATGGCAGTTTAGCCAGGTGCTCATGACCGTAAGCTCGGCTATCATGATAGTTTTAATAACTCTGCAGAGTTTGCACCTCTTTACCCACAAGTTTGTGATTTCGTCACCCGTCGGCGACTGCAGAACCTCCATTATACCAGTACACATCCGTCGGTGTATGGTCAAGAGATCACAAAATAGCCTTTACAAAGGGGTTACTAGATGTATGGACTCACTAAGGTTTCACCGGCAGGCTAGAATCTCCAATTCTCCCACCCACGGGCCCTCTCTTGTGCCATGCAGTTCCCAGGGCAGTCCTCACTCGACTCCCATTCCCCACGCCTTCCACAGTCCATAACACTCTAGCAACTTACCTAATTACTCAGCTAAACCGCACCCATACTTGGCCTTGTGGTGGCACTGTTATCCTGGCATGTGCATGCATGAACCGGTCCTTAGATCTACGGCAAGCAAAACCACCATCTCATGCTACCACATTCACAAACCCAGGCTTGCCTAGATCTCCCCCTCCCCGATCCATGTTCATTATTAACATCAGTTTCTTTTTATCAATACGAGTGCAGTTAGCTATGTATCTCGCTTCCCAATCCCATGGACTCAGCAAAGCATAAAGCAAAAACCATACCCGACTCATAAACTTCCTAGGCGACAAGGGTGGTTTAATCAAAACTAGTAAACTCCTATAAAAGGGTTTCCCATCATGTTTGACTCAGTACGCACACCTTTCCACAAATCAAAACAGTTTTACCCAAAACATAGGATCAACATGGTCAAGGAGCACTTGCCTTGTTCTTGCGGTTCCGGTTGTTCTTGATTCTCAAAACCTTGTTGCTGCAGCTCGTCGTAGACAACTCCCTGAACCTGTCTTGCTATGTAGGATTCACGTGCATACAAGATTCACAGCAATCAGTATTATTCACAAAACCCTAAACTAGATGCGATGATGTACATGCATGCTATCCTATGATTAGATTGATCTGTCCGTGTTCTTGCATGGCTTGCATGGACAGAGGTATTCGGATCAAAGGTGGTCGTGGTGATGATCTTGTCTTTAGATCAAACTGATCATCGAGTGATCTGCCCACGAGAAAGCTTCTGTTCGAAAGGAATCGAAGAACAGATGCAAGAGACGAAGAACATGATGTCGTAAGGTGGTATTGAAGTCCTACCTCACGCTCTTCTTGTCTTCGAGGTCCTCCTCAGACTGCTTGGTTCTTCTCCGATGATCTCCCTTGTTTGTGCTTCGGCGATGTTTTGCTTGGCGAGTTAGGGCTAGAGCTCTAAGTCGTCGGCTCAGGAGTTGAAAGAGAAGTTCGTGATTTCGGCCAGAGGTTTTGGGTTCTATTTATAATCGGGAAGAGAAGAGTCCTAATCTGATTGGATCCCGAATAAAAGTTTTATTCAGATCTTGTTGGATCCTGACGTCTTATCTTTGGTAACATTGTGGAGTTTGGATCGGTTCCCGTTGTGTACCGGTGTCTTTAGGCGTAACAGCTGCTCCAGAATTTGTTACATCCGGGATGATGAGCTCCGGAAGCTCCACGTGTCCTCCGGGCCTGGTATCTCTTCATCCGCAGAGACGAGCTCCGGTCGTGCCGCGTGTCAATCGATCGAGACCCCCCTCTTCTTTGGAGGTGAGCTCCGCGCACGCCACGTGTGGGCGCCGGTCTTTTCGCCTTTCCTTCCCTCAGGGACACGCCCCGAGGTCGACACGTGTTTAGCAGCGACGGACCTCCGGAGATAAGCTCCGGTGGCGACACGTGTTCAATAGATCCGGATTTCTCGGAGATGGGTTCCGAAATTAACACATATCCCGTGCGACTGGTCCCCTAACTTCCGCGAGGACTAGCTCCGTAGATGACACGTGTCCTACGGAAATGCCTTTGCTTCTTCCGCAGAGGCTAGCTCCATGGGCAACACGTGTCCCACAGGGTCGAACCTTTTTTCCAATTGCGGAGGTGTCCCCCGAGCCTGCCACGTAGCCAGCTTGGCGGCGGCCTCCCCCCCATTTTGCAGGGATGAGCCCCGATCACGCCACGTGGCCTGCTGGTCATGGAAGTTGCCTTCGGCGCTCTCTGAAGGTTTTATTGGCTATTCTTTTGATAATTTTCTCTGTTCCTATTTTTCATTAAAATGTTTCCTTTTCATAGGACACGAGCATATGCTGACACCCGAGATGAGGGTGTCACAAACGGATGAAGCACTTTTGGCGGGTACCTGCATGGAATTTTTACCCGAATCCGCAGGTCGTGCAGGTGGTGGTTTCGGTGCTGCTGAAACATTGTTGCTGCCAGAAGGAAGCTTGGCTGCTGGTTTTGGTGAAAGGGCATCAAAACGGAATGACTTGGACGCCCCCGAAGATGTTGTCGTGCGTGGAGTGTAGGAGGCACCGCTGCTGCTCTTGTTCTTTTGTTGACGACCCTGTAACTCCTTTTCTGCAAGCATAGCAAGCTGGAACAACTGGTTGACAGTATTAAATTCCTTATAATCAACAATATCCTGTATCTCACGTCTCAACCCCCCATAGAAACGACAAATTTTATCTTCAGTGTCCTCTACTACCCCACATCGTATCATACCCTTTTGAAGCTCCGCATAATAATCTTGGACAGAATTATTTCCCTGCTCTAAGCGCTGCAATTTCTTTTGTAAATCACGTTGGTAGGATGGAGGAACAAAACGATTACGCATAGCTCTTTTAAACGTTCCCATGTATCAGGTTGTAAGCGTGTGGTACCTAGTTCATTCCACCATATTATAGCAAAATCCTTAAACTCACTAGTGGCTTGTCGAACTCTATGTTGTTCAGGAACAAGGTGGGAATTAAATTTCTGCTCAACCGTCATTTCCCAATCAAGATATGTCTCAGCATCATAAGCACCAGAAAATGAAGGTATGGAAAATTTAACTTTAGCAAAAGGGTCATCAAGAGGGCGGTTATTGTTACCACGCATGTTGTTTCCTACCATACCATGAGTGTTTTGACGAAGATGTTGACGTAGATGTACATTCTGCGCAGCACGTGTATCCACCTCTTCATTGACATCACACAACATGTCTTCTTCTTCTTCAAGGTTGTTGTGGTGGGTAGCATCATGGCTGAATGGTAGGTGGGTCTCCATATCATCAATCCTTCCAACTAGCGAGCTTAAGCGTTTGTCCAACCTCTCAAGGGTGTGGGGTATTCTCTGTTCAGCAAAATAATCTTTTACCCCTTGTGCGATTGCTTCCTTGACAGACTTCATCATTTGTTCTATGTAACCCTTCATCTCACTTTTCAAAACACACTCCGTAGGATCAACATGATCTGACATTGTTAGCAAGAATAATATGGAAAACAACAAGATTATCCCTATCAACTACTACGCAATGATGGTGGAACTCACAAAGCAATGGGTCGAGTCTTACCAAGCTCTTACAAGTTTCTTACCACAACAAGGCAAAGGATACCTGGACGACGTGATTCAGCGATTGCAAGGGTAAAAAACTTGTGCTGTTCGAGAGGATGAATGTGGAGTTTGGATGGCCAAATATATGTGAGTAGCACACAATTCAATAACAGATAGTAATGCTGAATAGATGTCCAAACACTTGTCCTAGTTGCTGGCCTACTCGTGTCTTATCCCGGATGTTATGAACAAGACAGCAAGAAGTATGAATGATAAGGACAATAATTGAGCAGGAACAATTGCACCACAAGGCAAAATAACACACCCAAGTTTTGATATTTATGCTCCTCTTCACAATTTTTTTTTCTATATTTTTATCTTTGATTTTTTTTATATCTGCCGTGAAATCAGGAGCACTTATATACACGTCGCACAAATTTTCAGCTCACTTAAAAAAAGAAGATGTGGACAACAGAAATTCATTATGTTTCTTTATGATTATTGTTGAGCCTTTAGATTCCAAATAATCAATCCTCCAAAGTGAATCTGGGCCATGTAATTTAACCCAATGTCAAGGTTATGGCTGTTTTAAGACAGCACCACAGGATTATGTTTTTGGTGGAGCTGAATTAGAAACGGCGGTGAGAAAAAAATTGGATATGATGGTGACAACGTGTGGGATGGTGTGCGTATATCAAGGAGGATAAACTCAGGTAATATGTGATGAAAACTAAATAACAAGGATAACCCTAGCACAATGAATAGTTATGGTGATCGATTTGATAACGATTGTGGCAGCTAGGGTTTCAATGGAATGCAGCGGATGAAATAACAAAGTAGGAACAAAACACGATTAAACCAGCAACAAAACACAAACTAGGACACAAATTCAACACTACGGACTCCAAAACAGAATTGTGCAAAAGGCTAAACCTGGTCTAGGATGGGTAAACCTATGACTATAATTTTTTTAGCTTTTTCGTGGACGATAGGACGAGTTCAAGATAAACAAACCTAGGGGAAGGTGAACCTGACAGTGCACCTAAAGCTCTGATTACCACTTAATGTGTACAGGGGTCCCGATCTTCCAAAAGGTTCTGATAACTCTCGATTTGGTGGAGACTTGACACAAATCGATCCGGCTTCCGAACAACACGTTCTGAACCCTGCAATCGCAGCACCACGTTCTGAACCCTGCAATCGCAGCACCACGTCTCCTCAGGTTATCAACCGATATTGCGTGGTTAACCTTGCCAAGAAGTCTAATCCTTGCCTGTGAATCGAAGAACACAAGCAAGAACAAGAAAGAATGCAACCAAATTGCTGAAAGATATGAAGCACTCAAGTTGGGGTCTCACAAACCGATGAACGGCAAAACTGTTCTTGACAGAATAATCTAAGCAAAACCCAGCTGTTTGTGACGGCGGCTAGGGGGTATAAAGGAGGTGGAGGACGACCAGGGGGGTGCTGGGGTCGTGACCTAACGCTAAGACACGTACATAATGGACTTGGACTCGATACAAGGCCCAATGGCCCAACTAGGTGATGCAACACCCTGACAGACTCTAAACTTTATATTGTTTCGAATTTTCCCGTCGAATCCCAGGGAATTTTGACGTGGGGCCAGATCCATTGGAAAGTTTATCCACTCAGCTTTCCGTGCATATGTAGAACGTCAATAACGGAATCCGTATGCCTCCTGTGCATCCATTTTAAGGTGGACTGCTCCTGGGCCCGAGTTGGACTCGAGTTTGAGTTGGGCTCGGTCTCTAACTTCTTGTTGGCGTATTTTCTGGTCCTCCATGCCTCCAAACCCCTATCCATGTATCTCCATGTCCTCTCCATGGTTCCTAATCATAATTAATCCATTAGGTAGCAACATACTCTCAAAATTCACATATAAAGAATTATTCAGGAACGAGCTCACCTCTAAATTCAATTGTCGTGCTCGAGCTCTAGTAATTGGACCTTGCATGTCTACCATGTGAGTGTTGTGTATATCTGCAGGAGTGATGTCCACATCAGTTAAGGAACGCCGCTTGACACGCTGGGTGTCTCTGACCGAGTAGCAGTTGATGATGGCGGGAGAAGGCTCTGTCTTGTCGCCGCGTCCTACTCGGTCAGCTATGCAACACTATGCCCTTGCTGCCGTTGTCACGCCGTACTGCCCTGTCCTGTTACTGTAATGACTGCTATGAGTAGGCGGAGGCGTGCGCTGCGCGCCATGGTTCTGGGGAGCACGCGAGTCTTGAATGCGTGACTGGACCGCGCACGTGTTCCTTGACTCTTGATGCCCACGGCCCATGGAGTGTTGTGGGACACGTGGCAGCCCCGGAGCCCGTCTCGGTAGGTAGGCTGGGCTCAGAGCCGGTGGGCTCGAATCTCCATTCTCCCACCCACGGGCCCCCTCTTGTGCCATGCAGTTTCCAGGGCAGTCCTTCTCGACTCCCATTCTCCGCGTCATCCAATGGTCCATAACAAGCTAGCAACACACCTAGTTAGTCATCTAAGCCGCACCCATATTTGGCATTGTGGTGGCACTATTTTCCTGGCATGTGCTTGCATGAACCAGTCCTTAGATCTACGGCAAGCAAACCACCATCTCATTCAGCATAATCTCCTCCCTTGCAATGGCAGCAGCGGAGGATTTTCCGTGGAGAATTATGAGGCTGCGGCTAGGGCAGGATGTCGGGGTCTTCTTCTCTGGCGACGGCGAGGCGTGACGGAGCTCGACGGCGGCCAAACTCTAGCAAGGGCGGTGACTTGGCAGCAAGGGGGAAGGGGGCGACGGTGAAAAAAGAGAGAGGGATGGTGGTGGCTAAAGGGGGAGTTATATTTATAAGGGGGAAAAGAGCTAGTGTGGCTAGGATTTTAGCAACCCAATTATCCAAGGGTTGAGATTTAATTTTAAAAGAGGTGGAAGTTAGGGGCTGGGATTCTATTATTTATTTTCCACCAATGGCTGAGATGAATTGGAAAATAAAAGCCCACAAAAATCCAACAACAGTGGGGGCAGCGGCTAGTGTTTCGCCCCCTTAGTGGGCTGCGGCCAAGGGGTGGGGCCCATTAGGGTCCCCCGTATGTGGTGCGGCCAAATTTCGGGGGGGGGGGGATTCCCCCCAAATGTGGGGAAAACCCCCTTAGGGAAATTTTTGGGAATTTGTGGAAAATCAGGAAAATTGGGAAAAATTTGGGAAATTAGGGGAGAGGGGAATTTTGGGGAAGAATTGGGGTGGCCCAATTTGGCTATTTTATTTATTTTTATTTGTTTCCTTTTCTATTTATTTTCATTATTTTCCATTTCTATTTCCTTTTATTATTTTATTTGCTTCTATATTCCCCTCTTTAATTCTTCTTCTTTTTAAATGCTTCTCTACATGAAAAATGTATGCAATGCATGGTAGTAATTTTGAGCGTGTTACAGAAGCACAGTAGATCGCAGCCGGATGTAGAATCCACTATTTGGTCTACGCAGGGGAGAGAAAAAGGATTCTTTGGGCATGCCTTATTGAGAGTGGTGTAGTTAATGCACATCCAAAGTTTCCCGCCTGCCTTGGGGACGACAACATGGTTGGCCACCCATCATGGATGGTGGACCTCTCAGATGAAGCCAGCGTCGAGCAGCTTCTTGTTTTCTTCACGGATGAAATTCTGCGGCTCAACGGACTGTTTTTGAGGCTTTTGTTGGACCGGCCTGGCGTCGGGGTACATCTTCAGATGGTGCTCAATCACCTCCTTGGGGATCCCTGTCATCTATGATGGTTGCCATGCAAACACGTCGACATTAGCCCGAAGTAAGGTGATGAGCACGAGTTCCTATTTGTCACCAAGATTCCCCACGATGCGGGTGGTCTTGGCGGCGTCCGAGTTGATCTGAACAACTTTGACAGGGACGTCCCCGCCGTCTGTGTGACGCCCTCAATTCTGTGGGAAACCACGGAACTGAGAACTGATGCATATGTGTGCCCATGATGTTCATCACACATATACACATCATCCACAAACTGAGTTTCAGAATATATATGACCACGAATAACAGAGTTTATTACAATGTCTCATGAGTCTTGGACTCATGCTCACAGCGGAAGTCTAAATCTAACAGCGGAAGTCTTTATTCTTGCAGCGGAAGTCTTCTAACTAATGCGGAAGCAATTCTAAGCAGCAGTGACTCCATCTCTACTCCATCCCCACAGGCAAGGTTGAGGACAGATTACACGCCTAATGCTCCACTTGGTCTTCATAGTAATCTTCTCCTGTTGCTGATGATGAAATAATAATGCAAGTTTGAGTACAATGATGTACTCAGCAAGTGCGGGAAAATATGATATGTAGCTCATAAAAAGGTAGGTATAAAAAGGCTCATTGCAGAAAAGCAAAGTTATTTATCAAAAACCACGATAAAACAACAACTTATCTTTAAGAGAATGTAATCCCAACATGTATTAAAATACCAATCATACCTCCATTATGTTCATTACCTTCCATGTCCCATCCAGACATTAATCAACCTCATTCTTGCTCATGAATACCTTATTGTATTCGCCACCATCTCACGAATACCATCCCGTATTCGCTATCATTTCATCTCATAAACAACTTCGTCTCACACCGAGACCAACCTCGTTGCCATGAGTCAACAGTCATGCAACCCATCTTATCACCCGGACTCAACAGTCCCGTAAACAAAACCAAAACCAAACAATCCAAAACCATAACAAATAACCATAGCCAATAACCATCCCAACTAATCATGGAAGTTGGCCAGGCGCTCGTGACCGTAAGCTCGGCTATCATGATAGTTTTAGACTCTGCAGAGTTTGCACCTCTTAACCCACAAGTTTGTGATTTCGTCACCCATCGGCGACTACAGAACCTCCATTATACCAGTACACAACCGTCGGTGTATTGCCAAGAGATCACAAAATAGCCTTTACAAAGGGGTTACTAGGTGTATGGACTCACTAAGGTTTCACCGGCAGGCTAGAATCTCCAATTCTCCCACCCACGGGCCCCCTCTTGTGCCATGCAGTTCCCAGGGCAGTCCTCACTCGACTCCCATTCCCCGCGCCTTCCACGGTCCATAACAATCTAGCAACTTACCTAATTAGTCAGCTAAGCCGCACCCATACTTGGCCTTGTGGTGGCACTGTTATCCTGGCATGTGCTCGCATGAACCGGTCCTTAGATCTACGGCAAGTAAACCACCATCTCATGCTACCTCATTCACAAACCCAGTCTTGCCTAGATCTCTCTCCGATCCATGTTCATTAACAACATCAGTTTTCTCATCATCATTACGAGTGCAGTCAGCTAGACACATCTATCTCGCTTCCCAATCCCATGGACTCAGCGAAGCATAAAGCAAAAACCATACCTGACTCATAAACTTCCCTGGCGACAACCAAAACTAGTAAACTTCTATAAAAGGGTTTCCCATTATGTTTGAGTCAGCACACACACCTTTTCGCAAAACAAAACAGTTTTCCCAAAACATAGGATCAATGTGGTCAAGGGGCACTTGCCTTGTTCTTGCGGTTCCTGTTGCTCAAAATCTTGTTGTTGTAGTCCATCGTAGGTAGCTACCTGAGCTTGTCCTTCTATACATGATCACGCACATACAAGATTTACAACAATCAATATGATGCACAAACTAGATGTGATGATGCATATGCATGTTATCCTATAATCAGTTTTTATTAGATCGGTTTGCACGTGTTCTTGCATGGTTTGCATGGGTTTTATGATGAACAGGGGTGTTCAGGTCAAATGTGGATGTGGCGATGATCTTGACTCTAGATCAGACCGATCAACACGTGATATGTCCACGAAAAAGCTTCTGTTCGAAAGGAATCGAAGAACAGATGCAAAGAAAACAAGATGATGTCGTAAGGTGGTATTGGAGACCTACCTTATGTTCTTCTTAGTCTCGGGTCCTTCTCCTATCAGACAGATCGTTGGGCTCTCTTCCGGCTATCTCTCTCGACCAAACTCCGGCGATGAGTTTACTCGGCGAGTTGGGGCTAGGGCTCTGAGTCATCGGCTCAGGAGGTGGAAAAGAAGTTTGTGGTTTCGGCCAAAGGTTCTGGGTTCTTTTTATAATCGGGAGAAGAAGAGTCCTAATCTGATTGTATTTCGAATAAGAGTCCTATTCAGATTGTCGTTGAATCTTAACAACTTATCTTTGGTTCATTTGGTGCGATAACATTGTGGAATTCATGTTGGTTCCCTCTCCGTACCGGTATTTCTACGCGTACAGAATCCAAAACCGCTCCAGAACTCGTTACCTCCGTGGTGATGAGATCCGGAAGCTCCACGTGTCCACCGGGGCCTGGTCTCCCCCTTTCCGCAGAGACGAGCTCCTGTTGTGCCGCGTGTCAAGCGAGCGATACCTCCCTCTCCTTCGGAGGTGAGCTCCGCGTACGCCACGTATCCTGGCGGTCGGGACCTCCTCTCTATTTGGGGGTGGCTCCGCGCACGCCACGTGTCAGTGCCGGACCTTCCCTCTCTTCGGAGGTGGCTCTGTGTGTGCCACGTGTCCTAACAGCGCCAGACTTCCTTTCTTCTTAGAGACGAGCTCCGAGGTTGACACGTGTCCAACAATGGCGGACCTCCTGGAGATGAGTTCCGGCGGTGACACGTATCCAATAGAACTAGACCTCTCGGAGGTGAGCTCCGAGATCGACACGTATCCCGCGCGACTGGTCCTCTGATTTCCGCGGTGACTAGCTCCGAAGGTGACACGTGTCCTGCGGGACTGCCTTCGCTTCTCCGCAGAGGCTAGCTCCGGGGGCAACATGTGTCCGACGGGGTTGGACCTCTCCCCCTTTGCGGAGATGAGCCCCGAGCCTGCCACGTAGCCAGCGAGCCGCGGGAGTTGTCTTCGGCGCTCTCTGTACACTGGAATTTGCTTCTTTTGGCTAACTTCTTTGATTCTTCTCGGTTTCAACTTATTTTAAAATGTTTTCTCTACATGAAACATGAATGCATGCAGAAACAAAAAATGAGGGTGTCACAGTCTGAGGGTTGTACATGGGGTGCAGATGTAGTCCCTCGTTGGTGCGTGCTTGGAGGCGGCCGACTAGCTTCACCGTAGCCGGAAGTTGCCTCCTGCGCCCCTGCCAGCGCCTGGAGCTTCTCTAGCGCTAAGAAGGCAGCGGAGCGGTCTCCCTGGATCTTGAGGACGCCTCCTGTTGTCAACATATTCAAGACCAAGTAGCCATAGTGGGCTATAGCCATGAATCGGTACAGGGCTGGACTGCCAATGATGGCGTTGAGGGGAGGCTGACCTCCACAATGTCGAAGATTACGCTCTCTGTGCAGTAGTTCTCAGGCATCCCGAAAGTCATCTGGAGGGAGATGCTACTACACGGCCAGATAGAGTCCTGACCGACCCCCAAGAATGGACACGAGGGGGTGAGCCTGGACATGGGTGATGAGTTGTTTAGGCCCGATCTTCCGAAAGGTAGGTCGATTGAAGTGGAGATCTCGGCGTTGATGATCCGAGGAACTCGAGCAGACCCGAACACCCCTGCAATCACTACACCACTGTTCCGTTGGTTATCAACCGTGCTTCACACGCTTGACCTCGCCAAGAAGGCTATCCCTGCAGGTGCAACCGAGAACACAAGCAAGAACGACGAAGATGCAATCTGAAATTGTGAAATTGGGGTCTAACAAACCGTAGAACGGCGAAAGTGTTTAATCTAAGCAAAACGCCCCAAATATGGCCGAAGGCTGCAGTATTTAAAGGCTAGGGTTCGACCATAAGACCCTTAGACGCAGCCCTAATGGACTCATACGGGATACAAGGCCCAAAAGCCCAATACGGTGGTGCAACACCGGACAGAACTCCGAATTCAATTTGTTTCGACAAATCCCAACCACTCCGGGCGAATTTTACTGTGGGACCAGAACCATTGCAAAGTTTATCTTCTCATCTTTCCATGCATATGTGGAACGTCAAAAACGGAGTCCGTATGCATCCTGGGCGTCCGTTTTAAGATGTACTGCTCCTGGACTCCGAGTTGAACTCGAGTCCGAGTTGGTGACTGTTTTCATCAACTTGTGGACGTGCCATCTGATTCTCCACGTCCCCAAATCCTCCTCCCTTTACTTGTTGATCATGTCCATGGTTCCTAATAACACTTAAATCATTCAATAGCAATCCATCCTCAAAATCACATGGGTAGGATGTTAGTAACGAGTTCACCTGCTGATTTAGTAATCGTGCTCGTCCTCTTGTGTTTGACCCTTGTATGTCAATGTGAGTATCCACTGTTGTGATGTCCTCATCATCCTCCCCCTCTTGAATCGGAGTCATCCTCGACTCAAGATCATCTTCTTCCCCCAAGTATGGTCGTAAATCTGAAATGTTAAATGTGGGACTAACCCCAAAATCGGGAGGCAACTCAAGCTTATATGCATTGTCATTGATCTTTTTAACAATCTTAAAAGGACCAGCAGCTCGTGGCATAAGTTTAGATTTTCTCAAGTGAGGGAATCGTTCTTTTCTCAAATGTAGCCATACCAAGTCCCCTGGTTCAAGTTTTACTTCTTTTCTATCTTTACTACCAGAAATTCTATCTTCTCATTCATCCTTTCAATATTTTTCTTTGTAGTTTCATGCATCTTAAGAATGAATTCAGATCGTTGTGTAGCATCCAAATTTATAGTTTCAGAAGGAGGCAAAGGTAATAAATCAATAGGAGCACGGGGATTGAAACCATACACTACCTGAAATGGGCTTACCTTTGTAGTAGAGTGAACTGACCTGTTGTAAGCAAATTCTATATGTGGTAAACAATCCTCCCAACCCTTTAAATTTGTTTTTAAAACAGCCCACAACATAGTGGATAGAGTACGATTTACTACCTCAGTTTGTCCATCGGTTTGTGGGTGACATGTGGTTAAAAACAGCAGCTTGGTTCCCAATTTATACCACAAAGTTCTCCAAAAATGACTTAAAATTTTTTCATCACGATCAGAAACAATGGTATTTGGCACACCATGTAAACGAATAATTTCTGTCATAAACAAATCAGCAATGTATGAGGTATTATCATTCTTATGACAAGGTATGAAATGTACCATTTTGGAGAAACGATCAACAACCACAAAAATACTATCCCTCCCCCTCTTAGTCCTAGGCAATCCCAAAATAAAATCCATGGAAATATCCTGCCAAGGTACACTAGGAACAGGAAGAGACATATAAAGACCATGTGGGTTAAGTCGAGACTTAGCTTTATTGCAAGTAGTGCATCGTGACACATAGCGCTCGACATCACATCTCATCTTTGGCCAAAAGAAGCGTGTGGCCAGCACGTCCTCCGTTTTCTTCACTCCAAAATGTCCCATCAAACCTCCTCCATGTGCTTCCTGCAAAAGTAATAGGGGAACGGAACTAGCAGGAAGACATAGCTTGTTAGAACGATACAGGAGGCCCTCCCGTAGTACATATTTATTCCATGTTCTTCCTTCTCTACAATTTTCAAAGGCATCTTTGAAGTCCAAATCTGTAGGATATAATCCTTTTATTGTTTCTAAACCAAATATTTTATGATCAAGTTGGGACAGCATGGTGTAACGTCTAGATAATGCATCTGCAATAACATTCTCCTTCCCTTTCTTATGCTTAATGATGTATGGAAATGATTCTATGAACTCAATCCATTTAGCATGCCGTTTATTCAGATTGTTTTGACACTTAAGATACTTCAAAGATTCATGATCGGAATGTATGACGAACTCCTTAGACCACAGGTAATGTTGCCAAGTTTGTAGAACTCGCACTAAGGCATACAATTCCTTATCATAAGTGGAATAATTCAGAGAAGGACCATGCAATTTTCACTAAAGAATGCAACGGGTTTACCTCCTTGTATGAGAACACCTCCAATACCAATTCCGCTTGCATCACATTCTAGCTCAAATGTCTTGTCAAATTCAGGAAGTTGTAGCAACGATGCTTGTGTAAGCTTTGATTTGAGAACATCAAAAGCTTGTTGCTGCTGTTCGCCCCATTGAAACTGCACTCCCTTCTTCGTCAGTTCATGGAGTGGTGCTGCAATGGTGCTGAAATCCTGCACAAAGCATTGATAAAAACCTTCAAGACCAAGAAAACTACGCACCTGCGTGACGGTCGATGGAGTTGGCCAGCTAGTGATCGCCACAATTTTTGCCTCATCCATCTCAATTCCCTGCAATGAAACGACATATCCAAGAAACGAAACTCGATTGGTGCAAAAGACGCACTTTTCGAGGTTACCAAACAAACGTGCATCTCTCAAGATACTGAAAGCAACACGTAAGTGATTAAGATGTTCGTCATATGACTTGCTGTAAATGAGGATATCATCGAAGTAAACCACCACAAATTTTTCAATAAAAGGACGTAAAACCTCGTTCATTAATCGCATAAAAGTGCTAGGTGCATTAGTTAAACCAATACGCATTACTAACCACTCATAAAGTCCAAACTTGGTTTTAAATGCAGTTTTCCATTCATCTCCTAGTGCCATTCTAATTTGGTGGTAACCACTACGCAAGTCAATTTTTGTGAAAATAATAGCACCACTCAATTCATCAAGCATGTCATCTAAGCGAGGAGTAGGATAACGATATCAAATAGTGATGTTATTAATCGCTCTACAATCAACACACATGCGCCAGCTACCATCTTTCTTAGGAACCAAAAGAACAGGAACAGAACAAGGACTAAGGCTTTCACGAATATACCCACGGCTCAAAAGATCTTGAACTTGTCGCTGAATTTCCCTTGTCTCTTCCGGATTCACCCTGTACGCCGCACAATTTGGCAAACTTGCCCTTGGAATCAAGTCGATCTTATGTTCAATGCCCCTCATAGGTGGTAATCCAGGGGTATCTAAGGGGGAAACACATCCGTAAACTCCTGCAAAAGGTTAGCAACAGCAGGGGGCAATGCAATGGACACTTCATGAATTGAAAACATGGCTTCTTTACATACTAAAGCGTAGTACATCCCCTTGGTATTAAATAAATCAGCAAGGTCAGATTTAGTTGTGAGCAAAAAAGGTGATTTTAACTTAATTACTTGCTGTTTTTCAGAGTCTAGTGATTTTGTTGCCTTATCATCACGTGTTTTACTTTTCTCAAAATGTACAATTTCAGCAGGAGTCATAGGAAGCAAAGTGATTTTCTTTCCTTTATGCATCAGAGTATATTTATTAGTTCTACCATGATGAATAGCATCCATATCAAATTCCCAACGACGTCCCAACAAAAGAGAACAAGCATCCATAGGTACGACATCAAAATCAGCAAAATCATGGTAAGAACCAATCGAAAAATGTACCCTCGCTGTTTGTGTTACCCTAACCTTACCGCTGTTATTGAACCACTGAATGTGGTATGGATGAGGATGTGCTCTTGTTGTCAACCCAAGTTTCTTGACCACATCCGTGTTCACCAAGTTGTTGCAGCTGCCTCCATCAATTATAGTGTGCACGCGACAGTCCTTGACGATGAGAAACATGTGAAAAAGATTGTGTCGTTGTAGCTTGTCATCCGCCTCAACTTTGGAGCTCAAAGCACGCTGCACAATTATGCTTCTATAATTTTCTGTTGCTGCAGTACCAAGTACCTCTTCATCTGTGCTATAGTGGTCATCTTTTGGTCCTGCAACGTTAGTATCAAGAGAATATTCATCTTCAACATCCGAAGTACTATCATACCCGCCATCATCTCGTGCTATGTATGCTCGTTTGCTAGGGCAATCTTTCATCACATGACCAACTCCCTGGCAGCGGTGACACTTAATGTTGGAAGTTCGACTTGTGGAAGGAGTGGAAGACGTAGGCTTGAATGATGTCGTCTTGCTGCCCTTCGGCGCGCAAGGAAATGGAGCAGTAGATGAAGTTCGTTGGCCACCATTGGATGGTGTAGTGGCAGTAGGAAAACTCGAAGATGGTGCTGTTTTGGATGGTGTAGATGTCGAACGCGGTGTAAATGTGCTCCTCATGCGTTGGTGCTGCTGCTGTTGGCGGCCCTGCAATTCTTTTTCTGCCAACATAACCAGCTGAAATAATCTGTTAACAGTATCACATTCTTTATAATCAACAATGTCCTGAATTTCACGCCTCAACCCCCATAAAAACGAGCCATTATATCATCCATGTCCTCTACTACTCCACAACACAACATACCCTTTTGTAACTCTTGATAATACTCCTCTACGGACATGTTACCTTGGTCTAAACGCTGCAATTTTTTGTGAAGGTCCCACTGAAAAGAAGGAGGAACAAAACGAATACGCATAGCTTCCTTTAATCTATCCCATGTTGGAGGATCAGTTCTAGTTTTAACAAGTTCATTCCACCATATGATAGCAAAATCCTTAAACTCACTAGTGGCTTGACGAACTCTATGTTGTTCAGGAACAAGGTGGGCATTAAATTTCTGCTCTACTGTCATCTCCCAATCAAGATATGCCTCAACATCATAAGCACCAGAAAAAGAGGGTATAGTAAATTTGACTTTAGCAAAAGGATCATCAAGAGGGAGATTAAAATTGTTATGACGATCATTGTAATTATAACAATTATTACCTCCCATACCTCGTAGATAACATGGAAGTCGTGGTTGATTGTTATGATCTTCCATATTATAAGCATCGTCTTCACGATCTTCAGCGAGAGGCAGCCGCGCCTCAAGAGTATCCATCCGAACAACAATATCAGCAAGTTGGCGATTCAAGGTCGTCAATGACGCCTCTGTCGATGCTTGGGTTTTGGTGAACATATCTGTCATTTCCCTCATCATGCCACGCAACTCAGCATGTTGAACACATTCATAATCCCTTTTATATTCTGCCATTATTAGTAGTAAACAAAAGACAACAAAAAGATGTTATCCCTATCAACTACAAAGGATAGTGGCAATGTGAAAAGTGGAAGGAAGGAAACAATCTCTCTCTCTCTCAAGCGTCTTACCACGTTCTTACAAGTGTTCTTACCGACACAGCAGGTGGTAAACGGTGGACGGTGAGAACCAATGAAGCGTGGAGTGATTGCAAAGGTACCTGTTCTGCTCAAGAGGAAAAGTGGAGTTTGGATGGCACAATATAGTGGCTAATAGGCAAAGAAAATCGTTAACACCAAAACAAAGTTGAATAAGTATTCAATGTAGGAATTGTTGCTAGTTAACAAGTGTTCTAGGCCTAGCACAACACAAGGCGGTAGAGAGGCAAATAGAAGATCAGGAAGATATAAGCAACAAGTACAACACAAGTTTATAGGACAACTGTTTCAAGTGTGTGCTGTCAATGCTTTAATATCTGTGCTCTCTTCACTATTTTTTATTTTTTTAATATTTTTCTGATATTTTTTGTTTACTTGAGAGCATAAAAATAGGAAGCACACAACTTTCAGCTCAATTGGATGAAAGATGTGGCCTATAGAAAATCAGGAAGATTCTTTAAAATTTGTGCTGAAACTTCGGAGGTCGGATAGTCTATCTTCCGAGGGGAATTTGGCCAAACAAATTTCGCCGAACATGGCGAAGCTGTGAAAAATCGGTTGCGAAATTTCGAGTAGATCAATTTGAAAAAAAATCACCCGATTTCGAGTTCGTATGCAAAAGTTATGGCCGTTTTAAGGTAGGCTACCAGAGTTACTATTTTTTTATGTTGATTCAAACTCGGTTTTGAAAAAGATCTTGCAATAGGATGTGAAAAACAATCGGAATTTAGCAACGACGGCTGATGGGATGTTGTGTGATGAATCAAGGAGGACTGGCACAATGGTTTGTCACCTGTTCTAGGGCTGGCGATGCGGGAGTTCACGCAAGGCGGCTAGCTAGGGCAAACCGATGATCTTGGTGGCTCGGTTTATTGTTTAGGGATTGTGGAATAGGTGAGCACCAAGAAAAACAGGGAAGAAAAACGATAACTACGACCCAAAAACATAAAGCTAAACCAGCAACAAGACTCGACCACACGAATGCTAACTCAACAATGCAAACTGAAAAACAAAAACTTGCAGGCACTATAGTCTAGGAATCGGTAACACGATATGTTTTTTTTGTGGCTTTTTCTGTGGACTCTAGGTATGAAAAACAAAAACTAATCTAGTGGGAAATCAAAGTACCTCATGGGCAAACTGAAATCTGATACCAAATGATGAGTTGTTTAGGCCCGATCTTCCGAAAGGTAGGTCGATTCAAGTGGAGATCTCGGCGTTGATGATCCGAGGAACTCGAGCAGACCCAAATACCCCTGCAATCACTACACTACTGCTCCGTTGGTTATCAACCATGCTTCACACGCTTGACCTCGCCAAGAACGCTATCCCTACAGGTGCAACCGAGAACACAAGCAAGAACGACGAAGATGCAATCTGAAATTGCAAAATTGGGGTCTCACAAACCGTAGAACGACGAAAGTGTTTAATCTAAGTAAAACCCCCAAAATTTGGCCGGCGGCTACAGTAATTAAAGGCTAGGGTTCGACCATAAGACCCTTAGACGCGTCCCTAATGGACTCATACGGGATACAAGGCCCAAAAGGCCAATACGGTGGTGCAACACCGGATAGAACTCCAAATTCAACTTGTTTCGACAACTACCAATGACTCCGGGCTAATTTTACTGTGGGACCAGAACCATTGCAAAGTTTATATTCTCATCTTTCCATGCATATGTGGAACGTCAAAAACAGACTCTGTATGCATCCCGGGCGTCCGTTTTAAGATGTACTACTCCTGGACTCCGAGTTGAACTCGAGTCCGAGTTGGTGACTGTTTCCATCAACTTGTGGACGTCCCATCTGATTCTCCACGTCCCCAAATCCTCCTCCCTTTACTTGTTGATCATGTCCATGGTTCCTAATAACAATTAAATCATTCAATAGCAATCCATTCTCAAAATCACATGGGTAGGAAGTTAGGAACGAGTTCACCTGCTGATTTAGTAATCGTGCTCGTCCTCTTGTGATTGGTCCTTGTATATCAATGTGAGTATCCACTGTTTTGATGTCCTCATCAATGGGGATCTGCAGATTCTTGAAAGATGCAAGGCTAATGACGATGAGGGACACCCCACCATCAACCAGCACGTGGTAGAGCTTCACGTTGGCGATGGTGGGGGTGACGAGGAACGACAGATGCCCGACACCCGCCATGTTCTTGGGGCAGTCGGAGGCGTCGAAGCTGATCGACGTCTCCATCTACTTATGGTGGGGTGCTGGCCCTGGACAGGTGCAGCTGCAGCTACGGTCCGTCGCAGGGTCTTGATGGCACGCCGCGACGTGATGTCCCATGCACCCCCTACATCACATGGAGTGTCTTGCGGCGCTCGTTGTCGGTGCTGCAGTCGGAGTCAGTGTGGCCATAGATGGCCTTCAACGCTCGCTTGGCGTCTTGATACTCCAACTCCTGCTCCTTCCCGGCCTTAGGGTCAGCCTTCTGTTTGCCCTCCCGCTGGTGGAAGGGCGCACCATCTTGGCGCTGCCGTTGCTGCTCGCAGAAGCGCTCCGCGAGCTTCTTGATCTCCCGACGCTCATTAGCGCTGTGCCGGCTAGAGTTGTGCACCGGGCACCACTGGCCGTCATCACTGATGGACGGCGGTCACGTGCACTTGTCAGCGCACCAGCGACGGCCTCTACCGGCCACTGCAGCGGCGACGGTGGGCGCCTCGGCTAGAGTGTCCTTGCCTCGAGCCTTCTTCTTCTTCTTGCTGCTTGCCCTGAGCAGCAGCCTCACTGGCACTCCCCGCCCTAGAGGCAGGTCGGGAGTGCCAGTATCGACCCTCCGCGGCTCTGGCGCACTTGTCCTCCAGCTGAAGAGCTCGGAGACGTCTTGTACGTCGTGCGTGGCTAACTTCTCGAGCATCTTCTTGTCTCTCACGCCCTGTCAGAATATGACGACGATAGAAGCATTGGAGATGCGGGGGATGGTGTTCCATACTTGGGAGAACCGCTAGATGAAGGATCACAGCGACTCTCCCTCGCACTGTCGCAGGGCGTGAAGGCCAAGATCGCTGCCGGGGCGCGTGTAGCAACTCTTGAAGTTGGCTGTGAACCGCTAGCACAACTCTTCCCAGGAGGATATGGAGCCTGAGGGAAGATTCATGAGCCATGACCGGGTAATGCCAGTCAGGGCCACCAGGAAGTAGTTGGCCATGACGGCCTCATTCCTTCCTGCAGCTCGGATGGAGGTGGCGTAGATCTGTGGGAACTCGGCGGGGTTGACAGTCTCGTCGTACTTCTCTAGAAAGTGGGGCCGAAACTTGGGTGGCCAGACCACCACCATTCGAAGGTGCGGGGAGAGTGCCATGCAACCCCCGCCTGCTACTGGAGAAGCAGGGGTCTGCGTAGAGCGTCCCACTGGTACGACACTCGAGGTGCCGTACTCACCCTCAAGGTTGCGGTGTCTCTCGCGACGTCACTCGATGGTGACGCGACCATCTTCACTCATGCGGCGGCGGTCAAGCTCCACCCAGAGGTTGGCTATGGCCTGCCTGGCCATGGTCACCGCTCGCGTCGTGGCTGTCTTGCGGACCACCGTTGACGTATGTGACTGCGCCTGTGAAGGCTCGACACGCTGCATCCTGTAGGCGGGTCTGTTCATGGCGGTAGCGACGTGGTGGTCAACATTGTTGCACCACTGCTCAGCAGCCTCTGGGGGAGCATCCTCGCCCAGAGGGATGTTGAAAAGAGCGTGTGCTGCGGCCAGCACGCTCTCCGGGCTTGCATCTGGCAGCGTCGTCGCTGCCGTGGCGGCAGAAGGCCACTTTGTGGTGCCAACAGTAGCTGCCTCGGGAATGACAATTGTCCGGTCGCCTGCTTGGCTAGAACAACCTGCCGTGGAGCGGGAAGTGGCCTCTTCCTCCCTCCCTTGGAGACGGCGACGAGTGGGGCGCGAGGAGCCAGTGATGGACTGGATGTTAACCATAGTGGTGACGCTCGATCATCTAGAGAGCGTGAAGAGCCTCTACCTGGCATGCGAAATGTTGAAGTGTTCTCTGCGACACTTCCGCAGGTACCGCTACTAGAGCAGTCCACAGAGGTTCATTGTTTGGAGGGGCTAATGCCCCTAGATCAATCTAGCTTTGGAACACAGGATGGACACAAGGATTTACGTGGTTCAGGCCGCCGGAGCGTAAAATCCTACGTTCAAGGGAGTGTGTGGGTGTTGTATTGCTTGAGCTTGCGCGTATGTGAGAGGGTTGGGAGATCGAAGATCCCACTTTAGGAGGATGCCCGATCCTTTTATGTCCCAAGGCAGAGCAGTTACACTGTGACCCGGGGCCCGACAGGTGGCCTGCGGCTGTCCGTACCCTATACACGATCTAGGGTATTTATAGCTACTTGCATTGCTATCTGTTGATGGAGTTAAGGCGCGATGTCTGACACGCCGGGCGTCTCTGACCGAGTAGCGGTTAATGATGGCGGGATAAGGCTTTGTCTTGTCGCCGCGTTCTACTCGGTCAGCTGTGTAACACTGTGCCGTTGCTGCCGTTGTCACGCCGTACCCCCTGTCCTGTCACTGTAATGAGTGCCAGGAGTAGGCGGAGGCGTGTGCTGCGCGCCATGCTTCTGGGGAACGTGTGAGTCTTGAATGTGTGACTAGACTGCGCACGTCTTCCTTGACTCCTAAGGCCCACAGCCCATGGCGGGACGTGGGACACGTGGCGGCCCCGGAGCCCACCTCGGCAGGTAGGCCGGGCTCAGAGCCAGTGGACACGTGGCAGCACCGGACCTCACCTCAGCGGGGAGGCCAGGTCCGGGGTCGAGGACACATGGCACCTCCAGAGCCCTCCTCAGCGGGGAGGTTAGGCACGGAGCCCGGGGACACGTGGCAGCACCGGACCCCGCCTCAGCGAGGAAGCCAGGTCTGGGGCCAAGGACACATGGCAGCTCTGCAGCCCTCCTCAGTGGGGAGGCCTGGCCCGGAGTGAGGGGACACGTAGCAGCACCGGACCTCGCCTCAGCGGGGAGGCCAGGACCGAGACCGAGGACACGTGGCAGCTCTGGAGCCCTCCTCAGCGGGGAGGTCAGGCCCGAAGCCCGCGGTACAGGACAGGGCGGTACGGTGTGACAACGGCAGCAACGACATAGTGTTACACAGCTGACCGAGTAGGACACGACAACAAGATGGAGCCTTCTCCCGCCATCGTCAACCGCTACTCGGTCAGAGACGTCCGATGTGTCAGGCGGCGCGCCTTAACTCCATCAACAGAGAGCACTACAAGTAGCTATAAATACCCTGGATCGTGTATAGGGTATGGACAGCCATGGGGCCACCTGTCGGTCCCGGGTCAGAGTGTAACTGTCCGACCTGGAGACATAAAAGGACCGGGCAGTCTATTATAGAGGGATCTTCGATCCCTGCATTCGGACTCTGAGACTCTGACACGCAAAAGCTCAAGCAATACAACACTCACACTCCTGTGGACATAGGGTTTTACGCTCTAGCGGCCCGAACCATGTAAATTCTGGTGTTCATCTCTGTTACTCAAGCTTGATTGATGTATGGATGTTAGCCCCTCCAAACAACGAACCTCCGCTGACTGCTGCAGTAGCGGTACCGGGGGAATAGTCGCAAGGAACACTTTTGCATTTGGCACGCCTGGAAAGGGGTGCTTTCACGCTCTCTAGACGACCGAGCTTCACCACCATGGTGAACATCCTGTCCATCGCTGGCTCCTCTCGTCCCACTCATCTTCGTCTCCAGGGGAGGGAGGAGGAGGACACTTCCCGCTCCAGAGCAGGTAGATATGGCCGAGCAGGCGACCAGATGGTCGCTGTTCCCAAGGTAGCCACTGCTGCTACTACACAGCAGCCTTCTGCCGCCACGACGGCAACGATGCCGCGAGTTACAAGCCCGTAGAGCATGCTAGCCGCAGCACGTGCTCTTCTCCACAACCCTCTGGACGAAGATGCTCCCCAGAGGCAACAGAGCAGTGGCGCAACGACGTCGACCACCTCGTCGCCGCCGCCATGAACACACCCTCCTACAGCACACAGCGGGCCGAGCCGTCACAGGCGCAGTCGCATACGCCGATGGTGACCCGCGAGACGGCCACGACGCGCACGGCGACCACGGCCAGGCAGGCCACAACCGACCTCAGGGTCGAGCTTGACCACCGCTGTGTAAGGGAAGATGGCTGCGTCATCGTCGAGCGACGTCGCGAGAGACGCCACAACCTCGAGGGCGAGTATGGCACCCCGAGTGCCGAACCTGTGAGACACACTGCGCAGACCCTTGCATCTCTAGTAGTAGGCAAGGGCTGCGTGGCACTCACCCCACATCTTTGCATTGGTGTCTGTCCAGCCATGTTCCGGCCCCACTTGCCGAAGTTGTACGTCGGGACTGTCAATCCTGCCGAGTTCCTGCAGATCTACTACACCTCCATTCCAGCTGTAGGAGAGAATGAGACCGTCATGGCTAACTACTTCTCGTTAACCGTGACTGGCACTGCCCGGTCATGGCTCATGAACCTCCACCCAGGCTCCATATCCTCCTGGGAAGTGTTGTGCTAGCGGTTCACAGACAACTTTGGGAGTTCCTACACGCGTCCCGGCAGCAAGCTCGACCTCCACGCCGCGTGACAACGCGAGGGGGAGTCGCTGCAATCCTTCATCCAGCGGTTCTCCCAAGTACGGAACACCATCTCCCGCATTTCCAACGCTTTTGTCGTCGTCGCTGAAAGTGCATCTAGGCATTCCCTTGTGGGTTTTGGACGATTGATGACAAATGAATTGAGATCCTAATGAACTTGTTGAGATGATGGCAGATTAACTCGTGTAAGGTAGAATTGGTGCACTAAAAAAGGTGAAAAATGAAGTGACGAAGAAAAAGGAAAAGGACAGATCCATGAACCAACTTGTATAGGATGTGTGTGAGAGACACATCCCAAGAGCTCAAAATATTTGCGTAGGGGAAAGGGCTTAAAACAAATCCAAATCACACACAACACGATGCACCGGACTAGTCCGCTCAGAAACCGGACTAGTCCGTTCAAGTTTATGTTGCCTCACAACACGGTGCACCGGACTAGTCCGCTCAGAAACCGGAGTAGTCAGTTCAACTTTGTGTTGCCTCACAACACGGTGCACCGGACTAGTCCGCTCAAAAATCGGACTAGTACGTTCAACTTTCTGTTGCCTCACAACACGGTGCACCGGACTAGTCCGTTCAACTATCTGGAACCGGGACTCATCTTGCACCGGACTAGTCCGCTCAGAAACCGGACTAGTCCGTTCAACTCTCTGGAACAGGCACTCACCTTGCACCGGACTAGTCCGTTCAACTCTCTGGAACCGACATTCACCTAGCACCGGACTAGTCCGCTCTTGGACCGGACTAATCCGTTCAACTTTCTGTAAACACATTAAATTAGGGTTTCCACTGTGGCGCATGCAACACGAAAATTGTACATGGCACACCGGACTAGTCCGGTGAAGAGAGCGGACTAGTCCGGCCACAAGGGTTTTTGGAAATCTTATATAAATAGAGGTGCACGGCCACACATAATTCAACTCTCGATTCCCAGCGCCGCCACACGCCCCAAGAGCACAAAAATTACCTCTCTCCACTCACTCTAAGCCCAGAAAGATTAAGTCTTTGAGGATTAGAGATTGGATCAAGGAGAGAGTTGTTCTTCTCGCAATTAAGCTCTTGGTTTGTCTTCTCTCACACAATTGCTGATTGTTGTTCTGTATTTGTGTGTGGGAGAAAGAGTTACTCTCTGTAGTCTTGTGGGAGCACTCAGATTATGAGAATGCCCCACGCACAATTGTTTATCCCTCTGTATGGTTAGTGGAATTGAATCAGCCTTTGTGGCGATTCAATGAGGGAAGGGTTGGTGAAGACCCGGTCCTTGGTGGACTTCTCAACGGGGACATAGATTCCTGGGTGGAATCGAACCTCGGGATAAAACTTTGTCTCATTTCTTCTTGATCTTCCTTCAATTGTTATTTAGGGGTGCTAGTCATTATTTGATTTACATCCACACCTAGTGTTAAAATTGAGAGTTATTGTGTCTTACCTCACTATACTTGAATAATCATTTATTTTCTGTTGTACAAATACCTGAAGTAGGAACAAGTCTAACTTTGATCTTTTAATTACAATCATACCGGACTAGTCCGGCCCACCTGGTATTAATCAGTTCACTAAGTGTTTCAGGAAACCGCCTAAAAAATTCAGAGAGCCTATTCACCCCCCTCTAGGCTACATTCAATTGGTATCAGAGCCAAACTCTTCAGAAGAGTATCACCACTCGAAGAGACGATGTCGGAATTCAAGGGTGAATCCAAGGGCTTCCATCATGAAAATGGTGGTGACGAAGGGAACTAAAAATTGGAGAAGATCCTCAATGCCATTCAGGACTGCGAGGATGATGATGAGGAGATGCTCCAATTAAAGGCGCTTATGCGGAAGAAGGCACTCTCCCCCAACGGGAAGAAAATCGAAGACAAAAAACAAAAAAGGAGTAGTCACAAAGACTACTCCCGATGTCCTTTTAACTATGAGCTTTTAAATTCAAATAATCATTATTTATCAATTCCATTAGGCAAACCACCTTACTTTGATGGAACGGATTATACAATGTGGAAACAAAACATGAAAATGCACCTTATATCTCTTAACCCAGGTCTTTGGCATATAGTGTGTACAAGCTTAGATATACCTGGTGACGATGAAGAGCCAACCCTGGATCAAGAACAAGCCATTCATCGGAACACTCAAGCCGCAGCAGTAATCACCTCATCTTTGAGCCGAGATGAGTTCACCATGGTGGATGGACTTGAAATTGCTAAAGAAATATGGGACACTCCCAAAACTTCACATGAAGGTGATCATCATGTGCGTGAAGCCAAGATCGAAATGATACAAGGTGAATTGGGAAGGTTTGCCATCGAAGAAGGAGAATCACCTCAAGAGATGTACAATGGACTGAAGTCTCTCATCAATAAGGTCCGAGCCTATGGTAGCAAGGAGTGGATGGATAATGAGGTGGTCAAGTTAATTCTTAGGGCATTCATGCCTTGGAACTTGACACTCTGCTCCATGATTAGAGAAAGTCCCGGGTTTCACAAAATGACCCCGGACGAGATTCTTGGCACGATCATCAACTTTGAAATGATGGAAAAGGAAGCCAAGCATGTCAAGGAACTTGTCGACCTCACCTCGACAAAGACGAGAGGAGTTGCACTAAAGGAAACATGCAAGCCAACATCAAAAGAATCTCCAGAAGCTCTTGAGTACGATGATGTTGATGATGAAAGCACTGATATCGATGAAGAAGACATGATACTATCCATCAAAAACTTCAAGAAAATGATGAGAAGAAAAAGAGTGGCAACCCAAATGAAAGAAGATACAAGGACAAACAAAGATCCAAGACGAGGTGAGCATGCTACAATTGTAGAGAATATGATCATTTCATGGTTGCTTGTCCACATGAAGACAACAAGAGGAAGAGTAAAGACAACAAGCCTCAACAAAAGAAAACATTCAAGATAAAGAAGCAATATGGCCAAGCACATCTAGAGAAGGAATGGGACTCCAATGATGAGTCCTCATCTGAAGAAGAAGAGGAGATGGACACTATAGCTATCAAGAAGCCTACCATGAAGTCTACTCTATTCCCAACCATGGGAGCATGGAAGGACACCAACCACACATGCCTAATGGCCAAGGAAGGAAAAAGAAAGGTTAATACCAAATCTCCCTCCTTGCATTCTTTTACTAGTGATATTGATAATTCTAGTGATGATGAAGACATACTTAGAGGTTTAGATAAAAATACTATAGCTAAAATGAAAATTCTAATGCATGAGATAGTTGATAAGGAGGAGCTAGTCAATCAACAAGAAGATATGATTATTCTCCAAAAGGAGAAATATCTTAAGATTGAAGGGCTTCTTGAGATTGAAAAGGAGCGAAGAAAATCACTTGAGCTTGAGTTAGCTTCAAGCAAGGAGACTTGTTTGAAGCTAAAAGACTCAAACATTGCACTCAAGGATGAACTTGCTAACTTAACCAAGGTTAACAAGATTCTTGAGGCGCAAGTTGAGTCACTCAAGCAAAGTGATTCTTCTTCATCCTTTTTAAGCTCACCTTCTCAACATGTTGAATATAAAACTCTTGTAACTTGTACATGTGCTAAAAGTGACACCCACATAAAAGAAAAGTCAAATTTGACAAAAAAACAAGCATCGCTCTCAAAGTGGCATATTTGACAAGGAGAAGGTCAAGTATCATGAAGGTCACAAGACCTCCTAATGTCAAACACGACATTGGGTATTTTTATGGTGAAAGGCAAAACGCTCGAAGCCACAAGGATGATAAGAAGAGCATTGTCTTTGTCAAGGGAAATTCCTCTCAAGTTGGAAAACATAACAATGTTGATAAAGTTAACTTTCAAAAGTCATATGAACAACAAATCCTGTTTAAAACCTTTGATGCTTCATATGTGCTTATGAAAATCAGTCTTGGAAAGTTCATGCCAAATATGTTGGACCACGCCATGAGAACACCAAGTCTCATGTGTGGGTGCCCAAGTCACTTGTCACTAACCTCAAAGGACCCAAGCAAGCTTGGGTACCTAAAATCAAAGCATAGTTTCTTTCTTGCAGGTATATGCATCCGGTGGAGCGAAATGGGTGCTAGATAGTGGATGCACAAATCATATGACCGGAGAAAGAAAAATGCTTGTGGAGTATGAACAAAATGAAGACTCAAGCGAAGGCATCTGTTTTGGCGACAATAGTCAAGAAAAGGTACTAGGTACCGACAAAATAGCTATCTCTTCACAACACACTCTTTCTCATGTTTTACATGTTAATTCCTTAGATTATAACCTCCTGTCCATATCTCAACTATGTGACAAAGGTTATAATTGCTTGTTCACTAATGAGGGTGTGACCGTCTCTAGAAGGAGTGATGACTCTATTGCTTTCAAGGGTATGTTAAAGGGAAAACTTTATCTAGTTGATTCAACAAATATAAAGCAGAACTTGACACATGCTTGATTGCAAAGACCAACATGGGTTGGCTATGGCATAGACGGCTAGCGCATATTGGTATGAGGAATCTACAAAACTTCTAAAAGGCAATCACATCCGAGGTTTGAATGATGTTAATTTCTAAGAAAAACAGGCCTTGTAGCACATGTCAAGCCGGGAAGCAAGTAGGAGCACCCCATCCAGCGAAGAATGTCATGACTACAACAAGACCACCCGAGCTCCTCCACATGGACCTATTTGGTCTAATCGCTTATATAAGCATCGGCGGTAAAAAATATGGTTTAGTTATTGTCGATGATTTTTCACGCTTCACGTGGGTTTTTGTGGTAGCTCTCTAGGATCATAGACTGGCCCCACAAACCACCACTCGTTTTTTCTGCGCACTTTGTCCTCACTCGTGCGCACCCGGGAAGACTTCCCGGTCGGTCATCCATCCCGAAATTCCTCGGAGTCCTTTGCAGGTGGGCTTCCGGAAAAGAAGGTATACCTTGATTGTATGAGTACTCTATCAATCCTATTAAGACGGGAGTCAGGATATCACACAATCCACCCCCTTAGAAAACCGATGTCCTCGTCGGTCAACGCCAAGACAGGAACGTCCCCTCTTAGCCACGTCCGTACGTTCAGTACTGGCATACACATACCGTACGCCCGGTTAGCAGCATACGTACCATACCGTGTCCCACACAGAGGATCCACGCGTCATGCGTACGTACCCACGTCCCTGACCCGTACGCTACCGTATTCATCTCATTGACCCGTATGCACCCGTGAAACTGCAAGGGTTGGCTCTGATACCATTTTGTGGCAGCTCTCTAGGATCATAGACTGGCCCCACAGACCAACACTCGTCTTTTCTACGCACTTTGTTCTCACTCGTGCGCACCCGGGAAGACTTTCCGGTCGGTCACCCATCCCCAAATTCCTCCGGGCCAAGCACGCTTAACCCCGGAGTCCTTTGCAGGTGGGCTTCCGGAAAAGAAGGTATACCTTGATGGTATGAGTACCCTATCAATCCTATTAAGCCAGAAGCTAGCATATCCCGAAATCTGCTCTCCCAGGATCTCAGAGGGTGGTGCCGCACGATGCGACACCCGACAGCACACATCATAAGAACAACATTGTATTACATAGAACATAACTGAATATGTACAAAGTGGTACAAGACTTTAGTTACAAACTAGTTATGGAAGTTACAACAGCGGAAGCTAAGTTTATACAACTCACGCCCATCTATATAGCAAAAGTCGGTTGCCCAGCCCTATGGACAACCCACACTAGCTGCACTCAGCTTAGCGCGGCGTGTACGGCTCCCACTCAGCCGTGGTCCCCGACGGAGGGTAGCCCTCGCTGGTGGACTCATAGCCCGAGTCCGTGGGGTAGTCATCACCTGAAAAACACTTATAGCAGCAACCATGAGCATGATGGCTCAACGAGACTTAACCGACTCACCTATGCATGAAACTCTACATGCAGTTCACAACGAACATGGGATGGTAAATTGCAGCAAACGGACACGCCTACAAGTTCATCCTTAGTTCATCTTTTAGCCACAAGTTAACAGTTCATGGATCGAAATTTAGTAAGCGATATTTGGTGGCACACATGTAGCAAAACAATTTATACATATCAGCAGAACTGAATCACAACATTCCATAATTTATCTACGGCATGATGCAGTGAACAAGCGGTACTCATCACCACGAGGGACGGCGAATTGACTCGATATACACCTGCAGGGATACCTGAAAAGCACGTCACGTACGCCCACATGCGGAGCTGCACAGAGCACGCTCACCCCGTGTTGTACGGGATAACCTTTCATCCAACAGCCCAAACATCGAACCGGTTGCACCGAAACGAGCAGGATCCTACACGGAGCATCTCTCTATGCCCGTTAGTAGATTTCCACCTTGCTGCCCTCAACCTACACCTATAAATCGGTGTGCTATGCCTCAACGCCGGGAAGTTTAGGTCACATCAGTATATCGGGGCCCATATATCCGATATGCCTTCGGTACACACAATACTTGCTCAGCAGGGTCACACACGGATCGGTCCTCAATCGAAACGGACAGAGTTGCGCCCACAAGACTTCCCCTTGTTGCGCCCTAGCCCCTGCCTAGTCTCATTTTCTTACTAAAGTGATCTCACGTCACTCGAACCAATCCCGTGTGTCCCGACACCTATGCTCGTGAGTAGATTTCAACTACTCGACTTGTACCGAAGTTCTATGAAAATTAAGCATAGCGTATACTACTCGAGGACTTATACACTACCCTCACTCTTGTGGGGATAATCTGGCTATGCACTTGGGTTTCATCTATCCTACACCTAATGCACATACATACCTCATACTAAGTATACATAAAGCAAAACTTTGTAAAATTTGATAATGCAAACCGGGGCTGCCTTGTTTCTGCTGGTCAGTACTATATAAATCAGTTAGTCTTCTCTTCCTTGGGGCTTGATCAACTGATTCACTTCCATGAATTCACTCCGTCGACTCCGTCGTCGACCACCTTCGTCGTAAGAACTATCGAAATGTATATGTATAGTTTTCATAATGCAACTAGATAATTTAAAACTTAAACTTGTTAAGAACAGAAGATGGTGTGGAAGTGCTAAGAAGGGATGTTTTGCCTCTGTTGTGCTGAGAAATTAAGAGAAAAACCCTTCTGCCTATAGGAACTTAAGTCCTAATGGTCTATGTAGCATGATAACTATATGATATGGCTGACAAGCTTTGAATGAAACTGAAGATTAGGAACTCCATTGACTCCAAAACTTTTACAGCAAGTCATATACTACCCTGTGACTTAGCTACCCAAATTGCAGCTAAAGTGAATAGAAATTGTGCCCCTCATAATTCCTTCAAGTTTTCCTATGTATTTTTCATATACATAAGAATGGAAACCTAATACATAGAGTTATAAGGTTCCCCTTGAGCTGAAACTTTACATGTGAGTTCCTGGTCACAAGAAAGTTCTTTGGTACAAAATTCAGACCTTTTACTTGAGTAGTTCCTCCAGAATAATTCTATAAGAAGTTATTCTACAAGGAATTAATTCTGGAGTAATGTGCATTTTCATGCCCAATCAAATGAACTACACTTTCAAGTATGGCTCATAGAGCATGTCTGAATTTTCCTATGATTTTTGAAGCTAAGGATTATCTAGAACTGATTTTACAAAGGAAAACCATCTTATGAAAAAGTTTCTGGATACTTTTGAGCACAGCAGTTTGTACTCTGGAAATTCTTACTCAATTCAACTCGAAATGAGTTTAAACTTTACTGAAAGCAAAATGAGTTTAAACTTTGCTGAAAGTTCAATCATATGTTATAGAATATTCTGTCAAAATTTGGGGATTTTTGGCTTACCCAAACTCCTTCCATAACTCTTTTACAGAAATTCATAAAAGAATTATCCAGAATTTATTATTGACTTTCATACAAATTGAGGTTCATAGTTGGATAGATCTTTACAATATGAATCCAACCCAATTTGAATCACTCAATTTGGAGTTTCCTACACAAAGTTATGAATTTTCAAAGTTGGAGCTGAAACTGGAATTGTTTTGCTATTGAAAATGGACTTGGGCCCACGCTTTAATTCTCAGCCAATGAAATCTGAGAACACACGGGGCTACACGGTTCCGGTGCGCAGCCACAGTGGATCCCGAGCCATAGCCGATCAGATTTTTAAACCGCGGTCACTGACGGCTGGGGCCCGCCAAACCCTTCTTCCACCTTGGTTCAGTTCCCTCGCCCGCGCGCCCGTACCGCCCCCTCACCGGAGCTCCGCAGCAATCGGTCTCCCGACCTCCTTCCGAGCCCCTGCTCACCGCCAGGGCCTAGCCCGTCAAGCTGAGCACGATGGTGAGGCTCCCCTGAGCCGGCAAGACCCCTACTGTGGCTAGCGACGGTGCGGCGGCTCGGTACACCTCCGACGGCGTCGGCCGGCCGACCTAGCCCGCCAAAAGATCGGTGAAACAGCACTACAGCATCAGTGAACCATGAGGAAGCTCGACATAGCCTTGAAACTGCTCGGGAACGGCGGCAAACGGGGTTTCACCGTGCACCCGAGACCCCCTCCATGTTTGAGATCGGAAAACCTAGAATTTGTACGGTCTACGTGCGTTTCCAAGCTAGGGTTGTGAAGAATAAAAGGTCGCCGACTACTTTCGCTTCTGTGTGCAAGATTTGGAGAACTAAGAACGAAAATTGAGATCGAATTTGAGAGTGCCGTACCGGAAGATTGGTTTATGCCCGCCGGAGAAATTTTCTCGAATTCACGCTCGGTTGTCCATGTCATGGCTTGAGCTTCAGAGGTGAGCATCACCGAGTCCTAGCGTGTCCGAGAATGCTCTTGCACGGGCATGAGAAGCTCTCTGTAGAGCTGTCCACGTGAGACCTCTCCGTCGGTTTCTCTCGGCACCACTAGGTATCGGTGTGCTCGGCAGAGGTAGGGCTTAGCACGCTCAGTGGTGCGTCCAAGAGGTAGTAGACAATCACAGGGTGCCGTTTTTCTCCTCACCGGGCTCAGTTCAAGTCAGTACAGCCAGCTCCCGAGGGAACCCGAGGTGGCGGCGGTGGTCTCTGCTCAGTCCAGCGCGAGGGGGCACTGGAGCTTCAGGGTGGCGGTTTGTGAGCGGCAATAGCACCCCGTGAGCGGATGAAGGCGGGAGCTGGTCGCCAGCACATCACAGCAGCAGGAGGTGGTGGCAACTCCCCCCCCCCTCGGTGGCGCGCGCTCCATCCTCAGCCTGTTCGAGTCTGAACAGAGGCTAGTCGGTTGCTTTTAGTGGACGCTGAGAAAAGTTGCTTAGGGTGCAAGTCACACTTTTTGCCCAATGACATGTGGGCCCTACTGTCCCCCTTATCCCCTCAAGTTTTCTCAAAATTGGAAAATGACTCCCTTCAATTGTGGAAAAGTTTGAACCTGATCTGAATTTGAAGATTTGGACAAGTTTCATCCAATTTCACATTTGAATTTGAATTCCTATTCAATTTAAAGTCCATTTGACACATGGGTAGGAAACATTTCCAAAATTCATGAAACTTTGCCTTCCCCCTAATTTGGACCTAAGGAATTCAAATATGAAATCTGATTTTGGTTTTGGCTACTGCAAATAAGGTTTTGAGCACAACAGTTTGCATTCGTATTTGTTGCCCTCATTTGAAATTTGAATTGAACAATTTGAGTTCGCACTCTGAATTTTTATTCCTCCTTGCACATGAGCGCTTACACATGGGATTTATCTTTACTTTGTCCCCCAAACACTCACTTTATCTTAGGCTAGAGTGGTGGGACACTCATGCATGTCATCACATGTGGAAAAATTTAAACAAGTCCCAATTTTTACAAACTTGAAACCAAATGATGTTCAAACATCCGTTTCTTTGCATTCACGTTTTTGGTACTTTTACATTCCTCCCCCCTTAAAAAGAATCTCGTCCCGAGATTCCAATAGGAGAACGAGACAGGAGAGGTAATGCCAAGTGGTACGACGATAAAGGTTCTGGATTGCTGCTGTGGAGGTAATCTTTGCTTTCCACGTTGTTTCTTCCGTGGTATGACTACTCCACAGCACCATGTAAAAGCTTAATGCCCGACTCCAGGTGTTCCTGATCCTTTCATCGATAGTCTCAACCGGTCACTCAGTGTAGGCACGATCCGGCCTCAACTCGTCGATTTCTTCGGTGCGGACAGCAGCAGTAAATCTGAGGCACTTCCGCAGCGGTGACACATGACTATGTCGTGGACACCCGCAATACATGCCGGTAGTTCCAGCCGGTCTACGGATCCACACTTTTCGTGATAGCAAATTGATCTAAAGCTCGGGGAGCAAAACTCCCCTTTACATCGAACCAGTGAATTCCTTTCATCGGAGACACACAAAGATAAATGTGTTCTCCAACATAGAAATGCAACGGTCTACGCCTGTGATCCTCGTAGCTTTCCTGTTGGGATTATTCAGCCTTCAAGTTCGCTTCTATTGTTCGAACTCGGTCATCAGCTTTGTTGACTAATCAAACAGTACCCTTCTGCCGTACGCACACCACTTCAGCGGTATGCGACATTTTCGGCAGTATAGATATTCATATTACGAGGTATAACTATACGGTCTTTAAACCATAGAGTACCCTCATTGTCCTTTATAGTGACGGCATTGAGCAAACGATAATCAACACTTAATCTTAGTGTCTCATCATTCTTCTTAATGAAAAGCGCAGAGCAACCCCAAGTGATGAGCTGGGTCGTATAAACCTTTGCTCATAAGTTCACATAGGTGTTCCCTTAACTCCGCTAGTTCATTGAATGCCATCTCGCACGGCCTTCGTGAAGTCGGTGTCGTTTCTAGCGCCAGCTCGATCTTGAACTAGACGTCCCATTAACCGGCAGATATGGCAACTTATCGGAAACACATCGGTTATTCACGTACCACCGCATACTCCATGCAGTCTATAAAATAGGAGTAAAACATAATGACAATAAAATATGCGATACCTCTCATATGTAGATAATGTAATAATTATGCACAAGCTACACCATTACCAGACCAAATACAAACTAGTTAAATCCAACTTGATGGACTTCCTCTTTGGAAGTTCATCTCAACTAGATTTGGTCACTACGAGATGTTAATATCGCCTTGTCATCACGTATACTACACTTTTATCTTCAATACGACACAAACATGGCCTCTAGCAAAAGAAACTTGAGTACGAAACCTACTCAAATCTTTCACTAGTTGAAGATAACCACTCATGAGTATGTTCTACCTCATTTGGAAGTACTTAAACCTCCTAGGGTACAACAATCTCTCAAATGAGTTCAACTGTCATCCCTCAGCCAGAATGACCAGTTTCTACAAATTCCAGATTTTGATCTGGTGCTGGGCATTTTCATGACTCAAGCTGAATACCAAAGTTAAAGTTAACTTCAGTATCTTTCCAACGAGTATTTATTTGCCCTCAGATCAGCTCTGGTTAAATGTTATGATAATTCAAAATCAACAGTGTTTCTGGAAGAATTTCAACAGCACCTCCTTTGGAAGTTGCTGTTTTCAACTCTAATTTCCACTGAATTCTTTGCTGAAATTGCAGAAACTTTGAATTACAAAGATGTAAAAAACATCTCCTACCCTTTTCCAGAAAGGTGTCATGTGAAAATTTTAGATTCTTCTACTGGAAATTATGCTTGAAAAACAGAACAGTTCAGTGAGTATTTTAAATCTGTCCTGGTTCTGGACAGTTTGCATTTCTCTGGGATTTAAACCATAATGTGTTATTCTGCTCTGGGAGTCTACAACAAAGTTGTAGAGTACTTAAACACCTTTCCAGAACTATATCCCACACCTCCATTGGCTAAATAATCTGTGAGTTATGCTCTGTTAAAGTTTAGCAGACTTGCTGCCAAAACAGAGCACTCTGTTTTTCAATCCCTTTGAGCTAAACTGATCAACTATTGAATTTTTCTACCTAACCAGGGTCCTAAATATTGAGACTTGGTTATTTTAGTTCCTTGTTACTATTATCTTTCATGCAAATGCCTATTATATGTCGGTACTACGTTCCTCACAAAAAGGAAAATCCTAACCGGATTATACTGGCATATACGTCTCAATTGTGGCCCTAAACGGTCGCTCACACACGTGTACTAAACGGTTTACATACGTGGTTAGTACCTGCAGAAGAAGACCAAATAATGACGCACTCAAAGGTTGTTTTCATTTCAGGCAGGTCCATATTTAAAAGTAAATACATACGCCCGTATCATTGCCATACGACCGCCCTTGAGTTAAGCCACGTCTCAAGGTACGTGATCGTGTTTTCACACCACACGACGGGGAACCCGAGTAGAGCGCGAACGGGTTGTCACGGTTAGGAATTTTATCACCCCAACAGATACCACCTACTGCCTGCAGGGCGCGCCGATGGCAAGCGCTGCGTATGTCCTCCTAGGCTATTTCCAGAAGAACACACTCTCGCGTTACTGACCACACGATGGGGTCTCCACTTTCTTGCCTAATGCACGCTAGGGATTAGTGTTTCATATGAACTCAGGAATATGAAGAGTCCAAGAGTTTCATATTGACATCTCACACCAAGCTGTGAGACCTATCCCTGAACCACTTTCCTCGTCAGGGGAGCTAACCAAAATTGAACCGCTTTCAGTGGCGTTCCTTACCATTCTTACCTGAGCATAGGTGCGTTGTTACATAATCAAAATTCAGAATTATAACACATATGTTAGTCATGCCACTTTAAGTAACTATGCTAATATAGTCCTTACTTGGGCATACTAGCAAATCCTCACCGTAATCCTAGATTTTTCCGTAATACAGCCCTTAATTAATGTGCTACCCCAATGCGGCTCTGATACCAGCCTGTGGTGGACCGAAATCCGCTCTACCAGGATCTCAGAGGGTGGTGTTGCACGATGCGACACCCGACAACACACATCATAAGAACAACATTGTATTACATAGAAAACAACTGAATATGTGGCGGTCTCTGCTCAGCCCAGCGCGAGGGAGCACTGGAGCTTCGGTGTGGCGATTTGTGATGGCAATAGCACCCCATGAGCGGATGTGTGACGCCCCTGTTCTGAGAGAGAACCTCTCGGAACTGAGACTGATGCGTATGTGTGCCCAGGATGTTCATCACACATACACATATAATCCACAAACTGAATTTCAGAATAATACCACGAATAATCAGGGTTTATTACAATGTCTCATGAGTCTTAGACTCATTCTAACAGCGGAAGTCTTTATTCTAGCAGCGGAAGTCTTCTAAACTATTGCGGAAGCAACTAAGCAGCGGCAAGGGCTCCATCTCTACTCCACAGGCAAGGTTGAGGGCAGATTACACGCCTAATACTCCACGTGGTCTTCATAGTACTCCTCTCCTGTTGCTGATGATGAAGTAATAATGCAAGTTTGAGTACATGATGTACTCAGCAAGTGCGAGAAAATATGATATGTAGCTCACAACAAGGTAGTTATAAAAAGGCTCATTGCAGAAAGCAAAGTTTTTTTCACAAAACTGGATAAAAACAGCAACTAGCTTTAAATGAATGTAATCCCAACATGTATTTAAACATCAACATACCTCCATCACGATTCACCTCTTTCCATATCTCTTCCGAACATTTATCTTTCTCAACATGCTCATGAATACCATCTCATCTCTTATTCAATTCCGTCTCGTAGCGAGACCAATGCTCATTGCCATGACTCAACAGTCATGCAACCAACCTCATTACCCGGACTCAACAGTCCCAAAACTATTTTCATTACCAGGACTCAACAGTCCCGAAACCAATTCCAAAGACCAAACCAAAACCAAACCAATTACCAACCAATTACCATCCCAATAACCATACCATCTAATCATGGAAGTTGGCCAGGCGCTTGTGACCGGAAGCACGACTATCATGATAGTTTTACACTCTTCAGAGGTGGCACCACTTTACCCACAAGTTTGTGATTTCGTCACCTGTCGGCGATTGCAGAACCTCCATTATACCAGTACACAACCGTTGGTGTATGGCCAAGAGATCACAAAATAGCCTTTACTAAGGGGCTACTAGATGTATGGACTCACTAAGGTTTTACCAGCAGGCTAGAATCTCCAATTCTCCCACCTACGGGCCCCCTCTTGTGCCATGCAGTTCCCAGGGTAGTCCTCACTCGACTCCCATTCCCCGCGCCTTCTACGGTCCATAACAATCTAGTAACTTACCTAATTACTCAGCTAAGCCGCACCCATACTTGGCCTTGTGGTGGCACTGTTATCCTGACATGTGCTCGCATGAACTGATCCTTAGATCTACGGCAAGTAAACCACCATCTCATTCTACCTCATCCACAAACCAAGCTTGCCTAGATCTCCGTCCGATTCATGTCCATTATCAACATCAGTTTCTCATTACCATTATTCATACGAGTGTAGTTAGCTAGACACATTCTATCGCTTTCTCGTATCCCGTAGATTAGCGAAGCAAAAACGACCATACCCGACTCATCAACTGTCCCGACGACAAGGGTGGTTAACAAAACTAGTAAACTCCTATGAAAGGGTTTCCCATCAAGTTGACTCAAGCACACACACCTTTTCGCAAACAAAACATCTTTCAAAAACATGGGATCAATATGCTCAAGGGGCACTTGCCTTGTTCTTGCGGCTTCTGTTGATCTAGGATCTCGAAACCTTGTTGTTGCAGCTCGTCGTAGATAGCTCCCTGAGCTTGTCCTTCTATTTACGATTACGCACGTACAAGATTCACAACAATCAATCATCATGAACAGACTTTATTCAAGATGCAAGGTGCATATGCATGCTAATCCTATGATGCAGTTTTTATTAGATCGGCTTGTACGTGTTCTTGCATGTTTGCATGGGTTTTACGATGAACAAAGGTGTAAGGATCAAATATGGACGTGGCGATGATCTTGACTCCAGATCGAACCGATCAACACGTGATCTGTCCACAAAAAAGCTTCTGTTCGAAAGGTTCGAAGAACAGATGCAAAGAAAACGCGATGATGTCGTAAGGTGGTATTGGAAACCTACCTTGCTTCCTTGGGATCCTCCCTCCTAGCAAAAACAGATCGTCGGCTCTCCTCCGGCGATGGCGATCGTGTCTGGGCTCGTCGGCGGTCTCTCTGGTGGTCAAACTCCGGCGAAGGGGTTTAGCTCGGCGAGTTTGAGGCTAGGGCTTCTAAGTTGTCGGCTTAGAAAAGATGTTACGACCAAGGGGTTGTTTCAGGTTCTATTTATAAGAGGGAAATGAAGAGTCCTACTCTGATCGGAATTCGAATAAGAGTCCTATTCAAATTGCTTTTGAATCTTAACAACTTATCTTCAATTGATTTGGTTGCAGTATCAACGTAGAAGAGTTCGTGTCGGTTTCCTCAGTAACAGGTACTCACGTACAGAGGAAAACCGCTTCAGAATCGTGTCCTTTTGCAGGGATAAGCTCCGGAGGCTCCACGTGTCCTACGGGGACCTGGGCTTCTCTTTTCCTCAGGGGCGAGTTCTGGTTGTGCCGCGTGTCAGGCGGGCGAGATCTCCCTCCCCCTCAGAGGTGATCTCCGCGTGAGCCACGTGTTCTGGCGGGCGGGACCTCCCTCTCTCCAGAGGCGAGCTCTGCGTGTGCCACGTGTCAGTGCCGGACCTCCCCCTCTTCGGAGGTGAGCTCTGATAGTGCCACATGTCAGAGTCGGACCTCCCCTCTATTCGGAGGTGGCTCTGAGATTGCCACGTGTACAGTAGCGCCAGACTTCCTTTCTTCTCGGAGGTGAGCTCCTAGGTCGACACGTGTCCAACAGTGACGGACCTCCCAGAGGTGAGTTCCGTGGTAGACATGTGTCCATCAGCGTCGGACCTTCTGGAGATGAGCTCTGGAGGTGACACGCGTCCAATAGGACCGGACCTCTCAGAGGTTAGCTCCGAGAGCGACACGTGTCCCGAGGTGTCGGACCTCTTGGAAGCAAATTCCGAGAGCGACATGTGTCCCGCGCGGCTGGTCCTCTCTTTTCCGTAGTGACTAGCTCCGAAGGCGACACGTGTCCTGCAGGCTGACCTCACTCCTCTGCAGAGGCTAGCTCCGGGGGCAACACGTGTCCCACGGGGTCGGACCTCGCCCCTTCCGCAGAGACGAGCCCTGAGCCTGCCAGGTAGCCAGTTAGCAGTGGACCTCTCCCCCTTTGCAAGGATGAGCTCCGAAGGCGCCACGTGGCCAGCGGCCGTGGGAGTTGTCTTCGGCGCTCTCTATGGATTGGATTTGGCTCTTTTTGGCTATCTTTTTTATTCTTTCTCTGTTTCCACTTCTTTTAAAATGTTTTCTTTATATAAAATATGAATGCATGCAGAAATCGAAATTGAGGGTGTCACAAATCTACCCCCCTTAAATTGAATCTCGCCCTCGAGATTCGCTAGTGGAGAATAGATGAGGGAATTCTTCCTTGAGGTCTTCTTCACGTTCCCATGTGGCTTCAGCTTCTGTGTGATGGCTCCATTGTACCTTGCAACAACGGATCACTTTGTTCCTCGTGACCCTTTCCTTCACGTCCAAAATTCGGACAGGGTGCTCTACATAGGTCATATCCTCTTGAAGTTCAAGTTCATCCATTGGTATTTTCTCTTCTGGTACTCTCAAGCACTTCTTGAGCTGGGATACATGAAACACGTCATGCACATCGGAGAAGTGCATTGGGAGCTCTAGTTGATAGGCTACTTATCCTCGCTTGCCGAAAATCTTAAATGGCCCGATATAGCGAGGTGCTAGCTTGCCTTTGACGTTAAAACGTCGTAGTCCTTGGATAGGCAATAGCTTAAGGTATACGAAGTCTCCTACTTCGAAAGTCAACTTTCTTCGCCTATTGTCCGCATAGCCTTTCCGTCGTGACTGAGAAGCCTTCAAGTTCTCCTGTATTGTTTGGACTTGCTTCTCAGCTTCTTGTAGCACTTCGGGTCCAAACACTTAGTTCTCTCTGGTCTCGTTCCAAAACAACGGCGTTCTACACCGTCTACCATACAACGCTTCAAAAGGTGACATCTTCAAGCTGGCTTGATAGCTGTTGTTATAGGAGAACTCGACATATGGAAAGCTCCTATCCCAACTTTGTCCATGCTTCAAGGCACATGCTCTCAACATGTCTTCCAAAACTTGGTTTGTCCTTTCTGTTTGTCCATCGGTCTGCGGGTGGTAAGCGGAGCTAAAATCTAGTTGTGTACCCACAGCTTTCTGCAGCTTCCTCCAAAATCTAGAGGTAAACTGAGAACCCCAATCTGAGACTATCCTCTTCGGGACTCCATGGCGGCACATGATTTGCTCCATGTACAGCTCAGCTAGTTGTGCAACGTTGTACTTGATCTTTACGGGAAGAAAATGGGCGGTTTTCATCAATCGGTCCACGATAACCCAGATGGAGTCGTAACCCGACTGAGCACGTGGCAATCCGACGATGAAATCTATACTGATATCTTCCCACTTCCACTCGGGTACCTTCAAGGGTTGCAACAGTCCAGCGGGTCTTTGATGTTCGGCCTTCACCTGTTGGCATGAGTCGCATAGGGCAACATACTCGGCTATGTCCCTCTTCATACCATCCCACCAATAACAAGTCTTCAGGTCCTTGTACATCTTGGTACTTCCGGGATGTATGGAATAAGGTGAGTCATGTGCCACCTTTAATATCTTGTCACGGATGTGCTTCACGTTAGGCACACAAATCCTTTTTCCTAGCCAAAGCGTACCCTTCTCGTCTTCCTTGAAGTCCTTCTCTATTCCTTGTCGGATCCTTTCCTTGATCTCCTTGATCTCCTCATCCGCTGCTTGGCCATCTCTTATCTCTTGTTCTAATGAAGAGTGGAGTTCCATCACTTCCATCTCGTTCAAGAATCCGAGATGTAACCGTTCAAACTCCTTGCGTAGCTCGGGCGGTAGCTCTCAAACTGTGAGTTAATGACATGCTCCCTTCTGGCTCAATGCATTGGCTACTACATTGGCTTTTCCGGGGTGATAGTTGATTCCAACATCATAATCCTTGATGAGCTCCAACCATCGACGTTGCCTCAAATTCAAATCCGTTTGAGTGAATATGTACTTGAGGCTTTTATGATCCGTATAGATCTCACATCGGTGGCCAAGGATATAATGTCTCTAAATCTTCAATGCATGCATCACGATTGCGAGTTCCAAGTCATGTGTGGGGTAATTGAGCTCGTGTTTCTTGAGTTGTCTCGACGCATAGGCTACCACTTGTCCCTCTTGCATGAGCGCACATCCAAGCTCTTGTCTGGATGCGTCACAATATATGTCAAAGCTCTTGCTTCCGGTAATACTAGAACTGGTGCTGTGGTTAGCTTTTTCTTGAGCTCCTTAAAGCTTTCTTGGCACGCTAGTGTCCATTGGAAGGCTTTTCCTTTCATTAGCAATTCCGTCATAGGCTTTGCTACCTTAGAGAAGTCCTTGATGAACCGTCGGTAGTATCCAGCCATCCCAAGAAAACTCTGAATATCCCTCACGTTATGCGGTTGGTTCCACTTCAGAACATCTCCCACTTTTCTGGGATCAACCGATACTCCTTCCTCGGAGATAATGTGGCCTAGGAACGATATCTCCTTTAGCCAAAATTGACATTTGCTGAGCTTGGCATACAATTGATGCTCTCGCAGCTTTTGCAATGTCAATCTCAAGTGTTCTTCATGTTCTTCCTCACTTTTCGAATACACCATGATATCGTCAATGAAAACCATGACGAACTTGTCCAAGTACTCCATGAAAACCTTGTTCATGAGGTACATGAAGTATGCGGGTGCATTCGATAACCCAAAAGACATCACGGTATATTCATACGAACCATACCGTGTTCAAAAGGCAGTCTTGGGTATATTGGAGGGTTTAATCTTCAGCTGGAAGTATCACGACCGAAGATCAATCTTGGAGAAGACTCGAACTCCCTTCTTTTGGTCGAACAGGTCCTCTATACGGGGCAGAGGGTACTCGTTCTTGATCGTCACCTCATTGAGAGACCTATAGTCCACACACATCCTTTGGGTTCCATCCTTCTTGTCTACGAAGAGCACGGGGGCTCCCCATGGTGACGAGCTTGGACATATAAAACCCTTCTCCAGCTGCTCCTGAATTTGCTTCTTGAGCTCCACTAGTTCGTTGACGGCATCCTATATGGTCTCTTTGCTATAGGTGCAGTTCCGGGTACTAGGTCAATGGAAAACTCAATGTCCCGTTCAGGTGACATACCTGGAAGTTCTTCCGGGAACACGTCCGAGAATTCTTGAACCACCGGAATGCTATCCAATGTTGCTCCTTCGACGTGGTTTAACGTTGCCTTCTCGGTTGCCGGTTGGGCTGACTTAAACTCGATATGAGTACCGTGCTCGTTTGTCAACTGCACGCTCCTCTTAGCATATTGGTTTACTCCGTTGTGCTTGCTTAGCCAATCCATTCTGAGTATTATGTCAAGCCCTTGGGAATCTAAGACAATGAGGTTGGCAAGGAAGTCTACCCCCCTTATTTTAAGGTTTACTTTCGGACATACTATATTAGCCTCATTTCCCCATCGGGAGAATTAACCAACATAGTATATTTCAAGGTGATATGGGTAGATTATACTTGGCAACATACTTGGATGATATGAATGAATGTGATGCTCCAGAATCAAATAAAATGGTGGATGGGTTGGAGTTGGCAAGGAACATACCAATCACAACGTCCTCAGCCTGTTGCGCTTCCTTAGCAGAGACATGGTTCACGTTGCCGCGAGCGTAGTTCTGCTGTCCACGGTTTCCTTGATTGGCTCCTCCGTTCGGTAGTGGGTTCTGCACGTTGCTTGGTTGTCCAGGACCTCTCTTCGGGCACTGGCTCGCAAAGTGTCCCGTCTCCCCGCATACAAAGCATGCCTTGTTGCCCATGACAGCAGGTACGTTAGGGCGGGGTTTTTGAACAGGAGCGCCCATGTTTGGGCGAGGCGCAGGAGGCAAAGGCACACGAGGTGCTTGCATGACAGGACGTTGTTGTGGTGGCTGATTAGGGTGAAAAGTAGAAGCGGACGATCCATACTGTGGTGTAGCTGGGGGCATGTACCGAGGGCGTACGTTGCTCCCTTGTGGCTGGTATGGCATCTTCCTTTTGCCCTCTTGCTCGATCTCTCGGATCTTGCTTTCATCCACTATGGCTTTGTCAACTAGCTTCTGGAATCTCGCATAGTCATTGTTGAGAAGCTGAACTTGGATCTCATTGTTCAACCCTCTCATGAACAAGTACTGCTTCCGTTGGTCGGAGTTGACATCTTCGGGGGCATACCTTGAAAGTTGCGTGAACTTGTTGAGGTACTCATTCACGCTTTTCTTGCCTTAGCGGAGACCTTCAAACTCTTGTCTTTTGAGCATCATTACTCCAGCAGGGATGTAATTTGAGCGGAAACTCTCCTTGAACTCAGTCCAAGTAATAGTCTCCGGGTCGACATGGGCGTTGCATAGAGCGTCCCAACAATCAGCGGCAGCTCCCATAAGTTGGTGCAATGCAAAGAGAACTTTCTCTCGGTCATTGCACTGAACTATGGCAAGCTTCTTCTCCATGGATTTCAACCAATCATCGGCCTCCATGGGATCATTAGCTTGAGCAAAAGTGGGTGGTCAAGTCCTCATGAACTCTCCCAGTCGGTTGTGAGCCGGCGGTGGTGGCGGTGGTGGTGGCGGTGGTGCAGGAACGGGGTTATTGTTGTTGGCTTGCAGCTGACCCAAAGTTTGGATCATGGTTTGCATGAGCTGATTCTGCATGGCCATCAACCGTTCCAGGTTGTTTGCACCAGCTTCGGGGTTGTCATTCTCAGGAACCTCAACGTGGTCATCCTATTGGTTGCCACAGACGTTCCTCCCTTGACGGCCGGCATTTCCTCTCACCATCTGTGAGAGAGAGTTGAGTAGAATAGAGGTTGGAAGTTTTTAGAGTGATCCCTCCCAACTATATGCATCAAGGTGAATGGACTACATATATTAGCCTATATGAGGATGTGAACAAGTGCCGAAGCATCTCACATCTCTCTACTATGTGTGGATATGGACAACGCTGAAACATCCCACAACTCACACTAAGCACTCAAGCACAAACAATCATCACAGAGTTCAGCACACAACCCCTATTCAAGACTTACTCAATGGGGGTCCTATGGGGTTTTGGGGTGATACCAATCTGTGACTTCTGTGACTTGTCTTATGGTCAATGGGGTTCTAATGCCAATCTATGCATCCTAGCTAGGCTTGCGTCCTATGTTCAACATGACTCTTAATACCAATTTGCGACTAGGCTTGCGTTCTACAGTCAATCATGGTAGCTTGATACCAATCTGTGAATTGTACCAATCTGTGATCTTATCTAGGCCTGTGACCTACAGTCAATCGTGGTATCTATACCAATATGTGATTAGGCATGGCAGCTCTAATATCAATCTGTGATTTCTATCTAGGCGTGTGACCTACGATCAACCGTTACTCTGATACCAATCTGTGACGTCCCTGTTCTGAGAGAGAACCTCTCGGAACTGAGACTGATGCGTATGTGTGCCTAGGATGTTCATCACACATACACATATAATCCACAAACTGAATTTCAGAATAATACCACGAATAATCAGGGTTTATTACAATGTCTCATGAGTCTTAGACTCATTCTAACAGCAAAAGTCTTATATTAGCAGCGGAAGTCTTATTCTAGCAGCGAAAGTCTTTATTCTAGCAGCGGAAGTCTTTATTCTAGCAGCGGAAGTCTTCTAAACTATTGCGGAAGTAAATAAGCAGCAGCAGCGGCTCCATCTCTACTCCACAGGCAAGGTTGAGGGCAGATTACACATCTAATACTCCACGTGGTCTTCATAGTACTCCTCTCCTGTTGCTGATGATGAAGTAATAATGCAAGTTTGAGTACATGATGTACTCAGCAAGTGCGGGAAAATATGATATGTAGCTCACAACAAGGTAGTTATAAAAAGGTTCATTGCAGAAAGCAAAGTTTATTTCACAAAACTGGATAAAACAGCAACTAGCTTTAAATGAATGTAATCCCAACATGTATTTAAACATCAACATACCTCCATCACGATTCACCTCTTTCCATATCTCATCCGAACATTTATCTTTCTCAACATGCTCATGAATACCATCTTATATTCACTACCATCTCATCTCTTATTCAATTCCGTCTCGTAGCGAGACCAATGCTCATTGCCATGACCCAACAGTCATGCAACCAATCTCATTACCCAGACTCAACAGTCCCGAAACTATTTTCATTACCAGGACTCAACAGTCCCGAAACCAATTCTAAAGACCAAACCAAAACCAAACCAATTACCAACCAATTACCATCCCAATAACCATACCATCTGTCGGTACCCTCAATACAGGGTACGCCCGCGCACAGGGGAAAATGCCTAAGGACCTCGCCCTTCTCCGCAGGGAGAGCTCCGAAGGCGCCATGTGCCAGCGGGGCCGGACCTCCCTCTCCTCAGAGGAGAGCTCCGGACCCGCCACGTGGCCAACTGAGCCGGACATCCCTCCTCCGCGGGGAGAGCTCCGGAGCCTCCACATGTTCTGCGGGGCCGGACCTCCCTCTTCTCAAAGAAGAGCTCCGGGCCCGCCACGTGGCCAGCAGAAGCCGGACCTCCCCCCCTCCGCGGGGAGAGCTCCGAAGGCTCCACGTGTCCCGCGGGGCCGGACCTCCCTCTCCTCAGAGGAGAGCTCCGGGCCCGCCACGTGGCCAGCAGAGCAGCGCTGCCTGCCCCTGCGCGGTAGGCAGCAAGAGTAAAGACACGCCATATCTTGCCCGTACAAGGTATTCAAGACCCGTGCCTTCCCAAGGCGCGGAGACGCGGAGCACACCTCTGTCAGGTGCCGTTGCACCCAGTCACATCGCAGACTGGCACGCCATGTCAGAGTCTGCCCGCCAATAAACACAGCGACAAGACATCCCCTGCCGCCCCTGCCATCATCAACCACTACGACTAGCCTGCGGCATGGGCAGGGCGGCAGAACGAAGACTCGGAAGCCTTCGCTAGAAACAACTACCGATGTAACTGCAGATACGGTAGATGGCAGGCAATCTCCCCAGGACCACCTGTCGGGTCTCGGGCCCACCTTGTAAGCCGCTCGAGCCTTGGACTATAAAAGGCTCGGGTAGGCGACATTAGCAGGGGTTGGCCTCTTACGCACCCTCGCACTCTAGCCATTCGACATCTTACACCCTCAAGCTCAGGACTCCGGTTCTGAGCAGCAAGCAATACAGCGAGCAACTCTGCTCACCGTGGACTTAGGGTTTTACACTCCGACGGCCTGAACCACGTAAAATCCCCGTGTCAAGCTTCTCCCTCAATCGTCCCCAACGCTGAAGCTCTCCGTGAGTGACTAGCCCCTCCGAAAAGAACCTCCGCGGGCTGCCCAGAGCAGGCCCGGGGGAAGTGTCGGCTACACACTTCGACATTTGGCGCGCCAGGTAGGGGGCTTTTCCCTTGCGCGACGAGCTTCTGCCGACGAAGATGACGAAGCTTCCTTCAGCGGCAAGCTCTCCCCGCCCACGTTCATGACGAACGGTGACTAGTGGGGACTACATATCGACACACTCAGGACGAAGTGTGTCTGCGCAAGCTGGAAGCCAGCAGCCGACCGGCTGTGTCGCTGACGCGCACGCCAATGGTTGACGGACAGACGGAAGATTCCTGCTCCACCAGGCTCCCATCGGCGGACCTGAGGTCGGAGCTGGAATGATGCCACTTAGGCAAAGATGCCCGAGTGTTCATTGAGCGATGATGAGAAAGGCGTCGCAACCAGGAGGCCGACGACAGCATGTCGACTGCCTCAACCCAGCCTGAGGCGCAGACGTTCGCCACGCGATCTCTTCCCCAGGCATACGCCACGCAGCATATGCCCCAGTCATATGCCCTGCAAATGGTGCCCCCGGTTTATGGCGCAGCCTTGCCCGTACCGGGGTACACAGTGCCAGCAGCGAACCAAGTGTTCGCGGCACCAACGCCTGCAGCAACAGGAGTAGGATGTGCGGCCCTAGCGCCACACCTTCGCTTTGTGAGGTGGCCGCGCAAGTTTCGGCCGCACCTGCCCGAGAAGTACGATGGCAGTGTCAACCCGGCGGAGTTCCTCCAAATATACTCCACCGCCATCCTTGCTGCAGGAGGGGACGAGGCCGTCATGGCCAACTACTTCCCCGTCGCCTTGACCGGCCCAGCCTGGTCATGAACTTCCCCTAGGGTTCTATAACCTCCTGGGGAGAGCTCTGCCGACAGTTCACTGCTAACTTCGGCAGCTCCTACACCCGGCCTGGCACGGAGCTCGACCTCCATGCCATCCAGCAACAACCTGGAGAGATGCAGCGCTCCTTCATCCAGCGGTTCTCCCAGATACGGAACACCATCCCGCATATTCAAAATTCTTCTGTGGTGGTGGCGTTCCAGCAGGGTGTACGGGACAAGAAGATGCTCGAGAAGCTCATGACCAGAGAGGTTTGCGACGTCTCAGAGCTCTTCAGCCTGGCGGACAAGTGCGCCAGGGCAGCAGAAGGGCGGAACTGGCACTCACTGCCAGCCTCTGAATCAGGAGGACAACCCGGATCTGGCGCTGCTTGCCATGGAAGCAGCAAGAAGATCAAGAACCAGGGCGGTGGCAAGATGAAGCCACCGACCACAGCCCCCGTTGCTGCAGCAGCAGCACCCAGTGGAGCTTGGGGTCCACGCCCCGACAAAAGGCAGCGACAGTCACCAGCTCCAGATGGTGACCAAGGCGAGCCATGCCCCGTGCACAACACCAGTTACCATACTGCTGCTGAGTGCCGGGAGATTCAGAAGCTCGCTGAACGCTTCCGCAAGGGGAAGCAACTGCGAGATGACGCCCGTCCCTTCCGTCAAAGGGAGGGCAAGCAGAAGGTCGACGCCCCAGACAACATCGGCCACCAGGTGGGGTTCCAGGAGCCTCAGCGCGCCATAAAGACGGTACACAACTATGAGGACTCCAGCTCCAGTGACGACGAGTCAGGGCGGTAACCGACTACGGCTGCCCCAAAAGATCTGTGGATACTGCACTACTACGGTATCAGCCTTGGAGAAGCTCCAAGCAGTTGCAGCAGCCCAAGAACCAGCCCCCCGCGGTGCAGAACCGGGCCAGCTCTACCAGAGTGCATGTCTCTATGCCTCGGCCTCACATCCCGGGGGCCGCCCAGGATCCGTCAACCTCCTGTCGGCCAGAGCCAATGGAAGAAGACATCCTGGGTCTCCCAAGAAGAGTCCGGGTCCTCCTACCTCTTGTCGGCCTGAGCCAATAGGGGAAGGTACCCCGGGGCTCCCGGGAGAAGCCGCGCAGGACCCGCTCCAGCGTGAGGATATCGACCTCGCTGACGAGGCACGATTACAAGCAACATCCCACAACACACGGCCTCGGCTGGTGCTCTGGCACTACAGCCAAAGGGCCAAGCGTGTCTGGGAGCTACAAAAAGGCGACCTAGTGCTGTGGCGCACACTTTCCCACGAAGGACCTATAAACTCTCCCCCAGCCGGGAAGGTCCCTTCCGAGCCATGAAAGTTGCCGTCCCAGGTACATACGCCTCTCCACCAAGGTTGGGATCCGCTCCCGAACCCTTAAAGCATGGAACATCACAGTAAGTTCAACCTCCTGAGCATTAGTAGAACAGGCCTTTACCTTTCTGTAATAGATCCCATAGGCTCCAGGAACAGTGCTCGGAGCAGCTAAGCCTCAGGGGACGGTCCAGGACTACGTCCAGCTTGGCCTGGTTCTGACCCCAAGCGTGTAGAGTCTTGCTTCCCTTTTTAATGGGGCGGGTCGTTGCCTCCATGTTCAGCCTGTCTTCCTCCTATGGGCATTTACACAGAAACCTGTTCTACCACGCTCTCACTTATGTGCTCATTTAAATTACGCATTAATTTCTATGACCGCACTTTCTATGTATGCTCACCGTACATTTAGCTCCCCTTTCCCGCTCTCATCCATAGTCAGCATTTGCTATCCTACCAAAGGCGGTTGCGCTTGAGGCACCTGCCGATGGCCAGGGGGCCTTTCGGGCCTCCCCCAGTCAGGTGTTGCGGTGCCAGTTGGTCACCTCCAGGAAAGGCCTGTGCTGTGCATGGGGTCCAGGGTGCGTAGCCTGCTTTGCCGGTTCCGACCCAAAGCGTACGCACCCTGCCCTTCGGAGGTTCAGGGGAGTACAGCCGCTTTGCCTGGTTCCGTACCCAAAGCCTGTGCACTTTGCTTCCCCGGCGTACGGTGCGGTACTATGGGCCGGACGGTCGTACCCTGACCTCGGAGGGAGCCGGAGCCCCGGCGCCTCGCGCACAGAATTGCCCAAGCCCCGTATACCGGACTAGGACCGTAAGACAAATAAGACTAAGAGACGGGGAGGGGAGAACCCCCCGAGGAGAATTATGCTTCCTCTACCTCTGCGCAGGATCTCCAGGTTTTAGCTACGGGGACCGCATGAAGGGGGGGGCAAAGAGCCATCGACTACTCCAGCGCAAGACCGGAGGATCCGGGTTTCGCCCCTTCTGCAGGGGCGAGCCCCGAAGGCCCCACGTGTCCAGCGGGGCCGGAGCTCCCCTGTCCTCCGGAGGAGCTCCGGGCCCACCATGTGGCCAGCAGAGCCAAGCCTCGCCCCCTCCGCGGGGCCGGACCTCCATCTTTTCAAAGGAGAGCTCCGGGCCTGCCACGTGGTCAGCAGACCCGGACCTCCCCGTTCTCACGGTGCGAGTTCCGGAGACCTCCGGGGCCCTTAACACAATAAGGACCCGGGGAAGGTGTCTGTGCAGGGCTTCAAGATTGGTGAAGACCTCTGAGTACCTTGCGGAGCTAAGGACTCGGCCAGGCCAAGCCAAGAAGAAGACAAAAGCACACAGACACAGAAAATAACAAGAGTCTATTCATTCAAGGCTCCATGAGCTGGTCTACAGACTCAATAAAAAAAAAGAAGGGAAAAGATACAAGTCCTAGGGTTCCCCTGGCTCACGCCGGAACCTAGAGGCTACAAGGGCAGCCACGTCCCCGACTTCGGCCCTGGCGGCTTCCTCCCGCTCCGCGGCGGGGCCCTGTCTCGTTGGCTCTAGTGAGAAGGAAGGATCCCGGCTCCAGAAGCATGCCAACACGTGCGTGGCAACCTCCATCGCCAGGCCCCGTCCCTCTGCCTCGAGTTCACCGGCGACCACTGCATCTAGCCTGCTCAGCTTGGCGCCGATAGACTCGAGCGCGGGGATCACTTCGGCCACCTTCAACGCAGGGGCCGCTGTCTTCACCGGGCTGAAGCCAAGGGGGACCAGGGCGGACCCTGCCTGGTCGACGAAGCTCGAGACCACACGGGCCTCGGAGGACCGCGAGGCCAAGAGCTCCTCCACCTCGCGGTGGGCTGCCAGCAAGGCGTCGAGGCTCCCCTCAGAGAATTCCTTCTCCTTGGCTGCCAGAGAGCTTTCCCAAAGATGGAGAGTCTGGGCAAGCCGCTCTAACTCTGAAGCCCGGAAGTCGGCTGCCAGCTCCCGATCCAGGATCGCCTGGTGCTCCCAGGAGACCTGCTCCTCCCTCGTGGCAAGGTCTGCCTTCAGGGTCTCTAGCTCCGTAGCCCGGTCTCACAGGTCGCCCTCGCCCGCCGCCAGCCGCGCGGCGACTTTCTCCACCTCGGCCGCCACGGAGCGTTCCTGGTCCACGACGGCACGCTCATGGCGCGCCAGCCTATGCCGCACCTCCTCCAAAGCAGAGAAGTTCTCCTCGGCTCGGGCATGCGCCTCGAGGGCCTCCTCGTGGAGCCGCCACGTCTCGTAGTCCAGACGGTCGATGACCCTCTTCTGACGGTCGAGGAGCGCCTCCATGACATCGAGCGACGCCCGCCTAGAGTCGAGCTCCCCCTTGACCTCCTCGGTCCGCTCCCTCAAAAGGCACCTTCAGGTGAGGAGGTGATCCCTCTCACCTACCTGCTCCTCCCACTCGCGACCGAGCGCGGCCAAGACCTCTCGGCCGCTCGTCTGGGCGAGCACGAGGGCGTCTGCCAGGGGCAGCGGGGCGGCAGAGGCCGGAGCGGCGCCCCCGACCTCCTCCATCACGTCGTCTTCGGGAGAAGTCGACGCTCCGGCAACGGTCAATGCGGGTCTTAGAGGAGGTGCACGGAATGGAAGAGATGGAGGCTCCACCTCGGGCTCGCTATCTCCCTCGAGATGGGCCCGGGGGCCACTGTCGGTACCCTCAATACGGGGTACCCCCGCGCACAGGGGAAAATGCCTAAGGACCTTGCCCTTCTCCGCAGGGAGAGCTCCGAAGGCGCCATGTGTCCAGCGGGGCCGGACCTCCCTCTCCTCAGAGGAGAGCTCCGGACCCGCCACGTGGCCAACTGTCACACCCGGTTTCTCCGAAGAAGAACCGAGTGAATATCACATGTATGCCAGGATCATTTTCTCATACATGTGACGACAAATAGTGAAGCATCATCATATTACAACCCAGGTGTTCAAATATAAATAGGTCTTACATAGCATACGTCTCGATGGACGATAATAAGTTCATAACATGTAAATAAAATAGCAGCGCAATATAAATCTTGTGGGCTTCGTCACAGGCGTTGCCCGGGGGACTCCATGACCCTAGAATCCTTCTTCGGGTCCGAAGTCTTGGTCATTGAACACCACATCGTCCCCTTGCCATGAGCAGAAATTTAAACCGACAGAAATGCAAGTTTGAGTACCGTTGGTACTCAGCAAGTGTGGGAAAGTTATGTCATGCATGGCTAGAGCAAGGAGAGGTTGAACTCATGGTTTAAGCACTACGCAATTAATACTTATCACCTTAGCTTATTAAGCACCTACATTACTACACAGGTGAAATGGTCCCAATCTCCCAACCCATCATCAAAATCAAGTAACCATAACATCATTTTCAATTTTAAGCTCCCCGCTTAACATCCTCAACTTCCAAATTCATTATCCTCTAATCATGAATAAGTCCAAGCCGCTCTTGACCGTGAGCACGGCTGTCATGACAGTTTTGACTCTGCAGAGTTTGCAGCACTGTACCCACATGTAGTGATTTCATCCTCCATTGCCGGGTGGACTAAAAGAACCTCCATTATGCTAGTGGCCACGAACCACATTCACACTTCCCAGGTGTGTAGCCAGGAGATCACTACGAGGCCTTTACAAAGGGATTCTCGACGAGCATGGGCCCACTGAGGTTTCACCCCTAACAGCATACAAGAGGCTCCAACCCCGCTGCAGTCGCCCCCTCTTGAGCCTTGCGGTTCATATGGTAGTCCAGCTGACACCTATTCCCCGCACCATCCAACACACCCATACTACGCCGGGGATACACGTAATTAATTGGCCAAGCTGCCCCATCTCAGCATGTGGTTGGCACGGTAAAGCCAGGTTACATGCTCCATGAACCGGTCCTTAGGATCCAGGCAAGTACTAAACACAAACCTGAGTCTCGTGCACCCAGCACCAACCAAATCATCCAACTTGCCTCGATCCCTACTCTACATAACTCATAATATCTCATTCAAGAGTAAGGTAAGTAAATTGATGATCTCATATCTCAATTATTCCATTCTAAGCATGGCTAAGCATAAGCATATAAATAAATAACATGATAATATAGATCCCAACCCAAGCTACAAGGAAACAAGGTAATGCATTTCTAGGGAAACTTCCTAGCATGAGTTTCATATTTCAATTGACAATGCAAATAATTGTATCTACACATCCTAGCATAGAATCAAAGTGGTCAAGGACACTTGCCTTCTTCCTGCTGCTCTGAGAATGGAAAGTCTTGGTCTTGGAAGGGGAGAACTTGCTCTGGGGCAGGTTCTACTCATGCCAATACACATAACAAAAGAAAACAACAATCCATAAGACATAGTTCACACTTTCACTTCATGCAAACTACACATACATACCTATGAAAGTCATTCACATTTCTAAGTGTTGTCGTTACTCTACATATGTTGATTTTTTGGCCTACATGCACTTTTAAACATATGTATATGATTTCTAATCTTTTGTATTCAGATTTCTGTTTGCACACTATATATGAATTTCCAATTTGAACAAATTCTTTATATTTAATTAATACACTTCTTAGCTACCAAGTTTGCATGAAAGGTAATGTCCTACTCCAATTAGGTTTTCAGATCTTCTACCAAATCCTAAACTGAAGTTTTTTGGATTTGGAGACTTCATTTATCATTTTCTAATTATGCATACCTATTTTCCTATATTTTTCAGATTTATTTTCTATGCCTAAAAGTGAGTTTTCATATTAAATAGTAGGACATATCATCTAAACAGAATAGGTTCTGATCTAAAATATTAAATAATATATTTTTGAACTTCTCCTCTGATGTGAACTAATTTAAATTTATTTTATCAGTTTTCAGAATTATTTCCTAGCCTAAAAATGTGTTTCTAGAACTAATAAATATGAACAACACTTAGGCAGATTTCATTTCAACCTAAAATCTATTTTTAACTCATTCTAAAGATTTCCAAGTGCTACGAGAGTTTAAATTTGAATTTGCACATGTGTCTGCCTTACCTTTTAAATTTAAATCCTAGTCACATATTCAAATTTCTGGATTTAATACCATATAGGGTTAAAAAGGTAAATCCACCCTACTGCAGGGTTTAATTTATTATTTCATAAATTTCCAGGGGTCTAACTACACATAACAGAGGGGTTTTCCTAATTTTCATTAAGTCTAGGGGCTAAAACTGATTTTTAAATGAATTTACATGAATTTCTGAAGTTCCAGGGGCTAGATCAGAAGTTTCTGGGGCTAGCTCGTGTTTTCCGAGATCCCCAGTGGGTAGCGCATAAGAATCCTGGCCTTTATAATGCGGGGCTGACGTGGACCGTCCAATTTAAAACAGACAGCTCAGATTAGATCGTCGAACCGGTACGCATGGGTTTTATTTCTACCGTGCGATTTAAAATAGACGACCCTCAAGGGGCCACGTCGCCCTGGCCGTGTGGGCGCGCGGCAGCGGAAAGCGGCGATCTGCCGGAGATATTCGGGTTTTCGTCTATACTTCCTAAAACTTGGATTTCTTGGCATAGAACGGTAGAGGGGAGGTCGGGGATCTCACCTCGGGGTTTTTCTTGAGCTCGGAGGCCCTGGAAGGTGGTCGGCGGCGAGGTCCGAGATGAAAACGCGGCGGTGCTCGCCGGAGCTGCGTCTAGAGTGCAAAACATCGGGTTTTCTTCACCTGCGTGACTCCCCGGGGGCGGTGGAAAATGATCAGCGCGTTAGATCAGAAAATCCGAGCAAGGATCGAAAGAAAACGGTGATCAAAGCTTCGGTTCTCACTGTAGAGAAAAGTGGAACTGCGCTGGGGAATTCGGCGAGTTACTTTGCGTGAATTTCACGAGGAGAGGCGGCGGAGGATTGGTTTGGATAAATAGCAGCGTCCGGGGCCGAAGATCAGGCTGGGGGCGTGGGTTTCCGGAGGTCAGCTGCGATCGGGCGTGAGAGAAGAGTCCGGGGCCGTTGGGGGCGCGCGGGGAAGGAGATGACACGCGGGCCCCGCGTGTCAGTGAGAGGGAGAGAGGGGGCGCGGGTTCGGGCTGGCGCGAAGGATTGGGCCGGCTGGCGAGTTTCGGCCCACTGGCCGGTTGGGGTTTTTCTTTTTCTTTTTCCTTTTCTTTTCTGTTTTGATTTGAATTTGAATTCCAGTTTGAATTTGAATTTCTGCACCACATGCAATACGTCCAAAATTTTTAAAATTCCCCTCTTTAGCAGGTTTTGGGGTGTTACACCAACTGAGCCGGACCTCCCCCCTCCGCGGGGAGAGCTCCGGAGGCTCCACGTGTCCTGCGGGGCCGGACCTCCCTCTCCTCAGAGGAGAGCTCCGGGCCCGCCACGTTGCCAGCAGAAGCCGGACCTCCCCCCTCTGCGGGGAGAGCTCCGAAGGCTCCACGTGTCCCGTGGGGCCGGACCTCCCTCTCCTCAGAGGAGAGCTCCGGGCCCGCCACGTGGCCAGTAGAGCAGCGCTGCCTGCCCCCGTGCGGTAGGCAGCAAGAGCAAAGACGCGCCATACCTTGCCTGTACAAGGTATTCAAGACCCGCGCCTTCCCAAGGCGCGGAGACGCGGAGCACGCCTCTGTCAGGTGCCGTTGCGCCCAGTCACATCACAGACTGGCACGCCGTGTCAGAGCCTGCCCGCCAATAAACACAGTGACAAGACATCCCCTGCTGCCCCTGCCATCATCAACCACTACGACTAGCCTACGGCATGGGCAGGGCGGCAGAACGAAGACCCGGAAGCCTTCGCCAGAGACAACTACCGGCGTAACTGCAGATACGGTAGATGGCAGGCAATCTTCCCGGAACCACCTGTCGGGTCCTGGGCCCACCTTGTAAGCCGCTCGAGCCTTAGACTATAAAAGGCTCGGGTAGGCGACGTTAGCAGGGGTTCGCCTCTTAAGCACCCTCGCACTCGAGCCATTTGACATCTCACACCCTCAAGCTCAGGACTCCGGTTCTGAGCAGCAAGCAATACAGCGAGCAACTCTGCTCACCGTGGACGTAGGGTTTTACGCTCCGGCGGCCTGAACCACGTAAAAATCCCCGTGTCAAGCTTCTCCCTCAATCGTCCCTAACGCTGAAGCTCTCTGTGAGTGACTAGCCCCTCCGAAAAAGAACCTCCACGGGCTGCCCAGAGCAGGCCCGGGGGAAGTGTCGGCTACACACTTTGACACCATCTAATCATGGAAGTTGGCCAGGCGCTTGTGACCGGAAGCACGGCTATCATGATAGTTTTACACTCTGCAGAGGTGGCACCACTTTACCCACAAGTTTGTGATTTCATCACCCATCGGCGACTGCAGAACCTCCATTATACTAGTACACAACCGTCGGTGTATGGCCAAGAGATCACAAAATAGCCTTTACAAAGGGGCTACTAGATGTATGGACTCACTAAGGTTTCACCAGCAGGCTAGAATCTCCAATTCTCCCACCTACGGGCCCCCTCTTGTGCCATGCAGTTCCCAGGACAGTCCTCACTCGATTCCCATTCCCCGCTCCTTCCATGGTCCATAACAATCTAGTAACTTACATAATTACTCAGCTAAGCCACACCCATACTTGGCCTTGTGGTGGCACTATTATCCTGGCATGTGCTCGCATGAACCGGTCCTTAGATCTACGGTAAGTAAACCACCATCTCATTCTACCTCATCCACAAACCAATCTTACCTAGATCTCCCTTTGATTCATGTCCATTATCAACATCAGTTTCTCATTACCATTATTCATACGAGTGCAGTTAGCTAGACACATTCTATCGCTTCCCATATCCCGTAGATTAGCGAAGCAAAAAGAAAAAACGACCATACCCGACTCATCAACTGTCCCGATGACAAGGATGGTTAACAAAACTAGTAAACTCCTATGAAAGGGTTTCCCATCAAGTTGACTCAAGCACACACACCTTTTCGCAAACAAAACATCTTTCAAAAACATGGGATCAATATGGTCAAGGGGCACTTGCCTTGTTCTTGTGGCTTCTGTTGCTCTGGGATCTCGAAACCTTGTTGTTGCAGCTCGTCCTAGATAGCTCCCTAAGCTTGTCCTTCTATTTACGATTACACACATACAAGATTCACAGCAATCAATCATCATGCACAGGCTTTATTCAAGATGCAAATGTGACACCCTCATTTTCGGGTTCTGCATATATTCATATTTTATATGTAGAAAACATTTTAAAATAAGTAGAAATAGAGAAAATGTTCAAAAGATAGCCAAAAAGAGCCAGATTCCAGTTTACAGAGAGCGCCGAAGACAATTCCTGCGGCCGCTGACCACGTGGCGCGTTCGGAGCTCACCTCCGAGAGGTCCGGCCCCGCTAGACACGTGTCGCTCTCGGAGCTCACCTCCCGGAGGTCCGACACTACCGGACACGTGTCACCTCCGGAGCTCGCCTCCGGGAGGTCCGACGCTAATGGACACGTGTCGACCTCGGAGCTCGTCTCTGAGGAAAAAGGAAGTCCGACGCTACTTGATGTGTGGCACTCATGGAGCTCACCTCCGAAGAGACGGAGGTCCGGAATCGACACATGGCACCCCAGAGCCACCTCCGAAGAGAGGGGGAGGTCCGGAACTGACATGTGGCGTTCGTGGAGCTTGCCTCTATTGAGAGGGGAGGTCCCGACCCACCAGACACGTCGCGCACATGGAGCTCGCCTCTGAAGAGAGGGAGGTTCCTGCCCGCCAGGATACGTGGTGCACGCGGTGCCCGCCTCTGAGAAAGAGGGAGGTCTCGCTCGCTTGACACGCGGCACAACCAGAGCTCGTCTTTGCGGAAAAGGGAGACCAGACCCCCGATGGACACATGGAGCTTCCGGAGCTCATCACCGCGCAAGGACGCGATTCTGAAGCGGTTTTTCTTCTGTATGCGTGGGAATCCCCGGTATAGAGGAATCCAACATGACTTCCACAATGTTACCGAACCAAATCGGCAGGAGATAAGTTAAGATTCAAAAACAGTTTGAATGGGACTCTTATTCGAAGTCCAATCAGATAAGAACCCTTCGTTTCCCTCTTATAAATAGAACCCGAAACAAACCCCTTGGTCGTAACATCTTCTCTGAGCCGACAACTTAGAAGCCCTAGCCCCAAACTCGCCGAGTAAACCCTTCGCCGGAGTTCAGTTGCGGGAGATCACCTGAAGAGAGCCCCAACGATCTGTCTTGCTAGGAGAAGGACCCCGAGACCAAGAAGAACATAAGGTAGGTCTCCATTATCACCTCACGACATCATCACGGTTTTTATTCACATCTATTTCTTTAATTCCTTCGAAACAGAAGCTTTTTCGTGGACAGATCACGTGTTGATGGTTTGATCTAGATCTTAAGCCCATATCATCGCCGCATCCACATTTGATCTATATACCTCTGTTTTCCATAAGAACCCCATACAAACATGCAAGAACACGCACAAAACAAAACTGCACCATAGGATTAACATGCATATGCATCATTGCATCTTAAAGTAGAGTTTGTGCATGATATTGATTGTTGTGAATCTTGTATATGCGTGATCGCGAATAGAAGGACAAGCTCAGGGAGCTACCTACGACGGACTACAACAACAAGATTTTGAGCAACCGGAACTGCTAGAACAAGGCAAGTGCCCCTTGACCATATTGATCCTATGTTTTGGGAAACTATTTTGTTTTGCGAAAAGGTGTGTGTGTGCTGAGTCAAACATGATGGAAAACCCTTTTATAGGAGTTTACTAGTTTTGGTTAAATCACCCTTGTCGCCAGGGAAGTTTATGAGTTGGGTATGGTTTTTGCTTTTATGCTTCGCTGAGTCCATGGGATTGGGAAGCGAGATAGATGTGTCTAGCTAACTGCACTCGTAATGATAATGAGAAACTGATGTTGTTAATGAACATGGATCGGAGGGAGATCTAGTCAAGCCTGGGTTTGTGAATGAGGTAACCTTAGATGGTGGTTACTTGCCATAGATCTAAGGACCGGTTCATGCGAGCACATGTCAGGATAACAGTGCCACCACAAGGCCAAGTATGGGTTCAGCTTAGCTGACTAATTAGGTAAGTTACTAGATTGTTATGGACCGTGGAAGGCGCGGGGAATGGGAGTCGAGTGAGGATTGCCATGGGAACTGCATGGCACAAGAGGGGGCCTATGGGTGGGAGAATTGGAGATTCTAGCCTGCCGGTGAAACCATAGTGAGTCCATACATCTAGTAGCCCCTTTGTAAAGGCTATTTTGTGATCTCTTGACCATACACCAATGGTTGTGTACTGGAATAATGGAGGTTCTACAGTCGCTGATGGGTGACGAAATCACAAACTTGTGGGTAAAGTGGTACATACTCTGTAGAGTCTAAAACTATCATGATAGCCGAGCTTACGGTCACAAGCGTCTGACCAACTTCCATGATTAGTTGGGATGGTTATTGGTTATGGTTTTGGTTATGGTTTGGCTTTCAGGACTGTTGAGTCCGGGTGATAAGAATTAATTGCATGACTGTTGAGTCATGGCAACGAGATTGGTCTCAGTGTGAGATGGAATTGTTTATGAGATGAAATGGTAGCGAATACGAGATGGTATTCGTGAGATGGTAGAGAATACGAGAAGGTATTTGTGAGCAAGAATGAAGTTGATTAATGTCTGGTTGAGACATGGAAAGTGATGAACATAATGGAGGTATGTTGGTATTTTAATACATGTTGGAATTACATTCACTTAAAGTTAAGTTGTTGTTTTATTGTGGTTTTTGATAAATAACTTTGCTTTCTGCAATGAGCCTTTTTATACCTACCTTGTTGTGAGCTACATATCATATTTTCCCGCACTTGATGACTACATCATTGTACTCAAACTTGCATTATTATTTCATCATCAGCAGCAACAGGAGAAGATTACTATGAAGGCGTGTAATCTGTCCTCAACCTTGCCTATGGGGATGGAGTAGAGATGGAGCCGCTGCTGCTTAGATTGCTTCCGCACTAGTTAGAAGACTTCCGCTGCATAGAAATAAGACTTCCGCTGTAAGATTAGACTTCCACTGCCAAGCTGAGTCCAAGACTCATCAAACCTTGTAATAAACTCTGTTATTCGTGGTTATATATATTCTAAAATTCAGTTTGTGGATAATGTGTATACGTGTGATGAACATCCTTGGCACACATATGCATCAGTTCTCGGTTCCGTGGTTTTTCCACGAAATTGAGGGCGTCACAGATTGGTATCAGAGCCACAGGTTGACGGTAGGTTACACGCTTAGATAGAAGTCACAGATTGGTATCAGAGCCACGGGTTGACGGTAGGTTACATGCTTAAATAGAAGTCACAAGTTGGTATCAGACATAGATTGGTATCAACCTACCACGGGTTGATCGTAGATCACACAACCTAGATAGATCACAGATTGGTAGCTAAGCCACGCTGACCATAGGATGCAATCCTAGGATGCATAGATTGGCATTGGAACTACCTTGACATAGGATACAAGTCTAGGAGAAGCCATAGTTGGATCACAGATTGGCATCACCCTAAGCCATATAGGACCCCCATTGAATAAGCCTTGAATAGGAGTTGTGTGAGCCCTTGTGATGATTGTTTGTGATTGTGTGCTTAGTGTGAGTTGTGGGACGTCTCAAGTGTTGTCCATATCCACACATAAGTAGAAAGAGGTGTGAGATGCCTCGGCACTTGTTCACATCCTCATATGGGCTAATATATATAAAATATTCCGTGACTTGAATAAAATCTAGAGTTGTGTTGTATAAGTGAGCATGAATTTATTATCATTCAATGAGCATCTTGTATTTCATAGAAATTAGGGGTTATATAGTCCTTACGTAAGGGCCAGCCTATCCAACTTTCAGGCATTAATATACGTTTAAGGCGCGGATGATTATCATAAGAAATTCCCACCATATCATAAGATTCGCGTTCTTGAAAATCGGCACTTCTCCAAACCCAGAAGAACCTAGACATATTAAGAAAGTCCATAACTTTGATCTTCTCCACTCTCATAGTTGCTACCACAGAATCAAGAAAGGAATCATTCATCACCATAGTACTCCTACCTTCCTACCTGCTCAAAAGGAATCCTCACTATACCAACAACAGCTTAGAAAGTTCTGAAATAGGAGTGCCATATAAGCAAACACTTTCATTACTCCAAGCGCATATGTCACATGTCAAGTCCAGTCTACCTTGATGCATATAGTTAGGGGGGTCCATCTAACCTTCTAACCTCTATTCTATTTTGTTCTCTCTCACAGATGGTGAGAGGAAACGCCGGCCGCCAAGGAAGGAACGTCCGTGGCAACCAAGAGGATGGCCATGATGAAGTTCCTGTTAACCCTGGAGCTGGTGAGAACAACCTCGAACGGTTGATGGCCATGGAGAATCAACTTATGCAAACTATGATCAAAACTTTGGGTCAGTTGCAGGCCAACAACAACAACCCCGTTCCGGCACCACCGCCACCACCACCGCCACCACCACCAGCTCATAACAGACTGGGAGAGTTCATGAGGACTCGACCACCCACGTTTGCTCAAGCTAACGACGCCATGGAGGCCGACGACTGGTTGAAATCCATGGAGAAGAAGCTTGCCATAGTTCAGTGCAATGACCGAGAGAAGGTCCTCTTTGCGTCGCACTACCTCATGGGAGCTGCCGCTGACTGGTGGGATGCCCTGTGCAACGCTCATGTCGACCCGGAGACGACCACTTGGACTGAGTTCAAGGAGAGTTTCCGCTCTCATTACATCCTTGCTGGTGTAATGATGCTCAAGAGACAGGAGTTCGAAGGTCTCCGCCAAGGACAGAAAAGCGTGAATGAGTATCTGAACAAGTTCACGCAACTGTCCCGGTACGCCCCCGAAGATGTCAACTCGGACCAACGGAAGCAGTACCTATTCATGAGAGGGTTGAACAATATCCAGATTCAGCTCCTCAACAATGACTACGTGAGCTTCCAGAAGATGGTTGACAAGGCTATAGAGGTTGAAAGCAAGATCCGAGAGATCGAGCATGAGGGAAAGAGGAAGATGCCATACCAGCCATAAGGGAGCAACGTACGACCTCGGTACATGCCCCCAGCTGCACTGCAGTATGGATCGACCACTCCTGCATACCGCCCAAATCAGCCACCACAGCAACGACCCGTTGCACAAGCACCTCGTGTGCCTTTTCCTCCTGTGCCCCGACCCAACATTAGCGCTCCTATTCAAAACCCCCGCCCCAATGTACCTGCTGCCGTGGGCAACAGGGCATGCTTCACATGCGGGGAATCAGGACACTTCGCGAGCCAGTGCCCGAGGAGAGGTCCTGGACAGCAAGGCAACGTGGCCAAGCAGAACCCACGACCGTACGGAGGGGACAATCAAGGAAACCATGAACAGCAGAACTATGCTCGCGGCAACGTGAACCATGTCTCTGCTGAGGAAGCACAATAGGCTGAGGACGTCGTAATTGGTATGTTCCTTTCCAACTCCAACCCAGCCACCATTTTATTTGATTCTGGAGCATCACATTCCTTCATATCATCCAAGTATGTTGCCAAGCATAATCTACCCATATCACACTTAAATTGTACTATGTTGGTTAATTCTCCCGGTGGAGAGATAAGGACTAATATAGTATGTCCGAAAGTAAGCCTTAAAATAAGGAGGGTCGACTTCCTTGCCAACCTCATTGTCTTGGATTCCCAAGGGCTTGACATAATACTCAGGATGGATTGGTTAAGCAAGCACAACAGAGTAATCCAATGTGCTGAAAGGAGTGTGCAGTTGACAAACGAGCACGGTATTCGTATCAAGTTTGAGTCAGCCCAACAAACAATCAAGAAGGCAAGTTTGAACCACGTTGAAGGAGCAACATTGGACAACATTCCAGTGGTTCAAGAATTCTCGGACGTGTTTCCGGAAGAGCTACCAGGTATGCCACCTGACCGGGACATTGAGTTTGCCATTGATTTGGTACCCGGAACTGCACCCATAGCAAAGAGACCCTATAGGATGCCCACCAATGAACTAGTGGAACTCAAGAAGCAAATTCAGGAGCAGTTGGAGAAGGGTTTTATACGTCCAAGCTCGTCACCATGGGGAGCCCCCGTGCTCTTCGTAGACAAGAAGGATGGAACCCAAAGGATGTGCGTGGACTATAGGTCTCTCAACGAGGTGACAATCAAGAACAAATACCCTCTGCCCCGTATAGAAGACCTATTCGACCAAATGAAAGGAGCCCGAGTGTTCTCCAAGATTGATCTTCGGTCGGGATACTTCCAGCTGAAGATTAAGCCCTCCGATATATCCAAGACTGCCTTTCGCACATGGTATGGTTCGTATGAATATACCGTCATGTCTTTTGGATTAACAAATGCACCCGCATACTTAATGTACCTTATGAACAAGGTTTTCATGGAGTACTTGGATAAGTTCATCGTGGTTTTCATCGACGACATTATGGTGTATTCAAAAAGTGAGGAGGAGCATGAAGAACATTTGAGATTGACCTTGCAGAAAAAGCGCGAGCATCAATTGTATGCCAAGCTTAACAAGTGTCAATTTTGGCTAAAGGAGATATCGTTCCTAGGCCACATTATCTCCGAGGAAGGAGTATCGGTTGATCCCGGAAAAGTGGGGGATGTTCTGAAGTGGAACCAACCGCAAAACGTGAGAGATATTCGGAGTTTTCTTGGGATGGCTGGATACCACCGACGCTTCGTCAAGGACTTCTCTAAGATAGAAAAACCTATGACGGAGTTGCTAACGAAGGGAAAAGCATTCCAGTGGACATTAGCGTGCCAAGAGAGCAAAGGCTAACCACAGCGCCAATTTTGGTATTGCCGGACGTAAGCAAGAGCTTTGACATATATTGTGACGCATCAAGACAAGGGCTCGGATGTGTGCTCATGCAAGAAGGACAAGTGGTAGCCTATGCCTCACGACGATTAAAGAAGCACGAGCTTAATTATCCTACACAAGACTTGGAGCTAGCAGCAGTAGTGCATGCATTGAAGATTTGGAGACATTATATCCTTGGTCATCGATGTGAGGTTTATACGGATCATAAAAGCCTCAAGTACATATTCACATAAACGGACTTGAATTTGAGGCAACGTCGAGGTTGGAACTCATCAAGGATTACGATGTTGGAATCAACTACCACCCTGGAAGGGCCAATGTAGTAGCTGATGCATTGAGCCGGAAGGGAGCATGTCACCAACTCACAGTTCGGGAGCTACCACCCGAACTACGCAAGGAGTTCGAACGGTTACACCTCAGATTCTTGAACAAGATGGAATTAATGGAACTCCACTCTTCATTGGAGCAAGAGATAAGAGAAGGCCAAGCAACGGATGGGGAGATCAAGGAGATCAAGGAAAGGATCCGATAAGGAATAGAGAAGGATTTCAAGGAAGATGAGAAGGGTACGCTTTGGCTAGGAAAAAGGATTTGTGTGCCTAATGTGAAGCACATCCGCGACATGATATTAAAAGAGGCACATGATTCACCTTATTCCATACATCCCGGAAGTACCAAGATGTACAAGGACCTGAATACCTGTTATTGGTGGGATGGTATGAAGAAGGACATAGCCGAATATGTTTCCCTATGCGACACATGCCAACGGGTGAAGGCCGAACATCAAAGACCCGCTGAATTGTTGCAACCCTTGAAGGTACCCGAGTGGAAGTGGGAAGACATCAGTATGGATTTCATCGTCGGGTTGCCATGTACTCAGTCGGGTTACGACTCCATCTAGGTTATCGTGGACTGATTGACGAAAACAACCTATTTTCTCCCAGTAAGGACCAAGTACAACGTTGCACAATTAGCCGAGTTGTACATGGAGCAAATCGTGTGCCGTCATGGAGTCCCGAGGAGGATAGTCTCAGATCGGGGTTCTCAGTTTACCTCTAGATTTTCGAGGAAGCTGTAGAAAGCTATGGGTACACGACTGGATTTTAGCTCCGCTTACCACCCGCAGATCGACGGGCAAACAGAAAGGACAAACCAAATTTTGGAGGACATGTTGAGAGCCTGTGCCTTGAAATATGGACGTAGATGGGATAGGAGTTTGCCGTACGCGGAATTCTCCTATAACAACAGCTATCAAGCCAGCTTGAAGATGTCACCTTTCGAAGCATTATACGGCAGACGGTGTAGAACACCGTTGTTTTGGAATGAGGCCAGAGAAAACCAAGTGTTTGGACCCGAAGTGGTACAAGAAGCTGAAAAGCAAGTCCAAACGATACGGGAGAACTTAAAGGCTGCTCAGTCATGATAGAAAAGCTATGCGAACAATAGACGAAGAAAGTTGACTTTCGAAGTCGGAGACTACATATACCTCAAGGTATCGCCTATCCGTGGACTACGACGTTTCAACATCAAGGGCAAGCTAGCGCCTCGCTACATTGGGCCATTTAAGATTTTGGACAAGCAAGGAGAAGTAGCCTATCAACTAGAGTTCCCAACGCACCTCTCTGACGTACATGACGTGTTTCATGTATGTCAGCTCAAGAAGTGCTTGAGAGTGCCAGAAGAGCAAGTAGCAATGGAAGATCTCGAACTTTAGGAGGACCTGACCTATGCAGAACACCCCGTCCGACTTTTGGACGTAAAGGAAAGGGTCACGAGGAACAAAGTGATTCGATGGTGCAAGGTACAATGGAGCCATCACACCGAAGCTGAAGCCACATGGGAGCGTGAAGAAGATATCAAGATAGAGTTTCCTCATCTATTCTCTACTAACGAATCTCGAGGGCGAGATTCAATTTAAGGGGCGTAGATTTGTGACACCCTCATTTTCGGGATCTGCATATATTCATATTTTATATGTAGAAAACATTTTAAAATAAGTAGAAATAGAGAAAATATTAAAAATATAGCCAAAAAGAGCCAGGTTCCAGTTTACAGAGAGCGCCGAAGACAATTCCCGTGGCCGCTGACCACGTGGCGCGTTCGGAGCTCACCTCCGAGAGGTTCGGCCCCACTAGACACGTGTCGCTCTCGGAGCTCACCTCCGGGAGGTCCGACACTACCGGACACGTGTCACCTCCGGAGCTCACCTCCGGGAGGTCCGACGTTGATGGACACGTGTCGACCTCGGAGCTCATCTCTGAGGAAAAAGAAAGTCCGGCGCTACTTGATGTGTGGCACTCATGGAGCTCACCTCCGAAGAGAGGGAGGTCCGGAATTGACACATGGCACCCCGGAGCCACCTCCGAAGAGAGAGGGAGGTCCGGAACTGACACGTGGCGTTCGCGGAGGTCGCCTCTGTTGAGAGGGGAGGTCCCGACCCACCAGACACGTGGCGCACATGGAGCTCGCCTCTGAAGAGATGGAGGCTCCCGCCCACCAGGATACGTGGCGCACATGGTGCCCCGCCTCTGAGAAAGAGGGAGGTCTCGCTCGCTTGACACGCGGCACAACCGGAGCTCGTCTTTGCGGAAAAGGGAGACCAGACCCCCGATGGACACGTGGAGCTTCCGGAGCTCATCACCGCGTAAGGACGCGATTCTGAAGCCGTTTTTCTTCTGTATGCATGGAAATCCCCGGTACTGAGGAAACCGACACGACTTCCACAATGTTATCGAACCAAATCGGCAAGAGATAAGTTGTTAAGATTCAAAAATAGTTTGAATGGGACTCTTATTAGAAGTCCAATCAGATAAGAACCCTTCATTTCCCTCTTATAAATAGAACCCGAAACAAACCCCTTGGTTGTAACATCTTCTCTGAGCCGACAACTTAGAAGCCCTAGCCCCAAACTCGCCGAGTAAGACCTTTGCCGGAGTTCAGTCGTGGGAGATCGTCGGAAGAGAGCCCCAATGATCTGTCTTGCTAGGAGAAGGACCCCGAGACCAAGAAGAACATAAGGTAGGTCTCCATTATCACCTCACGACATCATCACGGTTTTTATTCGCATCTGTTTCTTCAATTCCTTCAAAACCGAAGCTTTTTCGTGGACAGATCACGTGTTGATCGGTTCGATCTAGATCTTAAGCCCAGATCATCGCCACGTCCACATTTGATCTATACACCTCTATTTTCCATAAAATCCCCATACAAACATGCAAGAACACACACAAAAAAAACTTGCACCATAGGATTAACATGCATATGCATCATTGCATCTTAAAGTAGAGTTTGTGCATGATATTGATTGTTGTGAATCTTATATATGCGTGATCGTGAATAGAAGGACAATCTTAGGGAGCTACCTACGACGGACTACAACAACAAGATTTTGAGCAACCGGAACCACCAAAACAAGGCAAGTGCCCCTTGACCATATTGATCCTATGTTTTGGGAAACTATTTTGTTTTGTGAAAAGGTGTGTGTGTGTGTGTGTGTGCTGAGTCAAACATGATGGGAAACCCTTTTATAGGAGTTTACTAGTTTTGGTTAAACCACCCTTGTCGCCAGGGAAGTTTATGAGTTGGGTATGGTTTTTGCTTTTATGCTTCGCTGAGTCCATGGGACTGGGAAGCGAGATAGATGTGTCTAGCTAACTGCACTCGTAATGATAATGAGAAACTGATGTTGTTAATGAACATGGATCGGAGGGAGATCTAGTCAAGCCTGGGTTTGTGAATGAGGTAGCCTGAGATGGTGGTTACTTGTCGTAGATCTAAGGACAGGTTCATACGAGTACATCTCAGGATAACAGTCTCACCACAAGGCCAAGTATGGGTGCGGCTTAGCTGACTAATTAGGTAAGTTACTAGATTGTTATGGACCGTGAAAGGCGCGGGGAATGGGAGACGAGTGAGGACTGCCCTTGGAACTGCATGGCACAAGAGGGGGCCCGTGGGTGGGAGAATTGGAGATTCTAGCCTGCCGGTGAAACCTTAGTGAGTCCATACATCTAGTAGCCCCTTTGTAAAGGCTATTTTGTGATCTCTTGACCATACACCAACGGTTGTGTACTGGTATAATGGAGGTTCTGCAGTCGCCGACGGGTGACGAAATCACAAACTTGTGGGTAAAGTGGTAAAACTCTGTAGAGTCTAAAACTATCATGATAGCCGAGCTTACGGTCACAAGCGCCTGGCCAACTTCCATGATTAGTTGGGATGGTTATTGGTTATGGTTTTGGTTATGGTTTGGCTTTCGGGACTGTTGAGTCCGGGTGATAAGATTCGGTTGCATGACTGTTGAGTCATGGCAACGAGATTGGTCTCGGTGTGAGACGGAATTGTTTATGGGATGAAATGGTAGCGAATACGAGATGGTATTCTTAAGATGGTAGCGAATACGAGAAGGTATTCGCGAGCAAGAATGAAGTTGATTAATGTCTGATTGAGACATGGAAAGTGATGAACATAATGGAGGTATGTTGGTATTTTAATACATGTTAGGATTACATTCACTTAAAGTTAAGTTGCTGTTTTATCGTTGTTTTGGATAAACAACTTTGCTTTCTGCAATGAGCCTTTTTATACCTACCTTGTTGTGAGCTACATATCATATTTTCCGGCACTTGCTGACTACATCATTGTACTCAAACTTGCATTATTATTTCATCATCAGCAGCAACAGGAGAAGATTACTATGAAGACCAGGTGGAGCATTAGGTGTGTAATCTGTCCTCAACCTTGCCTGTGGGGATGGAGTAGAGATGGAGCTGCTGCTGCTTAGATTGCTTCCGCACTAGTTAGAAGACTTCCGCTGCATAGAAATAAGACTTCCGCTGTAAGATTAGACTTCCGCTGCCAAGATGAGTCCAAGACTCATGAAACCTTGTAATAAACTCTGTTATTCTTGGTTATATATATTCTGAAATTCAGTTTGTGGATAATGTGTATATGTGTGATGAACATCCTGGGCACACATATGCATCAGTTCTTGGTTCCGTGGTTTTTCCACGAAATTGAGGGCGTCACAGCAACGGTGCATATGCATGCTAATCCTATGATGCAGTTTTTATTAGATCGGCTTGTACGTGTTCTTGCATGTTTGCATGGGTTTTACGATGAACAAAGGTGTAGGGATCAAATGTGGACGTGGCGATGATCTTTCTCCAGATCAAACCGATCAACACGTGATCATTCCACGAAGAAGCTTCTGTTCGAAAGGATCGAAGAACAGATGCAAAGAAAATGCGATGATGTCGTAAGGTGGTATTGGAAACCTACCTTGCTTCCTTGGGGTCCCCCCTCCTAGCAAAAACAGATCGTCGGCTCTCCTCCGGCGATGGCGATCGTGTTTGGGCTCGTCGGCGGTCTCTCCGGTGGTCAAACTCCGGCGAAGGGGTTTAGCTCGGCGACTTTGGGGCTAGGGCTTCTAAGTTGTCAGCTTAGAAAAGATGTTATGACCAAGGGGTTGTTTCATGTTCTATTTATAAGAGGGAAACGAAGAGTCCTACTCTGATCAGAACTCAAATAAGAGTCCTATTTAAATTGTTTTTGAATCTTAACAACTTATCTTCAATTGATTTGGTTGCAGTATCAACGTAGAAGAGTTCGTGTCGGTTTCCTCAGTAACAGTACTCACGTACAGAGGAAAACCACTTCAGAATCGCGTCCTTTCACAGGGATAAGCTCCGGAGGCTCCATGTGTCCTACGGGGACCTGGGCTTCCCTTTTCCTCAGGGGCGAGCTCTGATTGTGCCGCATGTTAGGTGGGCGAGACCTCCCTCTCCCTCAGAGGTGAGCTCCGCATGCGCCACGTATTCTAGCGGGCGGGACCTCCCTCTCTCTAGAGGCGAGCTCCGCGTGCGCCACGTGTCAGTGTCGGACCTCCCCCTCTTCGGGGGTGAGCTCCGATAGTGCCACATGTCAGAGCCGGACCTCCCCTCTCTTCGGAGATTGGCTCCGAGATTGCCACGTGTCTAGTAGCGCCAGACTTTATTTCTTCTCAGAGGTGAGCTCCGAGGTCGACACGTGTCCAATAGTGACGGACCTCCTGGAGGAGAGTTATGTGGTAGACACGTGTCCATCAGCGTTGGACCTTTCGGAGATGAGCTCCGGAGGTGACACACGTCTAATAGGAACGGACCTCTCGGAGGTTAGCTCCGAGAGCGACACGTGTCCCGCGGTGTCAGACCTCTCGGAAGCGAGTTCCGAGAGTGACACGTGTCCCGCGCGGCTGGTCCTCTCTTTTCCGCAGTGACTAGCTCCGAACGCGACACGTGTCCTGCGGGCTGACCTCACTCCTCCGTAGAGGCTAGCTCCGGGGGCAACACGTGTCCCACGGGGTCGGACCTCGCCCCTTCCGCAGAGACGAGCCCCGAGCCTGCCACGTAGCCAGTTAGTAGCGGACCTCTCCCCCTTTGCGGGGATGAGCTCCGAAGGCGCCATGTGGCCAGCGGCCACGGGAGTCGTCTTCGGCGCTATATGTAGATTGGATTTGGCTCTTTTTGGCTATCTTTTTTATTTTTCTCTATTTCCACTTCTTTTAAAATGTTTTCTTTATATAAAATATGAATGCATGCAGAAATCGAAATTGAGGGTGTCACAGGATGAGGGCGGGAGCTGGTCGCTAGCACGTCACAGCAGCAGGAGGTGGCGGCAACTCCCCCCCCCCCCTCGGTGGTTCGTGCTCCATCCTCGGCCTGTTCGAGTCTGAACAGAGGCTAGTCGGTTGCTTTCAGTGGACACTGAGAAAAGTTGCTTAGGGTGCAAGTCACACTTTTTGCCCAATGACATGTGGGCCCCATTGTCCCCCTTATCCCCTCAAATTTTCTCAAAATTGGAAAATGACTCCCTTCAATTGTGGAAAAGTTTGAACCCGATCTGAATTTGAAGATTTGGACAAGTTTCATCCAATTTCACATTTGAATTTGAATTCCTATGCAATTTAAAGTCAATTTGACACATGGGTAGGAAACATTTCCAAAATTCATGAAACTTTGCCTACCCCCTAATTTAGACCTAAGGAATTCAAATATGAAATCTGATTTTGGTTTGGCTACTGCAAATGAGGTTTTGAGCACAACAGTTTGCATTCCTATTTGTTGCCCTCATCTGAAATTTGAATTGAACAATTTGAGTTCACACTCTGAATTTTTATTCCTCCTTGCAAATGAGAGCTTACACATGGGTTTTATCTTAACTTTGTCCCCCCCAAACACTCACTTGATCCTAGGCTAGAGTGGTGGGACACTCATGTGTGTCATCACATGTGGAAAAATTTAAACAAGTCCCAACTTTTACAAACTTGAAACCAAATGATGTTCAAACATCTGTTTCTTTGCATTCACGTTATTGGGACTTTTACAGTTTTCTTTTTGCATGATAAGTCAAAAACTCAAGGAACACTCAAGAAGTTTCTCAAGTGAGCTCAAAATGAATTCTCATTGACAATAAAAAACATAAGAAGTGACAATGGAACAGAATTCAAGAACACACAAGTCGATGAGTATCTAGATCAAGAAGGAATAAAACATGAACTTTCAGTACCCTACACCCCACAACAAAACAAGGTAGCTGAAAGGAAGAACCAGATGCTCATTGAGATGGAAAGGACAATGCTTGACGAATACAAGACCTCTGACCGTTTTTTGGCTGAAGCTATTAACACTGCTTATCATGCAACAAACCCACTGTACCTTCATCGCCTACTCAAGAAAACCTCATATGAACTACTCACCGGTAACAAACCAAATATTTCATACTTTTGAGTTTTTGGTTTAAAATGTTATATTCTAAACAAGAATCCTAGGACCTCGAAGTTCGCTTCGAAGTTCGATGAGGGTTTCTTGCTCGGCTATAATTCAAACTCCTACGCTTATCGTGTCTTCAACAAAGTCTCCGGACTTGTTGAAGTAGCATGTGATGTAGTGTTCGATGGAACTAATGGCTCCCAAACGGAGCAAGTTGATAAGTGTGTGCTAGATCAAGAAGAAGCCCCATGTCAAGCATTGAGAAAAATGGCACTTGGTGATATTCGACCTCAAGAACAATCACAAGAATCAAGTGCTCGAAATGAACCTCAACAGGAGAGTTGTAATCAAGGGGGAGCCCATACACAAAATCAAGATCATGAAGATCAACAAGATGATCAAATCATTAATGAGGCAACGATCCATGGGGAGCTGAACAAGATGATGATTATGAGAAAACAACGCCACAAGTACCACATCCAAGAGTACACCAAAGCATACAAAGAGATCATCCAGTCCGGAATAGTATTCACAAAAGTTAGCTTCAAAAGGAACGAAGTATGGGAACTTGTTGAAAGACCAAAGTCAAATATCGTCGGCACTAAATGGGTCTTACGCAACAAGCAAGATGAAGAGTTGTAACAAGAAACAAGGCATGACTTGTGGCTAAAGGTTACTCATAAGTCAAAGGTTTGGATTTTGACGAAACTTTCGCTCCCATAGCTAGACTTGAATCAATTCGTATATTACTTGCATATGCTACTCACCATGATTTCAAGCTGTATCAAATGGACGTCAAAAGCGCTTTCCTCAACGGACCTATCAAGGAGGAGGTGTACGTGGAACAACCCCCTGGGTTTGAAGATCGAGAGTACCCCGACCATGTGTTCAAACTGTGTAAGGCTCTCTATGGCCTCAAACAAGCTCCTAGAGCTTGGTATGAGTGCCTTAGAGATTTTCTAACTAAAAATGGCTTTAAAATTGGTAAAGTTGATTACACCCTGTTTACTAAGCACGCCAATGATGATCTATTTATTTGTCAAATATATGTTGATTATATCATATTCGGTTCAACTAATAAATCTTTTTATCAAGAATTTAGTAAAATCATGACATATAGATTCGAGATGTCCATGATGGGAGAATTGAGATACTTTTTGGGATTCCAAGTGAAACAACTAAAGGAAGAAACGTTCATAAGCCAAACAAAGTAGACTCAAGACATTCTCAAAAAATTTGGCATGGACAAAGCGAAGCCCATAAAGACTCCCATGGTAACAAATGGACATTTAGACCTTAATGAAGATGGACCTAACGTGGATCAAAGGTATACCATTCCATGATTGGATCTCCACTTTATCTTTGTGCATCTAAGCCTGATATCATGTTGAGTGTTTGTATGTGTGCAAGATTTCAAGCCAATCCTAAGGAATGTCATTTGATAGTCGTAAAGAGAATCTTGCGATATTTAGTTCATACACCCAACCTAGGCCTTTGGTACCCTAAAGGTTCAAAGTTCAATCTCATTGGATACTCCGATGCAGATTATGCAGGATGCAAAGTAGATAGAAAAAGTACCACCGGAACTTACCAATTCTTGGGTAGGTCCCTAGTTTCCTGGTCCTCCAAAAAGCAAAACTCAATTGCCCTGTCCACAGTTGAAGCGGAGTATGTTGCAGCCGGGAGTTGTGCACAACTCCTTTGGATGCGACAAACACTAAGGGACTATGGGTACAATATGAACCGTATTCCACTCCTTTGTGACAATGAGAGTGCGATAAAGATTGCACATAACCCTATTGAACACTCCAGAACCAAACACATTGATATTCGACATCATTTTTTGAGAGACCATTCAATCAAAGGAGACATAACCATTTTCCATGTTAAAAGCGAGAAACAACTAGCTGATATATTCACCAAGCCACTAGATGAAAAACGCTTCTGTGAACATAGGAATGAACTAAATATACTTGACTCTCGGAACGTGGCTTGAAACACTGCATACCTGCTTGAATTCTCAAAATCTTACTTATTTTACAAAAAACTATCACTTATCTCAATTTTCTCTTGAAAACTATTTAGATTAATAAATCTTGATGAATAATGACCATTGTCTGATTGCTAATTGCTTACTGCATATTCATCAAGATTATTTGAGAAAAGTATGTCCTTAAATTATATTAGATTAAATTCCCCACATTTCCCTATTTTCTACTCTTAGTTGTCCAGTTGACACGGACTAGTCCGATGTCAACGCCGGACTAGTCCTGTTCCTCAGACTAGTCTGGACAGATCTGGCATACCGGACTTGTCCGGTCTTCCAACCGGACTAGTCCGTATGTCCGAGTTTAAAGATTCTATACACGCGCCAAACTCAGCTCTCCTCACCTCACAAGCACCCTTTTGCCTCTCACTCCTCAAACCCTAGCCCCCAAGGTGATTTTTTACCTTGGCCAATGAAGTCAAAGTTCTCTCCACGGAAAAGCTTCTCCTCGATGCGTGGTCTCCTCTCCTCCGGACTAGTCCGGATCAGACCACATGCTTCGACTCAAATCCTCATTTTTCGGTAAAATTCCTCTCAACTCAAGCTCTCATCTTTCAGATACTTTTGCTCAATTTACTTGACTCCTAGGGCATACATCACCTTTCTAGATGCATTCCTAGTATATCCCTCCATATTTTGCATTAATTTGCAGTATATCTGTTGAAAATACAAAGTTAGGGTTCTTCAGCAGGTCCGGACTAGTCCGATCTCTGGTGCGGACAAGTCCGGTATTCCGGACAAGTTCGCACTATGAAAATGGACAAGTCCGGATTACCTGTCAATTGAACATCTAACTTCTTATTTCCACATAATCTACAATCCATCGTGTCAATCAATCCTTGATTTTCCTGTCACGCACGATGTCATCACACATCGAGGCCATGAAGAAGAAACACGACAACGTTGCTCAACCGTCTTCTCCCAACGATTCTCTCCTTAAAAGAAGGAGAGTGGTTGGTAAGACGGCACAGAGCAAAGACATTGTTGGAAGCTCTGCGACCCCCTAGAAGAAGTGTCGGGAAGGGCAAAGGACTTGCTAGTGGTCCTATTGGTCCATTGAATAAGAAGGCCCCCCATTCATCGCAACAGGCAGCTATCAAGTGATGACTTTAATGAAAAGGGGAGTGAACCATCAATCCTCTAATCATGAATAAGTCCAAGCCGCTCTTGACCGTGAGCACGGCTGTCATGACAGTTTTGACTCTGCAGAGTTTGCACCATTGTACCCACATGTAGTGATTTCATCCCCTGTTGCTGGGTGGACTAAAAGAACCTCCATTATGCCAGTGGCTACGAACCACATTCACACTTCCCAGGTGTGTAGCCAGGAGATCACTACGAAGCCTTTACAAAGGGATTCCCGACGAGCGTGGGCCCACTGAGGTTTCACCCCTAACAGCATACAAGAGGCTCCAACCCCGCTGCAGTAGCCCCCTCTTGAGCCTTGCGGTTCATATGGTAGTCCAGCTGACACCTATTCCCCGCACCATCCAACACACCCATACTACACCGGGGATACACCTAATTAATTGGCCAAGCTGCCCCATCTCAGCATGTGGTTGGCACGGTAAAGCCAGGTTACATGCTCCATGACCCGGTCCTTAGGATCCAGGCAAGTACTAAACACAAACCCGAGTCTCGTGCACCCAGGACACAACCAAAACATCCAACTTGCCTTGATCCCTACCTCTACATAACTCCCAATATCTCATTCAAGAGTATGGTAAAATAAACTGATGATCTCATATCCCAATTATCCCATTCTAAGCATGGCTAAGCATATGCATAATAATAAATGACATGATAAAATGAATCCCAACCCAAGCTACAAGGAAACAAGGTAATGCAATTCTAGGGAAACATCCTAGTATGGGTTTCATATTTCAATTGACAATGCAAATAATTCTACCTACACATCCTAGTATAGGATCAAAGTGGTCAAGGACACTTGCCTCCTTCCTGCTGCTCTTGAAATGGGTAGTCCTGATCTTGGAAAGGAATAACTTGCTCTTGAGCAGGTTCTACATCATACCATCACACATAGCAAAAGAACAACAACAATCCATAACACATAGTTCACACTTCCACTTCATACAAACCACACATTCACATTTATGAAAGTCATTCACAATTATATGTGTTGTGGTTACTCTATGTGTGTTGATTTGTGGCTTGCATGCACTTTTGATCATATGTATATGATTCCTACTTCTGTGTTTACATTTATACTTACATACTATATATATGAGTCTCCAATTTAAATAGATTCCTTATATTCAATTACTACACCTTTTAGCTACCTAGTATGCATGAAAGGTATTTTCCTTCTCCATATGTGTCTTCATAACTTCTACCAACCCTAAACTGAATTCTTTGGATTTTAGAACTCCATTTATCATTTACTAGTTGCTATATTTTCAGATTTATTTCCTATGCCTAAATGTGAACTTTATTATGAACATAACAAGACACATCATCTAAACAGAATAGGTTCTGATCTAAAATATTTACTAATATATTTTTGACCTTTTCCTCTGATGTAAACTATTTTACAATTATTTTCCCTATTTTCTAGAACTATTCTTTACTTAAAAATATGTCCCTATAACTAATAAATGTGAATAATAAATTAAACAGATTCATTTCAGCCCAAAATATATTTTTATCTCACTCCAAAGTTTTCTAAGTATTGAGAAAGTTTTTAGTTTAATTTTGACAATATGTTTGTCCCACTTTTTAAATTTTAAACACTAGCCACATATTCAATTTCCTAAATTAAATATTAAACAGGGCTAAAAAAGTAAACTCACCCCACTACAGGGGCTATAATATTATTTTAACAATTTTCAGGGGTCTAGCTATACATAACAGAGGAGTTTTTCCTAATTTTTATTAAGTCCAGGGGCTAAAACTGATTTTTAAATCAATTTACATGATTTTTTGAAGTTCCAGGGGCTAGATCAGAAGTTTCCGGGGCTAGCTCTTATTTCCCGAGAACCCCAGGGGGTAGCACGTAAGATTTCCAGTCTTTATAACGCGGGGCTGACGTGGACCGTCCGATTTTAAACCGACGGCTGAGATTATAACGTCGAACCGGTACGCGGGGATTTAAACCCTACCGTGCGATTTAAAATAAACGGCGCACAAGCGGCCACGTCGCTCTGATCGAGCGCGGGCGGCGCTGCCGGCAGCGCACGGCGGCGGGAAGCGGCGATCTCGCCGGAGATTTTCGGATCTTTGAGAATTCTTCCTAGAACTGTGATTTTATGGCATAGATCGGTGGAGGGGAGGTCGGGGATCTCACCTCGGGGGTTTTCTTGAGCTCGGAGGTCCTGGAAGGTGATCGGCGACGAGGTCCGAGGTGAATTCACGGCGAGGCTCGTCGGCGCTGTGTTTACACCGCAAGTCACCGAGTTTTCTGCACCTGCAAGGTTCCCTGGAGGCGGTGGATCAAGACCAGCGAGTTAGATCGGAATTTCCGAGCGTAGATCGGCCAGAATTTGCCCGAGAAGGCTCGGGTTCTCACCGGAGGAAAAACAGCAGATCGCGTGAGAAAAACAGAACGAGGCCGGGGTTTTTATAGACGGGGGAGGGCGGCGGGGTGGTTTAGATCGAGTTCGCGTCGCCCCCGAGCGAAATTCGGCTGGGATTCGCAGAAATCCGGATCAGTTTGGATTCGGGGTGAGAGAGTCCGGCGCGGGCTCGAGGTAGACGAAGAACTGGCAGGCCCCGACTGTCAGTGGGAGGAAAGGGGCGCGCGCGGCTGCGGGCTGGCGCGGGTTCTGGTTGGGCCGGCTGGTGGGTTGCGGCCCACTGGCCGGTTTTTTTCTGTTTTCTTTTTTTCTTTTTCTATTTCTTTTCTGATTTGAGTTTAATTTGAATTCCAGTTTGAATTTGAATTTTTGCAAAACATGCAACACGTCCAAAAATTTTTAAATTCCCCTCTTAACATGATTTAGGGTCTTAACAAGAATTTTTTTTGGGGTGTTACAGATGACACATGGATCCAGATATAGTGTCACCTATGAGGAGTTTGCAAAGATACTTCATCTTAAACACACCCTGGATAATGAGCTTGTCATTCACAACTTGAAGCCCTTGGAGAATAATGAGCTGGAATTCTTGTATGATACAAGAATGCCATATATGCCTCCCACTACCAAATACTTGAAGCCATTCTTTGCCGTGCTAAACAGGATCTTGAGAAAGACCATAGCTCCAAAGGATGGTGATGCAGGGATGATCCAAGGGACTCTGAGGACATTGATGAAAGTGATAAGCAAGAAGAGGACCTTCAATGTCTTTGAGTACATCTACAATGATATTGTGAATATCTCCATCACTCCAAACAGGTCCTGTGGCTATGCACCTTATGTCATGTATATGATTGAGAAGGTGAAAGGACTTGAGTTTGTCAAATATGTCTCTCACACTGGTCTCAAGCCCCAGAAGCCTACAGTCTACACTGTGCCCTCTGCTCATGAAGGCTCAAGGGCATTGGAGCCTACACCTACTCCTATTCCTCCACCTTCTAGAGAGTCCTCTAGTGGTATGCTCAAAATTCTCTCCTCTATTTTTGGCTGTTGTCACAAAATTGAAGTTAAGCAACACAAGGAGAGTTTGGCCAGAAAGAGACATCAAAGATATATGAAGGCCAACATCAAAGTCATCTGTGAGAAGCTAGAGATTGAGTCAGTTGGATGACCACAAATCTCTGAGGACTCTAAAAAGACTTCACTAAAATGGCTCCACTCACCGAACAAGATGACGATGAAGATAGGACCGAGAGTGTGGGAGAGAGCGACGATGAGTGATTCCACTCAATTTTTCCCTTTTTGGTGCCTTGACGCCAAAGGGGGAGAGATTGAGATTTATCTTAAGTTATCTTATTGTAAACCTCAAGGACTAGCGATCATAGACATGTATTTTGAAGTTTCATGTACTTTTTATTTCAAACTCTGTTGGATGTGTGATGCCTATTCGATATCGATGTGATAACTACCTTTATTTTTTATATGATCTTATCTTCTTGATGCATGTCACATTCTGTTTCACACACTCTTTAGGCATCCCACCATAAAGGCTGCATATATGTGAGAAGTTCTCGTTACTCATTTGTCATTCTCATATATGCACACTTTATGAAAACCAAATTTTATCATTAATTATATAATCTCAGTTGGTTGTCATCAATCACCAAAAAGGGGGAGATTGAAAGTGCATATAGGCATTCCGTTGTGGGTTTTATCCGACTGATGACAAATGAATTGAGATCCTAATGAACTTGTTGAGATGAATGCAAATTAACTCGTGTAAGGTAGAATTGGTGCACTAAAAAAGGTGAAAAATGAAGTGATGAAGAAAAAGGAAAAAGACAGATCCATGAACCAAGAACAATGTAGACTTACTTGTATAGGATGTGTGTGAGAGACACATCCCAAGAGCTCAAAATCTTTGCGTAGGGTTAAGGGCTTAAAACAAATCCAAATCACTCACAACACGATGCATCGGACTAGTCCGCTCAGAAACCAGACTAGCCCGTTCAACTTTCTGTTGCCTCACAACACGGTGCACCGGACTAGTCCGCTCAGAAACCGGACTAGTCCGTTCAATTTTCTGTTACCTCACAACACGGTGCACCAGACTAGTGTGCCCAGAAACCTGACTAGTCTGTTCAATTTTCTGTTGTCTCACAACACGGTGCACCGGACTAGTCCGCTCAGAAACTGGACTAGTCCGTTCAACTATCTGGAACCAGGACTCATCTTGCACCGGACTAGTCCGCTCAGAAACTGGACTAGTCCATTCAACTCTCTGGAACATGCACTCACCTTGCACTGGACTAGTCCGCTCAGAAATCAGACTATCCATTCCACTCTCTGGAACAGGCATTCACCTAGCACCGGACTAGTCCGCTCTTGGACCGGACTAGTCCGTTCAACTTTCTGTAAACACATTGAATTAGGGTTTCCACTATGGCGCATGTAACACAAAAATTGTACACGACAAACCGAACTACTCCGGTGAAGAGAGCGGACTAGTCGGCCACCAGGTTTTTTGGAAATCTTATATAAATAGAGGTGCATGGCCACACATAATTCAACTCTTGATTCCCAGTGCCTTCACATGCCCCAAGAGCACAAAAGTTACCTCTCTCCACTCATTCTAAGCCCAGAAAGATTAAGTCTTTGAGGATTAGAGATTGGATCAAGGAGAGAGTCGTTCTTCTCGCAACTAAGCTCTTGGTTTTTCTTCTCACACAATTGCTGATTGTTGTTCTGTATTTGTGTGTGGGAGGAAGAGTTACTCTCTGTAGTCTTGTGGGAGCACTCAGATTGTGAGAACTCTCCACGCATAATTTTTTACCCCTGTGTGTGGTTAGTGGAATTGAATCAGCCTTTGTGGCGATTCAACGAGGGATGGGTTGGTGAAGACCCGATCCTTGGTGGACTCCTCAACGGGGACGTAGATTCCTGGGTGGAGTCGAACCTCAGGATAAAACTTTGTCTCGTGTCTTCTTGATCTTCCTTCAATTGTTATTTAGGGGTGCTAGTCATTATTTGATTTACATCCACACCTAGTGTTAAAATTGAGAGTTATTGCGTCTTACTTCACTATACTTGAATAATCATTTATTTTCCGCTGCACAAATACCTGAAGTAGGAACAAGTCTAACTTTGATCTTTTAATTACGATCATACCGGACTAGTCCGCACCAAACCGGACTAGTCCGGCCCACCTGGTATTAATTAGTTTGCTAAGTGTTTCAGGAAACCGCCTAAAAAATTCAGAGAGCCTATTCACCCCCCTAGGCTACATTCAGCCGCATTCTGACAGGGCGTGAGAGACAAGAAGATGCTCGAGAAGTTAGCCATGCACGACGTGCAAGATGTCTCTGAGCTCTTCAGCCTGGCGGACAAGTGCGCCAGGGCGGCAGAAGGTCAAGGCTGGCACTCGCGACCCGCCTCTAGGGCAGCAGCAAGAAGAAGAAAGCTCGAGGCAAGGACAAGCCTCTAGCCGGGGCACCCACTATCGCCGCTGCAGCAGCCGGTGGAGGCCGTTGCTCACGCACTGATAAGCGCCCACGATCACCGTCCGTTAGTGATGACAGCTAGTGTGTCGGGTGCACAACTCCAGCCGCCACGGCACTAGTGAGTGTCGGGAGATCAAGAAGCTCGCAGAGCGCTTCCGTGAGCAGTAGCGGTAGCACCAAGACGGCACGCCCTTCCGGCAGCGGGAAGGAAAACAGAAGGCTCACCTTGAGGCCGGCAAGAACCAGGAGATGGAGATCAGGACGCCAATCGGGCGTTCAAGGCCGTCTACGACCACTCAAACTCTGACTCTAGAGCCACAAGAGATGGACCGTGGAAGGCGCGGGGAATGGGAGTCGAGTGAGGACTGCCCTGGGAACTGCATGGCACAAGAGGGGGCCCGTGGGTGGGAGAATCGGAGATTCTAGCCTGCCGGTGAAACCTTAGTGAGTCCATACATCTAGTAACCCCTTTGTAAAGGCTATTTTGTGATCTCTTGGCCATACACTGACGGTTGTGTATTGGTATAATGGAGGTTCTGCAGTCGCCGACGTGTGACGAAATCACAAACTTGTGGGTAAAGAGGTGCAAACTCTGCAGAGTCTAAAAACTATCATGATAGCCGAGCTTACGGTCACGAGCGCCTGGCCAACTTCCATGATTAGTTGGGATGGTTATTGGCTATGGTTATTGGGTATGGTTTCGGAAGGTTTGGTTTTGGTTTTGTTTTCGGGACTGTTGAGTCCGGGTGATAAGATGGGTTGCATGACTGTTGAGTCATGGCAACGAGGTTGGACAGTGTGAGACAAAATTGTTTATGAGATGAAATGGTAGCGAATACGAGATGGTATTCGTGAGATGGTAGCAAATACGAGAAGGTATTCGTGAACAAGAATGAGGTTGATTAATGTCTGGTTGGGACATGGAAGGTAATGAACATAATGGAGGTATGATTGGTGTTTTAATACATGTTGGGATTACGTTCACTTAGAGTTAAATTGCTGTTTTATCATGGTTTAGATAAATAACTTTGCTTTCTGCAATGAGCCTTTTATACCTACCCTGTTGTGAGCTACATATCATATTTTCCCGCACTTGCTGAGTACATCATTGTACTCAAACTTGCATTATTATTTCATCATCAGCAACAGGATAAGATTACTATGAAGACCAAGTGGAGCATTAGGCGTGTAATCTGTCCTCAACCTTGCCTGTGGGGATGGAGTAGAGATGGATCCGCTGCTGCTTAGATTGCTTCCGCATTAGTTAGAAGACTTCCGCTGATTAGATTAAGACTTCCGCAGTGAGCATGAGTCCAAGACTCATGAGACATTGTAATAAACTCTTTTATTCGTGGTCGTATATATTCTGAAATTCAGTTTGTGGATGATGTGTATATGTGTGATGAACATCTTGGGCACACATATGCATCAGTTCTCGGTTCCGTGGTTTTCCACAGAATTGAGGGCGTTACAGATTGGTATCAGAGCCACGGGTTGACGGTAGGTTACACGCTCAGATAGATCACAAATTGGTATCAAACACAGATTGGTAGCTAAGCCACGCTGACATAGGATGCAAGCCTAGGAAAGGCCATAGTTGGATCACAGATTGGCAACACCCTAAGCCATATAGGACCCCCATTGAACAAGCCTTGAATAGGATTTGTGTGAGCCCTTGTGATGATTGTTTGTGATTATGTGCTTAGTGTGAGTTGTGGGATGTCTCAAAGCGTTGTCCATATCCACACATAAGTAGAAAAGGTGTGAGATGCCTCGGCACTTGTTCACATCCTCATATGGCTAATATATATAGTCCAATCCACCTTGATGCATATAGTTAAGGGGATCTATCTAACCTTCTATTCTATTTCGTTCTCTCTCACAGATGGTGAGAGGAAACGCCGGCCGAAGGAACGTCCGTGACAACCAAGAGGATGGCCACGATGAAGTTCCTGTTAACCCCGGAGCTGGTGAGAACAACCTGGAACGGTTGATGGCCATGCAGAATCAACTTATGCAAACTATGATTCAAACTTTGGGTCAGTTGCAGGCCAACAACAACAACCCCATTCCAGCACCATCACCACCACCACCGCCGGCTCATAACAGACTGGGAGAGTTCATGAGGACTCGACCACCCACCATTGCTCAAGCTAACGACCCTATGGAGGCCGACGACTGGTTGAAATCCATGGAGAAGAAGCTTGCCATAGTTCAGTGTAATGACCGAGAGAAGATCCTCTTTGCGTCGCACCAACTCATGGGAGCTGCCGCTGAATGGTGGGATGCCCTGTGCAACGCTCATGTCGACTCGGAGATGATCACTTGGACTGAGTTCAAGGAGAGTTTCCGCTCTCATTACATCCTTGCTGGTGTAATGATGCTCAAGAGACAGGAGTTTGAAGGTCTCCGCCAAGGACAGAAAAGCGTGAATGAGTATCTCAACAAGTTCACGCAACTGTCCCAGTACGCCCCCGAAGATGTCAACTCGGACCAACGGAAGCAGTACCTGTTCATGAGAGGGTTGAACAATGAGATCCAGGTTCAGCTCCTCAACAATGACTACGTGAGCTTCTAGAAGCTGGTTGACAATGCTATAGTGGTTGAAAGCAAGATCCGAGAGATCGAGCGTGAGGGCAAGAGGAAGATGCCATACCAGCCACAAGGGAGCAACGTACGACCTCGGTACATGCCCCCAGCTGCACCGCAGTATGGATCGACCACTCCTGCATACTGCCCTAATCAGCCACCACAACAACGACCCGCTGCACAAGCACCTTGTGTGCCTTTGCCTCCTGTGCCCCGACCCAACATGGGCGCTCCTGTTCAAAAACCCCGCCCCAACGTACCTGCTGCCGTGGGCAACAGGGCATGCTTCACATGCGGGGAAGCAGGACACTTCGTGAGCCAGTGCCCGAGGAGAGGTCCTGGACAGCAAGGCAACGTGCCCAAGCAGAACCCATGACCGAACGGAGGGGACAATCAAGGAAACCGTGGACAGCAGAACTATGCTTGCGGCAACGTGAACCATGTCTCTGCTGAGGAAGCACAACAGGCTGAGGACGTCGTAATTGGTATGTTCCTTGTCAACTCCAACCCAGCCACCATTTTATTTGATTCTGGAGCATCACATTCCTTCATATCATCCAAGTATGTTGCCAAGCATAATCTACCCATATTACACTTAAATTGTACTATGTTGGTTAATTCTCCCGGTGGAGAGATAATGACTAATATAGTATGTCCGAAAGTAAGCCTTAAAATAAGGAGGGTAGACTTCCTTGCCAACCTCATTGTCTTGGATTCCCAAGGGCTTAACATAATACTCGGGATGGATTGGTTAATCAAGCACAACGGAGTAATCCAATGTGCTGAAAGGAGCGTGCAGTTGACAAACGAGCACAGTATTCGTATCAAGTTTGAGTCAGCCCAACAAACAACCAAGAAGGCAAGTTTGAACCACGTCGAAGGAAGAGGAAGATGCTCCATGTGATGTGTACCGTCCCAGTGTCCCAAGACAACGAGCGTCCCAAGACGCTCCATGTGATGTACGGGGGTTCCTGGGACATCACGTCCCGGCGTGCCGTCAAGATCCTGCGGGGGGCCGTAGCTGCAGCTGCACCTGTCCCTGGGCCGACACCTCACCATAAGTGGGCCAGCACCCCACCATAAGTGGACGGAGTCCCATGGTGCTGGAAGGTCTCCTTGCTGAAAGGTTAACGCCCGCGGAAGGTCTAGAGCGTGCAACCTGCATGGCCTGGTTCTACACCCTAAGCTTGTATGCTTTGCCTCCCTCGACCGAGTACTTGGGGGCCAGGCGGCACACACTTAAGGACAAGAGAATAACCGAACCCCGGACATCGCCTCTTTCATTTTCATGCTTACTTTCCCATACCGCCAGGAGGGTATGCGGCTGAGGCCGTTGTCCCCCTAGAGATCACCCTGGGCTCCCCCCCCCCCCGTGTCTAGGCATACGACGAAGCCGCGCAGGACCTATCCTGGCGTGAAGACATCAACCTTGTCAACGAGCGAAAGGGGCAAGCAGCTGCTCGAAACGCACGGTACTGCTAGGCGAATCCGCCTGAGATACCTGTGGTGTACCCGGGGTCCTTTGGTTATTTCCTTGCTCGGGGGCTCTATGGCGCCGAATAGTCCCTCCCCTAAAAAGCTAATGCCAGTGGGAGGTCCAGAGTGTATAGCCTGCTTAGCCTGGTCTTGCACCCTAAGCGTGCACACTTTTCCTTTCCAGTGTTGCGGCTGAGTATCGGGGAGTCGGACGGCTCATACTCCTCAGCAAAGTAGTAACCATAACACGGATGCTCTCACACTGAATTACCCAACACCCGCAGCTCGGCTAAGAACCGTAAGCCACAACGAAACTAGGAGCAGGGAATCGTGACTAGTGAGCATGATTACTCCTTGTCTCTGCCATGCTTGTGCAGGTCCGAGCAGGTCCTAGCGTCCCGGACCTCCCAGGAGGTCCGCCACCGACATCCTGCCTCAACCACCTGCTTGGTAGGTGCGCCCCAATCTAAGGGCCACACCTACCAGGGGGCCATCACGGTGACCTACGCAGGCAGAATGTTGAGACCACCATGGAAGCAAGCAGGGACTAGGAGCTTCGATTACAACAAGCTAACAATACCATCGGAGCTTCTTCGAGTCCTTACGCTGCTAAGGACCCGGGGAGATAATCTAACGACATCCGCGAAGATTTGGTCAAGTTTTTTCGAGCCCTTGTGCTGGCAAGAACCCAAAGACACACACCTACAACGCAAGAGATAAAAAATTGAACAACAAGTTCTTTTTTTTTCCATACAAGGTGCTGGCGGACAAACAAGACAAGCGGTAGCCCTAGAAGCCTACTAGCGCTGGACCCTCGCAGCTACGAGCTTGGTGGTGTCCTCTAAAGTGGACCTGGCCGCTTCCATCGCCTCTGCAACGGGACCCTGCACCACCGGCTCCAGAGAGACACTGGGGTCTCAGCTCCGGAAGCACGTGAGCACGTGCTCCGCCACTTGCTGAGCCAGGGCCTTGCCCTTGGCTTCCAGCTCTTCCCCGACGAGGCCCTCCAGCACCAGCAGCTTGGCTCCAGCCGAGTCCAGCGCAAGGAGCACTTGGATCACCTCCTGCACCGGACCTCCCAAGCGCAAGGGGCTGAAGCTAAAGGGCTCCAACGCCGTCTCTGCTCGGCCGAGGAATTCCCAAACCTTCCCCGCCTCCACAGCGCGAGAAGCTCGGAGCTCCTCCACCATCTTGGCAGTAGAGGCCAACTCTCGGACAAGGTCCTGGTTTGCCAATTCCTTCTCCCTAGCAGCCAGCTCCTCAGCTCGGCACTCCAGGGAGGCCTCCTTGGAAGAGGCGGCGAGCTTGCGCTCATGGATGTCCTGGAGATGCTTTCCCAAGTGCTCCCACTCCCCCTCCTGGCTGCCTCACGGATGATGAGGTCCCTCTCCCTTGCCTGCAGCTCCTGCTCCAGCTGGACGAGGACCTCTCGCGGCTTCGAGAGACTTTTGGAACGCGCGTCTGCTGCAGCGTGGAGCATTCTAGCTTCATCCAAGACGTTCCGAGCCATCCTGCCAAGCCTCCTGACCGCGGCCCGCTCCAGGTCGATCGCCTCCTGCATCACCTTCAGGCGCTTCATCCTCGCCCTTGCTTCTTCTTGGTGGCCTGGGTTCACTCCTTCAGCAGGTCGCTCCAGTCACTGAGGCGCTCCCACTCTGCCTTCAGCTCGTCCCACTCCCGGCCAAGTGCCTCCCACACTTGTTCTAGGCCGGAGTATGCCACCTCATGGCCTGGGGGAGCGGAACAGCTGCTGGTATCTTCAAGAGAGGACACCCCATAGCCTCCACGGGTTCATTGCCTTCCGGCGGAGCAGCCACAACACCTGCCTGCAGAGAAGAAGTGGACGGCTGTAAAGGTCCCAAAAATGTGAATACAAATAAACTCTTGTTTACAAAAGTTGGGTTCATATGTATGAAATTTGGGACTTGTTAAAACTTTTCCCCACATGTGATAACACACATGAGGGTTTTCTTCACACAAGTTCAAATGTTTATTTGAAAACATGGAACCCAAGAGGGGTCTAAAACAAAGATGGGAAGTTCCCATATGTGTGAGAAAACAAAAATCAGATTTGGAACAACTTGTTCAAACTCAAAATTCAAATGAGAGCAACACTAGGAATTTCAAAACTGTTGTGCTACAAATATCATTTGCAGCAGCCAAATTAAAAATCAGATTTCATATTTGAATTCCTTGGGTCCAAATTAGGGGGTGTGCAAAGTTTCATGATCTATGGAAATGATTTGCAGCCCATTTTCCAAAATGGACTTTAAATAACAAAGAATTCAAACATCCATTTTAATTTGGATGAAACTTGCCCAGTTATCCAAATGCATACCAGAATTAAACTTCCACAATTGAATTCCATCATATTCAAACTTTGGAAGATATTTTAGAGGATAAGGAGGCACTGAGCTGTGGGACATACATGTCATTGAGAGAAACTGAAAATTGCAAAAGATCTCACAGTGTTGGGTCTCTGTTTGCTTTCTTCAGTCGGTACTCGACACCGACGGGCGCAGCACCGGGCGACACCGCACTCAGCCGACGCCTCCACCTCCTGGTGATTTTCATCGCTTTGGCAAGAGCTGCTGGACGTCTACACCTTCTCCCGTGTTTCCTTTTGCCTCATCACCGAAGCCTCGGGCCTGTTCTCCCTCCTCGCGCAAGAAAAACAGACCGAGCGCTGCCGCCGAGCTCTCGGTCGATCGGCCATCACCTAGCCCGCGTGAGGACTTCAGCTAAGCAGCAAAACCACACCGCAGAAACCCCCACGACCTCCTCGTGCCCTCACCGAGGGAGTTCGTGCTCTCCACACCGAGATAACCCAGCTTCGGCGGCGGCCGTCACACAACCGAGAGAAGGCGCTCCCGTGGACAGCCTCCTCCAGAGCGTGTCACGACCAAGCAAGGCCACCGTGGGACGCGCGGGATCTCCCTGCAGCTTCCATCCGAAGCGCAGCGCGTGTCTTCGCCTCTCACCGACGAATTTCGGGATTCCGCTCCGACCGGTGCAATCGGACCCATGCGTATGAACTCGTAAAATTCTCGCGTTATATTCGTGCTGAGCGTTGCAAAATGCACACACAGGACGTAGACTTGGTTAGCAACCACTATCCCTTGGAAACCTAGCTAGAAACGCACGGTACACGGCACAATTTCAACCTTTCCGATGGCAGTTTTGGTAGAACACGTCGGGCACACGGTGAATCCTAATTTAGAGCCGTTTCTGAGCTGTTTCATCCCCACGTCAAGGTTCCCTAGCGTCCGCCGGTGCCCTAGAGCTTGGAAACCGAAGCCTGGAAGGCTTAGCGCGTCGGGGCAACATCGCCGGACTTCATCCTAGCCGATGCGCCGTCGCGGGCTAGTTTGGGGGCCCTGCCAGCTCGGGAAAACCACAGCAGCGTGTTCCTCACGTTGAATTAGGGGCTAGCGGCGAATTTGAGCAGTTGAGATGGCCGTACGACCGAATCCGAAGCTGCCCCGGCGAGCCCGGCGGCGGTATTGTGCGGGAGCGCGAGGTTGAAGACGACCTCGCCGGTCCCTCCTGTCAGCAACTCGGGAGAGAGGGGCCGGATACACTGTGGCGTTGGATCGGCTGTGACAGCGCGGGAAACAATTATGTAGCCTGTGTGGCGCGCTCCCGGCAGCAGACACGTGCCCCCTTGGTCCCATAGTCAGGTTTAAACGTTTCTCGGATTTATTAAAATTCCAGATTTTTCCCCAAACTTTAGAAGAGCATAACTTTTGCTAGGAACCTCCAAATTTAGTGATTCAAATTGGGTTCAGATTGACAAACTCTATCCAAATAAGCAACCCAATTTGTATGAAAGTCTTTATTAAATTCTGGAAAATTCTTTAAAGCTTTTCAGCAAAAGAATTTTTTCGGGGGTTTGTCCAAAAATCCTCAAATTTTGCCAGAATATTCTTTAAGGTGTTCTTAAACTCCTGTAAAAGTTTCAGCTCATTTGGAGTTGTTTTGGTCAGGAGAATTCAGATTGTAAGTTACTGTGTTCAAATGAATACAGAAACATTTTCTGAGAATTTCCAAAACATGTAAATTCAGTTCTGGGCAATTCTTAGCTCCAAAAATCCTAGGAAAATTCATGTAGACTCTATGCACTATAATTGAAATTTTGGTTCACTTAGTTTGACATGAACATGGGTGTTACCTCAGGATTAATTCATCTTTGATTAAACACTTAGAGAATTGTTCTGAATAAACCACTCCATGAGAAGTGCTAAATTTTGGTCTAGAGGACTTTCTTGTGACGAGGAACTCACATGAAAATTCCCAGCTCCATTGGAGCTCTGGATCACCACTGTTATGTGTAACCTCTTAAAGAGATCAACACTTAAGTGGGAGAAGCACTTAACATTTGATCATAATGTTTAAACCCAACCCAAACCCCTAGCACCAGTGTCATTTTAAATTCTTAAACAGAGTTTCAGTTTTAAAAATGTCATTAGCTCTTATTAGCAAAAGCTTTTCAATTAAATACATCTGCATGATCATATCGTGTAGCATATATGTGAAGAAGGTGAGAAGGACTTGAAGTGAAGATCAAGGAGGGAGGAAAACAAGTGATCAAGCTCTAAGTGATCGTCACTAACTGATTGTAACCTTAGTCACCTGCAAAACAGGCAAGCCCCGGTTTGCATTTGAACAGTTTTATAAAGCATCTTCATTTGTAGAGATCATAGCTTTGCATCATTGATTGCATTAAGTCTAGATGATATTGAAAACCCCACTTGCATGACCAGAAATACCTAAGAGAGAAAGGGTAGAATAGCACCTCCTCAAGTGGATTTGGCTACGCTAAATGTTAGTAGGAAAGGTCTGGTAGAAGTCGAGTAGTTGAAAGCTACTCGTGAGTTTAGGGCTGGTTTACTCGGAACGGGTCCGAATTAGAAAAGATGAGGAAAGTTCACACATAAGAAATGGAGACTGGGCAGGGAGGTTTAGATGCAGCAGGTTGCAGGCCGTGCGTGCATAGCCCTGCCTGTGTCGGTTAAGGCCCGTCTGTGCTTGGCCCTGTTGGACAAGTTTGAGTTGTGTACCGGGCGCATACTGGCTATATGGGACCCAGGAAACCATATACCTTGGGAGATCCATAGTGGAACTTTTCCAACTACCTTAGGCTTTCGGCGTCAGGGTAGCAGGAGGTAACTCGCTTAAGAACATACCACTGCGGGTATGTACCTTGAGGGAGCTTGCGTACAGTTGGACTGCGTCCAATGTGGAAGATCTTGGGAAAGGTGGCCGCGTACAACGTCAGTCGAGGTTGCTGCCGGCAACTCGGAGTACGGGTGTACGTGTCGTGTAGTCCGGACGTGTACTGATTTGAATCACCGTCGCTCGTGGTTATATGAGCATACTTGCCCACTGCGTCTTGATGTAGTAACAACTGGAACTGGTTATCTTTTGAACTTGATAAGGCTGTGATGTAACTTGTATTGCAACCATGATTGATTTAGAAATAGGCTCATTAAACTTTACTTTAACTTTGTGCAAGGAGCATCTCAACAAAGCGTTTCTTGTTTGATTGCGGAGTTGCGATGCTTTTCGGCTCAAGGTCTGCACAATGAGGCTTAAAAATCTGAAAGTTAAGGATCAACTTTAGGCGAGTCCTTTATGCAAATTTAGCTAACCTAATTGCAACCGTCGTGCATGTAGAGTTTCTTGTTTAGGAGAGACGGATCAGTCTTGCTGAGCCTATGTGCCCATGCTTGCTATATAAGTGGTTTTGCAGGTTAACATCGATGCTAAGAAGAAGGTTGTCCGGTGAGACTCGGAGACTTCCGAGTCAGGTAACACATGGAGAACCCATCCGCTGCTGTTGTCTTCGTGTTGCTAGCGAGAGGAGTCTGCGGGCTGGACTTCATCTCGAGTGCTCTTAGTTATTTGACGTGAGTTGTTATATACTTCCTCTGTAGCTATTTGATGTAAATTATTTACAAAGGAAAAATTTGTAAGCTTCCGCTATTTTTTTATGTAATACATTGTTCCTTGTATGTGTGCTGTTGGGTGCCGCACAACACGGCACCACCCAATGTGATTCCCGGGCGAGTGGCCTGTGGTATCATTAGCTGAGCCCTGTCTCAGTCGGTACCCGGCTCGTGTCAGCGTGGTATCAGAGCCGCATTGGGAATAGCACACGGAATAAGGAAGGTATTACGACAAAAATTTAGGTTACGGTGAGGATACGGTACTAGGCCCACATAAGGATTACTATTAGCTTAATATGAAGGTGGCAACCTAACTTATTTGTTATGTCGGAAAATCGTGCATCTCGGGACGCTTCATGTCTTGGGGGGTGCACGTAAGCGCTGTCCACCAGTGCACACAAGCTGAAGGGTGGAGCCCCACGGGTGGCAGGTAACCCGACCCGCTTTAGTATCCTCTACGACTCTTCATGTCGTTTGGGGTACTCGAGCAACGCCCTTCCCTGACGTGCTGCGGGCAAGTTTGGGAAACCCCGTCACGTGGTTAGTAACGTGAACACATAGCTCAAGGCGTGTTTGGCTTGAGAACACCTGTGTGAGTGATGACGGATGGGTGTAAGAACTGTATGGATACCGGGTTCGGTGTGCAGCCGGACCTGACGATTGAGTGTGACTTATGCAGGATTAACCACGAAACCGTAGTACGAATAGTACACGTTTGCGAGTGACCATTTTAGTGCCACCTAAGATACGTTTATGCCGGTATAATCCGGTTAGGATTTCCTTTTGGTGAGGCTACGTAGTACCGACATGCTTCTTAAGGTGCATCGACGCCGTACTAAACTTAATAAACCCTTTCCTTTGAAGAAATGACTCATGAACTAACTTTCGATTTAAAATGGAAGTTTGAAACAAATATTAGTTACTGAACTCTTATTTAGACTAGGCTTCAAAGATTTCAAAAACAGAGTGCTCTGTTTTCGGCAAGAATTTTTGCTGGACTTTAACAGAGCATAACTCCGAGTAGCTTGACCCAATTAAGGTGTATGATACGGTTCTGGAAATATCCTTAAAGTAATCTACAACTTCCTTGTAGAGCTCCAGAGCAAAATCACACGCTAAATGGGTAGAAAGTTCAGAGGAAGGTAAACTGTCCAAAACCAGGACAGCAGCAAAACCTCTCTGGACCTTTCTGTTTTTAAGCCATAACTTTCTGTAGATAAACCCTTAAGAAGCCTATGATAGACCATTGGAAAGGTTATGAATGGTGCAACATTGTTGTAGTTCAAAGTTTGTTCAGATTCTTATTGTATTTACATATACAACCGTGATAAAATCAGCCACATACAAAGGAGGTGCTGGCAAATTTTATCCAGGAATTCTGTCAACTTTGGAAAATCATAACTCTTGATCCAGAGATGATCTGGAGTCATATGAGTACTCGTTTGAAAGATACCAAATTTATCTTTAACTTTGGTATTCAACTGGAGATATGAAAATGCTCTTAACTAGATCAGAATCTGTAGATAGTGCATAAAGGTCTGTTCTGTACAGATAGACTGAATAGCCATGTCTACTAAGGAGTTGTGTAAACATGGATCTTGTTACTGCTTTCATAAAGTTTTGACATATTCATGTTTTCATTAGTCTCACATACTGCTGAGTTCTTGTTTAACTCTTCTTAACTACATTTATGCAGTATGGTTCGCACTCGCTCTAGGAGTAGGGCCGGGAGTTCTCATCGAAGCGGTGATGCTTCCATTCCACCGTCGGAACCACCATCCACTAGATGGATTGATCTTATAACTCGAGTTGTCGAGTCTAGTCAAGAGAATGCTAGGCTACTCCAAGAAGCAACACAAGAATACACACGCTTACTCCAAGCTTTGGTACAGCAAGGTGAGGGGGCCCGACCCCGATTACAGGGCCGTGCCGCCTTGCCCGAGGAATCGCATTGGGTGGTGCCGTGTTATGCGGCACCCAACAGCACACATATAAGGAACACAGTATTACATAAATCAAAAGCGGAAGCTTACAATTATTCTTTGTAAATAATTTACACAAAATCGCTACAGCGGAAGTCTATAAACAGCTCACGTCGAATATCTAGGAGGCACTCGAGAAGAGGTCCAGCCCGCGGACTCCTCTCGCTAGCAACACGAAGACATGGCAGCGGCTAGGTTCTCCAAGTGTCACACGACTCGGGAGTTCCCGAGTCTCACCGGACAACCTTCATTATAGCGTCGAAGTTTACCTGCAAAACCACTTATATAGCAAGAGTGAGCACAAGGGCTCAGCAAGACTTAACCGTCTCTCCTAAGACATGAAACTCTAGATGAAAGTAACCTAAGACCTAAACCTATCATTTGCGAAAAGACTCGCCTACGAGTTCATCCTTAACTTTCAAATTTTAGCCATATTAATAATGACCTTGCGATCAGCAACATTGGAACTCCACAATCAAACAAGAAACGCTTCATTCCAATGTTACTTGCACCAAGGTAGAAAATAACTTTAGTTAGCTCTATCTCTACTTCAAACATGGTTTTCATGCAACTTAACATCATCATAGCAGCAATTATACTTTTGCAAACTGTTTCCACACCAGTTGATTAACTACGTCACAACATGGGAGCAAGTGGTACTCAATAACCGCGAGGGACAGTGATTCGAATCAAACACTACCCGGATAACTCAACACATACGCCCGCCTCTGAAGACCCAACTCTGGCGTCCTTCATTACGTCGTATGTGGCAACCTTTCTCAGGACACTAAACTGTAGAACCGGTCGCGCCGTCTCGGGCTCATAGGTCTAACGAGACGATGTGGTATGCCTCTACAATCCAGTGAACCTGGTACATCGGTTTCCTGGTTCCCATATATCAGTAAGCATCCGGTACACAACTCAATACTTGCTCCTGGACGCGGCATACGCATCGGTCCTTAACCGACACAGGCAGAGCTACTCGACCAAGACCTCGTCTTGTCGCAGCCTAACCCCTCTGCCCGGTCTCATCTTTAGAAATGTAAAGTTTAGTTTGCTTCCTATCCCAACCACACTTATGATATTCTGACTATAGCTCGCGAGTAGTTTCCAACTACTCGTCTTCTACCGGATGTCCTAGCCTATTTAGCACGGCCTTATTCTACAGCGATGACACAATGCTACCCTTGACCTCAGGGGTTCATGTTTGGTTATGCAAGTGGAGTATCAACATCCTTGACCTAATGCACATACAAACCTTGACCAAATGTAGTGAACAAAGGGAAAACTTTAAAAACAACTTAAGTGCAAACTGGGGCTTGCCTTGGTTTTGCAGGTGACTTAAGTCAGATAAGATGAAGTTAGTTGCTGATGATGACTTGAAACTTAATCCTTGCCTTCTTACTCCTTGATCAAATCTTCACTTATCCACGTTTAATCACTACACATTATGAATATGTATACATGTTTAATTATAAAACTTTTTGCTAACAAGTGCTAAAGATAAGTTTTAAAACTGGAACTCTGTTTAAGAATTTAAAATGAAACTGGGGATGGTGGTTTGGGTGTGTCTAAGCACCATCATCAAGTGAGGAGTGAGGTTCATCACTTGGGTGGTGATCCCCTAATTGGTTGAACAGAACACTATTGATCCAAGGCTCCAATGGATCTGGAAATTTTCTTGTGAGTTCATTGTCACAAGAAAGTTCTCTGGACCAAAATTCAGAATAATTCACTAAGTAGATCACCCAGAACAATTCCCTAAGCATTTAGGTAAAAAGGAATTAATTATGAATAAATTTGCATTTTCATGCCAATTCAAGTGAACTACAATTTCATACATAGCTCAGGGAGAATGCATGATTTTTCCTAGGATTTTTGGATCTAAGGAATGGCTAGAACTGAATTTCCAAGTTTTGGAAATTCTCTGAAAATGTTTCTGTGCTTATTTGAATGCAGAAACTTGGAATTAGAATTACCCTAACTAAATCAATCTCAAATGATCTGAAACTTTTACAGGAGTCTCTTAATATCCTAAAGAATATTATGGAAACATTTGGGGATTTTTGGATGAACCGAACTCCCTCTAAAATTCTTTTTCTGAAAAGCTTTAAAGAATTCTCCAGAATTTTCTATGGGTTTTCATGCAAATTGGGTTGCATATTTGGATAGAGCTTTTCATCCTGAATACAACCCAATTTGAATCACTAAATTTGGAGCTCTCTAGCAAAAGTTATGAATTTCTAAACTTTGTTTGAAATCTGGAATTAATTTCCTACAGACAATCTAACTGGACCCACTGTTTAAAAGGGTAGCCAATAGAATTTGCGGACACACGGGTCTACACAGTTATCCGCCCGTAGCCACAAACGATCAGCAGCCACAGGGGATCCTGTTTAAATTCTCGGCGGCTGACAGGTGGGACCACCACCTTCTTCAACCTCCCGCTCCCCCTCTTTCCCGCGCCCGTGCTCCCTCGCCGGCAGGAACATCCCCCACCCGGTCCCCCTGTTCCCCGGTCGTCTCCCGACCCGAAGTCTGCCGCCTGGGGTTTTTTGAGGGCGGGAAAGCCATTACCGGGGTCTGCGTGGGCTGTAGAGGACCGCAAGGGGTCGGGCGACGGGCAGCGGCCTCGGCCCTTGTCCGGCGACGTCGGCCGACTTCCCTACTGACCCAAATCCGCAGATTTCTTGCTCCAGAGCACCAGTGACTAATGGCCGAGGTCGTCATGCAAGCCACAAAGCTCGGGGACGCCCCCAACTACCAAGTCACCGTGCGCCCTAGCTCAGAAATGGGTGTCCGACGCTAAAACTCGAAGAACACTGTCGAGGCTCTATTTTTCTTCCGGATTTTTGATGTCAACGACGCACCAGGATGTCTCTAGCCTATACCGTGATCAGGATGAGCAAAGAACTGCTGTTGATCACAAATTTTAAGAAATCCCCCCACCAAGGCTTATGGACACCTCGTCGGTTTTTCTAGAAATTCCCGGGCTACCGTGGATGAATTGCCTAGGGTCTTTGGCAGTGTGAAGAGGAGGGAGTGGCACACCTTTTCGCTGTTCAACCCGGGTTGTGACATGGCCTGTATTGCCGGGGCGTCGAGGAGGCGCGGCGGCGGCCTCAAACGAAGCTCCACGGCAACTTCTTGCTGTGACCCGCGCACACGGGCTAGTGGACGGTTTTGGGTAGCTCGAGGAGGATACGTAGGTTCTTGCGCACGCTGCCACGAGCTCAGACGGCCGTGCGAAGGACGAGCAGTGCCGAGCGAGGATCGGCGCTGAGGTTGGTCGAGCAGCGGCTCTCGGTGTTCGGCGCGGGACTAATATGCCCGAGTGGGGGTCGGCTGGGGCAAAAGATCACACCCAGACGTGATGACCGACTCAAGGAGGTCGCCAGCACGAGGCGAAGGGTGAGGTGGTGGCCTCGGTGGCGCTCCGGTGTCGTTCGGAGGAAAGTCTCGGCCGCTCGTGGGAAACAGCAAGATTGCTTCGAGGGTAAGTTTGAATGTCACTATGACAGGTGGGGTCCACCTCCTTTATTATCCCCAAAACTCTCACAATTATCTCCAAATCTTGGCACATTGTAATTTCATCTATGAGGGATCCAAATTCAAAAGCCATTCGGCCATTTGACAAGTTGTGCCACAGTTTCAAGTTTAAATTCAAATTTGGATGAAATTTACAAGTTCCTTTGACATTCATATCAAATCCCCTCCAAATTTGCTCAAAACTTGGCTCCCTCATAATTTGGACCTGAGGAATTCAAATATGCCATCTGATACTTAAGTTGGCCATTGCAAATACAACTTTTCAAACAACAGTTTGAATTTCCTTTTTGGAAAGGGCCTTCTTTGCCTTGAAGTAAACCATTTAATTCAAACTGAAATTTAAGTCCTCTTTGGTGATGACCCATCTGAATTTGGGTGAACACTTTGGGTTGCTCCTAGCCCATGCTTGATCAACCTGGGTCCCAAGCTGAACCTTACAAGTTCAGTTTTGGACCATGCCCCTCAAATTTGAATTTGAAGGTGATCTCAAGCAATTCTTTGAACAAATGGTATATGAGCTTAACATCCCTCTCATTTTGGAACTTAAGCTCTTCAATACCTGAGGACTGCAATGATCATCTCATATATATGCTTTTAGACCATCTGAACATGACTGCTTTGCAAGGGTTCAAAAATGGGGTTTAAACTTCCCTCCCCTCTACTCATAGAGAATGTGCATATGAGTTAGCTTTTTGGGAGTGAAATCCTTTCCCGGGTTAACATGTGTTCAACAGGAGTTAAAGAAGATTTTTGCTCTTCCCACATGTCCCTGTTTGAGTTTATCATTTTATGTGACATAACTCAAATCATTCCCTTGTCTAACAGGTTTGAATTCAGCATGAACTCAACATGATCATAGTCCATTTCCTTTTTGGCTCACCCCCAAATCAGAAAGTTGCCACCACATTCTCCTCAATTCAAAGGTATGAGGCTCCATGTGTATCCAAAAGTTGGGCAGCAATTTGAGTTGAGCCTTTGAGACTAAAGACCTTACTGTTGTTCTTTCTCATGTACATGTATGATTAAACATGAGTTTAACTCCACCCTGGTCCACACATTTAAAGGCATGCTTGAACCCATGTGGTTGCACCTCATGTATACCATCCCATGTAAGAAATTTTTTGTAAGTCCCATTTTTCATGAACTAGAAACACAATGACGTTCAATCATCCGTTTCTTTGCATTCACGTTTTTGGGACTTTTACACAAGGCATACTCCAGAACACGCAACAAGCCGTTCCATCTCAGGACGCTTATCTAGATTTCTTGGTGACTCAACCACCTATCTTTATTGAAGCCACCGAACCTGTGGAAGCATATCAATGGCTTCGTGTCATTGAGTCAAAATTTGGAGTATTCAAGTGTGATGAATACCAGAAGACAAAGTTTGCCGCTCAGCAACTCCATGGAGCCGCCGGAAACTGGTGGGTGGACCATCTTGCCACCATTCTGGAGAACCATCAAGTAACATGGAGTGAATTTTGTGAAGACTTTCGTACTCGTTACATACCACTAGGTATTGTCAAGGCAAAGCGGGAGGAATTTTTGGGCTTGAAGCAAGGGGACCCTTGAGTATGTTAGAAGATTTAATCTTTTGGCCCAATATGCTCCCGAATGTGGCGAAAGAAGAGGCACGGTGTGACCTATTCTTCCATGGCCTGAGTGCCATATTACAGGATAAGTTGGCCGTACACAATAACGGTAGTTACACCGACATGGTCGATGCGGCTTTCATTCAAGAGAAGCCGACACTTGAGTGGCAAGCGGTGAATACAAAGATGAGTGAAATCGAGCAGGCCATCACAAGTTATGTGCCTCAGAAGTACCGTTTGGTGTATCAAACGCCACTCGGTGAAAAATGGAGGCCACCTGTACGATCAACTTCTCAAAGATTGATTGCTGGTCAAGTTCTACAACTTGCACCACCTCCACAGCCGCAGCATCAGACGGTGGTTTGTGCTTCATCGCTGCAGCCATATGTACATAGCAGTCCACCGCAAGTCAACGAAGAACCGGAGAGACATCCGTGTTTTACTTGTGGGCGCATGGGCCATTATGCTAGGCAATGTCCGGAGGGAATTCAAGGATGTGGATCATCATATTTACAACAATACTACCCGTACCGTAATATGCAGTTAGGAGGGCAGATAAGGGGTAATATTCACTATACGGTGATTGATGATGTTCCGGAAGGAGAAGCCGCTTTAGCAGGGATGTTTTCTCTTAATTAGCTACCGGTTTTAGTTCTCTTTGATTCCGGTGCCACACACAACCTCGTTAGCCAATCTTTCGTGGCTCAACATCGACTCCAAACAGTTTATACAAATAGGCAATACCTCATATCTTCGCCCGGGGGCAGCAATACCGCAAGCGAGGTTCTCTCCCGAGCACCTCTTTGTTTGGGGGGTAAAATATACCCTACGACCCTCATTATTCTTGAAGGTCTGAAAATCGACATCATTTTGGGGATGTCGTGGTTGAATTACCACCAGGCGGTTCTTAACATCAGCTCTAGGACCGTTGAGCTCAACTCCCCACAAAACGGTCTTCATATATTAATTTTGGGCGTCAGACAGCAACAGATTGCGACAGTGAACCACACGGAAGCTGTTAAGATAGAGGACATTCTGGTGGTACGTGAGTATCCGGATGTGTTTCCCGAAGATTTACCGGGCATGCCACCCGAACGAGACGTTGAGTTCAAGATTGAACTTATACCGGGAACAACACCGATATCACGAAGGCCGTACAAGATGGCACCCAATGAACTGGCAGAATTGAAGACACAGCTGAATGACCTAATGAGCAAGGGCTTTATACGACCAAGTTCGTCACCTTGGGGTTGTTCAGCATTGTTTGTCAAGAAGAAGGACCAAACACTACGGCTTTGTGTTGATTATCGTCCTTTGAACGCCGTTACCATCAAGAACAAGTATCCACTACCTCGCATTGATATGCTCTTCGATCAATTAGTGGGTGCGAAGGTATTTTCGAAGATGGATCTTCGGTCCGGATATCACCAGATTAAAATCCGGGCAGAAGATATTCCGAAGACGGCATTCTCAATGAGATATGGGCTGTATGAATATCTCGTTATGTCTTTTGGTTTGACCAACGCCCCGGCACACTTTATGTACCTAATGAATTCAGTATTCATGCCGGAGTTGGATAAATTCGTCGTTGTCTTCATCGACGATATCTTGGTGTACTCCAAGTCAGAGGAAGAACATGCTGAACATATGCATATTGTGCTACAAAGATTGCGAGATTATCAGCTCTATGCAAAATTCAGTAAGTGCGAATTCTAGATTAATCAAGTACCTTTTCTCGGACACATCATTTCAGCGGAGGGCATCGCTGTAGATCCGAATAAGATTATCCAAGTGCAGAAATGAGAGTCACCAAAGTCAGTGCATGAAATCCGTAGCTTCCTCGGTTTAGCGGGTTATTACCGGAGGTTCATTCTGGGTTTCTCCAAGATTGCGAAACCTATGACGGAATTATTAAAGAAGAATACCAGATTTGTGTGGGGCGCTGCATGTGAACAAGCTTTCAAGACTTTAGTAAAGCATCTCACAACCGCCCCAGTTCTTGCTCAGCCAGATACGACAAAGCCATTCGACGTGTATTGTGATGCATCTGGCATTGGTCTTGGCTGCGTGCTGATGCAAGATAGACGAGTGGTCGCTTATGGATCTCATCAACTCAGAAATCACGAGCAGCATTATCCAACTCATGATCTTGAGTTAGCTTTCGTGGTCCTTGCTTTGAAGATGTGGAGGCATTACTTGCTCGGAAATCTTGTACACCTCTACACCGACCACAAGAGCTTGAAGTAAATCTTCACTCAGAAAGAATTAAACATGAGGCAACGAAGATGGCTAGAGCTCATTAAAGACTATGAACTTGAAATTCATTATCATCCAGGAAAGGCGAATGTGGTCGCCAATGCGCTCAGTCGTAAGGCGCATATCCATCACCTCACTATTACTGCAATAGATGATGAAGAACCAAGCCTCCGTGTCATCCCGTATGGAGCTCTCTATAGTCTCGCTCTATACTTCCGGAAGGATGATGAAGGTACTTTGTGGTTCAACGACCGGATTGTAGTACCCCGAGATATGGGACTATGGAAGAAAATTTTGGATGAAGCTCATTTGTCCAAGTTTTCCATTCATCCGGGCAGTAATAAAATGTACCAAGATCTCCGGAAGAAGTTTTGGTGGACACGTATGAAACGTGAAGTTGCAAAATACGTTTCAGAGTGTGATACGTGTCGAAGAGTCAAGGCCGACCATATGAGGAAGTCAGGCCTGTTGCAGCCACTGCAAGTACCGGCATGGAAGTGGGAAGACTTGAGTATGGACTTCATCATCGGGTTGCCGATGACCTCCCACAACCATGATTTGATTTGGGTAATCGTGGACCGATTAACCAAATCAGCACACTTCATCCCGGTGCATACTAGGTATAACGCAAAGCAGTATGCAGAGCTGTACATAGCACGGATCTTGTGCTTACATGGAGTTTCCCGGACCATTGTGTCAGATAGAGGATCGCTGTTTGTAGCCCGTTTCTGGGAACAGCTACACGCATCCTTGGGGACGAAGTTGATTAGAAGCTCTGTGTATCACCCTCAAACCGATGGGCAAACTAAGAGGTTGAATCAAATACTGGAAGATATGCTAAGAGCATGTGCCATCCACCACAGTAAGAGCTGAGATAATCACTTACCGTTGGCGGAGTTCTCGTACAACAACGGATATCAGGCGAGCATTAAAATGGCACCATATGAAGCTCTATACGGCCAGAAGTGCCGTACACCATTGAATTGGTGCAAATCCGGTGAACGAGTAACGTCTGGGTTGATCTTGTCAATGAAGCCAAAGAGAGAGTTCGGATAATACAAGAGAACCTCAAAGCTGCCCAATCTTGTCAAAAGAGCTACACGGATCAGAGGCGTTGACCGCTGCAGTTCGAAGTCGGAGAGCACGTGTATCTTCGTGTGTCTCCGATGAAAGGGATTCATCGGTTCAGTGTCAAGGGGAAACTTGATCCCCGATTCATCGATCCATTTGCTATAACGGAGAAGTGCGGAAACGTATCCTACCGGCTGGAACTACTGGCAAGCCTTGCCGGTATTCACGACATATTTCACGTGTCCCAGCTGCGGAAGTGTCTCAAGTTTACCGCTGCCGTCCGCACTGAAGACATCGACGAGTTGAAGCCGGATATCACCTACGTTGAGCAACCTATTCAGATTATCGACGAAAAGACCCGGATCACCTGGAACTGGACTTTGAAATTTTACAAAGTCCTGTGGAGTAATCATACCCCGGAAGAGGCGACGTGGGAAACCGAAGATTACATCCACAAGAACTATCCGGAGCTGTTGTCATAAACTTGTAATTACCTTCCGTCTCGTTCTTCTTTTGAATCTCAGGACGAGATTCCTTTTAAGGAGGGAGGAATGTAAAGGTCCCAAAAATGTGAATACAAAGAAACTCTTGTTTACAAAAGTTGGGTTCATATGTATGAAATTTGGGACGTGTTAAAACTTTTCCCCACATGTGATAACACACATGAGGGTTTTCTTCAAACAAGTTCAAATGTTTATTTGAAAACTTGGAACCCAAGAGGGGTCTAAAACAAAGATGGGAAGTTCCCATATGTGTGAGAAAACAAAAATCAGATTTGGAACAACTTGTTCAAACTCAAAATTCAAATGAGAGCAACACTAGGAATTTCAAAACTGTTGTGCTACAAATCTCATTTGCAGCAGCCAAATTAAAAATCAGATTTCATATTTGAATTCCATGGGTCCAAATTAGGGGGTGTGCAAAGTTTCATGATTTATGGAAAGGATTTGCAACCCATTTTCCAAAACGGACTTTAAATAACAAAGAATTAAAACACCCATTTGAATTTCGATGAAACTTGCCCAATTATCCAAATGCATACCAGAATTAAACTTCCACAATTGAATTCCATCATATTCAAACTTTGGAAGATATTTTAGAGGATAAGGAGGCACTGAGCTGTGGGACCCACATGTCATTGAGAGAAACTGAAAATTGCAAAAGATCTCACAGTGTTGGGTCTCTGTTTGCTTTCTTCAGTCGGTACTCGACACCGATGGGCGCAGCACCGGGCGACACCGCACTCAGCCGACACCTCCACCTCCTGGTGATTTTCATCGCGTTGGCAAGAGCTGCTGGACGTCTACACCTTCTCCCGTGTTTCCTTTTGCCTCATCACCGAAGCCTCGGGCCTGTTCTCCCTCCTCGCGCAAGAAAAACAGACTGAGCGCTGCCGCCGAGCTCTCGGTCGATCGGCCATCACCTAGCCCGCGTGAGGACTTCAGCTAAGCAGCAAAACCACACCGCGGAAACCCCCACGACCTCCTCGTGCCCTCACCGAGGGAGTTCGTGCTCTCCACACCGAGATAACCCGGCTTCGGTGGCGGCCGTCACACAACCGAGAGAAGGCGCTCCCGTGGACAGCCTCCTCCAGAGCGTGTCACGACCAAGCAAGGCCACCGTGGGACGTGCGAGATCTCCCTGCAGATTCCATCCGAAGCGCAGCGCGTGTCATCGCCTCTCGCCGATGAATTTCGGGATTCCGCTCCGACCGGTGCAATCGGACCCGCGGGTATGAACTCGTAAAATTCTCGTGTTATATTCGTGCTGAGCGTTGCAAATTGCACACACAGGACGTAGACTTGGTTAGCAACCACTTTCCCTTGGAAACCTATCTAGAAACGCACGGTACACGGCGCAATTTCAACCTTTCTGACGGCAATTTCGGTAGAACACGTCAGGCACACGGTGAACCCTAATTTAGAGCCGTTTCCGAGCTGTTTCATTCCCACGTCGAGGTTCCCTAGCGTCCGCCGGTGCTCTATAGCTTGGAAACCGAAGCCTGTAAGGCTTAGGGCATCGGGACGATGTCGCCGGACTTTATCCGAGCCGATGCGCCGTCGCAGGCTAGTTTGGGGGCCCTGCCAGCTCGGGAAAACCACACCAGCGTGTTCCTCACGTTGAATTAGGGGCTAGCGGCGAATTTGAGCAGTTGAGATGGCCGGACGACCGAATTCGAAGCTGCTCCGGCGAGCCCGGCGGCGGTATCGCGCGGGAGCGCGAGGTTGAAGATGACCTCGCCGGTCCCGCCTGTCAGCGATTCGGGAGAGAGGGGCCGGATACACTGTGGCGTCGGATCAGCTGTGACAGCGCGGGAAACAATTCTGTAGCCCGTGTGGCGCGCTCCCGGCAGCAGACACGTGCCCCCTTGGTCCTACAGTCAGGTTTAAACGTTTCTCGGATTTATTCAAATTCCAGATTTTTTCCCAAACTTTAGAAGAGCATAACTTTTGCTAGGAACCTCCAAATTTAGTAATTCAAATTGGGTTAGATTCAGATTGACAAACTCTATCCAAATATGCAAACCAATTTATTTGAAAGTCTTTATTAAATTCTGGAAAATTCATTAAAGCTTTTCAGAAAAAAAAAGAATTTTTGAGGGAGTTTGGTTTGTCCAAAAATCCTCAAATTTTTCCAGAGTATTCTTTAAGGTGTTATGAAACTCCTGTAAAAGTTTCAGCTCATTTGGAGTTGTTTTGGTCAGGAGAATTCAGATTGTAAGTTACTGTGTTCAAATGAATACAGAAACATTTTCAGAGACCACTGTTATGTGTAACCTCTTAAAGAGATCAACAATTAAGTGGGAGAAGCACTTAACATTTGATCATAATGTTTAAACCCAACCCAAACCCCTAGCACCAGTGTCATTTTAAATTCTTAAACAGAGTTCCAGTTTTAAAAATGTCATTGGATCTTATTAGCAAAAGCTTTTCAATTAAATACATATGCATGATTATATCGTGTAGCATATACGTGAAGAAGGTGACAAGGACTTGAAGTGAAGATCAAGGAGGGAGGAAAACAAGTGATCAAGCTCCAAGTGATTGTCACTAACTGATTGTAACCTTAGTCACCTGCAAAAAAGGCAAGCCCCGGTTTGCATTTGAACAGTTTTATAAAGCATTTTCATTTGTAGAGATCATAGCTTTGCATCATTGATTGCATTAAGTCTAGATGATATTGAAAACCCCACTTGCATGACCAGAAATACCTAAGAGAGAAAGGGTAGAATAGCACCTCCTCGAGTGAATTTGGCTACGCTAAATGTTAGTAGGAAAGGTCCGGTAGAAGTCGAGTAGTTGAAAGCTACTCACGAGTTTAGGGCTGGTTTACTCGGAACGGGTCCGAATTAGAAAAGATGAGGAAAGTTCACACATAAGAAATGGAGAACAGGCAGGGAGGATTAGATGCAGCAGGTTGCAGGCCGTGCGTGCATAGCCCTACCAGTGTCGGTTAAGGCCCATCCGTGTTTGGCCCTGTTGGACAAGTTTGAATTGTGTACCGGGCGCATACTGGCTATATGGGACCCAGGAAACCGATGTACCTTGAGAGATCCATAGTGGAACTTTTCCAACTACCTTAGGCTTTCGGCGTCAGGGTAGCAGGAGGTAACTCGCTTAAGAACATACCACTGCGGGTATGTACCTTGAGGGAGCTTGCGTACTCGGGGCAGTTGGACTGCGTCCAATATGGAAGATCTTGGGAAAGGTGGCCGCATACAACGTCAGTCAAGGTTGCTGCCGGCAACTCGGAGTACGGGTGTACGTGTCGTGTAGTCCGGGCGTGTACTGATTCAAATCACCGTCGCTCGCGGTTATATGAGCATACTTGCCCACTGCGTCTTGACGTAGTAACAACTGGAACTGGTTATCTTTTGAACTTGATAAGGCTGTGATGTAACTTGTATTGCAACCATGATTGATTTAGAAATAGGCTCATTAAACTTTACTTTAACTTTGTGCAAGGAGCATCGCAACAAAGCGTTTCTTGTTTGATTGAGGAGTTGCGATGCTTTTCGGCTCAAGGTCTGCACAATGAGGCTTAAAGATCTGAAAGTTAAGGATCAACTTTAGGCGAGTCCTTTATGCAAATTTAGCTAACCTAATTGCAACCGTCGTGCATGTAGAGTTTCTTGTTTAGGAGAGACGGATCAGTCTTGCTGAGCCTATGTGCTCACGCTTGCTATATAAGTGGTTTTGCAGGTTAACATCGATGCTAAGAAGAAGGTTGTCCGGTGAGACTCGGAGACTTCCGAGTCAGGTAACACATGGAGAACCCAGCCGCTGCTGTTGTCTTCGTGTTGCTAGCGAGAGGAGTCCGCGGGCTGGACTTCATCTCGAGTGCTCTTAGTTATTCGACGTGAGTTGTTATAGACTTCCGCTGTAGCTATTTGATGTAAATTATTTACAAAGGAAAAATTTGTAAGCTTCCGCTATTGTTTTATGTAATACATTGTTCCTTGTATGTGTGCTGTTGGGTGCCGCACAACACGGCACCACCCAATGCGATTTGGAGTTGTTTTGGTCAGGAGAATTCAGATTGTAAGTTACTGTGTTCAAATGAATACAGAAACATTTTCAGAGAATTTCCAAAACTTGTAAATTCAGGTCTGGGCAATTCTTAGCTCCAAAAATCCTAGGAAAATTCATGTAGACTCCATGAACTATAATTGAAATTTTGGTTCACTTAGTTTGACATGAACATGGGTGTTACCTCAGAATTAATTCATCTTTGATTAAACACTTAGAGAATTGTTCTGAATAAACCACTCCATGAGAAGTGCTAAATTTTGGTCCAGAGGACTTTCTTGTGACAAGGAACTCACATGAAAATTCCCAGCTCCATTGGAGCTCTGGATCACCACGGTTTTGTGTAAACTCTTAAAGAGATCAACACTTAAGGGGAGAAGCACTTAACATTTGATCATAATGTTTAAACCTAACCCAAACCCCTAGCACCAGTGTTGTCGGTACCCTCAATATGGGGTACCCCCGCGCACAGAGGAAAATGTCTAAGGACCTCTCCCCCCTCCGCGGAGAGAGCTCCGGAGGCTTCACGTGTCCTGCAGGGCCGGAGCTCCCTCTCCTCAGAGGAGAGCTCCGGGCCCGCCACGTGGCCAGCAGAAGCCGGACCTCCCCCCTCCGTGGGGAGAGCTCCGAAGGCTCCACGTGTCCCGCGGGGCCGGACCTCCCTCTCCTCAGAGGAGAGCTCCGGGCCCGCCACGTGTCCAGCAGAGCAGCGCTGCCTGTCCCCGCGCGGTAGGCAGCAAGAGTAAAGACGCGCCATACCTTACCCGTACAAGGTATTCAAGACCCACGACTTCCCAAGGCGCGGAGGCGCGGAGCACGCCTCTGTCAGGTGCCATTGCGCTCAGTCACATCGCAGACTGGCGTGCCGTGTCAGAGCCTGCCCGCCAATAAACACAGCGACAAGACATCCCCTGCCGCCCCTGCCATCATCAACCACTACGACTAGCTTGCGGCATGGGCAGGGCGGCAGAACGAAGACTTGGAAGCCCTCGCCAGAGACAACTACCGGCGTAACTGCAGATACGGTAGATGGCAGGCAATCTCCCCGGGACCACCTGTCGGGTCCTGGGCCCACCTTGTAAGCCACTTGAGCCTTGGACTATAAAAGGCTCGGGTAGGCAACGTTAGCAAGGGTTCGCCTCTTACGCACCCTCGCACTCTAGCCATTCGACATCTCACACCCTCAAGCTCAGGACTCCGGTTTTGAGCAGCAAGCAATACAGCGAGCAACTCTGCTCACCGTGGACGTAGGGTTTTACGCTCCAGCGGCCTGAACCACGTAAAAATCCCTGTGTCAAGCTTCTCCCTCAATCGTCCCTATCGCTGAAGCTCTCCGTGAGTGACTAGCCCCTCCAAAAAAGAACCTCCGCGGGCTTCCCAGAGCAGGCCCGGGGGAAGTGTCGGCTACACACTTCGACATTTGGCGTGCCAGGTAGGGGGCTTTTCCCTTGCACGACGAGCTTCTGCCGGCGAAGATGATGAAGCTTCCTTCAGTGGCAAGCTCTCCCCGCCCACGTTCACGGCGAACGGTGACTAGCGGGGACTACGTCTCGACACACCCTGGACGGAGTGTGTCGGTGCAAGCTGGAAGCCAGCAGCCGACTCCGGCAGCACAGGCTCCAGCGAGCGTGATATCCTCTGCAGCGCTGAGCGTCTCCCACGGGGGCGCGCTAGCTGCAGCAAGAGCGCTACTGCACAATCCACCTGCTGGGGACGCGCCTCAGTCAGTGACCCAGCAGTGGATTTGCGATGTAGACCGTCTCGTCATCGCCGCCGCAAACCCTCAACTTTGGCAGGGACGACGTCCCGGCCAACCGGTTGTGTCGCTGATGCGCACGCCAACGGTTGACGGGCAGACGGCAGATTGCCGCTCCACCAGGCTCTCATCGACGGACCTGAGGTCGGAGCTGGAACAATGCTACTTGGGCAAAGATGCCCGAGTGTTCATTGAGCGACAACGAGAAAGGCGTCGCAACCGGGAGGCCGGCGACAGCATGTCGACTGCCTCAACCCAGCCTGAGGCGCAGATGTTCGCCATGCGATCTCTGCCCCAGGCATACGCCACGCAGCATATGCCCCAGACATATGCCCTGCAAATGGTGCCCCCGGTCTATGGCGCAGCCTTGCCCATACCGGGGTACACAGTGCCAGCAGCGAACCAAGCGTTCGCGGCACCAACGCCTGCAGCAACAGGAGCAGGATGTGCGGCCCTAGCGCCACACCTTCGCTTCGCGAGGTGGCCACGCAAGTTTCCGCCGCACCTGCCCGAGAAGTACGATGGCAGTGTCAACCCGGCAGAGTTCCTCCAAATCTACTCCACCGCCATCCTTGCTGCAGGAGGGGACGAGGCCGTCATGGCCAACTACTTCCCCGTCGCCTTGACCGGCCCAGCCCGGTCATGGCTCATAAACCTCCCCCAGGGTTCCATAACCTCCTGGGGAGAGCTCTGCCGACAGTTCACTGCTAACTTCGGCAGTTCCTACACCCGGCCTAGCACGGAGCTCGACCTCCACGCCATCCAGCAACAACCTGGAGAGACGCTGCGCTCCTTCATCCAGTAGTTCTCCCAGGTACGGAACACCATCCCGCATATTCAAAATGCTTCTGTGGTGGTGGCGTTCCGGCAGGGTGTACGGGACAAGAAGATGCTCGAGAAGCTCGTGACCAGAGAGGTTCGCGACGTCTCAGAGCTCTTCAGCCTGGCGGACAAGTGCGCCAGGGCAGCAGAAGGGCGGAACTGGCACTCACTGCTAGCCTCCGAGTCAGGAGGATGTGGCGGACCGGAATCCGCTCATCCAGGATCACAGAGGGTGGTGCCGCGCGATGCGACACCCGACAGCACACATCATAAGAACATAATATATTACATGGGAAAAACAACTGAAACTGTACAAACAGGTACAAACTTCAGTTACAACTATTGTTTATATTACACAGCGGAAGTCTACACTATACAACTCACGCCCGCCTATGTAGCAAAAGTTGGTTGCCCAGCCCAAGGGCAACCCACACTAGCTGCACTCCTCAGCTCAGCGCGGCGTGTACGGCTCCCACTCAGCCGTGGTCCCCGACGAAGGGTAACCCTCGCCGGTGAACTCGTACTCCAAGTCCGTGGGTGGCTCCTCACCTGAAAAACACTTAATCAGCAACCGTGAGCACGAAGGCTCAGCAAGGCTTAACCGACTCACCTAATCATGAAACTCTACATCAGGGGTACAATGGACATAGGATAGTAACATTTCAGCAAAAGGACACGCCTACAAGTTCGTCCTTAGTTCATCTTTTAGCAACAAGTTAACAGTTCATGAAATCTGAAATTTAGTAAGCAGTATTTGGTGGCACACATGTAGCAATACAATTATATCAACCAGCAATATTGAATCAACATGTTTCATCCATTAATCTACGTCACGACTCAGTGACCAAGTGGTACTCTTCACCGCGAGGGACGGCGAATCGACTCGATATACACCTGCAGGGAAACACAAAGAGCACGCCACGTACGCCCACCCGCGGAGCTGCACAGCACGCTCACTCAATGTCGTACGGGACAACCTTTCACCCAACAGCCCAAACGTCGAACCGGTCGCACCGAAACGAGCAGGAGGTTCCCCACACGGAGCATCTCTCTATGCCCGTTGGCAGATTTCCACCTTGCTGCCCTCAGCCTACACCTATAAATCGGTGCGTTATGCCTCGACGCCCGGAGGTTTAGGCTACATCGGTTTATCGGGGCCCATATATCCGATATGCCTTCGGTACGTTCAAACTTGATCAGCGTGGGCCGCACACGATCGGTCCTCAATCGACACGGACAGGGCTGTGCACACAAGACTCCCTCTTGCTGCGCCCTAGCCCCTGCCTAGTCTCATTTTCATTACTAAAGTGATCTCACATCACTCAACCAAACCCGTGTGTCCCAATCCTATCTCGCGAGTAGATTCCAACTACTCGACTTGTACCAAAGCCCTATGAATTATTAAGCATAGCCTGTCTACTCGAGATCTTAGACACTACCCTCACTCTTATGGAAAAATTCTGGTCATGCAAGTGGGGTTCCATCCATCCTATACCTAATGCACAATCATACTTCACATGACACATGTAAACAAATTAAAACTTATACAAAGGTTAATGCAAACCGGGGCTTGCCTTGTTGCTGCTGGTCAGTAGTTAGTTCCTCGTCCGGAAGAAGGAAGTCCAGCACTTCCGGGGTTTCTTCTTCAATGGCTACACGTTAATGAAACACTACATGTTAATTTAGATGCACATGTGAGTTTAGGGTAAGACTTCTACTATTAGTTCTAATAACCAGCCTCTAACACCTAAAACTTTGTTTAAGAATTTAAAGATGAACTGGTGTTGGTGGTTTGGCTTGGACTTAATCACATGGTTAAATGCTAAGTGGTTTTCCCCCTTTTCCATATTAATCCCTTAAGTGGTTAAACAGGACAGGGGTGATCTAGAGCTCCAATGGAGCTGAGAATTTTTGTGTGAGTTACTTGTCACAAGAAAACACTCTTGACCAAACATTAGCACTTTTCATCGAGTGGTTTGCTCAGAATAATTCTCTTGGCAAATCAGCAAAGAAGAATTTATTCTGAGGTAATACCCCTGTTCATGCCCAACTTAATGAACTAAAATTTCAATTATATCTCATAGAGTTTGCATGAATTTTCCTAACATTTTTGGAGTTAAGATTTGCCCAGAACTGAATTTCCAAGTTTTGGAAATTCTCTGAAAATGTTTCTGTATTCAAATGAACACAGCACCTTCCAATTTGAATTGCTCTGACCAAATCAACTCCAAATGGTCTGAAAATTTAACAGGGGTTCACTAGTGTTCTAAAGGACATTCTGGCAAAAATTGGGGATTTTTGGACGAACCAAACTCCCTCTAAAATTCTTTTTCTGAAAAGTTTTAAAGAATTTTCCATAATTAATTAATGGATTTCATACAAATTGGGTTTCGGATTTGGATTGTACTCTGTTAGAGGAATCCAACAAAATTTGTTTCATAATTTTTGGATTTTCCTAACCCAAGTTGTGGTCCTCCAAAGTTTGAACTACAAACTGGACATTTCAAAATGTTTAAATGTCTGCCGGTGGGTCCCACCCGGCAGTCTTCTCCTTCCTCGCGCCAAACAGGGGCCCGCGGCGGCGCACTCCGGCGAGCATCGCCAGAACTGCTTTCCCGGCCGTCTCCCGGCCCCAAACTTGCCGCCCCGCCCTAACTCACGACGCTGAACTCGTCGGTGGTGTCGCCGGCGGCCGTAGCTCACCGGAACAGGGCTCCCGACGGTGACAGCGGCGGTTAGGGTTCCGGCGTGGTCGGGAATACGTTACAACGAATCAAAATGATCGGCAAAGGGTCGGAGAGCACCACGGGAGCTCGAGGGTGATGGAAATGGCCGCCAAACCCCATGAAAAGGTCGGCAACCTAGAGCTCCACGGTGAACCGAGCTGTTATTCTATGGCGGCCCGAAAAACAACCTAAACCCGGCCATTTCTGGGTCATTTCCCTTGATTCTTGGTCGAGGAGGGCCGCTAGGGAGTGAGGAAGGTGTGTGTAGGCTCACCCGAGCTGGATTGGACGGTGCAGCTAGAATTTTGGGGTAGACCGACCCTTACCTGGTTGCACTAGTTCTCGGGATTCTTAGGAATTCTCAGTGCACAGTCTATCAATGGTTAGAAGGGTTGCAGCTACACAATCTGGAGACTAAGGCGCACCTTTTCCGTGTAGAAGTCCGGCGGTGAAACTGGCCGTGGCGTGCTGTCCACGGGGAGCAGCTCGCGGCTTTCCGCCGGTGCTCTGTTCCTCGGCGACCGTTGTCGAATTTCACGCGCCACAGGCTAGGAGTCTCGGGTTTGCGGGGCTGTCGTGGTAGAGCATGCACGGGCGCTGCTTTTCAGTGCTGCTGGCACGAGCAACCGAGGCTCGGTTGCTGCCGGCGATCGGGAAAAGAGAGCGCGGGGTGAGGGAAACAGCGAGCGTGCGATCAATGAAGAAGGCGACGTGCTGCTGTTTGCTCCCGGGTTAACGATCGGGCCGAGGCGGTGGAGCCGGCAAGCTGGTCGCCAGCGCACACAGAGGGGGGGCGAGGTGGCTGCTCGGTCGGTTCGGTGTCGAGCTCTGCCGAGGCCCGGTAAACCGAGTTCGCTCGGTGTTGACTTAGGGCCGAAGCCTGGCTGACTGGTGGGCCCTCTTCTCCCCCTAATCTTCTCTGTTGTGCAAATATCCCACCTACTCAGACTTGAAAAGGAAACTTAGCAACCAATTCAGAGGTAGAATTTGAATTCATCAACTTCAAACTGGTTTGGCCACATTCCCTTCATATTTGAATTTGAAAATTCAAACTCAGTTTGAATCGTTACAATTCGGCTCCCGACGAGATGAAGTCCAATGGGACTGAAAATTGGTGGGATTACTCAGGAAAATATGCTGAGTTTGAAAATGAAACTACTTTTGAATTTGAGTGATGAAAGTTGCTGCAATTTGAATTTACATTCAAATTGGCCTCTTTTTCAAATACCCCCAAAAGTGCCTCAAAAGTGTTGGATTTTTCATGAAACTTGGACTGAACCTTTCCAAGACTTTTAAAGTTCTAGGGTGAGCTCAACCTCTCATGTTCATGTGTCCAAATCCCACTTTGTGCAAATGAAGGCTTTCCCCTCTAATCACGCTTTTGATGGAGGTTACTTGCTCTTCACAATATTTCACAATCTATCCACAACAAAACTGTGGTGTTGTGAGGTGAAGAAAAGTTTTTGCAAGTCCTATTTCTTGGGCTTTTACATCCCTCCCCCCTTAAAAGAATCTCGTCCCGAGATTATAAAAGAAGAGATAGCAATGCAATAGGGACTTACCCGTGTTGAGAAGCCATGAACTCCGGGTAATTTGAGCGAAGGAACTCCTCGCTCTCCCACGTCGCTTCTTCGGTGGTGTGGTTGCTCCAGAGTATTTTGTAGAACCACAACGTTCTGCTGCGTGTGGTCCTGCCTTTTTCATCAAGAATGGCCACCGGATACTCATCATAAGTTAAATCCGGTTTCAGCTCGCCGATGTCTTCGGTAGGAACAGCAGCTGTATGCTTCAAACATTTTCGCAGTTGCGAAACATGGAAAACATCATGGACACCAGCAAGGGATGCTGGTAACTCCAATCGATACTCCGCTGGTCCACACTTCTCAGTGATAGCGTAGGGTCCAATAAAACGGGGAGCGAGCTTCCCCTTCACACCGAACCGGTGCATGCCCTTCATCGGAGACACGCGGAGGTACACGTGTTCCCCAACGTCAAAGTGCAACGGCCTACGCCTCTTATCAGCGTAGCTCTTCTGTCGGGATTGAGCGGCCTTCAAATTGGCTTGAATTGTCCGAACGCGCTCTTCGGCGTCGTTCACCACATCAACCCCGAATGTGACCCTTTCACCGGACTCGCACCAATTTAATGGGGTGCAGCACTTGCGATCGTAGAGAGCTTCGTAGGGTGCCATCTTGATACTCGCCTGATAGCCGTTGTTGTACGAGAATTCCGCCAATGGTAGGTGATTATCCCAGTTCCTACCTTGGTGGATGGCACATGCTCTCAACATGTCCTCCAGAACTTGATTCACCCTCTCTGTTTGGCCATCTGTCTGAGGGTTGTAGGCGGAGCTTCTAATCAGTTTAGTACCCAAAGCAGCGTGCAACTGCTCCCAAAAGCGAGATACAAACAATGCACCTCGGTCTGAGACTATGGTCTTGGGTACACCATGCAGGCATAGAATCCTGGCAATGTATAACTCCGCATATCGCTTGGCATGGAAATGTGTATGTACGGGGATGAAGTGAGCTGACTTGGTCAGTCGGTCAACAATCACCCAAATGGAATCATGTTTGTTGGATGTTAAGGGTAATCCCACGATGAAATCCATGCTCACATCTTCCCATTTCCATGCAGGAATCTTCAGGGGTTGCAGAAGCCCTGATTTCTTCATATGATCAGCCTTCACTCGTCTACACGTATCACACTCGGATACGTACTTCGCTACCTCCCGCTTCATCCGTGTCCACCAAAATTTCCGTTTCAAATCTTGGTACATCTTGTTGCTGCCCGGATGAATGGAGTATTTAGACAAGTGGGCTTCGTCGAGGATCTTCTTCCTCAGTTCCATGTCCCGGGGTACGACTATGCGGTCATTGAACCACAGCGTCCCCTCATCATCCTTCCGGAAACACTTGATCTCTCCATTGTCTATCCGTCTCCGGAGATGTGCCATGCCTTTATCCTTCTTCTGAGCTGCAATGATGTCCTCCCTAATAGTAGGGATGAGGGCAAGGTTGTACAGCGATCCATAAGGAACCAAGTATAAATTTGGCTCTTCCTCCTCCACCGGTGTAATGGTGAGGTGATGGACATGTGATTTCCGACTCAGCGCGTCGGCAACCACATTCGCCTTGCCGGGGTGGTAGTGAATCTCAATTTCATAGTCCTTGATCAATTCTAACCACCTCATTTGCCTCATGTTTAGCTCCTTCTGGGTGAAGATGTACTTCAAGCTCTTGTGGTCGGTGTAGAGATGCACTAGATTCCCCACGAGATAGTGCCTCCACATTTTCAGCGCCAACACCACTGCAGCAAGCTCAAGATCATGAGTGGGATAATGCTGCTCATGGTTCCGAAGTTGGCGTGAGCCATAGTGACCACACGTCCTTCCTGCATCAACACGCAGCCGAGCCCAATACCGGACGCGTCACAATACACGTCGAAGGGCTTTGTTGTATCCGGCTGAGCTAAGACCGGGGCTGTGGTGAGATGCTTTACCAATGTTTGGAATGCTCCTTCACACGCCGTGTTCCAAACATATTTCGTCCCTTTCTTCAGCAACTCTGTCATCGGCTTAGCGAGCTTGGAGAAACTTGGAATGAATCGTCGATAGTATCCCGCTAACCCGAGGAAGCTTCTGACTTCATGGACTGAAGTGGGAGCTTTCCATTTCAGCACTTGCTCTATTTTGCTTGGGTCAACCGCAATGCCTTCCGCTGAGATGATATGTCCCAAGAATGGCACTTGGCTTATCCAAAACTCGCATTTACTGAACTTGGCGTAGAGCTTGTGGTCTCGCAATCGTTGAAGAACGATTCGCAAGTGTTCGGCATGTTCGGCTTTTGTCTTGGAGTAAACCAAGATATCGTCAATGAACACTACCACGAACTTGTCCAGCTCCGGCATGAACACTGAGTTCATGAGATACATGAAATGGGCTGGAGCATTTGTGAGACCAAAGGACATGACGAGATATTCATATAACCCATATCTCGTCGAGAAGGCCGTCTTCGGGATATCCTCTGCCCGGATCTTGATCTGGTGATATCCAGAGCGAAGGTCCATCTTTGAGAACACACTTGCCCCCACAAGTTGATCAAACAAAATGTCAATACGGGGCAGTGGGTACTTATTCTTGATGGTGACGGCGTTGAGCGGCCGGTAATCCACACACATCCTCAGGGTTTCATCCATCTTCTTCACGAACAACGCCGAGCATCCCCAAGGCGAGGAACTCGGCCTAATGAAACCCTTGCTCAACAGATCATTGAGCTGTTCTTTCAGTTCCGCCAGCTCATTTGGAGCCATCTTGTATGGTCTCCGTGATATGGGCGTAGTCCCGGGTGCAAGTTCAATCTTGAACTCGACATCCCGCTCAGGTGGCATGCCCGGAAGATCATCCGGGAACACGTCGGGATACTCCCGGACTACGGGGATGTATTCTAACTTGAGAGCTTCAGTATTGTTGATCACTGAAACTTCCCGGACTAGATTATCTAATAAGAGGGACTGCGGACGGTGTAATGGGGAGTTGAGATGAACTGTCCGTGATAGGGTTTCCAGGACAGCGCCATGGTAGCTTAGCCATGACATTCCCAGGATTGCATCAATCTTCTGACCCCCTAAGATAATCATAGTGGTGGGATATATCTTCCCACCTAAGAACAGTGGTGCTTTCAGAACCATCATAGTTGCTGAAATCTTTCCTCCCGCTGAGCAGATCACATAAGAACACTCGGTGGGAAAGGCTTCCAGCTGATGCTTAGCCACATATGAGGCACTAATGAAGTTGTGGGTTGCACCAGAATCAAAAAGTATGATGATGGCTTGATGGTTGAGAGTGAACGTACCCGCCAGCACGTTGTCTCCTTCTGGGGCGTCCTCATTGTCGAGGTTGCGGACGCCTCCAGTCCGCTGACCAACCTTCTTCACCGGAGGTCGGCCTCGAGCACCGCCCTGGAGCTGGGCTTGCCCGCTGCTCTGCTGCCCCTGGGGACAGTCCTTCGCGAAGTGGCCTGCCTGGCCACACGTGAAGCAGGTGAAACGGGGCGGTCCCCCGCTGGTCGGTGGACGGAAACCCGGGGCGCGTTGTGGCGGTGGAAACGCCCGGGGTACCGTCTGCTGCTGCTGCTGCTGCTGTCTTGGTGGTGGCATCGGAGGTCGGAACAGGGGTGCTTGGAAGGAACGTCCCCCGAACTGTTGAGGTCGCGCCGGTGGACGCCACTGCTGCCCGGATGGTGTCCGATACACCATACAGTACTTCTGGGGCGCGCCACCACCGCTGCTAGGTGGAGCGCTGCGCTTCCTCTGCTCAGTTGCCAACTCCCGATGAGCGTCCTCTTGCATGATTGCGGCATTGACTAGGTCGTTGAATGTGCCGCGGTTCCACTGTACGAGATGGGTCTTCATTTCGGGGTGTAACCCCCGATAGTGCTCCCTCTTCTTCTCCTCTGTGGAGATGTAGTCTGACGCATACTGCGCCAGATAGTTGAAGGCACGGGAGTAGTCGTGGGCACTCCTCCCGCCCTGCTTCAGTTCCAAAAATTCTTGGAACTTCCTCTTCATGATTCCGGGAGGAATATGATAGGCGCGGAACGCCTCCCGGAACTCTTGCCATTCCACGGCATGGCCAGCTGGACGTGAGGCGACATAATTCGCCCACCACGCACCAGCGGCACCGTGGAGTTGCTGCGCTGCGAACAGAGTCTTCTGCCGCTCCGTACATTGGAGCAGCCCGAACTTGGACTCGATGGTCCGCAGCCAGTTATCAGCCTCCAGTGGTTTTCCGGCTTCGGTGAACACTGGAGGGTGCGTACTCATGAAATCCGAGTACGACACTTCGCGGGGCTCACGAGGCCCTCGCTCTTGACGTTCTCCCGCCTGGGACGTATTCTGCACGATCGTGCGGAGCAGGTCGGTCTGCTCCTCACGACCTCCCACCAGTGCCGCTATCACATCCGCTAGAGTAAGCGGAGGCGGCGGTGGTGGCTGCTGCTGTGGGGTGCTGTCGTAGGCCGGTGGCTGGGAGTCATCACCTCCCTGTTGGCTAGAGCCACCAACCTCGTGCGTGGTCCTAGTACGAACCATCTGCAACCACACGACAACAATCATCAGTCCCGCAGCATTTTGCATGCAGTCCAATATAAATGGGCGTAAAACATTATGACAACAAAAACATGCGATATATCTCGTAAGTAGATAATGTAATAACTTTGCACAAGCTACACCATTATCAGACCAAATACAAACTAGTTACATCCAACTTGATGAACCTCCACTTTGGAAGCTCACCATAACTAAGTTTGGTCACCACGAGGTATTACTATCGCTTTGTCATCACGTATACCACCCTTAGGGTACAACACCCTCTCCAATGAGTTCAACTGTCGTTCTTCTGTCAGAATGACCAGTTTCTACCTATTCCAAGTTTTGATCTTGCTCTGTGTATTTTCATGACTCAAGTTGAATACCAAAGTTAAAGTTAACTTCAGTATCTTCCCACGAGTATTCAATTGCCCCCAGATCAGCTTTGGTTAAACAGTTATGTTAATTCAAAGTCAGCAGAAGTAATGGAAGAATTTTAACAGCACCTCCCTTGGAAGTTGCTGTTTTCCATTCAAGTTTCCACTAAATTCTGTGCTGAAACTTCAGAAACTTTGAATTGCAAAGATATCACACATCTTCTACTCTTTCTAAGGAGGTATCATATGAAATTTGTTTGGTTTTTGCTACTGGGAGTTATCATTGAAAAACAAAACAGTTCAGAGAATGTTCTACTCTGTCCTGGTTCTGGACAGTTCACATTCCTCTGAGATTTTAGCCATCTTAAGGTGAGTTTCAGCTCTGGAAGTCTACAACAAAGTTGTAGAGTACATAAATACCTTTCCAGAGCTATATAGCACACCCCTCTGGGCTAAAATACCGGTGAGTTATGCCCTGTTGAAGATCAGCAAACGTGCTGCCCAAAACAGAGCACTCTGTTTTTCAGTCTTTTTGGAACTACTCTCATCACTATCCCATTCTTATACCCAACCAGGGTCCTAAATGTGGAACCTATAGATTTTAATTCCTTGTTATCATTATTTTCACGCATATGCCTACAATAACTCGGTACTACGTTCCTCACAAAAGAAAATCCTAACCGGATCATACCGGCATATACGTCTCAAGTGTGGCACTAAACGGTCTCTCGCACACGTTTTCTACACGGATACATACGTGGTTAGTACCTGCAGAAGACCACACAATAATGGTGCACTCAATGGTTATTCATTCCAGGCAGTTCCATATTTGAAAGTAAATACAAACGCCCATATCATTGTCATACGGCCGTCCTTGAGCTAAGTCACGTCTCAAGGCACGTGATCGTGTTTCAACACCACACGACGGGGAACCCGAGTATGTCATGAACGGGTCGTCACGGTTGGGAATGTTATCAACCTAACAGATACCACCTACTGCCCTGCAGGGCACGCCGATGGCAAGCGCTGCGTATGTCCTCCTGGGCTATTTCCAGACGAACACACTCTCGCGTTACTGACCACGCGATGGGGTCTCCACTTACTTGCCTAATGCACGCTAGGGATCAGCGTTTCATATGAACTCAGGAACATGAAGAGTCCAAGAGGTTCATATTGACGTCTCACACCAAGCTGTGAGATCAATCCCTGAACCATGTTCCTCGTCAGGGAGAGCTAACCGAAATTGAACCGCTTTCGGTGGTGTTCCTTACCATACTTACCAGAGTGTAGGTTCGTCGTTACATAATTGAAATTCAGAATTATAACACATAAGTTAGTCTTTGCCACTTTAAGTAACTATGCTAATATAGTCCTTACTTGGGCAACTACCGAATCCTCACCGTATACCTAAGTTTTTCCCATAATGCCGCCCTTAAGTACTGTGCTATCCCCACTGCAGCTCTGATACCAGGCTGTGGCGGACCGGAATCCGCTCATCCAGGATCGCAGAGGGTGGTGCCGCGCGATGCGACACCCGACAGCACACGTCATAAGAACATAATATATTACATGGGAAAAACAACTGAAACTGTACAAACAGGTACAAACTTCAGTTACAACTATTGTTTATATTACACAGCGGAAGTCTACACTATACAACTCACGCCCGCCTATGTAGCAAAAGTTGGTTGCCCAGCCCTAGGGCAACCCACACTAGCTGCACTCCTCAGCTCAGCGCGGCGTGTACGGCTCCCACTCAGCCGTGGTCCCCGACGGAGGGTAACCCTCGCCGGTGGACTCGTACTCCGAGTCCGTGGGTGGCTCCTCACCTGAAAAACACTAAGCATGAAACTCTACATCAGGGGTACAATGGACATAGGATAGTAACATTTCAGCAAAAGGACACGCCTACAAGTTCGTCCTTAGTTCATCTTTTAGCAACAAGTTAACAGTTCATGAAATCTGAAATTTAGTAAGCAGTATTTGGTGGCACACATGTAGCAATACAATTATATCAACCAGCAATATTGAATCAACAAGTTTCATCCATTAATCTACGTCACGACTCAGTGACCAAGTGGTACTCTTCACCACGAGGGACGGCGAATCGACTCGATATACACCTGCAGGGAAACCCAAAGAGCACGTCACGTACGCCCACCCGCGGAGCTGCACAGCACGCTCACTCGATGTCGTACGGGACAACCTTTCACCCAACAGCCCAAACATCAAACCGGTCGCACAGAAACGAGCAGGAGGTTCCCCACACGGAGCATCTCTCTATGCCCGTTGGCAGATTTCCACCTTGCTGCCCTCAGCCTACACCTATAAATCGGTGCGTTATGCCTCGACGCCCGAAGGTTTAGGCTACATCGGTTTATCGGGGCCCATATATCCGATATGCCTTCGGTACGTTCAAACTTGATCAGCGTGGGCCGCACACGGATCGGTCCTCAATCGACACGGACAGGGCTGCGCACACAAGACTCCCTCTTGCTGCGCCCTAGCCCCTGCCTAGTCTCATTTTCATTACTAAAGTGATCTCACATCACTCAACCGAACCCGTGTGTCCCAATCCTATCTCGCGAGTAGATTCCAACTACTCGACTTGTACCGAAGCCCTATGAATTATTAAGCATAGCCTGTCTACTCGAGATCTTAGACACTATCCTCACTCTTATGGAAAAATTCTGGTCATGCAAGTGGGGTTCCATCCATCCTAGACCTAATGCACAATCATACTTCACATGACACATGTAAACAAATTAAAACTTATACAAAGGTTAATGCAACCCGGGGCTTGCCCTGTTGCTGCTGGTCAGTAGTTAGTTCCTCGTCCGGAAGAAGGAAGTCCAGCACTTCCGTGGTTTCTTCTTCAATGGCTACACGTTAATGAAACACTACATGTTAATTTAGATGCACATGTGAGTTTAGGGTAAGACTTCTACTATTAGTTCTAATAACCAGCCTCTAACACCTGGAACTTTGTTTAAGAATTTAAAGATGAACTGGTGTTGGTGGTTTGGCTTGGACTTAATGACATGGTTAAATGCTAAGTGGTTTCCCCCCTTTTCCATATTAATCCCTTAAGTGGTTAAACAGGACAGGGGTGATCTAGAGCTCCAATGGAGCTGAGAATTTTTGTGTGAGTTCCTTGTCACAAGAAAACTCTCTGGACCAAACATTAGCACTTTTCTTGGAGTGGTTTGCTCAGAATAATTCTCTTGGCAAATCAGCAAAGAAGAATTTATTCTGAGGTAATACCCCTGTTCATGCCCAACTTAATGAACTACAATTTCAGTTATAGCTCATAGAGTTTGCATGAATTTTCCTAACATTTTTGGAGTTAAGATTTGCCCAGAACTGAATTTCCAAGTTTTGGAAATTCTCTGAAAATGTTTCTGTATTCAAATGAACACAGCATCTTCCAATTTGAATTGCTCTGACTAAATCAACTCCAAATGGTCTGAACATTTTACAGGGGTTCACTAATGTTCTAAAGGACATTCTGGCAAAATTTGGGGATTTTGGGACGAACCAAAGTCCCTCTAAAATTCTTTTGCTGAAAAGCTTTAAAGAATTTTCCAGAATTAATTAATGGATTTCATACAAATTGGGTTTCAGATTTGGATTGTACTCTGTTAGAGGAATCCAACAAAATTTGTTTCATAATTTTTGGATTCTCCTAAACCAAGTTGTGGTCCTCCAAAGTTTGAACTACAAACTGGACATTTCAAAATGTTTAAATGTCTGCCGGTGGGTCCCAACTGCCAGTCTTCTCCTTCCTCGCGCCAAACAGGGGCCCGCGGCGGCGCACTCTGGCGAGCGTCACCGGAACTGCTTTCCCGGCCGTCTCCCGGCCCCAAACTTGCCGCCCCGCCCTAACTCACGACGCTGAACTCGTCGGTGGTGTCGCCGGCGGCCGTAGCTCACCGGAACTGGGCTCCCGACGGTGACAGCGGCGGTTAGGGTTCCGGCGTGGTCGGGAATGCGTTACAACACATCAAAATGATCGGCAAAGGGTCGGAGAGCACCACGGGAGCTCGAGGGTGATGGAAATGGCCGCCAAACCCCATGAAAAGGTCGGCAACCTAGAGCTCCACGGTGAACCGAGCTGTTATTCTATGGCAGCCCGAAAAACAACCTAAACCCGGCCATTTCTGGGTCATTTCCCTTGATTCTTGGTCGAGTAGGGCCGCTAGGGAGTGAGGAAGGTGTGTGTAGGCTCACCCGAGCTGGATTGGACGGTGCAGCTAGAATTTCGGGGTAGACCGACCCTTACCCGGTTGCACTAGTTCTCGGGATTCTTAGGAATTCTCAGTGCACAGTCTATCAATGGTTAGAAGGGTTGCAGCTACACGATCTGGAGACTAAGGCGCACCTTTTCCGTGTAGAAGTCCGGCGGTGAAACTGGCCGTGGCGTGCTGTCCACGGGGAGCAGCTCGTGGCTTTCCGCCAGTGCTCTGTTCCTCGGCGACCGTTGCCGAATTTCACGCGCCACAGGCTAGGAGTCTCGGGTTTGCGGGGCTGTCGTGGTAGAGCATGCACGGGTGCTGCTTTTCGGTGCTGCTGGCACGAGCAACCGAGGCTCGGTTGCTGCCGGCGATCGGGAAAAGAGAGCGCGGGGTGAGGGAAACAGCGAGCGTGCGATCAATGAAGAAGGCAACGTGCTGCTGTTTGCTCCCGGGTTAATGATCGGGCCGAGGCGGCAGAGCCGGCAAGCTGGTCGCCAGCGCACGCAGAGGGGGGGCGAGGTGGCTGCTCGGTCGGTTCGGTGTCGAGCTCTGCCGAGGCCCGGTAAACCGAGTTCGCTCGGTGTTGACTTAGGGCCGAAGTCTGGCTGACTGGTGGGCCCTCTTCTCCCCCCTAATCTTCTCTGTTGTGCAAATATCCCACCTACTCAGACTTGAAAAGGAAACTTAGCAACCAATTCAGAGGTAGAATTTGAATTCATCAACTTCAAACTGGTTTGGCCACATTCCCTTCATATTTGAATTTGAAAATTCAAACTCAGTTTGAATCGTTACAATTCGGCTCCCGACGAGATGAAGTCCAATGGGACTGAAAATTGGTGGGATTACTCAGGAAAATATGCTGAGTTTGAAAATGAAACTACTTTTGAATTTGAGTGATGAAAGTTGCTGCAATTTGAATTTACATTCAAATTGGCCTCTTTTTCAAATACCCCCAAAAGTGCCTCAAAAGTGTTGGATTTTTCATGAAACTTGGACTGAACCTTTCCAAGACTTTTAAAGTTCTAGGGTGAGCTCAACCTCTCATGTTCATGTGTCCAAATCCCACTTTGTGCAAATGAAGGCTTTCCCCTCTAATCACGCTTTTGATGGAGGTTACTTGCTCTTCACAATATTTCACAATCTATCCACAACAAAACTGTGGTGTTGTGAGGTGAAGAAAAGTTTTTGCAAGTCCCTTTTCTTGGGCTTTTACAGAGGACAGCCCGGATCTGGCGCTGCTTCCCATGGAAGCAGCAAGAAGATCAAGAACCGGGGCGGTGGAAAGATGAAGCCACCGACCGCAGCCCCCGTTGCTGCAGCAGCAGCACCCAGTGGAGCTCGGGGGCCATGCCCCGACAAAAGGCAGTGACAGTCACCAGCTCCAGATGGTGACCAAGGTGAGCCATGCCTCGTGCACAACACCAGTTACCATAGTGCTGCTGAGTGCCGAGAGATTCATAAGCTCACGGAACGCTTCCGCAAGGGGAAGCAACTGCGAGCTGACGCCCCTCCCTTCCGTCAAAGGGAGGGCAAGCAGAAGGTCGACGCCCCAGACAACGTCGGCCACCAGGTGGGGTTCCAGGAGCCTCAGCGCGCCATAAAGACGGTACACAACTATGAGGACTCCAGCTCCAGTGATGACGAGTCAGGGCGGTAACCGACTACGGCTGCCCTAAAAGATCTGTGGAGACTGCACTGCTGCGTATCAGCCTTGGAGAACCTCCAAGCAGTTGCAGCAGCCCAAGCACCAGCCCTCGGCGGTGCAGAACCGGGCCAGCTCTACCCGAGTGCACGTCTCTGTGCCTCAGCCTCACCTCCCGGGGGCCGCCAAGGATCCGTCAACCTCCTGTCGGCCTGAGCCAATGGAAGAAGACATCCTGGGTCTCCCAAGAAGAGTCCGGGTCCTCCTACCTCATGTCGGCCTGAGCCAATAGGGGAAGGTACCCCGGGGCTCCCGAGAGAAGCCGCGCAGGACCCGCTCCAGCATGAGGATATCGACCTCGCCGACGAGGCACGATTACAAGCAACACCCCACAACGCACGGCCCCAGCTGGTGCTCCGGCACTACCGCCAAAGGGCCAAGCGCGTCTAGGAGCTACAAAAAGGCGACCTGGTGCCGCGGTGCACACATTCCCGCGAAGGACCTATAAACTCTCCCCCAGCCGGGAAGGTCCCTTTCGAGTCACGAAAGTTGCCGTCCCAGGTACATACGCCTCTCCACCAAGGTTGGGATCCGCTCCCGAACCCTTGGAGCACGGAACATCACAGTAAGTTCAACCTCCTGAGCATTAGTAGAACAAGCCTTTACCTTTCTGTAATATATCCCATAGGCTCCAGGAACAGCGCTCGGAGCAGCTAAGCCTCAGGGGATGGTCCAGGACTATGTCCAGCTTGGCCTTGTTCCGACCCCAAGTGCATAGAGTCTTGCTTCCCTTCTTAATGGGGCGGGTCATTGCCTCCATGTTCAGCCTGTCTTCCTCCTATGGGCATTTACACAGAAACCTGTTCTACCACGCTCTCACTTATGTGCTCATTTAAATTGCGCATTAATTTCTATGACCGCACTTTCTATGTATGCTCATCGTACATTTAGCTCCTCTTTCCCGCTCTCATCCATATTCAGCATTTGCTATCCTACCGAAGGCGGTTGCGCTTGAGGCACCTGCCGATGGCCAGGGGGCCTTTCGGGCCTCCCCCAGTCAGGTGTTGCGGTGCCAGTTGGTCACCTCCAGGAAAGGCCTGCGATGTGCATGGGGGGTCCAGGGTGCGTAGCCTGCTTTGCCGGTTCCGACCCAAAGCGTGCGCGCCTTGCCCTTCGGAGGTCCAGGGGAGTACAGCCGCTTTGCCTTGTTCCGTACCCAAAGCATGTGCACTCTGCTTCCCCGGTGTACGGTCCGGTACTAGGGGCCGGACGGTCGTACCCTGACCTCGGAGGGAGTCGGAGCGCCGGTGCCTCGCGCACAGAATTGCCCAAGCCCCGTATACCAGACTAGGACCGTAAGCCAAATAAGACTAAGAGACGGGGAGGGGAGAACCCCCCGAGGAGAATTACGCTTCCTCTACCTCTGCGCAGGATCTCCAGGTTTTAGCTACGGGGACCACATGAAGGGGGGGCAAAGAGCGATCGACTACTCCAGCGCAAGACTTTAGGATCCGGGTTTCGCCCCTTCTGCAGGGCGAGCCCCGAAGGCCCCACGTGTCCAGTGGGGCCGGAGCTCCCCTCTCCTCCGGAGGAGCTCCGGGCCCGCCACGTAGCTGGCAGAGCCAAGTCTTGCCCCCTTTGTGGGGGTGAGCCCCGAAGGCTCCACGTGTCCAGCGGGGCCAGATCTCCATATTCTCAAAAGAGAGCTCCGGGCCTGCCACGTGGTCGGCAGACCCGGACCTCCCCGTTCTCACGGGGCGAGTTCCGGAGACCTCCGGGGCCCTTAACACAATAAGGACCCGGGGAAGGTGTCTGTGCAGGGCTTCAAGATTGGTGAAGACCTCTGAGTACCTTGCGGAGCTAAGGACTCAGCCAGGCCAAGCCAAGAAGAAGACAAAAGCACACAGACACAGAAAATAACAAGAGTCTATTAATTCAAGGCTCCATGAGCTGGACTACAGACTCAATAAAAAAGAAGGGAAAATATACAAGTCCTAGGGTTCCCCTATCTCGCGCCGAAACCTAGAGGCTACAAGGGAAGCCACGTCCCCGACTTCGGCCCTGGCAGCTTCCTCCCGCTCCGCAGCGGGGCCCTGTCTCGCTGGCTCTAGTGAGAAGGAAGGATCCTGGCTCCGGAAGCACGCCAACACGTGCGTGGCAACCTCCATCGCCAGGCCCCGTCCCTCTGCCTCGAGTTCACCGGCGACCACCGCATCTAGCCTATTCAGCTTGGCACCGATAGACTCGAGCGCGGGGATCACTTCGGCCACCTTCAGCGCAGGGGCCGCTGTCTTCACCGGGCTGAAGCCAAGGGGGACCAGGGCGGACCCTGCCTGGTCGACGAAGCTTGAGACCGCACGGGCCTCGGAGGACCGCGAGGCCAAGAGCTCCTCCACCTCGCGGCAGGCTGCCAGCAAGGCGTCGAGGCCCCCTCGGAGAATTCCTTCTCCTTGGCTGCCAGAGAGCTTTCCCGAAGATGGAGAGTCTGGGCAAGCTGCTCCAACTCTGAAGCCCGGAAGTCGGCTGCCAACTCCCGATCCAGGATCGCCTGGCGCTCCCGGGAGACCTGCTCCTCCCTCGTGGCAAGGTCTGCCTTCCGGGTCTCTAGCTCCGTAGCCTGGGCTCGCAGGTCGCCCTCGCCCGCCACCAGCCGCGCGGTGACTTTCTCCGCCTCGGCCGACACGGAGCGCTCCTGGTCCGCGACGGCACGCTCACGGCGCGCCAGCCTCTGCCGCACCTCCTCCAGAGCAGAGAAGTTCTCCTCGGCCCGGGCATGCGCCTCGAGGGCCTCCTTGTGGAGCCGCCGCGTCTCGGAGTCCAGACGGTCGACGGCCCTCTTTTGACGGTCGAGGAGCACCTCCATGACATCGAGCGACGCCCGCCTAGAGTCGAGCTCCCCCTTGACCTCCTCGGTCTGCTCCCTCAAAAGGCACCCCCAGGTGAGGATGCGATCCCTCTCACCTACCTGCTCCTCCAGCTCGCGATCGAGCACGGCCAAGACCTGCCGGACGCTCGTCTAGGCTAGCACGAGGGCGTCTGCCAGGGGCAGCGGGGCTGCAGAGGCCGGAGCGGCGCCCTCGACCTCCTCCATCACGTCGTCTTCGGGAGAAGTCGACGCTCTGGCAACCGGGATAAGGCGCCGATCAGGAGAAGTCGACACTGGGACGGGCTCGCTCCCGGTGCGCCCTGGTTCGCTGCCCACCGTAAGGCCCGTGGCAGTTTCTCCCACTCCGGCAACAGGGGGTGGGACATCGACAGCTGGTCCCGCCGGACCCTCAGCGACAGCCGGCTCCCGAGCCGGTGAAGAGGGACGAGTGGGAGGAGTCGCCACTGCCGCAGGAGCCGGGCTGACCGGCGCAGAAGGAACTTGCGCTGGCTTGGGGGGCCGCTGCGACCGTTTCGGCTTCCGAGCGCTGCGGCGTGGATCCCCCGTCAGTCGGGGATGGCCGGGAAACGGGAGCGTTACCGGCACTCGGGGAGTCCCTACAAACATGGGAAACTCCTGAGTTAAGAAAAGAAGAAGACAAGACAGGCTATAGAATCTGGTAGGCGTCGCTTACGGAGAGACACGAGCGCTCCAACAGGCTCTGAACCCCGGCTTCCGAGCCAGGGTAGGTCCACTAGAGCCCGCCATCACCGCCGACGGCTGCCCCGCAGTCGACCGAGCTGGCGGAGCAGGGGATGCTTCCGAAGCCCCCTTGGACGCCGACCCGGCCCTTGAAGCCCGGGGCGCCTAAGTTCCTGGCTCGCCCTGGGCATCGACGCACCAGCACTTCCCCTCGAGGCTCCACCGCTTCAGGGGGGAGGATGCGACGCCCAGGAACTTTCAGCCCGTCGTCGCTCAAGAGGAGTCCCGTCGGGATGATGAACCCGAGGCCTCTTGGGGTCGCCACTGGACGGGGCGCCATATCTAGAAGCAGGGCGCGCAAGCGCCCTAGATCCCTGACTCGGCGCAAATGCCGCCGCCGGAGGAGACCGGGTGTGCTTCTTCTCCGGAGGCAGGTTGGAAGCCATGGCAGGAGAAAGCTCAAGGACAGGGAAGACAAGGGCGCAAGAACTCAAGGAAGATGCAAGCGCTGGGAAGTGCGAAGGGAAGCCGCGATGCGGGTAAGATCCCCTTTTAAACTTCCCAGGTGCGATTCAAAGCGATTCAAAACTCTTTGAATACGCCGCTTGGGCAACCGCTTCGGCTACAAGACCAAGCATCGATGACAAGTGGACCCAAGCCGTCCAGCTGAAGCGTTGGGCCAAGAAGTCAGTCTCCCAAGGAGACAAGCCGGCAAGACGCTTCGGCGGTTCCTGAAAAAGCGCTGCGACGTGCAAAAGTGGCAGCCTTGGGAACCACCGCATTAAAAGCAGCCATCAAGTGGGGCACACGCTCCCACGATCCCGCGACTGTTTGTGCTCCGGCAACGGTCAATGCGGGTCTTAGAGAAGGTGCGCGGAATGGAAGAGATGGAGGCCCCACCTCGGGCTCGCTATCTCCCTCGAGATGGGCCCGGGGGCCACTGTCGGTACCCTCAATATGGGGTACCCCCGCGGACAGGGGAAAATGCCTAAGTACCTCGCCCTTCTCCGCAGGGAGAGCTCCGAAGGAGCCATGTGTCCAGTGGGACCGGACCTCCCTCTCCTCAGAGGAGAGCTCCGGGCCCGCCATGTGGCCAACTGAGCCGGACCTCCCCCCTCCGCGGGGAGAGCTCCGGAGGCTTCACGTGTCCTGCGGGGCCGGACCTCCCTCTCCTCAGAGGAGAGCTCCGGGCCCGCCACGTGGCCAGCAGAAGCCGGACCTCCCCCCTCCGTGGGGAGAGCTCCGAAGGCTCCATGTGTCCCGCGGGGCCGGACCTCCCTCTCCTCAGAGGAGAGCTCCGGGCCCGCCACGTGGCCAGCAGAGCAGCGCTGCCTGCCCCCGCACGGTAGGCAGCAAGAGTAAAGACGCGCCATACCTTGCCCATACAAGGTATTCAAGACCCGCGCCTTCCCAAGGCGCGGAGCACGCCTCTGTCAGGTGCCGTTGTGCCCAGTCACATCGCAGACTGGCGCGCCGTGTCAGAGCTTGCCCGCCAATAAACACAGCGACAAGACATCCCCTGCCACCCCTGCCATCATCAACCACTACGACTAGCTTGCGGCATGGGCAGGGCGGCAGAACGAAGACTCGGAAGCCCTCGCCAGAGACAACTACCAGCGTAACTGCAGATATGGTAGATGGCAGGCAATCTCCCCGGGACCACCTGTCGGGTCCTGGGCCCACCTTGTAAGCCGCTCGAGCCTTGGACTATAAAAGGCTCGGGTAGGCAACGTTAGTAAGGGTTCGCCTCTTACACACCCTCGCACTCTAGCCATTCGACATCTCACACCCTCAGGCTTAGGACTTCGGTTCTGAGCAGCAAGCAATACAGCGAGCAACTCTGCTCACCGTGGACGTAGGGTTTTACGCTCCGGCGGCCTGAACCACGTAAAAATCCCCGTGTCAAGCTTCTCCCTCAATCGTCCCTATCGCTGATGCTCTCCGTGAGTGACTAGCCCCTCCGAAAAAGAACCTCCGCGGGCTGCCCAGAGCAGGCCTGGGGGAAGTGTCGGCTACACACTTCGACAAGTGTCATTTTAAATTCTTAAACAGAGTTCCAGTTTTAAAAATGTCATTAGCTCTTATTAGCAAAAGCTTTTCAATTAAATACATCTGCATGATCATATCGTGTAGCATATATGTGAATAAGGTGAGAAGGACTTGAAGTGAAGATCAAGGAGGGAGGAAAACAAGTGATCAAGCTCCAAGTGATCGTCACTAACTGATTGTAACCTTAGTCACCTGCAAAACAGGCAAGTCCCGGTTTGCATTTGAACAGTTTTATAAAGCATTTTCATTTGTAGAGATCATAGCTTTGCATCGTTGATTGCATTAAGTCTAGATGATATTGAAAACCCCACTTGCATGACCAGAAATACCTAAGAGTGAAAGGGTAGAATAGCACCTCCTCGAGTGGATTTGGCTACGCTAAATGTTAGTAGGAAAGGTCCGGTAGAAGTCGAGTAGTTGAAAGCTACTCGCGAGTTTAGGGCTGGTTTACTCGGAACGGGTCCAAATTAGAAAAGATGAGGAAAGTTCACACATAAGAAATGGAGACCGGGCAGGGAGGTTTACATGCAGCAGGTTGCAGGCCGTGCGTGCATAGCCTTGCTTGTGTCGGTTAAGGCCCGTCCGTGCTTGGCCCTGTTGGACAAGTTTGAGTTGTGTACCGGGCGCATACTGGCTATATGGGACCCAGGAAACTGATGTACCTTGGGAGATCCATAGTGGAACTTTTCCAACTGCCTTAGGCTTTCGGCGTCAGGGTAGCAGGAGGTAACTCGCTTAAGAACATACCACTGCGGGTATGTACCTTGAGGGAGCTTGCATACTCGGGGCAGTTGGACTGCGTCCAATGTGGAAGATCTTGGGAAAGGTGTCCGCGTACAACGTCAGTCGAGGTTGCTGCCGGCAACTCGGAGTACGGGTGTACGTGTCGTATAGTCCGGGCGTGTACTGATTCGAATCACCGCCGCTCGCGGTTATATGAGCATACTTGCCCACTGCGTCTTGACGTAGTAACAACTGGAACTGGTTATCTTTTGAACTTGATAAGGCTGTGATGTAACTTGTATTGCAACCATGATTGATTTTGAAATAGGCTCATTAAACTTTACTTTAACTTTGTGCAAGGAGCATCGCAACAAAGCGTTTCTTGTTTGATTGCGGACTTGCGATGCTTTTTGGCTCAAGGTCTGCATAATGAGGCTTAAAAATCTGAAAGTTAAGGATCAACTTTAGGCGAGTCCTTTATGCAAATTTAGCTAACCTAATTGCAACCGTCGTGCATGTAGAGTTTCTTGTTTAGGAGAGACGGATCAGTCTTGCTGAGCCAATGTGCTCACGCTTGCTATATAAGTGGTTTTGCAGGTTAACATCGATGCTAAGAAGAAGGTTGTGCGGTGAGACTCGGAGACTTCCAAGTCAGGTAACACATGGAGAACCCAGCCGCTGCTGTTGTCTTCGTGTTGCTAGCGACAGGAGTCCGCGGGCTGGACTTCATCTCGAGTGCTCTTAGTTATTCGACGTGAGTTGTTATAGACTTTCGCTGTAGCTATTTGATGTAAATTATTTACAAAGGAAAAATTTGTAAGCTTCCGCTATTGTTTTATGTAATACATTGTTCCTTGTATGTGTGCTGTTGGGTGCCGCACAACATGGCACCACCCAATGCGATTCCCGGGCAAGTGGCCTGTGGTATCATTAGCTGAGCCCTGTCTCAGTCGGTACCCGGCCCGTGTCAACGGCCCAGTAGGTTGCCTCGGAGCAGCCACGCCGCCGCCAAGGACGTCCGCGTCCATCAGCAGGATGGTCTCGGGGGTCCGAGAGTCGGCACCCCAGGTTGGTCCAGGCGCTGGCTCCGGTGCTGGACCTCCGGAACCCCAGCGACAAAGGGGCTCTGTCCACTGGGCTGCTGCGAGGACGGTGCCACGCTCTACGGTGGAACCTTGCGAGAAAGGAGCCGAAATCAATCACACAAGCAAAACAGCAGCATGAATGCAACTTGTAGTAAGGTCTGCATCGTACTTGGCTGCCTCGCAGTTCCAGGATGGGCGAAACTTCTTGCGCGGGGGGCTGGAGCCACTCGCCCCCATCGGTTTCAGAGCCGGAGGCGCGTCAGGAGTGCTCTTCCTCGTTGGCTTCAAATCCGGAGGTGCGTCGAGAGTCTTCTTCGCTGCCGGCCTCAGGGCCGGAGGCGCGTCAAGTTCCGGAACTGCCCTTGTCAGCTTCGGAGCCGAAGGAGTGTCAGGCGTCTTCCTCACACCCGCCGGAGCTGGCCCAACTGCAGCACTGCCAGAGCTGCCGGCCTTGCCCACCGGGTCCGACGTCGGACCGCGTGCAGCTGGAGGCCCCTTGAAAGTGCATCTAGGGTATCCCTTGTGGGTTTTGGAGAATTGATGACAAGCATATGAGATCCTAATGAAATGATTGCAGGACAAACAAAGTGAACTAGCTCGGTGCACACAAAAAGGTGAAAAATAAAGTGCTGCCCGAAAAGGAAGACTTTAGTGGAATTTAGAAGAGCAAATTAGATGTAAATGTATAGGGTGTGTGTGAGAGACACATCCCAAGAGCTCATGACTTTTCGTAAGGGTAAGGGGTTAATAATCAACTAAAATCCACTGGACACCGGAATAGTCCGTTCATGGACCGGACTAGTCCGGTCAGCTTACTGGAATGCAACCGGACAAGTCCGGTTTTAGACCGGACTAGTCCGCTCATGTCTCTGTTGTCCTCTTTAGAGGACTGCGGACTAGTCCATCCATGCGACAGGACTAGTCCGCTAAACTTTCTGGAACCCCACTTCACATAGCACCGGACAAGTCCGGTTTTAGACCGGACTAGTCCGGTTAACCCACTGGAAGTAGACCGGACAAGTCCGATCATATACCGGACTAGTCCGGTATTAGGTTTTACAATGATACCTTTTTGGAAACCATATAAATGGGTGATCCACGGCCTTCCAACAGGTGTACACGATTCATACTGCTAAAAACTCAAACCCTAGCGCCGCCACCTGTCCCAAGAGCCCAAAAAACACATCTCCCCACACATCTAAGGTGCAAAAGGTGAAAATCAATCAAACACTTGGATTTGGGATTGGGAGATCGTCGTTCCTTCGTTGTGAGCTCTTGGGGTTTGATCTCTCTATACTCATATTCTGCATTGTAATCTTTTTGAGTGTATTTGATCGCTTTCCCATTGTAATTCTTGTGGGAGCCCTCAACGTGTGAGGTTGCCCCACAAACTCGGTGATTACCCGTGCTAGTGGAGTCAAGTCGGCCTTGTGTGGTGACTTGAAGAGGGAAAGGGTTAGAGACCCGACTCTGTGTGAGCTTCCTCAACAAGGACGTAGATCTCTTGGTGAAATCAAACATCGGTAAAATTTGTGTCTCGCATGCCTCCTTGTTTTTGTTGATTATAACATCTAGTTGCTAAACTTCATAATTTGAGTTGCTAAGTCTCATTCACGCGCATAATCACACCTCACATTATAAAATCAAAATAGAATAATTGTTGTTCTTATTTCCGCTGCTAAACAAGTTAATTCTCCTGCACAACACTTATACAATCTACACACTTCAGCCACACCGGACTTGTCCGCTCAGACAACCGGACTAGTCCGGTCAATCATGTTTTTGACAACTACTTTAAGTGTGCAGGAAACTCTATAAGGCCTATTCACCCCCCTCTAGGCCACATTCAATTGGTATCAGAGCCAAGTTCTCCATCAACGAGACTCACATCTCGGAAAGATCAATGGCCTCTGAGAAGAACAACGATATCCCGAAGACGAACAACAACGATGAGGAGCAAGAAGCCAAAGCCTTCGATGTGCTGAAAGAATGTCCACATGACGATGAAGAAGTGAGACAGCTAAAGGCACTACTGAGAAAGAAATTAATGGCACAAAAGGGAAAAGAGGAAGAAAAGACGACGGGGAGTGGTCATCACGACTACTCCCGATATCCTTACAACTACAACCGTCTCAATTCAAATAATCATTATCTCTCCATTCCTATGGGAAGGCCCCCGCAGTTTGACGGAAGTGACTATACCATGTGGAAGTACAACATGAAAATGCATCTAATATCCTTGAATCCCAGCCTTTGGCATATTGTCTGCACAGGAATAGATATCCCAGACACGGATGAAGAACTCACTCCGGAACAAGAACAAGAGATTCACAGAAATGCACAAGCCGTTGCAGTAATCACATCGTCACTGAGCAGAGAAGAATTCACCAAGATCGATGGACTATAGAGTGCAAAAGAAATCTGGGATACACTCAAAACAGCTCATGAGGGAAATAGGTCTGTACGTGAAGCCAAAATTGAGATGCTTGAAGGAGAGTTAGGGAGATTTGCTATTGAAGAAGGCGAATCACCTCAAGACATGTACAACTAGATGAAGGCACTCATCAAAAAAATCCGTGCCTATGGAAGTAAGAAATGGACTGATCACGAGGTGGTCAAAAGGATGATAAGAGCCTTCATGCCAAGAAACGTCACACTTTGCTCAATGATTAGAGAAAGCCCCGGGTTTCACAAAATGACTCCCGATGAGTTATTGGGGAAGATCATAAATCATGAAATGATGGAGAAGGAGGCTCAATACGTCAAAGACTTAGCCGAGCTCACCTCTTCCAAAAAGAAAGAAGTTGCTCTCAAAGCAACGTGCAAACCCAAACTCAAAGAAACCCGTGAAGACCAAGATGACGGAGATACAAGCGACATGAGTACCGACCTAGATGATGAGGAAATGGTACTCTTTATCAAAAAGTTCAAGCGCATGATGAGGAGAAGACATGGCAACAACTCAAATGAAGGGAAAAGCAAGGATAAAGGAAAATCCAAGGCTCGACGTACTTGCTATAATTGTGGAGAGTACGGTCACTTCATGGTGGACTGTACTTATGAAGAAAACAAGAAGAAGAAGGAAACAAAAGCACATGAGAAGAAAAATTTTATAAAAAAGGAGACAAGCTCATCAGGCTCACATTGGCAAGGAGTGGGACTCAAACGATGAGTCCTCCTCCGATGAAGAAGAGGAGATGGCCACCATTGCCGTTAAGAAACCCACCATGAGAGCTACACTCTTCCCAAACATGGGAGGACGGGATATGAACAACCATACTTGCCTTATGGCTGAAGAAGGAAAGAAAAAGGTTCGACTTACTTCTCCTGCGTTAAATACCTCTATTGATGACTTTGATAGCTCTAGTGATAATGAAGAAATGTTTAGAGGATTAAGTAAAATTGCTTTAAAGAAAATGGAAATGTTGTCGAACGAAATCTTTGAAAAGGAGGAACTTGTCAACAGACAAGAAGATATGCTCATCCGTGAAAGGAAGAGATGTCAAGAGGTTGAAAAACTTCTTGAGCTTGAAAGAGAGAAGAACAAGTCACTTGAGGTTGAGCTAGCCTTGAGTAAGGAGACCTACTCAAAGCTAGAGGACTCACATATTGCAATCAAGGATGAGCTTGCTAACTTGTCAAGAGTTAACAAGATCCTAGAGGTGCAAGTTGACTCGCTAAAGCAAAGTGAATCATCTTCCTCCAAGAGCTCTTCCTCCAAAGATATGAGTTCGACAACAATTGGAACCTGCACATGCTCTAGTAAGAAAAATATCATTTCTAATACTTCAACTTCTCATGATGTGCATCCTTCCCAAATCGGCATCTTTGATAAGGAGAAGATCAAATATGCACGTAGCGCATATATGGTCACTAGACCTCCCAACGTCAAAGATGGTCTTGGGTTTGATAGGAACAAACACATATCCACTCTTAATCATGCAAAGAAAAGAATCACCTTTGTTAAGGAAAAATCACATGAATCTAATTTACAAATATTGTTTCGTACATTTGATGTTTCCTATGTTCTTATGAAAAACAAATATGGAAAAGTTATTGCTAAATACACAGGGCCACGCCACAGGAACTCGAAAACTTGTGTGTGGGTGCCAAGACTCTTGTGACTAACCTGAGAGGACCCAAGCAAGCTTGGGTACCTAAAACCAAGGAATAATTCTGTTTTGCAGGCTTACTCCTCCGGTGGATCTAAGTGGGTGCTAGATAGCGGATGCACAAACCACATGACCAGAGAGAGAGATATGTTTGTGGAGTACGAGTACAACGAGGATCCAAGTGAAGGCATATACTTTGGAGACAACAGCCAAGGAAAGGTCCTTGGTAGCGGTAACATTGAAATATCTCCTCAACACACTCTATCTAATGTTTTACATGTAAACTCCCTAGATTATAACCTTTTGTCAATATCTCAACTATGCGACAAAGGTTATAACTGTTTATTCACTAATGAGGGTGTGACCGTTTTTAGAAGAAGCGATGGCTCGATTTCATTCAAGGGAATGTTGAAGGGAAAGCTTTATCTTGTTGATTTCAACAAAGATAAAGCCGAACTCAACACTTGCTTGGTTGCTAAAACCAACATGGGATGGCTGTGGCATAGACGGCTAGCCCATGTTGGGATAAGAAATCTGCAGAAACTTCTAAAAGGTGGTCACATCCGAGGTCTAAAGGATGTGGTTTTTGAGAAAGACAGGCCGTGCAGCGCTTGCCAGGCGGGAAAACAAGTCGGAGCACCACACCCCGCCAAGAACATAATGACCACTACAAGACCACTGGAACTTCTTCATATGGATCTATCTGGTCCAATTGCTTACATAAGTATCGGCGGTAACAAATACGGTTTAGTAATTGTTGATTATTTTTCAAGATTTACCTGGGTATTTTTCTTGTATGATAAATCAGAAACTCAGGGAATCCTCAAGAAGTTCCTGAAGAGAGCCCAGAACGAATTCTCATCAACTGTGAAGAACATCAGAAGTGACAACGGGACAGAATTCAAGAATACACAAGTTAAAGAGTATCTCGATGAAGAAGGGATAAAGCATGAGTTCTCGGCACCCTACTCTCCTCAACAAAACGGGGTGGCCGAAAGGAAGAACAGAACATTGATTGAAATGGCAAGAACAATGTTGGACGAATACAAGACATCAGATCAATTTTGGGCAGAAGCGGTGAACACTGCTTGTCATGCCACAAATCGGTTGTACCTTCACCGACTACTGAAGAAAACTCCATATGAGCTCCTTACCGGTAAAAAGCCTAATGTTTCTTATTTCAAAGTTTTTGGTTGTAAATGTTTTATTCTGAACAAGAAACCGAGGGCTTCGAAGTTTACTTCGAAGACTAATGAAGGGTTCTTGCTCGGCTATGAATCGAATGCCTACGCCTATTGTGTCTTCAACAAGGTGTCCGGCCTTGTTGAAGTAGCACGTGACGTAGTGTTCGATGAAACTAACGGCTCACAAGTGGAGCAAGTCGATAAGTGTATGCTAGATAAAGAGGAACCTCCATGTGAAGCACTGAAGAAAATGGCACTTGGTGATATTCTACCACAAGAGCAAACGCAAGACTCAAATGCACAAGGTGAACCTCAACGAGGAAGCAATGATCAAGGGGGAGCTTTCACACAAGATCAAGTGGAGGAAGATCAAGATAATCATGGAAGCAATGAACTAGGGGGAGACAATGAACATGAAGATGATGAAGAACAAGCAGCTACACAAGTTCCTCACCCAAGAGTACATCAGAGTGTACAAAGAGACCATCCTGTCAACAATATCATTGGTGATATTGCTAAGGGAGTAACTACTAGATCTCGTGTTGCAAATTTTTGTGAATACTATTCTTTTGTCTCTTTTCTAGAACCATACAGGGTAGACGAAGCCTTAAGGGATCCAGACTAGGTGATGGCAATGCAAGAAGAATTGAACAACTTCAAAAGAAATGAAGTATGGGAGCTGGTGGAAAGACCAAGGGCGAACATCGTTCGAACTAAATGGGTCTTTCGGAACAAGCAAGATGAACATGGAGTAGTAACAAGAAATAAAGCGAGGCTGGTGGCCAAGGGTTATTCTCAGGTCGAAGGTTTGGACTTCGATGAAACTTTTGCTCCCATAGCTAGACTTGAGTCCATTCGTATTTTATTGGCATATGCTACTCACCATAATTTCAAGTTCTACCAAATGGACGTCAAAAGTGCCTTCCTCAACGGTCCGATAAAGGAGGAAGTTTATGTTGAGCAGCCACCAGGATTCGAAGACCAAGAGTATCCTAACCACGTCTATAAACTGCGTAAGGCTCTCTATGGCCTCAAACAAGCTCCTCGAGCTTGGTACGAGTGCCTTAGAGATTTTCTAACTCAAAATGGATTCAAAATTGGTAAAGCTGACTATACACTCTTCACTAAACATTTTGATGATCATCTATTTGTATGTCAAATTTACGTTGATGATATTATCTTTGGATCCACTAACAAGTCTTTCTGTGAGGAATTTAGCAAAATTATGACAGATAGGTTCAAGATGTCGATGATGGGCGAATTGAAGTTCTTCTTGGGATTCCAAGTGAAGCAACTGAGAGAAGGCACATTTATAAGCCAAACCAAATACACACAGGACATCCTCAAAAAATTCAATATGGACAAAGCCAAGCCCATCAAGACACCCATGGCAATCAACAGACATCTCAATCTCAATGAAGAAGGTCCAAATGTGGACCAAAAGGTATATAGGTCAATGATCGGCTCCTTACTTTACTTATGTGCATCTAGGCCAGATATTATGCTTAGCGTATGCATGTGTGCAAGGTTTCAAGCCGCACCTAAAGAGTGTCACTTAATTGCTGTAAAAAGAATCCTAAGGTATCTTGTGCACACACCAAACTTGGGCCTTTGGTATCCCAAAGGATCCAAGTTTAACTTGATAGGTTATTCCGGTGCCGACTATGCAGGATGCAAAGTCGATAGAAAGAGCACTTCAGGGACCTGTCAATTTCTTGGCAGATCCCTAGTTTCTTGGTCATCTAAAAAGCAAAACTCTATTGCTCTTTCAACAGCAGAAGCAGAGTATGTTGCAGCAGGAAATTGTTGGCAGATCCCTAGTTTCTTGGTCATCTAAAAAGCAAAACTCTATTACTCTATCAACAGCAGAAGCAGAGTATGTTGCAGCAGGAAGTTGTTGTGCACAACTACTTTGGATGTGACAGACTCTTAGAGACTACGGCTACAATCTAAATCATATCCCGCTTCTATGTGATAATGAAAGCGCGATAAAAATTGCACACAACCCAGTAGAGCACTCAATAACTAAGCACATAGATATTCGTCATCACTTTCTTAGAGATCACTCATTAAAAGGTGACATTGAAATTTCACATGTTAGAACTGAAAAACAACTAGCAGATATTTTTACCAAACCATTAGATGAGAAAAGGTTTTGTGAGCTAAGAAATAAACTTAATATTCTTGACTCTCGAAATGTGGCTTGAAACGTTGCATACCTGATTGCAACCTCAAATGTTACATTTTATTGTAAAAACCGCTCCTCATCTCTTTTTCTTCTAAGAATACTATTTTAATGAAGAAATCTTGCGAAATATGACCAATTTTTTATTGTTGCTTGCCTACTGGTCGTAATTACCAAGATTATTTGCAAAAATTAGTGTCCTTGGATCACCTCTAAACTCTACTATCTGCATCAAGTCTGTTGGAACCGGACTTGTCCGGTTGTCGACCGGACTAGTCCGGACAGACGACAATTAGGTTAATACAGGGGCACCGGACTAGTCCGCTACCATGACCGGACTAGTCCGCTCAGTCGCATATAGAAGCAGTTGGCCGGACCAAACCCCTCCCTCTCCACTCATAAGCACTTTGTCTCACCCCCTCTCCTAAACCCTAGCTCCCAAAGTGATTTTCGAGTTGAGCCCTCAAACTCGGAGTTTTCTCTGTGAAAAAGCCTCTTCTCGACGAGGGGATTCTACTCTCCGAACTCATCCGGATAGACTCTTGCTCCTTCAACGCGAATCTTCAAATCTTGGTAAATTCCCCCCTAAAACCAAAATCTCAACTTTTCTAGTTCTAGCTAGTTTCCTTTGATTTCAAAAGGATGTACATTGCCTCAATAGATGCATTCCTACCACTTTCCTGCCTTTGTGTCCTTAGATAGGAGATTTGATTCAAATGAAACATTAGGGTTCTTATGCCAGGCCGGACTAGTCCGGCACACAGATGCGGACAAGTCCAGTCCACCGGACAAGTCCGCACTCTGGAACCGGACAAGTCCGGTCTCTGACAGTTGAACCCCTACACTCCCATTTGAAGTCGATAATGAGTCCATTCGCATCTAATCCTTGAACTCCTTATCAGGCACCATGTCTTCAGGCTCAGATGACGGCTCTTTTCACCTTGACGAAGAAGTTCAACGTGAAAGAGTGAGGAGAGCTAAGGAGGGAGTGATGAAGAAAAGACATGATGTCAATGTCCACTCTTCACCTTCCGACGAAAATTTGCCTAAGAAGAGGAAAGTAATTGTGAAGAAGCCTCGAGGGAAGGCTATGGCCGAGAGCTCCTCAGGACCTAAGAGGACTCTCAATAAAGGAAAGGGGCTTGCTAGTGGCCCCATTGGGCCTCTGAAAATGAAAAATCCCGTTCATCGCAACAGGCAACCTTCAGATAATGATTACACTGGAAAAGGGGGCGAACTAGCTGACAAGTTCAGAAAAGCAGAAGTGTATAATCAGCCCAGAGAGTCAGCTGACCCTAGATTTTGGAGTAATTTTCATGCTGATTACTATGAACATGTGTATCGGAAGATGAAGCATCCCGTTGTCGAAAGTCAGTGGGTTGATATTGATTATCTACAGTCCAAGAGATGTCAAGCTTATCAGGAGGTTGTGACAGCCCTCGAGCTTCATGGACTTCCTCTATGATACACGGATGCCATTCAAGCCTCCCACCACCAAATACATGAAGCCCTTCTTTGTAGTCCTCAATCGGATATTGAGGAAGACTATAGCTCCCAAAGAGGGAGATGCAGGGACTGTTCAGGGCACCCTCAGAACCTTGATGAAGGTCATAAGCAAGAAGAGAAAATTCAATGTGTTTGAGTACATCTACAATGACATTGTCAATATCTCTATCAATCCCATCCGGTCTTGCAGCTATGCACCCTACATAATGTTCATGATTGAGAAAGTGACAGGACTGGAGTTCGTAAAGGATGTGGCTCACACTAGACTTAGGCCCCAAAAGCCCACTATATATTCTGCTCCTTCTGCTCCTGCCTCACCCGGAGAAGAAAGAAGATCCAAGAGAGCTCAGGAGGAGCCAAGATCTGAGGCTGCAGCTACCACTCATGCAACCTCCTCTACTCGGGAATCCTCAAGTGGCATCTTCAAGATGCTATCTTCTATCTTTGCCTCTTGCCACAAATTGAAGTTAAGCAACATGAAGAGAGATTGGCCAGGAAGAAGCATCAAAGATATGTAAAAGCCAACATCCAAGCCATCTGTGCCAAACTGGAAATTGAGGCACAAGGGTCACTTGAGGTTTCTGAGGACTCAGCTGAAGACTTCACTAAAATGCCAACCTTCACTGACCAAGAGTTGAGCTCCCTTGGGTTTGGTGGTGGTTCAGCTGCTAACCCTCTACATGGTCAAGATGATGAAGATCAAGGTGGAGAGGAAGATGAAGATGAAGATAGGACCGAGAGTGAAAGTGGGAACGGCGATGAGTGATTCCACTCGATTTTTCCCTTTTTGGTGCCTTGATGCCAAAGGGGGAGAGATTATCTAGGATAAGTTATTAAGGACATGTGATCGAGGACTTGTACTTATTTTTAAAACTATTATAATTTGACTATTTACCTTATGTGTGATGCTTACATCTATGGTTGTTATCTTTTATCCTCGTTCATCACATTTTTGTTGATCACACATTTGTTAGGCACTCCACCATAAGGTGTGTGTATATGAGAGAAGTTTTTCTTGTAAGTTATTCATTATTCTCATATATGCACACGTTATGAAAAATCAATTTTTTTCTCTTAATTGTGATATCTCAAATGGTTGTCATCAATCACCAAAAAGGGGGAGATTGAAAGTGCATCTAGGGTATCCCTTGTGGGTTTTGGAGAATTGATGACAAGCATATGAGATCCTAATGAAATGATTGCAGGACAAACAAAGTGAACTAGCTCGGTGCACACAAAAAGGTGAAAAATAAAGTGCTGCCCGAAAAGGAAGACTTTAGTGGAATTAAGAAGAGCAAATTAGATGTAAATGTATAGGGTGTGTGTGAGAGACACATCCCAAGAGCTCATGACTTTTCGTAAGGGTAAGGGGTTAATGATCAACTAAAATCCACTGGACACCAGACTAGTCCGTTCATGGACCGGACTAGTCCGGTCAGCTTACTGGAATGCAACCGGACAAGTCCGGTTTTAGACCGGACTAGTCCGCTCATGTCTCTGTTGTCCTCTTTAGAGGACTGTAGACTAGTCCATCCATGCGACAGGACTAGTCCGCTAAACTTTCTGGAACCCCACTTCACATAGCACCGGACAAGTCCGGTTTTAGACCGGACTAGTCCAGTTAACCCACTGGAAGTAGATCGGACAAGTCCGATCATATACCGGACTAGTCCGGTATTAGGTTTTACAACGATAACCTTTTTGGAAACCATATAAATGGGTGATCCACGGCCTTCCAACAGGTGTACACGATTCATACTGCTAAAAACTCAAACCCTAGCGCCGCCACCTGTCCCAAGAGCCCAAAAAACAAATCTCCCCACACATCTAAGGTGCAAAAGGTGAAAATCAATCAAAGACTTGGATTTGGGATTGGGAGATCGTCGTTCCTTCGTTGTGAGCTCTTGGGGTTTGATCTCTCTACACTCATATTCTGCATTGTAATCTTTTTGAGTGTATTTGATCGCTTTCCCGTTGTAATTCTTGTGGGAGCCCTCAACGTGTGAGGTTGCCCCACAAACTCGGTGATTACCCGTGCTAGTGGAGTCAAGTCAGCCTTGTGTGGTGACTTGAAGAGGGAAAGGGTTAGAGACCCGGCTCTGTGTGAGCTTCCTCAACGAGGACGTAGATCTCTTAGTGAGATCGAACCTCGGTAACATTTGTGTCTCACATGCCTCCTTGTTTTTGTTGATTATAACATCTAGTTGCTAAACTTCATAATTTGAGTTGCTAAGTCTCATTCACGGGCATAATCACACCTCACATTATAAAATCAAAATAGAATAATTGTTGTTCTTATTTCTGCTGCTAAACAAGTTAATTCTCCTGCACAACACTTATACAATCTACACTCTTCAGCCACACCGGACTAGTCCGCTCAGACAACCGGACTAGTCCGATCAATCAAGTTTTTGACAACTACTTTAAGTGTACAGGAAACTCTATAAGGCCTATTCACCCCCCTCTAGGCCACATTCACCCCTCCGCTCCAGGCTTCGAGACGGAGCTCCCGTCTCTACGAACCAACCTCCTCTTCGGGTGCTTGCTCGACTCTGCGGCTTCCCTGGGCGGTGAGCGAGGGCTCGTCGTGGGTGCGAGTCCGCCAGGAGCTAGCACCCACTCCTTCCCCTTGTCGAAAAACGGGTTTGGCACAGGCGCCACCTGATCACTGGCACCACTTCCCCCGGAGATCTCCACGCCACAGGAAGTGTGCCCGACCTCCCGCACGGCAACGTCTATGTCGTCCAGCGTCAGCAACACCTTCAGCAACCTCGACCTTGCCGCTTGGTTAAGGAATACCAGCAAGCGACTCGCTGGCGGGTTGATGAAGTCGTCGGAGGTCGGGTCGAGGGAAGCCTACGGCAACATGACGCACAACATCTCTCTGTCCAGGATCAACCCGGGGCCACGCTCCAGCCGGATGAGATCATTCTCCCCGGTGTACAACTACGCAACAGGAGTGCGCTTCTGAAGGGGAGCAATGCGGCGCGACAGGAAGTCGGCCAAGACCATCAGCGATGTCAGGCCCTCCTGCGCCAAGAATCCGATCCTCACCAACACGGGCTTGGTCATGCAAGTCGGGAATCTCATTCCCGACGGGATCCTCCAGACCCAGGGGCCGCTCGACAGCTCTAGACGATCATGGACATCTGTCTGGGCGATCATCCAATCCTCCCTCCAGTGCTCCCATTTGCCGGGTGTTATTGCCTCGGTGCTACAAGTAGTAAGCCCCTAGGTGGCTTATGCTTCTCCCCAAGGCCCACAAGACTAAGAAGACTCAGAACAGCCGCAGTGACGGCCACACGCACACGAACATCTCATAGAAGTGGACGAAGACCGCCACCAATGCGAGAGTGTGCGGCGTCAGATGGTGGAGCTGAAGGCCGTACACCTCCAGTAGCGTCAGTAGGAAGGAAGATGTCGGGAGAGCGAGCCTGGACAGCACGAAAGACGTGAAGAGGGCGATCTTGCCGGGTTGCAGGCTCGTGAGCGGGGTCGTCCCACGGCGAATCCTCCAGTCGTACTCGACCCACTGCCAGCCGAGCAACCGCCTTACACGCTCGAGCTCGTCGTCAGTGCGAAGGCGGGAGGAGCAAAGGTCGTTCGCCATTGGAGCAGGTGGTGGCTGGATCTGGTTGAACACGAAATATTCAACCGCAAAGGAGGAAGACGAAGGGCACGAGGCGCAAGGAAACAAGTAAGGAAATGATCAGCTTTCGATGCAAAGTTTCCTTTACTACTCCTACGATGCTTGGCAGAACTTTGTGCGTGGCGCATGGCCCATCAATGCCCCACGCTACCCGCATCTCCAATGATGAGTGGGACCCAGGTCTGCCTATCAGACAGTGGGGGCTAGGAGGGTAGCGTCTCCAGAAGGAGGCTCGGGCAGTTCCTGAGAAAAGCGGCACGGCGGAACTGCAGCGGGAACTCAAGAACCGCCGTAGTCAATGCCCTAAAACCGCCCCTCGGGCATGACACCACGACCCTTTAATCAAGCGCGACCATGCGTCCACTATGCCAGGGGTGTGCTGCAACTTCAACCACCAAGGTGCAAGTTCACAGCAGCTACGCTAGAAGGAAAGACGGAGGCCCCACCTGCAGGATCGTCACATCCCTCAAGGTGGGCTCAGGGCCACTGTCGGTACCCTGCAGACCGGGTGTCGTCATGTGCATGCTTGAAGAGGCTCCAGACCCCACCTCCCTACTGAGGTGGGCTCTGGCGCCGCCACGTATCCTTGGCCCCGGACCTAGCCTCCCCGCTGAGGCGAGGTCCGGTGCTACCAAGTGTCTCCGGGCTCCAGACCTGACCTCCCCACTGAGGAGGGCTCCGGATCTGCCACGTGTCCTCAGCCCCGGACCTGGCCTCCCCGCTGAGGCGAGATCCAGCGCTGCCACATGCCCCTTGGATCTGGACCAGGCCTCTCCGCTGAGGAGGGCTCCAAAGGTGCCACGTGTCCTCGGCCCCGGACCTGGCCTCCGCGCTGAGGCGGGATCCGGTGCTGCCACGTATCCCATGCTCCTGGCCTGACCTCCCCGCTGAGGAGGGCTCCGGAGCTGCCATGTGTGCCCCGGACCTAGCCTCCCTGCTGAGGTAGGGTATGGTGCTACCACGTGTCCTCGGGCTCCGGACCTGACCTCACCGCTGAGGAGGGCTCCGGAGCTTCCATGTGTGCTCGACCCCGGAACTGGCCTCCCCGCTGAGACGAGGTCCAACGCCGTCAATTGTCTACCGGCTCTGAGCCCGGCCTCCTTCCCTAGGTGGGCTCCGGGGCCGCCATGTGTCCCATGACCCGCCATGGGCTGTGGGCCTCAGAAGTCAAGGAAGACGTGCGCAGTTCAGTCACGCATTCAAGACTCGCGCATTCCCTAGAAGCATGGCTTGCAACGCACGCCTCCGCCTACTCCTGGCAGTCATTAAAGTGCTACACAGCTGATTGTGTAGGACGCAACGACAAGACGGAGCCTTCTCCCGCCATCATCAACCGTTACTCGGTCAGATATGCCCGATGTGTCAGGCGGCGCGCCTTACATTCATCAATAGAGAGCACTACAAGTAACTATAAATACCCTAGATCGTGTATAGGGTACGGACAGCCGAGGGGCCACCTGTCGGGCCCTGGGTCACAGTGTAACTGCCCGACCTTGAGACATAAAAGCATCGGGCAGCCTCCTAGAGAGGGATCTTCAATCCCCCATCCGGACTCTCAGACTCTCACATGCGCAAGCTCAAGCAATACAACAGACACACACACCCGTGGACGTAGGGTTTTACGCTCCAGCGGCCCTAACCACGTAAATACTGGTGTCCATCTCTGTTCTTCAAGCTCGATTGATCTAGGGATGTTAGCCCCTCCAAACAACGAACCTCCACGGACTGCTCCAGTAGCGGCACCGGGGGAAGTGTCACAAGGAACACTTTGACAGTTGCCTCCATCATCTCCAATACCGCTGCATCACACCCCACGACCCAGGAGCTACTGCACGTAAGTAGGTCACTCTCCGGTCTACGTCTTGATGATAGAATTGATCTACTGCCCGAGCTAAAACCCCAGCCGCACCAAATGAATTTCCAGCAGCACCAATCATCAAAAAACCCCACTAAAACCTACCTAAACTCGTATGGGCATATGTAAACTAATTAGTGCACGTTGCATTATAGGATTGCATGCATCCACATCATCACATCTTGAGTAATATGTGTGCATCATATTGATTGTATGTGTTGTCTTGTATGTACGTGATCTGAGTAGTACACACTCAAGAGGTCATCTACGAGGACCTCCAGCACCAAGATTTTGATGTGCTTGAACAACCCACTTTGTTAGAGCAAAGCAAGTGCCCCTTGTTGATCCCGTGTTTTTAAAGGTTTTGATCCCGTGTTTTTAAAGGTTTTGCTTGTGAAAAACTGCATGCTGTGTCAACTTGATGGGAAACCCTTTTAGTAGGAGTTTACTAGCCTTGTTTGCCACCCATTGTCGCCGGGAACTTTCTGAGTTGGGAATGGGTGTCGTTTTCTCTTTTGCGCCACATTGCTTATGGGATTATGGGAAAATATAATAAAGTCGCTTAACTACTGTATTGATGAAAATTAAAGATAATGAGAAAATGGTGATCTAAACAAGCATGGAATTGGGGTGATCTAGTCAAGCATGGCTTGTGGCTATGTGAACGATATGGTGGTTTGCTTGCCTTAGATATAAGGACCGGTTCATACAATAATATGCTAGGATAACAGTGCCACCACAGGCCAAATATGGGTGCGGCATAGCTGAAAAATTAGGTGTGTTGCTAGTTTGTTATGACCATTGGATGGCGCGGGAAATGGGAGTCAAGGATGGACTATCCTAGGAACTGCATGGCACCTGAGGGGACCCGTGAGTGGGAGAATGGAGATCCAAGCCTGAAGGTGAAACTGAAAGTGCATCTAGGTAATCGCCGTGGGTTTTGGATGATTGATGACGACAATTAAGATAATAATGAGCTTTAATGAGTATGAGCACATGTCTTTGAGATAAGGATGAATGTGGAGTCCCTCAAAAGAAAATAGGAAAAGAAGAAGACTTGCAAGAGTAGAAAATAGAATTTTATTATTGAGTTCATATTTTCTAGTTGTGTAGAGGGTCTTCTCTTTTAGAGTGCATGAAAATCATTAGAGAGCTCAAATTTTTAGTTAGAATATCGAGAGGAATAGTCCTAGGTATAGCTGAGAATGTAGACCGGACTTGTTCGGACTCAACGCCGGACTAGTTCGATCCAACCGGACTATTCTGTTTTGGACCGGACTACAAGTCTCTGAGTGAGTTCGGACTTGTCCGTTTTAGGCCGGACTTGTCCGTTCTTGTGTAAGCTTGAGCCTTTCTGAGACCAAGTCCCAGAAGGCCGGACTAGTCCGCCCATGGGGCCGGACTAGTCCGCTTGTCGAACTAAGCCGCTTAGGTCCAAAGGAAGTACCTCTGAATGACCTCGGACTAGTCCGCTCAGCTGCCCGGACTAGTCCGGTTTCTTTAGACTAGTTCGGTTTAGGACGGAACAATTGTTCCTGTGTGAGCTCGGACTAGTCCGGATATGGCCATACTAGTCCATAATGTGAGACTAGAGAGTTTTGAGACTAAGTCTGGTAAGACCGGACTAGTCCGCCCGTGTGGCCGGACTACTCCACTACTAGCCAGACTAGTCCGTTCTCACCCGGAGCAAAGGTTCCTGTGTGAGATCGGACTAGTCCGCTCCTTAACGGACTAGTCCGAATTTTATGACCGTTTGAATTTAAAGATCGCGGGGACTTTAGTTGGTAGCCTTGGTGACGTAAGTGGTCCCCAAAGGCCGGACTAGTCCGGACTTTAGTAGGTGTAATGGTTAGATGTCAGGATCCCCATAAAAAGAGACCCCCCTAGTTTCAAATGACAAGTTTTGCAACCCTAGCGTCAAAAACTCTTTCCTTGAGCTCTTCTAAGCCTCTTTCCTCACCTTATTGACCCCTAAGATTGGATCTTGAGGGGTTTGTGGATTTGTGAGAGGAGAGACGCGGTGATCAACGTTTGAGCTCTCAGTTTGAATCTCTTGCACTCTAATTGTTAATTTAAGTTTGTGGCTGTTGTATTTTGTTTCCTAGAACTGCTAGGTTGTTGTAGGGAGCCTCAAGTTGTGAGTAGCCCCTAAGAATCTTGTATTCACTATTTGATTGATAGTGAAGAACCCGGGCTTGATCTTAGTGATCGTTCGGTGAGGGTAGGGTTGGAAGAGACCCGGTCCTTTGTGGACTCCTCAATGGGGATGTAGATTCCTGTGTGGAATCGAACTTCGGGATAAATCGAGTCTCTTGATGTGACACCCTCAATTTTGATTTCTGCATGCATTCATATTTTATATAGAGAAAACAATTTAAACGAATTGGAAACAGGGAAAGAATAAAAAAGATAGCCAAAAAGAGCCAAATCCAATGCACAGAGAGCGCCGAAGATAACTCCCGTGGCCGCTGGCCACGTGGCGCCTTCGGAGCTCATCCCTGCAAAAGGGGGAGAGGTTCGCCGCTAACTGGCTACGTGGCAGGCTCGGGGCTCGTCTCTGCGGAAGGGGCGAAGTCCGACCCTGTGGGACACGTGTTGCCCCCGAAGCTAGCCTCTGCGGAGGAGCAAGGCCAGCCCCTCAGGACACGTGTCGCCTTCGGAGCTAATCACTGCGGAAAAGAGAGGACCAGCCGCATGGGACACGTGTCACTCTCGGAGCTAACCTCCGAGAGGTCTGGTTCTACTGGACACGTGTCATCCTCGGAGCTCACTTCCGAGAAGACACTACAGGACATGCGTCAGCCTCGGAGCTCGCCTTCGAGAGGTCCCGCCCTAAGGGAGGTCCGACACTGTTGGACACGTGTCACCTCCGGAGCTCACCTCCAGGAGGTCTGACGCTGACAGACACGTGTCGACCTCGGAGCTCGCCTCCGAGAAGTAAGGAAGATAGGCGCTACTTGAGACGTGGCATTCTTGGAGCTCACCTCCGAAGAGAGGGGAGGTCCAGAACGGACACGTGGCACTACTGGAGCCCACCTCCGAAGAGAGGGGAGGTCCGGCACTGACACGTGGCACCCCGAAGCCACCTCCAAAGAGAAGGGATGTCCGGAACTGACACGTGGCGTATGCGGAGCTCGTCTCTAGAAAGAGGGGAGGTCCCGACCGCCAGGACACGTGGCGCACGCAGAGCTCACCTCCGAGGAGAGGGGAGGTCTCGCCCGCCTGACATGCGGCACAATCGGATCTTGTCTCTGTAGAAAAGGGAGCCCAGGCTCCCGCAGGACACGTGGAGCCTCCGGAGCTTATCCCTGTGGAAGGACGAGATTTGAAGCGGTTTTTGCTTCTATACGTGCGGGAATACCGACACCGAAGGAAACCGACATGAATTCCACGTTGCTACCGCATCAAATCAATTGAAGATAAGTTGTTAAGATTCAAAAACAATTTGAATAGGACTCTTATTCAAATTCCGATCAGAGTAGGACTCTTCATTTCCCTCTTATAAATAGAACCCAGAACCTTTGGCCACAACCACGTACTTCTTTTCCACCTCCCGAGTCGACGACTTGGAGCCCTAGCCCCCAAACTCACCGAGCTAAACCCCTTCGCCGGAGTACAACCACCGGAGAGACCGCCGACGAGCCCGGACCACGATCGCCATCGCCAGAGGAGAGCCGACGATCTGTTTTTCTGGAGGAAGGACTCGAAGGAAGTAAGGTAGGTCTCCAATACCACCTTATGACATCATCACGGTTTTCTTTGCATCTGTTCTTCAATCCCTACGAACAAAAGCTTTTTCCAAGTGGACAGATCACGTGTTGATCAGTTTGATATAGATCTTGTGACGAGATCATCGCCACGTCTACATTTGATCTTTACACCTCTGTTCATCGTAGAACCCATGCAAGCTATGCAAGAACACGTACAAACCAATCTAATAAAAACTGCACCATAGGATTAGCATGCATATGCACCATTGTATCTTCAGTAAAGTTTGTGCATGATGATTGATTGATATAAATCTTGTACGTGCGTGATTATAAATAGAAGGACAAACTCCGGGAGCTATCTACGAAGGATTTCAGCACCAAGACTTCGTGATCCAAGAGCAACAGAAGCCACAGGAACAAGGCAAGTGCCCCTTGACCATATTGATCCCATGTTTTGAAAATGTTTTGTTTGTGAAAACTGTGTATGCCTGAGTCAAACTTGATGGGAAACCCTTTATTAGGAGTTTACTAGTTTTGTTAACCACCCTTGTCGCCGGGAAGGTTAATGAGTCGGGTATGGTCGTTTTTGCTTTTTGCTTCGCTAATCTACGGGATATGGGAAGCGATAGAATGTGTCTAGCTAACTGCACTCGTATAAGTAATGATAATGATAACTTGATGTTAATGAACATGAATTGGAGGGAGATCTAGGCAAGCTTGGTTTTGTGGAAGTGGAAGAATGAGATGGTGGTTTACTTGCCGTAGATCTAAGGACCGGTTCATGCGAGCAATGCCAGGAAAACAGTGCCACCACAAGGCCAAATATGGGTGCGGCTTAGCTGACTAATTAGGTAAGTTGCTAGATTGTTATGGACCGTGGAAGGCGTGGCGAATGGGAGTCGAGTGAGGACTGCCCTGGGAACTACATGGCACAAGAGGGGGCCCGTAGGTGGGAGAATTGGAGATTCTAGCCTGCTGGTGAAACCTTAGTGAGTCCATACATCTAGTAGCCCCTTTGTAAAGGCTATTTTGTGATCTCTTGACCATACACCGATGGTTGTGTACTGGTATAATGGAGGTTCTGCAGTCGCCGACGGGTGACGAAATCACAAACTTGTGGGTAAAGTGGTGCCACCTTTGCAGAGTGTAAAACTATCATGATAGCCGAGCTTACGGTCACAAGCGCCTGGACAACCCACATGATTAGTTGGGATGGTTATTGGGATGGTTATCGAGATTTGTTTTTGGGATGGTATTGGTTTGATTACGGTTTGGTCTTTGGATTTGGTTTTTTGGACTGTTGAGTCCGGGTAATGAGATTGGTTGCATGACTGTTGAGTCATGGCAATGAGATTTGATCTCGGTTATGAGATGGAATTGAATATGAGATGAGATGGTAGTGAACACGAGATGGTATTCATGAGCATGTGAAAAGTTGAAAAAGATAAATATTCGGATGAGATATGAAAAGTGATAAATCATGATGGAGGTATGTTGATGTTTAAATACATGTTGGGATTACATTCACTTAAAGCTAGTTGCTATTTTTACCATAATTTATGAAATAGACTTTGCTTTTATGCAATGAGCCTTTTTATACCTACCTTGACGTAAGCTACATGTCATACTTTCCATACTTGCTGAGTACGTCATGTACTCACCCTTGCATTATCATATATCATCAGCAACAGGAGAGGAGTACTATGAAGACCAAGTGGAGTATTAGGCGTATGATCTATCCTCAACCTTGCCTGTGGAGTAGAGATGGAGCCGCTGCTGCTTCTTAGTTTGCTTCCGCTATAGTTTAGAAGACTTCTGCTGCTAGAATAAAACTTCCGCTGCTAAGACTTCCGTTGCAACAAAGATTAATGTAATAAAGTACTTGAATCTATTGATTCGTGGTTATATATATTATGAATTCAGTTTGTAGATTTTATGTATATGTGTGATTAACATCATGGGCACACATATGCATCAGTCCAGGTTCCTCACCGAACCGGGGCGTCACAGATTGGTATCAGAGCCACGGTTGATCGTAGGTCACACGCCTAGATATGTCACATATTGGTATAGATACCACGGCTGACTGTAGGTCACAGATCTAGATAAGATCACAGATTGGTACAATTCACAGATTGGTATCAAGCTACCACGGTTAACTGTAGGTCACAAGCCTAGATTGATCACAAATTGGTAGCTGAACCACGGTTGACCATAGGATGCAAGCCTAGTCGCAGATTGGTATTAGGAACCACGCTGAACATAGGATGCAAGGCTAGGTAAAATATATAGATTGGCATTAGAATCCCATTGACCATAGGACAAAGTCACGGATTGGTAGTCACAGATTGGTATCACCCCAAACCACATAGGACCCCATTGAGTAAGCCTTGAATAGGAGTTGTGTGCTGAACTTTTGTGATGATTGTTGTGCTTGAGTGCTTAGTGTGAGTTGTGGGACGTTTCAGCGTTGTCCATATCCACACATAGTAGAGAGATGTGAGATGCTTCGGCACTTGTTCACATCCTCATAAAGGATGACATATAGTCCATTCACCTTGATGCATATAGTTGGGAGGGATCACTCTAAACTTCTAACCTCTATTCTACTCAATTCTCTCTCACAGATGGTGAGAGGAAACGCCGACCGTCAAGGGAGGAACGTCCGTGGCAACCAAGAGGATGACCACGTTGAGGTTCCTCAGAATGACAACCCCGGAGCTGGTGCAAACAACCTAGAACGGTTGATGGCCATGCAGAACCAACTTATGCAAACCATGATCCAAACTTTGGGCCAGCTGCAAGCCAACAACAATAACCCCGTTCCTGCACCACCGCCACCACCACCGCCACCACCGCCGGCGCATAAACGATTGGGAGAGTTCATGAGAACTCGACCACCCACATTTGCACAAGCTAATGATCCCATGGAGGCCGATGACTGGTTGAAGTCCATGGAGAAAAAGCTTGCCATAGTTCAGTGCAATGACCGAGAGAAGGTTCTCTTTGCATCGCACCAACTTATGGGAGCTGCCGCTGATTGGTGGGATGCTATATGCAACACTCATGTCGACCCGCAGGCTATTACTTGGACTGAGTTCAAGGAGAGTTTCTGCTCTCATTACATCCCTGCTAGGGTAATGATGCTCAAAAGACAAGAGTTTGAAGGTCTCTGCCAGGGCAGGAAGAGCGTGAATGAGTACCTCAACAAGTTCACGCAGCTTTAAAGGTATGCCCCCGAAGATGTCAACTCAGACCAACGGAAGCATTACTTGTTCATGAGAGGGTTGAACAACGAGATCCAGGTTCAGCTCCTCAACAATGACTATGCGAGCTTCTAGAAGCTAGTTGACAAAGCTATAGTGGTTGAGAGCAAGATCCGAGAGATCGAGCAAGAGGGCAAAAGAAAGATGCCATACCAGCCACAAGGGATCAACATACGCCCTTGGTACATGCCCCCAGTTGCACCACAGTATGACTCGTTCACTCCTACTTTTCGCCCTAACCAGCCACCACAACAACGTCCTACCATGCAAACACCTCGTGTGCCTTTGCCTCCTGCGCCCCGTCCAAACATGGGCACTCCTGTTCAAAACCCCTGCCCCAACGTACCTGCTGTCGTGGGCAACAAGGCATGCTTTGCATGCGGGGAGACGGGATACTTTGCGAGCTAGTGCCCGAAGAGAGGTCCTGGACAACTAAGCAACGTGCCCAAGCAGAACCCACGGTCGAACGGAGGAACCAATCATGGAAACTGTGGACAGCAGAACTACGCTCGCGGCAACGTGAACCATGTCTCTGCTGAGGAAGCACAACAGCCTGAGGACGTCGTGATTGGTATGTTCCTTGCCAACTCCAACCCAGCCACCATTTTATTTGATTCCGGGGCATCACATTCATTCATATCATCCAAGTATGTTGCCAAGTATAATCTACCCATATCACACTTGAAATATACTATGTTGGTTAATTCTCTCGGTGGAGAGATGAGGACTAATATAGTATGTCCGAAAGTAAACCTTAAAATAAGGGGGGTAGACTTCCTTGCCAACCTCATTGTCTTGGATTCCCAAGGGCTCGACATAATACTCGGAATGGATTGGTTAAGCAAGCACAACAGAGTAATCCAATGTGCTGAGAGGAGCGTGCAGTTGACAAATGAGCACGGAAGCCATATTTAGTTCGAGTCAGCCCAGCCAACAACCGAGAAGGCAACGTTAAACCACGTCGAAGGAGCAACATTGGATAGCATTCCGGTGGTTCAAGAATTCTCGGACGTGTTCCTGGAAGAACTCCTAGGTATGCCACCTGACCGGGACATTGAGTTTTCCATTGACTTGGTACCCGGAACTGCACCTATAGCAAAGAGACCATATAGGATGCCCGTTAACGAACTAGTGGAGCTCAAGAAGCAAATTTGGGAGCAGCTAGAGAAAGGTTTTATACGTCCAAGCTCGTCACCATGGGGAGCCCCCGTGCTCTTCGTAGACAAGAAGGATGGAACCCAAAGGATGTGCGTGGACTATAGGTCTCTCAATGAGGTGACGATCAACAACAAGTACCCTCTGCCCCATATAGAGGACCTGTTCGACCAAATTAAGGGAGCCCGAGTCTTTTCCAAGATTGATCTTCAATCGGAATACTTCCAGCTGAAGATTAAGCCCTCCGATATACCCAAGACTGCCTTTCGAACACGGTATGGTTCGTATGAATATACCGTTATGTCTTTTGGGTTAACGAATGCACCCGCATACTTCATGTACCTCATGAACAAGGTCTTCTTGGAGTACTTGGACAAGTTCGTCGTGGTTTTCATCGACGATATCATGGTGTATTCAAAAAGTGAGGAAGAACATGAGGAACACTTGAGATTGACATTACAGAAGCTGCGAGAGCATCAATTGTATGCCAAGCTCAGCAAATGTCAATTTTGGCTAAAGGAGATATCGTTCCTAGGCCACATCATCTCCGAGGAAGGAGTATCGGTTGATCTTGGAAAAGTGGGAGATGTTCTGAAGTGGAATCAACCGCAAAACGTGAGGGATATTTGGAGTTTTCTTGGGATGGCTGGATACTACCGACGGTTCATCAAGGACTTCTCCAAGATAGCAAAACCTATGACGGAATTTCTAATGAAAGGAAAAGCCTTCGAATGGACACCAGCGTGCCAAGAAAGCTTTGAGGACCTCAAGAAAAGGCTAACCACGGCACCGGTTCTAGTATTACCGGACGTAAGCAAGAGCTTTGACATATATTGTGACGCATCCAGACAAGGGCTTGGATGTGTGCTCATGCAAGAAGGACAAGTGGTAGCCTATGCATCAAGACAGCTCAAGAAACACGAGATGAATTACCCCACACATGACTTGGAACTCGTAGTCATGGTGCATGCATTGAAGATTTGGACACATTATATCCTTGGCCACCGATGTTAGATCTATACAGATCATAAAAGCCTCAAGTACATATTCACACAAACAGATTTGAATTTGAGGCAACGTCGGTGGTTGGAACTCATCAAGGATTATGATGTTGGAATCAACTATCACCTCGGAAAGGCCAATGTAGTAGCTGATGCATTGAGCCGAAAGGAAGCATGTCATCAACTTACGGTTCGGGAGCTACCACCTGAGCTGCGCAAGGAGTTCGAACGGTTACATCTCGGGTTCTTGAACGAGATGGAAGTGATGGAACTCCATTCTTCGCTGGAACAAGAGATAAGAAATGGCCAAGCAACAGATGAGGAGATCAAGGAGATCAAGGAAAGAATCCGACAAGGAATAGAAAAGGACTTCCAGGAAGACAAGAAGGGAACGCTTTGGCTAGGAAAAAGGATTTGTGTGCCTAACGTGAAGCACATCCGCGACACGATATTAAAGGAGGCACATGACTCACCTAATTCTATACATCCCGGAAGTACCAAGATGTACAAGGACCTGAAAACTTGTTATTGGTGGGATGGTATGAAAAGGGAAATAGCCGAGTATGTTCCCTATGCGACACATGCCAACGTGTGAAGGCCGAACATCAAAGACCCGCTGGACTGTTGCAACCCTTAAAGCTACCCGAGTGGAAGTGGGAAGACATCAATATGGATTTCATCATCGGATTGCCACGTACTTAGTCGGGTTACGACTCCATCTGGGTTATTATGGACCGATTGACGAAAACCGCCCATTTCCTTCCTGTTAAGACCAAGTACAATGTTGCACAACTAGCCGAGCTGTACATGGAGCAAATCGTGTGCCGCCATGGAGTCCCGAAGAGGATAGTCTCAGATCGAGGTTCTCAGTTTACCTCTAGGTTCTGGAGGAAGCTGCATAAGGCTATGGGTACACGACTAAATTTTAGCTCCGCTTATCACCCGCAAACCAACGGGCAAACAGAGAGGACAAAAAAAATTTTGGAAGACATGTTGAGAGCTTGCACCTTGAAACATGGCGTAGTTGGGATAGGAGCTTGCCGTATGCCGAATTCTCCTATAACAACAGCTATCAGGCTAGCTTGAAGATGTCACCTTTCAAAGCATTGTATGGTAGACGGTGTAGAACGCTGTTGTTTTGGAACGAGACCGGAGAAAACCAAGTATTTGGACCCGAAGTGCTACAAGAGGCTGAGAAGCAAGTCCAAACAATACGGGAGAACTTGAAGGCTGCTCAGTCACGACAGAAAGGCTATGCGGACAATAGGCGAAGGAAGTTTACTTTCGATGTAGGAGACTTCGTATACCTTAAGGTATCGCCTATCCGAGGCCAACAACGTTTCAACGTCAAAGGCAAGTTAGCACCTTGCTACATCAGGCCATTTAAGATTTTGGACAAGAGAGGAGAAGTAGACTATCAACTAGAGCTCCCAATGCACCTCTCCGACGTGCATGACGTGTTTCATGTATCCTAGCTCAAGAAGTGCTTGAGAGTGCCAGAAGAACAAGTACCGATGGATGAACTTGAACTTCAAGAGGATCTAACCTATGTAGAGCACCCTGTACGAATTTTGGACGTAAAGGAAAGGGTCACGAGGAACGAAGTGATCCGTTGGTGCAAGGTGTAATGGAGCCATCATACCGAAGCTGAAGCCACATGGGAGCGTGAAGAAGACATCAAGACAGAATTCCCTCATCTATTCTCCACTAGCGAATCTCGAGAGCGAGATTCAATTTAAGGGTGGGGTAGATTTGTGACACCCTCAATTTCGATTTCTGCATGCATTCATATTTTATATAGAGAAAACATTTTAAACGAATTGGAAATAGAGAAAGAATAAAAAAGATAGCCAAAAGAGCCAAATCCAATCCACAGAGAGCGCCGAAGACAACACCCACGGCCGCTGGCCACGTGGCGTCTTCGGAGCTCATCCCCGCAAAAGGGGAGAGGTCCGCTGCTAACTGGCTACGTGGCAGGCTCGGGGCTCGTCTCTGCGGAAGGGGCGAAGTCCGGCCCCGTGGGACACGTGTTGCCCCCGGAGCTAGCCTCTGCGGAGGAGCGAGGCCAGCCCTGCAGGACATGTGTCGCCTTCAAAACTAATCACTGCGGAAAAGAGAGGACCAGATGCGCGGGACACGTGTCGCTCTTGGAGCTAACCTCTGAGAGGTCTGGTCCTACTGGACACGTGTCATCCTCGGAGCTCACTTCCGAGGAGAAGACACTGCAGGACACGCGTCAGCCTCGGAGCTCGCCTCCGAGAGGTCCCGCCCTAAGGGAGGTCCGACACTGTTGGACACGTGTCACCTTCGGAGCTCACCTCCGGGAGGTCCGACGCTGACAGACACGTGTCGACCTCGGAGCTCGCCTCCGAGAAACAAGGACGATAGGCGCTACTTGAGACGTGGCATTCTCGGAGCTCACCTCCGAAGAGAGGGGAGGTACAGAACGGGCACGTGGCACTACCGGAGCCCACCTCCGAAGAGAGGGGAGGTCCGGCACTAACACGTGGCACCCCGGAGCCACCTCCGAAGAGAGGGGAGGTCCGGAACTGACACTGGCGCACGCGGAGCTCGTCTCTGGAAAGAGGGGAGGTCCCGACCCGCCAGGACACGTGGCGCACGTGGAGCTCACCTCCGAGGAGAGGGGAGGTCTCGCCCGCTTGACACGCGGCACAACCGGAGCTTGTCTCTGCGGAAAAGGGAGCCCTAGGCCCCCGCAGGACACGTGGAGCCTCCGGAGCTTATCCCTGCGGAAGGATGAGATCTGAAGCGGTTTTTGCTTCTGTACGCGCGGGAATACCAACACGGAAGGAAACCGACATGAATTCCACGTTGCTACCGCACCAAATCAATTGAAGATAAGTTGTTAAGATTCAAAAACAATTTGAATAGGACTCTTATTCAAATTCTGATCAGAGTAGGACTCTTCGTTTTCCTCTTATAAATAGAACCCAGAACCTTTGGCCGCAACCACGCAATTCTTTTCCACCTCTCGAGTCGATGACTTGGAGCCCTAGCCCCCAAACTCGTCGAGCTAAACCCTTTCGCCGGAGTACAACCACCGGAGAGACCGCCGATGAGCCCGGACCACGATCGCCATCGTTGGAGGAGAGCCGACGATCTGTTTTTCTGGAGGAAGGACTCGAAGGAAGTGAGGCAGGTCTCCAATACCACCTTACGACATCATCACGGTTTTCTTTGCATCTGTTCTTCGATCCCTTCAAACAGAAGCTTTTTCCGAGTGCACAGATCACGTGTTGATCGGTTTGATCTAGATCTTGTGAGGAGATCATCGCCACGTCCACATTTGATCTTTACACCTCTGTTCATCGTAGAACCCATGCAAGCCATGCAAGAACATGTACAAACCAATCTAATAAAAACTGCACCATAGGATTAGCATGCATATGCACCAATGCATCTTGAGTAAAGTTTGTGCATGATGATTGATTGCTATAAATCTTGTACGTGCATGATCATAAATAGAAGGACAAGCTCAGGGAGCTATCTACAAAGGATTTCAGCACCAAGACATCGAGATCCAAGAGCAACAGAAGCCACAGGAACAAGGCATGTGCCCCTTGACCATATTGATCCCATGTTTCAAAAATGTTTTTTTTGCGAAAACTGTGTATGCCTGAGTCAAACTTGATGGGAAACCCTTTATTAGGAGTTTACTAGTTTTGTTAACCACCCTTGTCGCCGGGAAGGTTAATGAGTCGGGTATGGTCATTTTTTCTTTTTGCTTCGCTAATCTACGGGATATGGGAAGCGATAGAATGTGTCTAGCTAACTGCACTCGTATAAGAATAATAATGAGAACTTGATGTTAATGAACATGAATCGGAGGGAGATCTAGGCAAGCTTGGTTTTGTCGAAGTGGTAGAATGAGATGGTGGTTTACTTGCCGTAGATCTAAGGACCGGTTCATGCGAGCCATGCCAGGAAAACAGTGCCACCACAAGGCCAAATATGGGTGCGGCTTAGCTGACTAATTAGGTAAGTTGCTAGATTGTTATGGACCGTGGAACGCGTGGGGAATGGGAGTAGAGTGAGGACTGCCCTGGGAACTGCATGGCACAAGAGGGGGCCCGTAGGTGGGAGAATTGGAGATTCTAGCCTGCCGGTGAATCCTTAGTGAGTCCATACATCTAGTAGCCCCTTTGTAAAAGCTATTTTGTGATCTCTTGACCATACACCGATGGTCGTGTACTGGTATAATGGAGGTTCTGTAGTCGCCGATGGGTGACAAAATCACAAACTTGTGGGTAAAGTGGTGCCACCTCTGCAGAGTGTAAAACTATCATGATAGCCGAGCTTACATTCACAAGCGCCTGGACATCCCACATGATTAGATGGGATGGTTATTGGGATTGGTTTTTGGGATGTTATTGGTTTGGTCTTTGGATTTGGTTTTCGGGACTATTGAGTCCGGGTAATGAGATTGGTTGCATGACTGTTGAGTCATGGCAATGAGATTTGATCTCGGTTATGAGATGGAATTGAATATGAGATGAGATGGTAGTGAATACGAGATGGTATTCATGAGCATGTTAAAAGTTTATAAAGATAAATGTTCGGATGAGATATGAAAAGTGATGAATCATGATGGAGGTATGTTGATGTTTAAATACATGTTGGGATTACATTCACTTAAAGCTAGTTGTTGTTTTTATCATGATTTGTGAAATAGACTTTGCTTTTATGCAATGATCCTTTTTATACCTACCTTGATGTAAGCTACATGTCATACTTTCCATACTTGCTGAGTACGTCATGTACTCACCCTTGCATTATCATACATCATCAGCAACAGGAGAGGAGTACTATGAAGACCAAGTGGAGTATTAGGCATATGATCTATCCTTAACCTTACCTGTGGAGTAGAGATGGAGCCGCCGCTGCTGCTTAGTTTGCTTCCGCTATAGTTTATTAGACTTCCACTGCTAAAATAAGACTTCTGCTGCTAAGATAAGACTTCCGCTGCAACAAATATTGATGTAATAAAGTACTTGAATATATTCATTCATGGTTATATATATTCTGAATTCAGTTTGTGGATTTTATGTGTATGTGTGATGAACATCCTGGGCACACATATGCATCAGTCCAGGTTCCTAACAGAACCGGGGTGTCAAACTTGATTCCTTTACTTTCTCGTTTATTCACTAGAGTTGCTTGTTAGGATTTGTTTCGCTCAAAACTTGTTAATTGTCTTATAGTTGTGAATCTTGCAATCCAATCGGTTTCTCATTCACAAACTAGTTGATTAGATTGTTAGACGACTCACATATCTTCCGCTTAAACAAACTTGAAAAGAAATCCATAGAAACACAACCTTTACGTAATTTCTATACCTAGACCGGACTAGTCCACCCCCAGACCGGACTAGTCCGACCCTTCAGGATTAATCTGCCGTTTTCAGTAGTTTCAGGTTTTATTAGCCTATTCACCCCCCTCTAGGCAACTTTCAATTGGTATCATAGCCTAACTCTCCACAAAAGCTTAACCGCTTGGAGAGGAGATGGGGGACAAGACCGGTAGCCAAGTTGATCCTACCAAGGGAAATGGAGCAAGTCTGAGCAACTTCAAAGAGCAAGGTTCTAACCCACCTCCAGCTGTTACTCCTCCACAAGATGTCTTAAGCTCGGAAGAAGATGAAGTTCTTCGTCTCATGGCTCTCCCCAAGAAGAAGAAGGAGGAAGCTAAGAATAAAAAGAAGGAGAAGTTGGACAAGAAGCTCAAGAGTAGTCAACAAGACTACTCGCGATATCCTTTTAATTATGAGCGTCTAAATTCACATTCTAGTTATTTGTCAATTCCCTTAGGAAAACCACCTCACTTTGATGGAACTAACTATACCATGTGGAAGCACAACATGAAGTTGCATCTAATCTCCTTAAACCCAAGTCTTTGGCATGTTGTTTGTACAGGTATAGATATCCCCGAAGACGAGGATGAACTCACCTAAGAGAAAGAACAACAAATCCACTGCAATGCACAAGCGGCGGCCGTGCTCAACTCATCCCTAAGCCTCGAAGAATTCAACAAGGTGGATGGGTTAGAGTTCGCCAAAGACATTTGGGACACGCTCAAGATCGCACATGAAGGAAACCGATCCATGAGGGAAGCCAAGATTGAGATGATCAAAGAAGAGCTTGGAAGGTTCACCATGGAAGAAGGCAAAACACCTCAAGAGATGTACAACCGGCTCAAGACTCTCATCAACAAGAGTCGGGCATACGGATGCAAGAAATGGAATGATCATGAGGTGGTCAAGAGGATGATAAGAGCTTTCATGCCTCGCAATGTGACCCTATAAACTTTAATTTGGGAAAGTCCAAACTTCCACATGATGATTCCGGATGAAGTGCTAGGGAAGATCATCAACCACGAGACGATGGAGAAGGAAGCCCAACACGTCAACGACCTAGCAAACATTACCTCATCCAAGAAGAAGGGCATAGCTCTCAACGCCACATCCAAGTTCAAGGGAAAAGAAATGCAACTCACAAGTGATGATGAGAGCACGGACATGGATGATGAAAAAATGGCATTCTTCATCAAAAGATTTAAAAGGATGATGAGGAGAAGAAAAAGCCATAACTATGAGAACAAGAGCAAGGACAAGTGCAAGTCAAGAACAAAGAAGACTTGCTACAACTGTGGCGAATACATGCATTTCATTGTGAATTGCCCCCATAGCAAGGAAGATGACAAGAGGAAGAAGAAGGATGGAAAGCCTCAAGACAAGAAGATCTTCAAAAAGAAGAAGGCTTATGGACAAGCTCACATTGGAGAAGAGTGGGACTCAAACGAAGAGTCCTCTTCCAAAGATGAAGAAAAGGTGGCAACCGTCGCCATCAAGAGGCCAACTATGAAGAAATCACTCTTGCCAAACAAGGGTGATTGGAAGAGCCCAAGCCACACATGCCTCATGGCAAAGGAAGGAATGCGTAAGGTAATATCTAACCCTTCCAAGTTACATATTGTTGATGATGATGACTTTGATAGCAGTAGCGAAAATGAATTCATGTTTAAGGGCTTAAACAAAAATGCTATAGCTAAAATGAAAATGCCATCGGATGAAATATTTGAACAAGAAGAGCTTCTCAATCAACAAGAAGAATTGCTTATCTTTGAAAAGGAAAGAAACCTTGAGATTGAGAAGCTCCTTGAACTTGAGAGCGAGAAGAGTAGAGCACTTGAAAGCGAACTTGCCTTGAGCAAGGAAACTTGTGTTGAACTTAAGAATACGAATGTAGTACTTCAAGATGAACTTGTGAGTTTGACCAAAACTCACAAGAATCTTGAAGCACAATTCAACTCACTTAAGTCAAGTGTCTCAACTATTTCATCCTCCAAGAACTCCTCCTCAACAAATGTGGAATCCAACACTAAAACTTGCAAATGTGCTAATATTGTTCTAAACTTGAAAAATGAGCTCAAAGAGGCACAAATCAAGAATATGTTGGGTGTTTTCCTCACATAACTCTCACTGATTTGTGATGCAAATCGTGTTGGAAGTCTAGAGATGTGGTGTAGATCCAAAAACAAGTGGAGAACCGAATGAAAAGTGGCTTGGATGAGTTGTGGCGGCGCTCTCAACAAACACCAGCGCTTTCCCCTCTTTTTATTAGCCGGAAGCCATAGGTTTTCAACAACCTCAGCCCGGGTTTTACACCATACAAATTTGAAAACATGCAACACATGCATGTGCCATGCACGTATGGCCCAAACCCCCTGGTTGTTTGAAACATAACAAAAACACCCTCACACACACACTAGGACTCGGTGCAACACATGTGACTCAGGACAAACCCCTGGTTCTTGTCATGTGTGCTTTATTTCCCTTGAAACACAAGGAAACTAACACTGATTAAACCTCCAGAAGTACTCAATAGAATACACATAAAACTGGCATCTTTGATAAGGAGAAGATCAAATATGCACGTAGTGCATACTCGATCACAAGATCTCCTCTTATCAAAGATGAACTTGGTTATACTAGGGGAGGAAAGCAAAATGCTAGAATCCTCAAGAATAACAACAAGTGTGTAGCTTTTGTCAAAAAGAATTCAACTCAAGTCAAGAACAACAACCTTGCATCTACCTCACATGAAATTGCTAAAAATAAAAACTCTACCGTATTTCATAAGTTTGATGCATCTTATGTTCTTATGAAGAGCAAGTATGGTCGAGTATATGCTAAATATGTTGGGCCACTCCACAAGAGTCCAAAAACTTGTGTATGGGTGCCCAAATGCCTGTGACTAACCTCAAAGGACCCAACCTAGTTTGGGTACCTAAAATCAAAGCTAAAATTGTTTTGGAGGCCTACTCCTCCGGTGGGACTAAATGGGTGCTAGATAGTGGGTACACTAATCATATGACCGGAGAGAGGAAGATGTTCGTTGAGTACGAATAAAATGATGATCCAAGTGAAGGCATCTACTTTGACGAAAATAGTCAAGGAAGGGTGCTCGGTATTGGTAAAATTGCTTTTGTTCTCAACACTCGCTTTCTCATGTTCTACATGTTGATTCACTAGATTATAACCTATTGTCCACATCTCAACTATGTGAGAAAGGTTATAATTGCTTGTTTACTAACGAGGGTGTGACCGTTTCTAGAAGAAATGATAACTCAATTGCCTTTAAGGGTGTGTTGAAGGGAAAGCTTTATTTAGTGGATTTCTCCATGGATAAAGCTCAACTTGGCACATGCTTAATAGCAAAAACCAACATGGGATGGTTGTGGCATAGGAGACTAGCCCATGTTGGTATGAGAAACTTATAAAAACTTCTAAAGGGAGATCACATCCGTGGACTAAAGAATTTTATTTTTGAGAAAGATAGGCCATGTAGCGCGTGTCAAGCCGGAAAGCAAATTGGAGAAGCTCATCCCGCCAAGAATGTGATGACGACAACAAGACTATTAGAGATGCTCCACATGGACCTCTTCGGTCCCGTCACCTACATAAGCATTGGCGGTAACAAATATGGTTTAGTAATTATTGATGACTATTCTCGCTTCACTTGGGTATTTTTCTTGCATGATAATGGAGAAACTCAAAGTGTCCTTAAGAAGTTCTTGAGGAGAGCTCAAAATGGGTTCTACTTAAGAATCAAGAAGATAAGGAGTGACAACGGCTCCGAATTCAAGAACACCCAAGTAGAAGAATACTTGGATGAAGAGGGCATCAAGCATGAGTTTTTGGCCCCCTACTCCCCCGAACAAAATGGGGTGGCTGAAAGGAAGAACTGCAGACTCATAGAGATGGCAAGAACCATGCTTGATGAGTACAAGACTTCGGATCGGTTTTGGGCGGAAGCGGTCAACACTGTTTGCCACGCCACAAACCGCCTCTATCTCCATCGACTTTTGAAGAAAACTCCATACGAGCTCCTAACCTGTAACAAAACCAACATATCTTACTTTCGTGTTTTCGGAAGTAAATGCTATATTCCCAACAAGAAGCCTAGGACTTCGAAGTTCGCTTTGAAATCCGATGAAGGTTTCTTACTTGGTTATGACTCAAACACCTACGCCTATCGTGTTTTCGACAAAACCTCCGATTATGTTGAAATTGCACGTGACGTGGTGTTTGATGAAACTAATGGCTCCCAAGTGGAGCAAGTCAATCAATGTGTGCTAGATGAAGAAGAAGGACCATGTGTAGCACTAAGAAGAATGGCGCTTGGAGATATCCGTCCTCAAGAAGATGTAGGACAAGATGCTCCAAGTTCATCACAATCGGCGCCTCTGACACAAGATCAAACTCAAGAACCCCAAGATCAGGACGGTCAAGTTCAAGAAGGAGGAGATCGAGACCATGACATTGATCAAGGGGGAGACGAAGAAGAAGAATACCACTCAAGAACTCAAGTGCCTCACCCAAGGGTTCATCAAAGCATTCAACGGGGTCACCCCGTTGACAACATCCTTGGAGATATCACAAAAGGGGTAACAACACAATCTCGAATGGTTAACTTTTGTGCGCATTACTCTTTTGTGTCCTCCTTGGAACCATTTAGGGTGGAAGAAGCACTAAAGGACCCGGATTGGGTGGTGGCCATGCAAGAAGAGTTGAACAACTTCACAAGAAACCAAGTGTGAGAGTTTGTGAAGAGACCAAACACAAATGTGGTAGGCACCAAGTGGGTGTTCCGCAACAAGCAAGACGAACACGGAGTGGTGACAAGGAACAAGGCCCGACTTGTGGCAAAGAGATATGCTCAAGTCAAAGGTTTGGACTTCGATGAAACCTTTGCTCCCGTAGCTAGGCTTGAGTCAATTTGTATTCTATTAGCCTATGCTACTCACCATGATTTCAAGCTTTATCAAATGGATGTGAAAAGCGCCTTCCTCAACGGTCCAATCAAGGAGGAAGTGTACGTGGAGCAACCACCCGGGTTTGAAGATCAAGAATATCCTAATCATGTGTTTAAATTGCATAAAGCTCTCTATGGCCTCAAACAAGCTCCTAGAGCTTGGTATGAGTGTCTTAGAGACTTTCTTATTGATAATGGTTTTAGGATAGGCAAAGCTGATTACACTCTTTTCACAAAGAATGTGGATGATGATCTCTTTGTGTGCCAAATATAATATCGATGCCATTATATTTTGTTTGACTAACAAATCTTTTTGTAATGAGTTTAGTAAGATATGAGGGCTAGGTTTGAGATGTCCATGATGGGGGAGTTGAAGTTCTTACTAGGATTTCAAGTCAAGCAACTCAAGGAAGGCACGTTCGAAATACACATAAGACAAACTCAAGAAGTTTGACATGGACAAGGACAAACACATCAAGACACCAATGGCAACGAACAGGCACCTCGATCTCAATGACAATGGACCAAGCGTGGATCAAAAGGTATATCGCTCTATGATTGGTTTATTGCTTTATCTTTATGCACCTAGGCCCTATATCATGCTTAGTGTATGCTTGTGTGCAAGGTTCCAAGCCTCTCCTAAAGAATGTAACTTAATTGTCGTTAAAAGAATCTTAAGATATTTAGTTCACACACGAACCTAGGGTTGTGGTATCCAAAGGGATCTAAGTTTAATATCATCGGGTATTCCAATGCGGATTACGCCAGATGTAAAGTGGATAGAAAAAGCACCTATGGGACTTGCCAATTCTTGGGTAGGTCCCTAGTATCATGGTCATCTAAGAAACAAAATTCCATTGCCCTTTCCACATCCGAAGCGGAGTATGTTGCAGCCGGAAGTTGTTGTGCTCAACTTCTTTGGATGCGACAAACTCTAAGGGATTATGGTTACAATATGAGCCACATTCCACTCCTATGCAACAATGAGAGTGCCATTAAGATTGACCGTAACCCCGTTGAACACTCTAGGACCAAACACATAGACATCCGACACCACTTCTTGAGAGACCATTCTATAAAGGCGACATAGCTATCTCACATAGTAGAAAGGAAAAACAACTAGCCGATATTTTCACCAAGCCTTTAGATGAAAAACGATTTTGTGAACATTGAAATGAGCTAAACATCCTAGACTCTAGGAATGTGGCTTGAAATGTTGTCCATCTGAATGCTAGTAACTTGGAATCTTCAAAAATTTTCACAAACTTCAAAAATATGCATGATTGTGAAAAACTTGTTCCCCTTCTAATTTTCTGTCACATCTAATATGCATATATTGTGGTCATCATCTAATTGTGTGCTTCAATATATTGACCTTATTTATCTAATAGAAGATGAAAGTAAATTCACCTTAATCACTCTTGGTGAAATTCTAATATATAGGAATTTTTCAGCCTTCAAGGACCGGACTAATCCGCTCTATAGGCCGGACAAGTCCGGATACCTTGAATAGTCCGGGATGCAACAGACAAGTCCACAACGGACTAGTCCAGACTGCATCCGGACAAGTCCGGACTTCAGACTAGTGTGGACATAGTCCGACATACCGGACTAGTCCAGACAGCAAACTAGACTGGTCCGGCCCCTGGAGACTTAACCTCCAAGGGTCGGGGCCGAACCCCCTCCCTCTCTCATTCACTTCTACACCTCTCTTATCCTCCAAAACTCGCCCCCATTGGCAATTTTGGAGCTCTCCCTCAAACCCCTCGAAGGAATCCTCGATTCAAGGCTTGTGGAGTGCGGGGAACCCTTTCCTGACCATCTCCGCTCCTTCGATCCACGAATTTCATCAAATTTCGTTGTTCTAAGGTACTTTTTGACCTAACTTCAATTTTTTGTAAATTCTTGTTTCTAGATCATATTTCTAGTGCCTTAGGCCTTCCCTGATGTCCTACCCCATATTGTTGCATTCCTTGTAGTATTGCGTCTAGTTTTTGTGAATTTGTGCTCAAATCGCTTAAGTTAGCGTTTAAAACTGTAGAGTCCGGACTAGTCCGGACACTTGCCAGACAAGTCCAGCTTGGGTAGACTAGTCCGCCCCAGGCCCTGACAAATTCGGCCGATGCAGTTTTAGCCCCTAACTTTGTGAATGTACACTAATTTAAATGCAATGCTTTCGTGTCTAATCTTTCCCTTTTATCTATCACCAAATTATGTCGGGATCCAGATATAGTCCTCTCCCCAACCACGAGGCCGAAGCGGCTCGCCAAGCCGCCTATCGTGCAGTAGCCGAGGCCGAAGCGGGTGAGGCTGCAGCTAGGGAGGCTCGGGCAAAGAAACGGGCTGACAGGGAAGCACAAGCATCTTCGCCCGTTGATCCTCCAAGAAGGAAGATGCTAGTTACCTTGAAGGAAAAACAACAAGCTCAGTCACAAGGAACTTCCCAAGACAAAGGGAAAGGAAAAGTAGCAGATCCTCAGAGGAAAAAGGCTTTGGCCAATAGGGGTCTTGTCATTCGTGACAACCCTAGGCGTGGAAGGGGGAATCCCCCACAAGGACCAGTTGGGCCACTTGAGAGAGCATCTCCCATGCACAATCCAAACCGCCAACCCAATTTGGTGAGTGTAACGTTCAAAGGCAAGGGAGATGAGAAAGCTAGAAGGCTAAGGAAGGACGAAGTCTACAAGTATGAGAAGGCCACACCAGACCCTCGCTTCTGGAGTGACTTCCATTGTGACTATTACCGGCTTGTCTATCTTCCAATGGAGACACCGGTAGTCGATGCTCAGTGGGTGGATTGGTCCTATATGGCGAACAAGAAGCATCAAGCTTTTGATGCAGTTATTGAAGCTGTAGATCGCCATGGGATCAAGGACTTGATGGGTTTTCAGTATGATTGGAACATCGAAGTCATAGTCCAATTCTACACCACCTGCTACTTCCACACTTATAGAAACAGGAAGATCACTTGGATGACCAATGGTGTGGTGTACTCGGTGTTGTATGATGACTTTGCAAGGATCCTCGGGCTTGAAGAGCATTTGAACTATGAGATCATAGTTCACAATGAAAGTACCTTGGGAAAGGATGATTTGGACTTTATGTACCCATCATACCTCACCTATGAGCCATCCTCAACTCACAACATCAAGCCTTTCTTTGGAGTGCTCAACCAAATTTTGAGGAAGACACTAGCTCCCAAGGATGGAGATGTGGGGATGATACAAGGGTATCTAAGGAACTTGTTGAAGCTACTCAATGAAGAAGAGAGGTTCAACGTTTTCGACTACATTTACAACGATATCTTCAACATCTCCTACACTCCAAACAGGTCTTGTGGCTATGCACCATATATTATGTGCATGATCGAGAAAGTCACCGGCGTGGAATTTGCCAAGGACGTGAAGCACAGGAAGCTGCATCCACAAATGTCGACTCCTCTTCCTCGCCCTCTTGTGTCCTTGGGTAGGAGCTCCTCTGCAGCTCCATCTTCTTCAGCTGGGCCATCTACTCCTCCGTCGTCGAGTGGCTCTTCTAGTGGGCTACTCAAAATCTCCAAGGCAATCTTCTCTTCATGCCGGAAGGTGGAAGTTTGCACACAGAAAATGAAGCAACGCCAAGAGAAGTACCTCAAGGCAATGTGCGACGAGATGGAGATACCTATGTCTCCACCGTCATCGGAAGATGAAGGAGCAACCGAGTTTCCCAATCTCACCGAGGACGAGCTTGCCTACTTTGGTGAAGGTGGTTCCTCCTCTGCTGCTCCTCCTACCTCCCACGTTCAACATGAGGATGACGATGAAGACGACGATGAAGATGAAGAGACTCAAAGCAAACAAGGCGAAGATCAAGATGAAGATGATAGCGATTAGGCCCTTCTCTCTTTTCTCTTCCTTTTTGGTGCTTTGATGCCAAAGGGGGAGAGAAAGAGGGGGAGTAGTCTAGTTAGCCTTTTTAAAAAAATTCTTGACTTGTTTTGTAATGACTATGCCACATTATGTTGTTTTGTAATGACTATGCCACATTATGTTGTTTTGTAATGACTATGTCTCATTATGTCTTCATAATATGTTATGTTGATATGATCTTGTTAGTTGATATCATTTATATTCCCCTCAAAACATTTTTACACTCCTTTTATCACATCACACTTAGGCACCCTACCATAACACATGTGTGTATGAAATCCCCATAGAACTCATTCATTTGTATATTTTTCTTGACAAACTCTTATGCACACATTTAGGGGGTCTTAATATGTTTTATGAAAACAAACTCTTATATCCGTTGATCGAGAGTCTTAATGTGTTGTCATCAATCACCAAAAAGGGGGAGATTGAAAGTGCATCTAGGTAATCCCCGCGGGTTTTGGATGATTGATGACGACAATTAAGATACTAATGAGCTTTAATGAGTACGAGCACAGGTCTTTGAGATAAGGATGAATGTGGACTCCCTCAAAAGCAAATAGGAAAAGAAAAAGACTTGCAAGAGTAGAAAATATAATTTTATTCTTGAGTTCCACATTTTCTAGTTGTGTAGAAGGTCTTCTCATTTAGAGTGCTTGAGAATCATTAGAGAGCTCAAATTTTTAGTTAGAATCTTGGGAGGGAATAGTCCTAGGTGTAGCTGAGAATGTAGAATGGACTTGTCCGGACTCAAGGCCGGACTAGTCCGGTCCAACCGGACTTTCCGTTTTGGACCGGACTAAAAATCTCTGAGTGAGTTTGGACTTGTCCATTTTTGGCCAGACTAGTCCATTCTTGTGTAAGTTTGATCCTTTCTGAGACCAAGTCCCAGAAGGACGGACTAGTCCGCCCATGAGACCGGACTAGTCCGCCTGTTGGACTAAGTCGCTTCGGTCCAAAGGAAGTACCTCTGAGTGACCTCGGACTAGTCCGCTCAGCTGGCTGGACTAGTCTGGTTTCTTTAGACTAGTCCGGTTTAGGACGGAACAATTGTTCCTGTGTGAGCTCGGACTAGTTCGTATATGGCCAGACTAGTCCGTAATGTGAGATTAGAGAGTTTTGAGACTAAGTCTGGTAAGACCGGACTAGTCCGCCCGTGTGGCCGGACTAGTATGCTACTAGCCAGACTAGTCCGTTCTCACCCGGAGCAATGGTTCCTGTGTGAGATCGAACTAGTCCGCTCCTCAATGGACTAGTCCGGGATTTTGTGACCATTTGAATCAAAGGTCGCAGGGACTTTAGTTGGTAGCCTTTGTGACGTAAGTGGTCCCCCAAGGCCGGACTAGTCCGGGGCTCTCGCCGGACTAGTCCGGACTTTAGTAGGTGTAACGGTTAGATGTCGGGATCCCTATAAAAAGGGACCCCCGGTTTCAAATGACAAGTTCTGCAACCCTAGCGCCGAAAACTCTGTCCTTGAGCTCTTCTAAGCCTCTTTCCTCACCTTCTTGACCCCTAAGATTGGATCTTGAGGGGTTTGTGTATTTGTGAGAGGAGAGACGCGGTGATCAGTGTTTGAGCTCTCGGTTTGAATCTCTTGCACTCTAATTGTTAATTTGAGTTCGTGGCTGTTGTATTTTGTTTCCTAGAACTGCTAGGTTGTTGTAGGGAGCCTCAAGTTGTGAGTAGCCTCTAAGAATCTTGTATCACTCTTTGATTGATAGTGAAGAACCCGGGCTTGATCTTGGTGATCGCTCGGTGAGGGTAGGGTTGGAAGGGACCCGATCCTTTGTGGACTCCTCAACGGGGACATAGATTCCTGTGTGGAATCGAACATCAGGATAAATCGAGTCTCTTGAGTCCTTTACTTTCTCATTTATTCACTAGAGTTGCTTGTTAGGATTTGTCTCGCTCAAAACTTGTTAATTGCCTTATAGTTGTGAATCTTGCAATCCAATCGGTTTCTCATTCACAAACTAGTTGATTAGATTGTTAGACGACTCGCATATCTTCCGCTTAAACAAACTTGAAAAGAAATCCATAAAAATGCAACCTTTACGTAATTTCTATACCTAGACCGGACTAGTCCGACCCTTCATATTTAATCCGCTGTTTTCAGTAGTTTCAATTTTTATTAGCCTATTCACCCCCCTCTAGGCAACTTTTAGAAACCTCAGTGGGTCCGTACATTCTAGTAGCCCCTTTGTAAAGGCTATTTTGTGATCTCTTGGTCATACATCGACGGTTGTGTATTGGCATAATGGAGGTTTCTCTAGCCGTCGATGGGCGACGAAATCACGAACTTGTGAGTAAAGTGGTGTCACCTCTGCAAAGTGTAAAACTGTCATGATAGTTGTGCTTCCGGTTATGAGCACCTGGCCAACTTCCATGATTAGAGGAAAAACTTGGGATGCTTATTCGGGTCTGATTTTGGTTGTGTCATACGTTACTGGTTTTGGTTTATATGAGATTGGATTCGGTTATATGAGTATGTGTTGATCATGAGAACTTGTGAATTGGGATGAGCTTGAAAGTGAATATTGGCTGGTTAAGACTTGTTAAATGATGGACTATGATGGCATTGAACATGAGACATGATGAACTACTTGGTTATGTTAGGAATTAACTCACTTAGACATTGTAGGCTTTTTTCCGTCCTCCGAGTATGGGACCGATCGGTGGCTGAATGGCTATCGGTTTGTTTTCCTGTCAGGGTGGGCAGTGCCCAAACCATCTTCTCGTGGGATTAGGGTGTTGTGGCCATACTTTTTAGTTAATTTCATCTACCCACACTTGAAGATCTGGTTGCACTACCAGCCATCGTAACGATGGGCTTGTGGCCGAACGGCTGCTAGTTTATAACGCGATGGTATGGATGAGTACGGGTATCACAGTGCACCCACCGTGTCTTCGGTGAGATGTGTTCCAGTGGCTGAGGTTGCTGGTCATGTCAAGCTGTTGAATGGGTGCAAAACTGTCGTATACGGGAATCACGGTGCACCCACCGTGTCTTCGGAGAGACGTGTTCAGGCGGCTGTGAGGCTGCTGGTCATTTCGAGCTGTTGGCGAATGGGTGTGAAACCATCGGATACGGGAAACACGGTACACCCACCGTGTCTTCAGTGAGATGTGTTCCGGCGGCAGAGAGGCTGCTGGTCATTTTAAGCTGTTGGCGAATGGTTGCAAAATTGTCGGACACTAGAAACGCGTTGTGACCTGTTAGGTCTCTCTAACACGTGTCATCGGTGAGACGTGTTCCGGTGGCTGAAAATGTTGCTGGTTCTTCCGAGCCGTGGCGAATGGGTGCAAAGCTGTCAGGTAAGGGAATCACGGTGCACCCACCGTGTCTTTGGTGAGACGTGTTCCAGCGGCTGAGAGGCTGCTAGTCATTTCAAGCTGTTGGTGATTTGGTGTGAAACTACCGGATACGGGAAACATGGTGCACCCACCGTGTCTTCGGTGAGACGTGTTCCGACGACTGAGAGGCCGCTGGTCGCTTCAAGCTATTGGTGAATGGGTGCGAAATCGTCGGACACTGGAAATGCGTATTGCATTGTTAGCCTGCCCTAACACGTGTCATCGTTGAGACGTGTCCTGTCGGCTGAAAGGCTGCTGGTTCTTCCGAGCCATGGCAAATTGTAACACCCTCAATTATATATATATATTTCATGTAGAGATGCATTTAAAAAGAAGAAGAAAATAAATAGAGGAATATAGAAGTAAATAAAATAATAGAAGGAAATAAAAATAGAAAATAATGAAAATAAATATAAAAGGAAAATAAATAAAAAAGAAAAATAAATAAATAAAATAACAAAATTTGGTCACCCCCAATTTTCCACAAATTCCCCTCCTCTATTTCCCAATTTTTTTTTCCAATTTTCCTGATTTTCCCCAAAATCCCCCTAGTGAATTTTTCCCCACATTTGGGGAGAATTTTCCCCCAATTTTGGCCGCACCACTTAGGGAAGGGGGGAACCCTAATGGGCCCCAACCCCTTGGCCGCATCCCATTAAGGGGGGGACCCTAGCGGCTCCTCCGCTTTTGGATTTCTGTGGGCTTTTATTTTCTCAATTAATCTCAACCATTGGTGGAAAATAAATAATAAAATCCCAGCCCCTAGCTGCCACCTCTTTTAAAATTAAATCTCAGCCATTGGATAATTGGGTTGCTAAAATCGTAGCCTCCCTAGCTCTTTTCCCCTCTTATAAATAAAACCCTCCCCCCTAGCCGCCACCCCTACACCTCTTTTTGGCCGCCGCCCCCTCTCCCCTATGCCAAGGCTTGGTCGCCTCTTCTAGCATAAGCTTGGCCACCATCGGAGCTCCGTCACGCCTCGCCGTCGCCGGAAAAGAAGCCCCTGACGTTCTGCCCTAGCCGCAGCCTCGTAATTCTCCAAAAAAAATCTTCCGCTGCTGCCATTGCAAGGAAGGAGGTTCTGCCGCAAGGAAGAGAGGAGTAAGAAGTGAGGTAGGTCTTCGTTACCCCTCTTACCACGTCGCCGCTGTTTCTACACACCCGCTTTCTCCACCCCCTGCGAGCAAAAATTTCTGTGTGCGGATAGACCATGCTTTGGTCAATTTTTGACGGTGGAATTGATCTACAAATTGTGTCAAGATCATAACCACGTCCACACTTGATCCCAGCAGCCTTGCTCATCATAAAACCCCATGGAAGCCTACTAAAACTTGCAAGAACACGCGCAAACTAATTTTTATAAACTGCACCATAGGAATTGCATTCATCCACCTCATTGCATCTTGAGTAAAGTTTATGCATGATAATTGATTGCTGTAAATTTTGTATGTGTGTGGTCGTGAGTAGAAGGACACACTCAATAGGTCGTCTACGAGGAACTGCAGCACCAAGACTTCGAGACGCTTGAGCAACACCAACAGCGAGAGCAAGGCAAGTTACCCTTGACCATATTGATCCCATGTTTTGAAACTGTTTTGCTTACGGAAACTTGTATGCTTGTGTCAACTTGATGGGGCACCATTTTATAGGAGTTTACTAGTTTTGTTAGCCATCCTTGTCGCCGGAAAAGTTGATGAGTCGGGTATGGTCATTTTTCCTTTTTGCTTCGCTCAACTTACGGCATACGAGAAGCTAAAATAAAACTTGTTTAGCTACTGCACTCATGAGAATAAAGATAATGAGAACTTGATGATGTTAATGAGCATGGAATCGGGGAGATCTAGGCGAGCTTGGTTCATGGATGTTGCTGAAAGAGATGGTGGTTTGCTTGTCGTAGATCTAAGGACCGGTTCGTGCGATGTGATGCCCTCAATTCTGTGGAAAACCACTGAACCGAGAACTAATGCATATGTGTGCCCAGGATGTTCATCACACATACACATATATTCCACAAACTGAATTCAGAATATATATAACCACGAATAACAGAGTTTGTTACAATATCTCATGAGTCTTGGACTCATGCTTACAGCGGAAGTCTTTATTTCTATACAGCGGAAGTCTTTATTCTAATGTGGAAGCAAATCTAAGCAGAAGTGGCTCTATCTCAACTCCCTCCACAGGCAAGGTTGAGAACAGATCACACGCCTTAATGCTCCACTTGGTCTTCATAGTAGTCTTCTCCTGCTGCTGATGATGAAATAATAATGCAAGTTTGAGTACAATGATGTACTCAGCAAGTGCGGGAAAAACACGATATGTAGCTCATAACAAGGTAGGTATAAAAAGGCTCATTTGTAGAAAAGCAGATTTATAAAACCATGATAAAACAGCAACTTAACTTTAGATGAATGTAATCCCAGCATGTATTCAATTACCAACATACCTCCATCACTTCCCATGTTCCACTCAAACATTAACCAACTTCATTCTTGCTCACGAATACCTCCTCATATTCGCTACCATCTCACGAATACCTTCTCGTATTCGCTACCATCTTATCTCATAAACAACTTCGTCTCACACCGAGACCAATCTCGTTGCCATGACTCAACAGTCATGCAACCATCTTATCACCCGGACTCAACAGTCCCAAAACCAAACCATAACCAAGAACCATCCCAATAACCATCCCAACTAATCATGGCAGTTGGCCAGGCGCTCGTGACTGTAAGCTCGGCTATCATGATAGTTTTAGACTCTGCAGAGTTTGCACCTCTTTACCCACAAGTTTGTGATTTCGTCACCCGTCGGCGACTGCAGAACCTCCATTATACTAGTACACAACCGTCGGTGTATGGTCAAGAGATCACAAAATAGCCTTTACAAAGGGGCTACTAGATGTATGGACTCACTAAGGTTTCACCGGCAGGCTAGAATCTCCAATTCTCCCACCCACGGGCCCCCTCTTGTGCCATGCAGTTCCCAGGGCAGTCCTCACTCGACTCCCATTCCCCGTGCCTTCCACAGTCCATAACACTCTAGCAACTTACCTAATTACTTAGCTAAGCCACACCCATACTTGGCCTTGTGGTGGCACTGTTATCCTGGCATGTGCATGCATGAACCGGTCCTTATATCTACGGCAAGTAAACCACCATCTCATGCTACCTCATTCACAAACCCAGGCTTGCCTAGATCTCCCTCCGATCCATGTTCATTAATATCATCAGTTTCTCATATCATTACGAGTGCAGTTAGCTAAACACATCTATCTCGCTTCCCAATCCCATGGATTCAGCGAAGCATAAAGCAAAAATACCCGACTCATAAACTTCCCTGGCGACAAGGGTGGTTTTAACCAAAACTAGTAAACTCCTATAAAAGGGTTTTCCCATTATGTTTGACTCAGCACACACACCTTTTCACAAAACAAAACAGTTTTACCCAAAACATAGGATCAATATGGTCAAGGAGCACTTGCCTTGTTCTTGCGGTTCCGGTTGTTCTTGGATCTCAAAACCTTGTTGCTGCAGCTCGTCGTAGACAGCTCCCTGAGCTTGTCCTGCTGTGTAGGATCACGTGCATACAAGATTCACAGCAATCAATATCATGCACAAACCTTAAACTAGATGTGATGATGCATATGCATGCTATCCTATAATTGTCACACCCGGTTTTTCCGAAGAACAACCAAGTGAATATCACATGTATGCCAGGATCATTTTCTCATACATGTGATGACAAATAGTGAAGCATCATTTATTACAAGCCAGGTGTCAAATATAAATAAGTCTTACATAGCAAATGTCTCGATGGACAATAATAAGCTCATCACAAGTAAATAAACTAGCAGCGGAATATTATTCTTGAGGGCTCCGTCACAGGCGTTGCCCGGGAGTTTCCATGAACCTAGAAACCTTCTTCGGGTCCAAAGTCTTGGTCATTATACACCACCTCATTATCTTGACCTGAGCAGCAATATAAACCAACAAATATGCAAGGTTGAGTACCGATGGTACTCAGCAAGTGTGGGAAAGTTATGTCATGCATGGCTAGAACAAGGGGAGGTTGAACTCATGGTTAAAGCACTACGCAATTAATACCTATCACCTTATCTTATTAAGCACCTACATTACTACACAGGTGAAATGGTCCCAATCTCCCATCCCATCATCATAATCAAATAACCATAATATCATTTCCAATGTTAAGCTCCCCGCTTAAGATTCACAACTTCCAAAACCATCACTCCTCTAATCATGAATAAGTCCAAGCCGCTCTTGACCGTGAGCACGGCTGTCATGACAGTTTTGACTCTGCAGAGTTTGCACCACTGTACCCACATGTAGTGATTTCATCCCCCGTTGCCGGGTGGACTAAAAGAACCTCCATTATGCCAGTGGCTACGAACCACATTCACATTTCCCAGGTGTGTAGCCAGGAGATCACTACGAAGCCTTTACAAAGGGATTCCCGACGAGCGTGGGCCCACTGAGGTTTCACCCCTAACAGCATACAAGAGGCTCCAACCCCGCTGCAGTGGCCCCCTCTTGAGCCTTGCGGTTCACATGGTAGTCCAGCTGACACCTACTCCCCGCACCATCCAACACACCCATACTACGCCGGGGATACACCTAATTAATTGGCCAAGCTGCCCCATCTCAGCATGTGGTTGGCACGGTAAAGCCAGGTTACATGCTCCATGAACCGGTCCTTAGGATCCAGGCAAGTACCAAACACAAACCCAAGTCTCGTGCACCCAGCACCAACCAAAACATCCAACTTGCCTTGATCCCTACCTCTACATAACTCACAATATCTCATTCAAGAGTATGGTAAAATAAACTGATGATCTCATATCCCAAATATCCCATTCTAAGCATGGCTAAGCATAAGCGTGTAAATAAATGACATGATAAAATAAATCCCAATCCAAGCTACAAGGAAACAAGATAATGCAATTCTAGGGAAACTTCCTAGCATGGGTTTCATATTTCATTTGACAATGCAAATAATTCTATCTACACATCCTAGCATAGGATCAAAGTGGTCAAGGACGCTTGACTCCTTCCTGCTGCTCTTGAAATGGGTAGTCCTGATCTTGGAAAGGAAAAACTTGCTCTGGAGCAGGTTCTACATCATACCATCACACATAGCAAAAGAAAAACAACAATCCATAAGACATAGTTCACACTTCCACTTCATACAAACCACACCTTCACATTTATGAAATCCATTCACAAATTCTATGTGTTCTGGTTACTCTATGTGTGTTGATCTTTGGCTTACATGTACTTTTTATCATGTGTATATGATTTCTACTTTTGTATTCACATTAATGTTTGCATACTATATATATGAGTTTCCCATTTAAATAAATTCCTTATATTCAATTACTACACCTTTTAGCTACCAAGTATGCATGAAAGGTATTTTCCTACTCCATATGTGTCTTCATCCTTCTACCAACCCTAAACTGAATTCTTTGGATTATAGAAACTTCATTTATCATTTACTAGTTGCTATATTTTCAGATTTATTTCCTATGCCTAAATGTGAACTTTATTATGAAAATAATAAGACACATCATCTAAACAGAATAGGTTCTGATCTAAAATATTTAATAATATATTTTTGACCTTTTCCTCTGATGTAAACTATTTTACATTTATTTTCCAAATTTTCAGAATTATTCTTTACTTAAACATGTGTCCCTATAACTAATAAATGTGAATAACAGATTCATTTCAGCCAAAAATCTATTTTTATCTCACTCCAAGGTTTTCTAAGTACTGGGAAAGTTTTTAATTTGAATTTGACAATATGTTTGTCCCACCTTTTAAATTTTAAATACTAACCACATATTCAATTTCCTAAATTTAATATCAAATAGGGTTAAAAAGGTAAACTCACCCCACTACAGGGTCTATAATATTATTTTAAGAATTTTCAGGGGTCTAGCTACACATAACAGAGGGGTTTTACCTAATTTTTATTAAGTCCAGGGGCTAAAACTGATTTTTAAATGAATTTACATGATTTTCTGAAGTTCCAGGGGCTAGATCAGAAGTTTCTGGGGCTAGCTCTTATTTTCCGAGAACCCCAGGGGGTAGCACGTAAGAATCCCGACCTTTATAACGCGGGGCTGACGTGGACCGTCCGATTTAAAACAGACGGCTGAGATTATAACGTCGAACCGGTACGCGGGGATTTAAATTCTACCGTGCGATTTAAAATAGACGGCGCACAAGCGGCCACGTCGCTCTGATCGAGCGCGGGCGGCGCTGCCCGGCGGCGCACGGCGGCGGGAGGCGGCGATCTCGCCGGAGAGTTTCGGATCTTCGTCAATTCTTCCTAGAACTGTGATTTTATGGCATAGATCGGTAGAGGGGAGGTCGGGGATCTCACCTCGGGGGGTTTCTTGAGCTCGGAGGTCCTGGAAGGCGGTCGGCGACGAGGTCCGAGGTGAATTCACGGCGAGGCTCGTCGGCGCTGTGTTTGAACCGCAAATCACCGAGTTTCCTGCACCTGCAAGGCTCCCCGGAGGCGGTGGATCAAGACCAGCGAGTTAGATCGGAATTTCCGAGCGTAGATGGGCCAGAATTTGCCGGAGGGGCTCGGGTTCTCACCGGAGTAAAAACGGCGGATCGCGTGGGAAAAACGGGACGAGGGCGGGGTTTTTATAGACGGGGGAGGGCGGCGGGTTTGTTTAGATCGAGTTGGAGTCCTCCGGAACCAGAATTCGGCCGGAAATCCGGTCGGTTGCGATCACGCGCGCGCGGGGAAACAGTCCGGGTTTCGAACGATCGGGGTTAGGGATGACAGGTGGGTCCCACCTGTCTGCGAGAGGGAGCGCGGGCGCGCGGCTGCGGGCTGGCGCGGGGGCTGGGTGGGCCGGCTAGTGGGTTTCGGCCCACTGGCCGTTTTTTTTTCTGTTTTCCTTTTTCTTTTTCTATTTCTTTCTGTTCTGAGTTTAAATTGAATTCAAGTTTGAATTTAAATTTTTGCAATACATGCAACACGTCCAAAAATTTTTAAATTCCCCTCTTGACAGGATTTTGGGGTGTTACAATAATGCAGTTTTATTAGATTGGTTTGTACGTGTTCTTGCATGGCTTTCATGGACAGAGGTGTTCGGATCAAAGGTGGACGTGGCGATGATCTTGTCTTTAGATCAACCTGATCATCAAGTGATCTGTCCACGAGAAGGCTTCTGTTCGAAGGAACCAAAGAACAGATGCCAAACACAACGATGTAGTAAGGTGGTATTGGGGACCTACCTTACGTTCTTCTCGGTCTTGAGGTCCTCCTCAGATCGTTGGGTTTTCCTCCGGCGATCTTCCCTGCTGCACTCCGGTGATGGTTTACTCAGCGGGTTGGGACTAGGGCTCTAAGTTGTCAGCTCAGGAGTTAGAAGTTCGTGGTTTCGGCCAGAGGTTCTGGGTTCTATTTATAATCGGGAAGAGAAGAGTCCTAATCTGATTGTATCCCGAATAAGAGTCCTGTTCAAATTTGTCATTGAATCTTACAACTTATCTTTAGTTGATTTGGTACGGTATCATTGTGGAATTCAGGTCGGTTTCTATTCCGGTATTTCTACGCGTACAGAATCCAAAAACCGTTCCTAGAACTCGTTACCTCCTCGGTGATGAGCTCCGGAGGCTCCACGTGTCCATCTGGCCTAGTCTCTCCTTTTCCGCAGAGACGAGCTCTGGTGGTGCCGTGTGTCAAGCGAGCAAGACTTTCCTCTTCTTCGGAGGTGAGCTCCGCGTACTCCACGTGTCAAGTAGCGCCAGACTTTCCTTTGTTCTCAGAGACGAGCTCCGAGGTTAACACGTGTCCAGCAGCGATAGACCTCCCGGAGATAAGCTCCGGTGGCGACACGTGTTCGATAGAACCGGACCTCTCGGAGGTGAGCTCTGAGATTGACACGTATCCCATGCGACTGGTCCTCTGATTTCCGTGGTGACTAGCTCCGAAGGTGACATGTGTCCTGCGGAAAATGCCTTTGCTTCTCTCGCAGAGGCTAGCTCAGGGCAACACGTGTCCCATAGGGTCGGACCTCTCCCCTTTTGCGGAGATGAGCCCCGAGCCTGCCACGTAGCCGTTTTAGCGGCGGACCTCTCCCCACTTCGCAGGGATGAGCTCCGAACACGCCACGTGGCCAGCGTGCCGCGGAAGTTGTCTTCGGCGCTCTCTGTGAACTGGATTCGGCTCTTACTGGCTATCTATTTGATAATTTCTCTGTTCCTACTTCTTTAAAATGTTTTTCTCTTCATGAAATATGAATATAAGCAGAAACCAGAGATGAGGGTGTCACAAATCTACCCCCCTTAAATTGAATCTCGCCCTCGAGATTCATTAGTAGAGAATAGAAAAGGAAATTCTGCCTTGATTTCTTCTTCACGTTCCCATGTGGCTTCAGCTTCGGTGTGATGGCTCCATTGTACCTTGCACCATCGAATCACCTTGTTCCGGGTGACCCTTTTCTTTACGTCCAAGATTCGGACAGGGTGTTTCGCATAAGTCAGGTCCTCTTGAAGTTCAAGCTTTCCCATTGATACTTGTTCCTCTGGTACTCTCAAGCACTTCTTGAGCTAGGATACATGAAACACGTCATGTACATCGGAGAGGTGGGTTGGGAGCTCTAGTTGATAGGCTACTTCTCCTCGCTTGTCCAAAATCTTAAATGGTCCCATATAGCGAGGTGCTAGCTTGCCTTTGACGTTAAAACGTCGTTGGCCTCGGATAGGCGATACCTTAAGGTATACAAAGTCTCCTACTTCAAAGGTCAACTTTCTACGCCTATTGTCCGCATAGCCTTTCTGTCGTGACTGAGTAGCCTTTAAGTTCTCCCGTACCGTTTGGACTTTCTTTTCAGCTTCTTGTAGTACTTCGGGTCCAAACACCTGGTTCTCTCCGGTCTCGTTCCAAAACAGCGGCGTTCTACACCGTCTACCATATAATACTTCGAAAGGCGACATCTTCAAGCTAGCTTGATAGCTGTTGTTATAGGAGAATTCGACATACGGTAAATTCCTATCCCAACTACGCCCACGTTTCAAGGCGCAAGCTCTCAACATGTCCTCCAAAATTTGGTTTGTCCTTTCGGTTTGTCCATCAGTTTGTGGGTGATAGGCGTTGCTAAAATCCAGTCGTGTACCCATGGCTTTCTGCAGCTTCCTCCAGAATCTAGAGGTAAACTGAGAACCTCGATCTGAGACTATCCTCCTCGGAACTCCGTGACGGCACACAATCTGCTCCATGTACAACTCGGCTAATTGTGCAACGTTGTAATTGGCCCTTACAGGGAGAAAATGGGCGGTTTTCATCAATCGGTCCATGATAACCCAGATGGAGTCGTAACCCGACTGAGTACGTGGCAATCCGACGATGAAATCCATACTGATGTCTTCCCACTTCCACTCTGGTACCTTCAAAGGTTGCAACAATCCAGCGGGTTTTCGATGTTCGGCCTTCACCCGTTGGCACGTGTCGCATAGGGCAACGTATTCAGCTATATCCCTTTTCATACCATCCCACCAATAACAAGTCTTCAAGTCCTTGTACATTTTGGTACTTCCGGGATGTATTGAATAAGGTGAATCATGTGCCTCCTTCAATATCATGTCACGGAGGTGTTTTATGTTAGGCACACAAATCCTTTTCCCTAGCCAAAGCGTACCCTTCTCATCTTCTTTGAAATCCTTCTCTATTCCTTGTCGGATTCTTTCCTTGATCTCCTTGATCTCCTCATCCATTGATTGGCCATCTCTTATCTCTTGCTCCAATGAGGAGTGGATCTCCATTATTTTCATGTTGTTCAAGAATCCGAGGTGTAACCGTTCGAACTCCTTACGTAGTTCAGGTGGTAGCTCCTGAACCGTGAGTTGGTGACATGCTCCCTTTTGGCTCAATGCATCAGCTACTACATTGGCCTTCCCGGGGTGGTAGTTGATTCCAACATCGTAATTCTTGATGAGTTCCAACCATCGACGTTGCCTCAAATTCAAGTCCGTTTGTGTAAATATGTACTTGAGGCTTTTATGATCCGTATAGATTTCACATCGATGACCAAGGATATAATGTCTCCAAATCTTCAGTGCATGCACTACTGCTGCTAGCTCCAAGTCATGTGTAGGATAATTAAGCTCGTGCTTCTTTAATTGACGTGAGGCATAGGCTACCACTTGTCCCTTTTGCATGAGCACACATCCGAGCCCTGTCTGGATGCGTCACAATATATGTCAAAGCTCTTGCTTACGTCTGGCAATACCAGAACCGGTGTTGTGGTTAGCCTTTTCTTGAGTTCCTCAAAACTTCCTTGGCAGGCTGGGGTCCATTGGAAGAACTTCCCCTTCATTTGCAACTCCGTCATAGGCTTTGCTATTTTAGAGAAGTCTTTAATGAAGCGTTGATAGTATCCAGCCATCCCAAGAAAACTCTGAATATCCCTCACGCTCTGCGGTTGGTCCCACTTCAGAACATCTCTCACTTTTCCGGGATCAACTGATACCCCTTCCTTGGAGATAATGTGGCCTAGGAAAGATATTTCCTTTAGCCAAAATTGACACTTGTTAAGCTTGGCATACAATTGATGCTCACGCAATTTCTGCAAGGTCAATTTGAAATGTTCTTCATGTTCCTCCTCACTTTTTGAATACACCATAATGTCGTCGATGAAAACCACGACGAACTTGTCCAAGTACTCCATGAAAACTTTGTTCATAAGGTACATGAAATATGCGGGTGCATTTGTTAACCCAAAAGACATGACGGTATATTCATACGAACCATACCGTGTTCGAAAGGTTGTCTTGGGTATATTGGAGGGCTCAATCTTCAGCTGGAAGTATCCCGACCGAAGATTAATCTTGGAGAACACTCGGGCTCCTTTCATTTGGTCGAATAGGTCCTCTATACGGGGCAGAGGGATTTCTTCTTGATTGTTACCTCGTTGAGAGACCTATAGTCCACGCACATCCTTTGGGTTCCATCCTTCTTGTCTACAAAGAGCACCGGAGCTCCCCATGGTGACGAGCTTGGACGTATAAAACCCTTCTCCAACTGCTCTTGAATTTGCTTCTTGAGTTCTACTAGTTCATTGACGGGCATCCTATAGGGTCTCTTGGCTATGGCTGCAGTTCCGGCTACCAAATCTATGGCAAACTCAATGTCCCGGTCAGGTGGCATACCTGGAAGCTCTTCCGGGAACACGTCCGAAAATTCCTGAACCACTGGAATGCTGTCCAAGGTTGTTCCTTCGACGTGGTCCAAAATTGCCCGTTCGGTTGTTTGCTGGGCTGACTCAAACTTGACACGAATACCGTGCTCATTTGTCAACTGCACGCTCCTTTCAGCACATTGGATTACCCCGTTGTGCTTACTTAACCAATCCATCCCGAGTATAATGTCAATCCCTTGGGAATTCAAGACAATAAGATTGGCAAGGAAGTCTACCCCCCCTTATTTTAAGGCTTACTTTCAGACATACTATATTAGTCCTCATTTCTCCTCCGGCAGAATTTACTAACATAGCACATTCTAAGTGGGATATGGGTAGATGATATTTGGTAACATACTTGGATGATATGAAGGAATGTGATGCTCCAGAATCAAATAAGATGGTGGCTGGGTTGGAGTTGGCAAGGAACATACCAATTACGACGTCCTCAGCCTGTTGTGCTTCCTCAGCAGAGACATGGTTCACGTTGCCGCGAGCATAGTTCTGTTGTCCACGGTTTCCTTGATTGTCCCCTCCGTTCAGTCGCGGGTTCTGCTGGGGCACGTTGCCTTGCTGTCCAGGGCCTCTCCTCGGGCACTGGTTCACGAAGTGTCCTATTTCTCCGCATGCAAAGCATGCCCTGTTGCCTACGGCAGCAGGTACGTTGGGGCAGGGGTTTTGAACAGGAGCGCCATTGTTACGTCGGGGCGCAGGAGGCATGGGCACGCGAGGTGCTGGTGCAACGAATTGTTGCTGTGGTGGCTGACCAGGGCGGTATGCAGGAGTGGTTGACCTATACTGTGGTGTGGCTGGGGGCATGTACCGAGGTCGTACGTTACTCCCTTCAGGCTGGTATTGCATCTTCCTCTTGCCTTCTCGCTCGATCTCTTTGATCTTGCTTTCGACTACTATAGCCTTGTCAACCAGCTTCTGGAAGCTCACGTAGTCATTGTTGAGGAGCTGAACCTGGATCTCATTGTTCAATCCTCTCATGAACAGGTACTGCTTCCTCTGGTCTGAGTTGACATCCTCGGGGGCATACCGGGACAGTTGCGTGAACTTGTTGAGGTACTCATTCACACTTCTCTGTCCTTGGCGGAGACCTTCAAATTCCTGTATCTTGAGCATCATTACACCAGCAGGGATGTAATGAGAGCGGAAACTCTCCTTGAACTCAGTCCAAGTGATTGTCTCCGGGTTGACATGGGCGTTGCATAGGGCATCCCACCAGTCAGCGGCAGCTCCCATAAGTTGGTGCAACGCAAAGAGAACTTTCTCTCGGTCATTGCATTGAACAATGCAAGCTTCTTCTCCATGGATTTCAACCAATCATTGGCCTCCATGGGATCACTAGCTTGAGCAAAGGTGGGTGGCCGAGTCCTCATGAACTCTCCCAGTCTGTTGTGAGCCGGCGGTGGTGGTGGCGGTGGTGCCAGAACAGGGTTGTTGTTGGCCTACAACTGACCCAAAGTTTGGATCATGGTTTGCATATACTGGTTTTGCATGGCCATCAACCTTTCCAGGTTGTTCTCGCCAGCTCCGGGGTAAACAGGAACTTCATCGTGGTCATCCTCTTAGTTGTCACGGATGTTCCTTCGGCCAGTATTTCCCCTCACCATCTGTGAGAGAGGACAAAGTAGAATAGGAGGTTAGAAGGTTAGGTAGTGTGACGCCCTCAATTCTATGGGAAACCACGAAACCGAGAACTAATGCATATGTGTGCCCAGGATGTTCATCACACATACACATATATTCCACAAACTGAATTCAAAATATATATAACCACGAATAACAAAGTTTGTTACAATATCTCATGAGTCTTGGACTCATGCTTACAGCAGAAATCTTTCTTTCTACGCAGCGGAAGTCTTTATTCTAATGCGGAAGCAATCTAACTAATGCGGAAGCAAATCTAAGCAGAAGTGGCTCTATCTGTACTCCCTCCACAGGCAAGGTTGAGAACAGATCACACGCCTTAATGCTCCACTTGGTCTTCATAGTAGTCTTCTCCTGCTGCTGATGATGAAATAATAATGCAAGTTTGAGTACAATGATGTACTCAGCAAGTGCGGGAAAAACACGATATGTAGCTCATAACAAGGTAGGTATAAAAAGGCTCATTTGCAGAAAAGTAGATTTATAAAACCATGATAAAACAGCAACTTAACTTTAGAAGAATATAATCCCAGCATGTATTAAATTACCAACATACCTCCATCACTTCCCATGTTCCACCTGAACATTAACCAACTTCATTCTTGCTCACGAATACCTCCTCGTATTCGCTACCATCTCACGAATACCTTCTCGTATTCGCTACCATCTTATCTCATAAACAACTTCATCTCACACCGAGACCAATCTCGTTGCCATGACTCAACAGTCATGCAACTATCTTATCACCAGGACTCAACAGTCCCAAAACCAAACCATAACCATAATCAATAACCATAACCAAGAACCATCCCAATAACAATCCCAACTAATCATGGCAGTTGGCCAGGCGCTCGTGACCGTAAGCTCGCCTATCATGATAGTTTTGGACTCTGCAGAGTTTGCACCTCTTTACCCACAAGTTTGTGATTTCGTCACCCGTCGGCGACTGTAGAACCTCCATTATACCAGTACACAACCATCGGTGTATGGTCAAGAGATCACAAAATAGCCTTTACAAAGGGGCTACTAGATGTATGGACTCACTAAGGTTTCACCGGCAGGCTAGAATCTCCAATTCTCCCACCCACGGGCCCCCTCTTGTGCCATGCAGTTCCCAGGGCAGTCCTCACTCGACTCCCATTCCCCGCGCCTTCCATAGTCCATAACACTCTAGCAACTTACCTAATTACTCAGCTAAGCCGCACGGATACTTGGCCTTGTGGTGGCACTATTATCCTGGCATGTGCATGCATGAACTGGTCCTTAGATCTACGGCAAATAAACCACCATCTCATGCTACCTCATTCACAAACCCAGACTTGGCTAGATCTCCCTCCGATCCATGTTCATTAATATCATCAGTTTCTCATATCATTACGAGTGCAGTTAGCTAAACACATCTATCTCGCTTCCCAATCCCATGGACTCAGCGAAGCATAAAGCAAAAATCATACCCGACTCATAAACTTCCCTGGCGACAAGGGTGGTTTTAACCAAAACTAGTAAACTCCTATAAAAGGGTTTTCCCATTATGTTTGACTCAGCACACACACCTTTTCGCAAAACAAAACAGTTTTACCCAAAACATAGGATCAATATGGTCAAGGAGCACTTGCCTTGTTCTTGCGGTTCCGGTTGTTCTTGGATCTCAAAACCTTGTTGCTGCAGCTCGTCGTAGACAGCTCCCTGAGCTTGTCCTGCTGTGTAGGATCACATGCATACAAGATTCACAGCAATCAATATCATGCACAAACCTTAAACTAGATGCGATGATGCATATGCATGCTATCCTATAATGCAGTTTTATTAGATTGGTTTGTACGTGTTCTTGCATGGCTTTCATGGACAGAGGTGTTCGGATCAAAGGTGGACGTGGTGATGATCTTGTCTTTAGATCAACCTGATCATCAAGTGATCTGTCCACGAGAAGGCTTCTGTTCGAAGGAACCAAAGAACAGATGCAAAGAAAACACAACGATGTCGTAAGGTGGTATTGGAGACCTACCTTACGTTCTTCTCGGTCTCGAGGTCCTCCTCAGATCGTTGGGTTTTCCTCCAGCGATCTTCCCTGCTGCACTCCGGCGATGGTTTACTCGGCGGGTTGGGACTAGGGCTCTAAGTCGTCGGCTCAGGAGTTTGAAAAGAAGTTTGTGGTTTCGGCCAGAGGTTCTGGGTTCTATTTATAATCGGGAAGAGAAGAGTCCTAATCTGATTGTATCCCGAATAAGAGTCCTGTTCAAATTTGTCGTTGAATCTTACAACTTATCTTTAGTTGATTTGGTGCGGTATCATTGTGGAATTCAGGTCGGTTTCTGTTCCGGTATTTCTACGCGTACAGAATCCAAAAACCGCTCCTAGAACTTGTTACCTCCTCGGTGATGAGCTCTGGAGGCTCCACGTGTCCATCGGGCCTGGTCTCTCCTTTTCCGCAGAGACGAGCTCCGGTGGTACCGCGTGTCAAGCGAGCAAGACTTTCCTCTTCTTCGGAGGTGAGCTTCGCGTACGCCACGTGTCAAGTAGCGCCAGACTTTCCTTTCTTCTCAGAGACGAGCTCCGAGGTTAACACGTGTCCAGCAGCGACGGACCTCCCGGAGATAAGCTCCGGTGGCGACACGTGTTCGATAGAACCGGACCTCTCGGAGGTGAGCTCCGAGATCGACACGTATCCCGTGCGACTGGTCCTCTGATTTCCATGGTGACTAGCTCCGAAGGTGACATGTGTCCTGCGGAAAATGCCTTTGCTTCTCCCGCAGAGGCTAGCTCAGGGCAACACGTGTCCCATAGGGTCGAACCTCTCCCCTTTTGCAGAGATGAGCCCCGAGCCTGCCACGTAGCCGTTTTATCGGCGGACCTCTCCCCACTTCGCAGGGATGAGCTCCGAACACGCCACGTGGCCAGCAGGCTGCGGAAGTTGTCTTCGGTGCTCTCTGTGAACTGGATTCGGCTCTTACTGGCTATCTATTTGATAATTTCTCTGTTCCTACTTCTTTTAAAATGTTTTTCTCTTCATGAAATATGAATATATGCAGAAATCAGAGATGAGGGTGTCACATGCGAGCACATACCAGGAAAATAGTGCCACCACAAGGCCAAATATGGGTGCGGCTTAGCTGACTAATTAGGTGTGTTGCTAGATTGTTATGGACCATTGGATGGCGCGCGGAATGGTTGTCGAGGAGGACTGCCCTGGGAACTGCATGGCACACGAGAGGGGGCCGTGGGTGGGAGAATGGAGATTTGAGTCTTCCGGCGAAACCTCAGTGGGTCCTTACATTCTAGTAGCTTCCTTTGTAAACTATTTTGTGATCTCTTGGCCATACAGTGACAGTTGTGTAGTGGCAGAATGGAGGTTATTTCTAGTCACCAACGGCTGAAGAAATCACGAACTTGTGAGTAATGTGGTGCCACCTCTACAGAGTGTAAAACTATCATGATAGTCGTGCTTCCGGTTACAAGCACCTGGTCATCTTCCATGATTAGAAGCAAAACTTGGGATTGTTATTCAGCTATGGTCGTTGGGATTGATTTTGGGACTGTTTTGAGTCATGACAATGAGTTTGGTTTCAATTCTATGAAAATGAGATGATCATGTGTACTTATGAGTATGAGATGAACTTGAGAAATATTATTGACTGGTTGAAGCATGATAAATGGTGAATTATGATGAAAGAATATAGTTGAATTACTTGATTACGTTGGGATTTAACTCACCTAGAGATAGTTGTTGTTTTTACCATGTTGGTGAAATAAAATTTGCTTGCTGCTATGAAACTCTTTATTCCCTACCTTGTTGTAAGCTACATGTCATACTTTTCCCGCACTTGCTGAGTATGACATGTACTCACGCTTGCATTCCCACATATACATCAGCTACAGGAGAAGAATACTTTGAGAATCAGGTGGAGTACTAGTCGTGCGCACTACCGTCAACATGCCTGTGGAGTCGGAGTGGAGCCCCATGGTTTTAGTCATTTTCTGCTATCGTTAGAGTCTTCTGCTGCAAGAATAAGTTAGATATTCATGAGTGAGACAATGAGTCAATGTAATAAAGTACTTAAACATTATTTGTATGTGGTTATATTCTGAATTCAGTTTGTGATAAAGCTGTGTATGTGTGATGAACATTCTGGGCACACATATTCATTCACTTGGTTCATTTTCGGAACCAGGTGTCACACAAATGGGTGAGAAACTATCGGGTAGGGAATCACGGTGCACCTACCTTGTCTTCGGTGAGACGTGTTTCGGCGGCTGAGAGGCTGCTCTGTTCATTTTAAGCTATTGGCGAACGGGTGCAAAATGTCGTATACGGGAAACACGGTGCATCCACGTGTCTTCGATGAGATGTGTTCCGGTAGATGAGAGGCTTCCCTAACACGTGTCATCAGTGAGACGTGTCCCGCGACGGCTGGTTCTTCCGAGCCGTGGCGAATGGGTGCAAAACTGTCAGGTGTGGTTGTTCTCACGCTCTGTGGACCTTCGGTTGCCGTCTTCACACCACATGGTGGGATGTTTTGGTTGTTCTCAAGCATGGTGGGATGTTTTGGCGGCTTAACCATTGTGGCTACGCTGGCACATGAGTTGTGATGGACATGTGGCTACCGGGAGGCCCCCCGTCATTGTGCGGCTGACTCCTGGTGCAATGTCCCATCAGTTGTAAAGGTTTCTCATACTTGTGCAGTTTGTGAGTGCTTGCATTCTGCTACCCATCCTATGGGAAGTGGACTGTCATACAAGTTGCCTTTGCCACATGCGTCCTTTTGGCGTATCGTGTTGGTTATATAGCGCTTACGGTGTTTCCTTGCTGTGCCGACCATCCGAGCCGTCATACCTTGCTTTCGCTCTTGGTTCCGGATGACGCTAACTGTAAAGGCTCGTGTCCCAACTGTGCCTCGTTCTGAGAAAAGTCCCTTTGGAAACATGACAGTTGGCCTGCCTACCATTGTTGTTAGACCCCGTGGTCTATCACCACCGGTAGCTGCAGTCAACTTGTCCGTGAGGACGTGCTACCTGGTTGATCCTGCCAGTCATATGCTTGTCTAAAAGCTTAAGCCATGCATGTGCAAGTATGAACTAATTCAAACTGTGAAACTGCGAATGGTTCATTAAATCAGTTATAGTTTGTTTGATGGTATGTGCTACTCGGATTATAGTCTGTTTGATGGTATGTGCTACTCGGATAACCGTAGTAACTCTAGAGCTAATACGTGCAACAAACCTCGACTTCTAAGAGGGGCACATTTATTAGATAAAAGGCCGACGGGCTCTGCTTGCTAATCCGGTGATTCATGATAACTCAATTGATCGCACGGCCTTAGTGCCGGTGACACATCATTCAAATTTATGCACTATCAACTTTTCATGGTAGGATAGGGGCCTACCATGGTGATGACAGGTGACGGAGAATTAGGGTTCGATTCCGGAGAGGGAGTCTGAGAAACGGCTACCACATCCAAGGAAGGCAGCAGACGCACAAATTACCGAATCCTGACATGGGGAGGTAGTGACCATAAATAACAATACCGGACTGGACCTTGGAGGAACACATTTTAGAAAGTGCAATTTCATAGTTTTGCACACGTGGATGGCCTCCTGGGTTGAAATCGGGAAAGTCCGAAAAAGTCACGAACTCGGGTCCCGGAAGGCCGAAAGGGACCTTAACAGAATATATGTTCAGACAGTGAAATTTGGCGGTTTTGCAAGCGTGGCTGGCCATCTCGGTCAAAATCAGAAAGTCATGAAAGTCGGTAAAACTCACGAACTGGGGGCCCAAGCGGCCGGATGGGACCTTGACGGAATACACGTTCGGACGGTGCAACTTGATGGTTTTGCATGCGGGGATGGCCAACTGGGTCCAAATCAGGAAGGTCGGGAAAGACGGTAAAACTTACGAACTCAGGTCCAGAGAGGCCAGACGGGACCTTGACAGAATACACGTTCAGATGGTGCAAATTGATGGTTTTGCACGCGCGGATGGCCATCTGGGTCAAAACCGGGAAAGTTGGTAAAACTCACAAACTCAGGCCCCGAGCGGCTGGACGGGATCTTGATGGAATACATGTTCGGAGAAGGTTTTGCGTGCGCGGATGGCCATGTGGGTCGAAATCGGGAAAGTCGGGAAAACTCACGAACTCGGGTCTCAGGAGGCCGGACGGGACCTTGACAGAATACACACTCGTACGGTGCAACTTGATGGTTTTGCAAGCACGGAAGGCCATCTTGATCGAAATCGAGAAAGTTGGGAAAACTCACGAACTCGGGTCCCGGGAGGTCAGACAGGACCTTGACGGAATACACGTTCGAATGGTGCAACTTGTTGGTTTTGCATGCGCGGATGGCCATCTGGGTCGAAATTGGCAAAGTTGGGAAAATAGGGAAAACTCACGAACTCGGGTCCCGAGAGGCCAGACAAGACCTTGACGAAATACACGTTGGGAAGGTGCAACTTGATGGTTTTGAATGCACGGATGGCCATTTGGGTCAAAATCGAGAAAGTCGGTAAAACACACGAACTCAGGTTCCAGGCGGCCGGACGGGACCTTGGTGGAATACAGGTTTAGACAGTGTATTTTGATGGTTTTGCAACCTTGTATGGCCATCTGGTTCGAAATCATGAAAGTCTGGAAGGTTGGGAAAACTAAAGAACGGGTCCTCGGATGCCGGACAGGACCTTGGTGGAATACATGTTCGGGCATTGCCATTTGATGTATTTTAACCCAGTAGGAGTCCTCCGGAAAAGAATCTCGGAAGTCCAGGGAACCCAAGTTGAAACTAGATAACCTACCCGTTTTGTAGGCTTGGTGCGGAAAAACCAGAAAAGTACCACTTTTGGGCTCCTCCCAAAGAGTGCGCTCAGCAGTCCCAAAAATCCCCCTACTCCTGGGAGGGGGTAGCTCTTAAGGTATATTAGGGGGAGGTGGTCTATCAGCTCGAAGCAAAGTAGGATGATGTCGGATATTGAAAGGGACCTTGATTACCTCCCCTTGCGGTGTACTGTGTGAGGGCCCGGTCCCGGTCGGGGCCGTGCCGCTTGCCGGGGAATCGCATTGGGTGGTGCCGTGCGATGGGGCACCCAAAAACACACATAATAAAGCATCATATTACATAAATCAACCGGAAGCTTACAAAGTGTAAATTTTACAAATACTTCTCAAAATAATCTACAGCGGAAGACTACTACAACTCACGTCTCATACCTATGCTAAGCAACAGAGAAGGTGTCCAGCCCATGGACCCTTCTCGCTAGCAACACCATCACAATAGCAGCGGCAGGGGTTGCCATGAGTTCACCTCTCGGAGAGTTCCGAGTCTCATCGGACACCCGTACGTATCAGCGTACAGTTATTACCTGCAAAACAACTTATGCAGTATCCGTGAGCACGAAGCTCAGCAAGACTTAACCGTCACCCTAGTCATGAAACTCTACATGCTGAAAATAGAGGGCTGAATTTAGAACTTTGCACAAAAGATGAAATTGAGCTAAAGGGGAAGTCCTTACTTCAAGTTTTAAGCAACTTTTATATCCCTTGCGTAATTTACATCGAGACTCCACAATCAAAAAATAAACGCTTCATCTCGATGTCACTTGCCCGAGGTGAAAGTAACTTTAGTGAGCTACCTAGACTCATACGGACCTTGCGCCATTAACGTCGGGACTCCACAATCAATCAAGAAACGCTTTGCCTCGACGCTACTAGCCCAAGGTGGAAAATAAATTTAGTGAAAGTGTTGATCATCCCTCATCTCCATTATGAGGATTACTCACGAAGCATTATTAAGGTTTTCCCAGTTTATTACTACGTCACGACGTAGAGAACATGTATGCTCGGTCCATTCCGCGAGCGACGGTGATTGCAATCAAAAACACCCGACTGACACGACACGTACGCCCGTACTCGACGTTGCACACAGCAACCATCACTGACGTCGTATGTGGCAACCTTCCACACAACACCCAAATGTCGAACCGGTCCTACCGACTGGGATTAAGTCTCACTACGGCAAACCCTCGTAGAGCCGACTTCTCTATCCTTTTAGCATCTGCATCAGACGGTGAGGTATGCCTCGACATCCAGTTAACATGTTACATCGATTTCCTGGGTCTCATATAGCCAGTATGCATCCGGTACACAACTCAAACTTATCCAACGGGCCGCACACGAGAACGGGCCTTAATCGACTCAGACATAGACTAGGTTCACAGGACCACGTCCTTGAGCCTTCCATCCACTGCCCGGTCTCCATTCCCAACTATGAGGATCAATTCCCAACTCTTCCGATTGACCCCCCTTAATCCCGGTTCACGAGTAGGAAACTTCCTACTCGAGTTATGCCTCTTTTAATCCACTTTTGTTAACTTGAGATCAGCAGTTATAAACAAGTGCTAACCTACTCTACATTATACTCCAGAGGTTTCTGGGTCAAGCATTTGGAGTGTCATACCTCCTAGACTTAATGCAATAAATAAAAGGCTAGACATTATAAAGTGAATACAAACAAAAACTTGTAAGTTTTTATGCAAACCGGGGCTTGCCTTTGTTTTGCAGGGTACTTATATATATGAAGTTCAGTTAGTGAAGACCACTTGGCTTGATCAATTGCTTTCCTCCTTCCTTGATCTCCACTCCGATGACTTCAAATACTTCACATAGATGCTACACGTTATGAATATGCATATGGATTTAATTGTAAAGATTTTACTAACAAGTTCTAATGACAAGTTTAAAATCTGAAACTCTGTTTAAGAATTTAAAATGACACTGGTGCTAGTGGTTTGGGTTTGGGTTAGAGTATTATGATCAAGTGATAAGTGGGGTTTCATCACTTGTGTGATACTCATCTAAATAGGTTGAACAGCACAGTGGTGATCCAGAGCTCCAATGGAGCTACAAATTTCCTGGTGAGTTCCTTGTCACAAGAAATTAATCTGGACCAACATTTAGAATTTTTCAATGAGTAGATCACTCAGAACAATTTCCTAAGCATTTAGGAAAAAGGAAATTAATTCTGAATAAACCTGCACCTTCATGCAAATTCAAGTGAACTAAAATCTCAAACATAGCTCAGGGAGCATGCATGAATTTCCCTAGAATTTTTGGAGCTAAGGATTTCCTAGAACTAAATTTCCAAGTTTTGGAAATTTTCTGAAGTTGTTTCTGTATTCAATTGAACACAGCAACTTCAAATCTGAATTGCCCTCACCAAATCAATTCCAAATGAGCTGAAACTTTTACAGGAGTTCACTAACATCCTATGGAATATTCTGGTAAATTTTGAGGACTTTTGGATCAACCAATTTCCCTCTACAATTCTTTTTGCTGAAAAGCTTTAAAGATTTTTCCAGAATTAAATAATGCGTTTCATACAAATTGGGTTGCATATTTGGATAGAGTTTTCCAACCTGAATCCAACCCAATTTGAATCACTAAATTTGGAGCTTGCTAGCAAAATTTATGAGGTTCTAAAGTTTGGGGAAAAATCTGAAATTGAACTCTGTTCTATTTTCCAATTTTCAGAGGCATAAGAAATTAACACCACATTTTGCCAAGCAAATGAGGTCCAATACCTCTGAAATTTTTACTGGAGTTCAAGTATTTTTGGAAGAATCTCCTGCCCAAATTTGGGAATTCTCCAATACACAGAACTCCTGGAAAATTCCTACAATATTTTCCTTATATGAAGTAATGAGCCAAATCCACGTATTTTCATAAATATTGGGCTGTACCCCTGGATACTACTGTTTGAGACAAATCCAACAAAATTTATTTGAAAATTTTTGGACACTCCTACACAAAGTTAGGGCTCTCTAAAGTTTGTACTAAAATGGGAAATTCTGGAAATGTTTAAAACCTGCCCGTGGATCCAGGGGGACCACGTGTCATTCGCTGGGGTAAGCCACACGGGGCCACTGATCTCTTCCCGTGCAGCCACAATAGATCCCCGAGCTGCAGCATATCAGAAACTTAAATCTCGGTCGCTGACACGAGGGATCCGCCAGGTCTTCTTCAATCTTCGGCCGCCCGCGCCCGCACGCCGCCAGGCTCGCCGGAGATGCGCTAAAACCCGACGTCCAGCCAGCTCCCGAGCTCTCCCTCTCCACTAGGGCCTAATTCCCCACGCTGAACACGATGGCACAACTTCCCCCGACCAGGTGTGGCTCTAACCATGCAGGCGACGGTGCGGCGGCTCGGATCACCTTTGGTGGCGTCGGCCGGCTAGCCTAGACCGCCAAAACATCGGTGGAAGGACCCTACAGCACCAGGGGATGCTCAGGAAGATCGACTTGGTGGAGAAACAGCCCGGAGATGGCTCTAACCTAGCTTTCACCGTCAGCCCGATTCTCCCTGCCTCGGTCACCGTTACAAAACCGTGAAATACCCAACCTACGTGCAGTCTCAAGCTAGGGATGTGAAGGGCTAATGATCGCCGACTACTGGCGGTCCTGTGTGCAAGATTTGACGACCTAAGAACGAGAATAGAGGTTGAATTTGAAGTTACCGTACCAGAAGGTCGATTTGTGCCCGTCGGAGAAACTTTCTCAAATTCGCGCTCGGTAATCCATGGCATGGCTTGAGCTTCGGAGGTGAGCATCACATGGTCCTAGCGCATCTGAGGATGCTCTTGCTCGGGCCTAAGAAGCTCTCTTTAGGGCTGTCCACGTGAGATCCCTCCGGCGGTTGCTCTCGGTGGCCGCGGAAACTCGGCGTGAGGAGGCTTAGCACCCTCAATGAAGGTTTGAGTATGTCGTGGAGGTTGCTAGGGTGCGGTTTTGCTGCTTATTCAAAGCTTGCACGCAAGCTTGGCAGTGGCTGAGCGATCGACAATGGTGGCGGCAGCCTCTGTCGAGCTCTTGCGCGCGGAGGAAGCAAACAGAACCGGCCTCGGGGTTGTGGGCAAGAACGCGGCTGAGGTGATAAGGAGGGGGGAGCAGCTCGCCAGCACAAGGGTCGCGAGGAGGAGGTGGCTCTGGCCTGCCCTGTGTCGCACGGCGAGAATGCCCGAGTTTTGTCTCGGTGGCGCGGTTACTTCGAGTGGAGGAGGAAAAACAGGGACCGGGCACTGCCAATGAAGATCTTTTGCACACCAAAATCCCTCAATGATGTGTGGGCCCAACTGTCCCCCTTATCCACTCAAATTTTCTCACAAATATCTCCTCATTTTGGGCAAATGCTGGAAATCAAATTGTGGGAAATTCCAATCTATATCGTGTTTGGATAATTTGGACAAGTTTCATCCAAACTCAAATGTATATTTGAGTTCATTGCAAATTTAAGTCCATTTGGAAATGGATAGCAAATATCTCCAAAAACTCATGAGACTTTGCCGGCCCCCTAATTTGGACCTAAGGAATTCAAATATGAAATCTGATCTTTGATTTGGCTGCTGCAAATGATATTTTTAACACGACAGTTTGAAAATCATTGTGTTACTCTCATTTGAATTTTTGAGTTGAACAATTTGTTCCAAAATCTGACTTTAGCTGTCTCACACATATGGGAACTTCCCACCTTGGTTTTAGATCCCTCTTGGGTTCCAAGTTTTCAAATAAAGATTTGAACTTGTGTAAAGAGAGCTCCCATGTATATTATCACATGTGAAAAAGTTTAAACAAGTCAAATTTTTTATACATAGGAAACCAACTTGGTGCAAACAAGAGTTTCTTTGTATTCATATTTTGGGACCTTTACATACTGCATCCATTGGATCTCATTGCTGGGATGATCCATGACTGCCAATCATACCGGCCTTGGGGACCTTCACTGAGATGAACAGATACGACAGTGCAACACAGATTTTGGCTTTAGGACACATTGTAATTATCCTTTTTGGGTGGATACATCATCCTGGTGCTAGATGACGTGGTTGTGCCATCCCCCGGGTGTGGGACGGGTCAGTGGCTGAATGTTACCGGTTCGTTTTCCTGTCGGGGTGGGCAGTGCCCACACCGGCTTCTCATGAGATTAGGGTGTTGTGGCCATACTTTTTAGTTAACTCCATCTACCCAATGCTTAAAGATCTGGTTGCACAGCCAACCATCGTAACGATGGGCTGGTGGCCTAACACCTGCTGGTTTATCACGCGATGGCATGAACGGGTACGGGTATCACGGTGCATCCACCGTATCTTTGGTAAGATGTGTTCTAGAGGCTGAGGTTGCTGGTCATGTCAAGCTGTTGAATTGGTGCAAGACTGTCGGAGACGGGAATCATGGTGCACCCACCGTGTCTTCGGTGAGACGTGTTCTGGCGGCTGTGAGTCTGCTGGTCATTTCAAGCTGTTGGCGAATGGGTAATACAGGAAACACGGTGCACCCACCGTGTCTTCGGTGAGACGTGTTTCTGCGGGTAAGCGGCTGATGGTCATTTCAAACTGTTGGCGAATGGGTGTGAAAATGTCGAATACGGGAAATGCGGTGTGCCCTGTTAGGTTACCCTAACACGTGTCATAGGTGAGACGTGTTCCGGCAACTGAAAGGCTGCTGGTTCCTCCGAGCCAAGGAGAATGGGTGCAAAACTGTCGGGTGTGGTTGTTCTCGCGCTCTGTGGACATTCGGTTGCCGTCTTCACAGCAGACCTGTCATGCTAAGCATGGTGGGATGCTCTGGCGGCTTAACCGTTGTGGCTACGCTGGCACATGAGTTGTGATGGACATGTGGCTGCTGGGAGGCCCCCCTGTTGTTGTGCGGCTGACTCCCGATGCAGTGTCCCTGCAGTTGTAAAGGTTTCTCATACTTGTGCCGTTTGTGAATGTAACACCCTCATATTCATTACCATGCATTGCATACATTTTTCATGTAGAGAAGCGTTTAAAAAGAAGAAGAAAATAAAGGAAAGAATATAGAAACAAACAAATAAATAAAGGATAATAAAAATAGGAAATAATAAAAGTAAATATAAAAGAAAAGGAAATAAAAATAAAAGTAAAAAATAAAAATAAAAGAAAAATAACCAAACCTGGCCGCTCCCAATTTTTTCCCAGATTCCCCTAATTTCCCCAAACCCCCCTAAAATTCCTCCCCATAACCCCCCTAAAATTCCCCCTAGGGAATTTTCCCCCACATTTTGGGGGAATTCTGGCCGCACCACCCTAAGGGGGAAAGCCCTAGCCGACCCCCCTCCCCTTGGCCGCACCACCCTAAGAGGGTAACCCTAGCCGCCCCCCTTTTCTTGTTCTTCGATTTTATTTTCCCCCAAATAATCTCAGCCCTTGGTGGAAAATAATTGGTTAAATCACAGCACCTAGCTCCCACCTCTTCTCAAATTAAATCTCAGTCCTTAGATAAATGAGTTGCTAAAATCCTAGCCCCCTTAGCTATTTTATCCCCCTTACAAATAACCCCCCCCCTAGCATCCACCCCCAGACCCATAATTCCTGGCTGTCGCCCCTCCTCTCTGCTGCCAAGCTTTGGCGCCGCCCTGCTGAGTTATGGCCGTCGTCGAAGCCCTGCCCCGCCTCGCCGTCGCCGGAGAAGAAGACCCCGACATTCTGCCCTAGCCGCGGCTCCATAATTCTCCAAATAAAAACCCCAGCTGCAGCCATTGCAAGGAAAAGGGTACAGCCGCAAGGAGGAGAGGAGGAAGAAGAGAGGTAGGTCCCCGTTACCCCTGTTACCACGTCACCGCTGTTGCTACGCACCCCGCGAGTAGAAATTTCTCCACCCCCGCGAGCAGAAATTTCTCCACACCGGCAAGCAGAAATTTCTGCACGTGGGTAGACCACGTTTCGGTTAAGTTTTGACGCTGGGATTGATCTACATCTTGAGTTAAGATCATAACCACGTCCACACTTAATTCCAGCAGCCTTGTTCATCATAAAACCCCATGAAAGCTTACTAAAACTTACATGAAAACGTGCAAACTGATCACTATAAACTGCACTATAGGAATTGCATTCATCTACCTCATTGCATCTTGAGTAAATCTTGTGCATGACAATTGATTGCTGTAATTTTTGTATGTACGTGGTCGGGAGTAGAAGGACACGCTCAAGAAGCCTTCTACGAGGAACTACAACACCAGGACTTCGAGACGCTTGAGCAACACGGACCGCGGGAGCAAGGCAAGTGCCCCTTGACCATATTGATCCTAAGTTTTCAAACTATTCTGCTTATGAAAACTGCATGCTCGTGTCAACTTGATGGGAAACCCTTTAGTAGGAGTTTACTAGTTTTGTTAACCATCCTTGTCGCCGGGAAAATTGTTGAGTCGGTATGGTCATTTTTCCATTTTGCTTCGCTTAACTTACGGGATACGGAAAAACTGAAATATAACTTGTTTAGCTACTGCACTCATAAAAAATAAAGATGAAGAGAACATGGTAATGTTAATGAGCATGGAATCGGGGAGATCTAGACAAGCTTGGTTCATGGATTTTGCTGAATGAGGTGGTGGTCTGCTTGCCGTAGATCTAAGGACCGGTTCATGCGATCACATGCCAGGAAAACAGTGCCACCACAAGGCCAAATATGGGTGCGGCTTAGGTGACTTATTTGGGGTTTCTAGCTTGTTATGGACCATTGGATGGTGTGGGAAATGAGAGTCAAGGACTGCCCTGGAAACTGGATGGCACATGAGGGGGGCTGTGGGTGGGAAAATGGAGATTCGAGCCTGCCGACGAAACCTCAGTGGGTTCGTACATTCTAGTAGCCCTTTTGTAAAGGCTATTTTATGATCTCTTGGCCATACACCGACGGTTGTGTAGTGGAAGAATAGAGATTTTCTCTAGTCGACGACGGGTGACAAAATCACGAACTTGTGGGTAAAGTGGTGTCACCTCCGCAGAGTGTAAAGTTATCATGATAGCCATGCTTTCGGATACAAGCACCTGGCCAACTTCCGTGATTAGAGGCAAAATTTGGGATGTTTATTCGGAATGGTTATGGTATTGTCATCGGGATTGATTTCGGGACTGGTTTAGTCATGTTTATGAGTTTGGTTTTGGTTATATGAACATGTGATGATCATGATCATTTATGAGTATGAGATGAACTTGGGAAGGAGTATTGGTTGGTTGAGACTTGATAAATGATGAATTATGATGGAGAGTTGATTATTTACTTGGTTATGTTGGGATTTAACTCACCTAGAGATAGTTGTTCTTATCATGATTGTGAAATAAAACTTGCTTGCTGCAATAAAACTATTTATTTCCTACCTTGTCTTAAGCTACATGTCATACTTTTCCCACACTTTCTGAGTACGACATGTACTCACCCTTGCATTCCCACATATAAATCAGCTACAGGAGAAGAATACTTCAAGAAACACGTGGAGTACTAGGCGTGCGCACTGACGTCAACATGCCTGTGGAGTTAAAGTTGGAGTCCATCGTCTTTAGTTATTTTCCACTGTGCTTAAATTATTCTGCTGCAGAATAAGTTATACATTCATGATTGAGTCATTGAGTTATTGTAAAGGTACTTAAACACTATTTGTATGTGGTTATATTCTGAAATTCAGTGTGTGAAGTACATGTGTATGTGTGATGAACATCCTGGGCACAGATGCGCATTCACTTAGTTCATTTTCGAAACCAGGTGTCACAAATTGGTATCAGAGCTACGTTGACCGTAGGACGCAAGCCTAGGTAGAATGGAAACTCTAAAACACATATGAACACCCCTCTAAACTTCTATTTTCTAAATTTGCTTGCTGCTGCACTTTACTTGTCAATTCAGCCTCCGCAAAGTGCTATTTTCAGCCCCTCTTTCTTCTTTTCTTGTGGACATCCATACCTCCTATTTTCTTGCTTCATAGCTTCTGAAATTTTGGAGTTATTTCCTTCTTCTCTAAATTTTCTTATGTCTTATTTATAGATGTCGGTCACTAGAAGTACAGCACACATGAGAACTCATCCACCACCACTCGGGAGCACACTTAACCCCATCAAGGTTTCCGATGGACCATATTGGGAGGAGGTAAAAATGAAAACCTCATGATGAAGATGAAGTCAACAGCTCTATACATGAGAAAGAGGATCCAAAAGAGGTGGAACCAATCGAAGACGACATGGAAGACGATCCACAAGAAGAACAACATTGGTACGCACCTCAGGAGGAATTTCACGCGGTCTTACACCCAGCGGAGCCTCATGAAACTATGTTGGAAGGAGATGAATCTGAAGACGAGCCACCACCTGCTGAGGCCGAGAATGAAGGTGATGAACGGGTCATCCGTTCTGCTCAGGAATTTTGCTCCAACAGGATGGAGGGAGGACACACATCCAGGGAGCTTAGAGAGTTCCTTGATTGCAGCAGCCTATACCCGGAGTTCCTCCTCAAAAAAGCCCCTCGTCTTGGACATGAAGAGTGGAAAGATGAAGTAACCATCCTATATAACGGTAGGGTTGTCATCTGACACTTCACACCCACATGGAGAGCTATAAGGGCAGAAGCTATTGATGATGCTGCACGGGATGCACTCACCGGACTGTGCTACGCTTTACGTTGACAGCTTGAGAACACTACATTTGAGCTGCAGCCGTATCGGAAGAGTGGTACAAGGGAGATCATTGGACCCCATGGAGGAGCTCTTTCCATCCCACAAGCTCAGATAAGTCTCAGAGGTTGCTCGTGGAGTTAGGAAACCGCTACGCAAGCGCACAAGAAGAGATCCGCTACCTCCACAAGATGTTGTGCTTGCTGGAAAAACAAGAGGAGACTCGTGCCAATGCGGGAACAAATGGAGCACCAGCGTCATCTACCCTAACATGGACAGCTGACACACCATGGTGCGCACCCATGTATGGACCATCCCCGTCACACGGCGAGATCAGCACCGTTCTCACGATTAAGTTTAGGTTCCCCATCGAATAAAGTTGTAATAAGAACGCTTAGATCGTAGTAGCTTGAATAAGAGTGGTGTGCTGAACTTTGGTGATGATTGCTTGTGTTTGTGTGCTTGGTGTGAGTTGTGGGACGCTTTGGTGAATGTCCACATCCACACATAGTAGAGATATGTGAGATGCTTCGGCACGTGTTCACATCCTCATATAGGCTGAATTAATAAAAGAAGTTGCTTAGTTCATACACCTTGATGCATATAGTTGGGGGATCAATCTGAATGTCTATTTCCTACTCTACTCTCTTGGCGAGGGAAAATTCCAACTGCCACCAAAGGAACGCTCGTGGTAATAACGAACCACATGAGGATGGCAATGTGGAGGTTCCTGAAAATGCCAACCTCGGTGCTGATGCAAGCAACCTTGAACGTTTGATAGCTATGCAGAACCAACTCATGCAAACTATGATACAAACGTTGGGACACCTGCAGGCCAACAACAATAACAATCCTAACCCCGTTCTGCACCCCCACCGTCGGCACCACCACCACCGCCAGCTTACAACAGATTGGGAGAATTCATGAGGACTAGGCCACCTACCTTTGCACAATCTAATGATCCTATGGAGGCTGATGATTGGCTGAAGTCTATGAAAAAGAAGCTCGTTATTGTTCAATGTAGTGATCGGGAGAAGTTCTCTTCGCATCACACCAGCTGATGGGGGCAGCCATTAATTGGTTGAACGCTCTTTGCAATGCTCATGCCAATCAGGAGACAATCACTTGGGTTGAATTCAAGGAGAGTTTCCGCTCTCACTATATCCCTAAAAGAGGCATGATGCTTAAAAGGCAGGAGTTTGAAGATCTCAGTCAAGGGAGGAAGACCGTAAATGAATATCTCAACAAGTTCACGCAGCTGTCAAGGTATGCTCCAGAGGACGTAAACTCTGATCACAGGAAGCAATACTTGTTCATGAGAGGGTTGAACAATGAAATTCAAGTCCACCTGCTCAACAATGATTATGCAAACTTCTAGAAACTTGTTGACAAAGCTATAGGGGTGGGAAGTAAGATCCGTGAGATCGAACAAGAGGGCAACAGAAAGATGTCGTATCAAGGACAGCCACAAGGAAGCAATGTACACCCCCGCTTCATGCCACCAGCTGCACCGTACTATGGCTCGTCTGCTTCTACTTTCCACCCTGCAAATCCACCTCGCTCTAATCAGGCACCGCAGTAATGCCCTGTTATGCAAGCACCTTGTTTGCCTATGCCTCCTTCGCCCCGTCCCAACATGGGCGCCTATGCTCAAAATCAGCCTCGCCCCAACCTTCCTGATGTTATGGGCAACAAGGCATGCTTTTCATGCGGAGAGGTGTGACACTTTGCAAATAAGTGCCCCAAGAAAGGCCTTGGACAGCTGAGCAATGCACCTAAGCAGAACCCACGGCCGAATGGAGGATCTATGCAAGGTAACCGTGGATAGCAGAATTATGCTCGTGGCAATGTGAATCACGTCTCCACTGAGGAAGCACAACAAGCTGAGGTTCCAGAGCATCGCATTCATTCATCTCATCCATGTATGTTACCAAGTATAACCTACCCATATTTCACATGAAACAAACTATGTTGGTTAATTGTTCCGGTGGAAATAAGGGAGGTAGACTTTCTCGCCAACCTTATCATCTTGGATTCCCAAGGGATTGATATATACTTGGAATGGATTGTTTAAGCAAGTACACGGAGTGATTCAATGTGCTGAGAGGATCGTGCAGTTGACGGGTGAGGACGGTATCCGTATCGAGTTCGAGGCAGCCCAACCTGCAACCGAGAAAGCAGTGCTGAACCACATCAAAGAAGTGAAGTTGGAAAGCATTGCGATGGTTTAAGAATATTCAGGTGTGTTTTCCGGAAGAATTGCCAGGTATGCCACCTGATCGGGATATCGAGTTTGCCATTGATTTAGTACCCGAAACTGCACCTATAGCTAAGAGGCCATATATTATGCCTGCCAATGAATTAGTGGAGCTCAAGAAACAAATTCAGGAGCAGCTAGATAAGGGTTTTATACGCCCAAGCTCGTCACCGTGGGGAGCCCCCGTGCTCTTCGTAGACAAGAAATATGAAACCCAAAGGATGTACGTGGACTATAGGTCTCTCAACAAAGTGACGATCAAGAATAAGTACCCGCTGCCCCGCATAGAGTACTTACTCGATCAAAAGAAAGGCGCCTGAATTTTCTGTAAGATTGAACTTCGGTCGGGATACTTTCAGGTGAAGATTAAACCCTCCGACATACCCAAGATGGCTTTTCGAACACGGTATGGGTCGTACGAATATACCGTCATGTCATTCAGGTTGACAAATGCACCCGCATACTTTATGTACCTTATAAATAAGGTCTTCATGGAGTACGTGGACAAGTTCATCGTGATATTCATCGACGACATCATGGTGTATTCAAAAAACGAGGAAGAACATGAGGAACACTTGAGATTGACATTGCAGAAACTGCGAGAGCATCGATTATATGTCAAGTTCAGCAAGTGTCAGTTTTAGCTAAACGAGATATCATTCTTAGGCCACATCATCTTTGAAGGAGGAGTATCGGTTGATCCCGGAAAAGTGAGGGATTTCTTGAAGTGGAACCAACCACAGAATGTGAAGGATATTCGGAGTTTCCTTGGGCGACTGGATACTACCGCCGGTTCATCAAGGATTTGTCCAAAATAGCGAAGCCTATGACTGAATTGCTGATGAAAGGGAAAACATTCCAGTGGACACAAGCATGTTAAGACAGCTTTGAGGAGTTAAAGAAGAGATTGACAACATCACCGGTCTTAATATTGTTGGACGTGAGCAAGAGCTTTGATATATATTGTGACGGTTCAAGACAAGGACTTGGATGTGTCCTTATGCAAGAAGGTCAAGTGGTAGCCTATGTGTCGAGGCAATTAAAGAAACATGAGCTGAATTACCATACGCATGATCTGGAACTTGCAGCCATAGTACACGCGTTGAAGATTTGGAGGCATTACATCCTTGGTCACCGATGTGAGATCTATACGGATCACAAAAGCCTCGGGTACATATTCACGTAAACGGATCTGAATTTGAGGCAACATCGATGGTTAGAGCTCATCAAGGATTATGATGTAGAAATCAACTATCACCCCGGAAAGGCTAATGTAATAGCGGATGCGTTGAGCCGAAAGGGAGCATGTCACCAACTCACGGTTCAGGAGCCGCCACCCAAGCTACGTAAGAAGTTTGAACAGTTACATCTCGGGTTCTTGAACGAGATGGAGGTGATAAAACTAAAGTCAACGCTGGAACAAGAGATACGAGCTGGACAAGCAACGGATGAAGAGATAATCAAGGAAAGAATCCGACAAGGGATAGAGAAGGATTTCAAAGAAGACAAGAATGGTACGCTTTGGTTAGAGAAAAGGATTTTGTGTGTCTAACGTGAAGCACATCCGCGACATGATACTAAAGGAGGCACATGACTCACCTTATTCCATATATCCCGGCTGTAGGAAGATGTATAAGGACGTGAAAACTTGCTATTGGTGGGATGGCATGAAAAGGGGCATTGCTGAATCACGTGCCAACGAGTGAAGGCTGAACATCAGAGACCCGCTGGATTATTGCAGTCACTGAAAGTACCTGGGTGGAAGTGGGAAGAAGTCGGTATGGATTTCATAGTCGGATTATCACGTACTCAGTCCAGCTATGATTCTATTTGGGTTATCGTGGACCGATTGACTAAATCAGCCCACTTTTACTGTTAGGACCAAGTACACCACGGCGCAATTAGACCATTAGCACGGGTGTACACCACACGGTGTGCTCTGCCATATATGGTGTTACTCCCATGAACTTCAGCCGCACCGGCATGCTGAACGCCGTATGGGAAATGAGCGCACGCTAGATGCATACGCTCGGTAGCCCGCATGAAATCCGGGCGCTCTGAGTGCGACCATTGCCTCCCGCGCATGTGAGGAAGGAAGCGGAGACGACGAGGACGACGGGAGCAAAGGCGGAGATGACGAGGACCGACTACACCGACGTCGGGAGCGATGGTGAGGTCAAAGACGGAGGCGGCGGCCGGGGGCGAAGGGGACAAAGAAGCGATCAGCGTGAAGACGAAGCCAACATGGGCGATGGGGGTGGTGCAACGACAGAGCCGACGATGCAGCACACGAAGGGGAGGTGAGGCAACGAGGCGGCACACAAATGAGACGGCAAGTCTGGCGAGGTGGCACACGGATGGGGAGGCGAGGCGGTCGCTCGGAGGAGGGAGACGAGGCAGCCAACACCGATGACCTCGCGCCTGGATCTGCCACGCCGTCTGCACGTGTCTAAAGGAAGAAGAAGAAGGCTTCGATTTTGGAAAGGAGGAGACAAAAGAGTAAAGAAGAGCAGACACGCTCGGTGGAGCCTTCTTGGAAATAAATAACATAGAGAAGGACAGAGACAGATGAAAAAATGGAAAAAATGAAAGAGAAGAAAAGGAAAGAAAAAGAGGAAAATAGAAAGAAAGGGGGTAAAAGGAAACAAAGAATTAGGAGAAAAGGAAATAAAAGAGAATGAAAGGAAGAGAGAAAAAAGAATCAAATGGAGCAAAAAGGAAATAGAAGATATTGAAAAAAAGAAAGGAGAGGGAAAAGGAGAAGCTTCTGGGATAAAGGAAAAAATAGAAATAAAGAGAGGGAAAAGAAAGAAAGAAAAGGAAATAAAGAGAGGAAGTTCCTCTACCCTTCACTTGATGATCTTCTCCAATATCCCTGATAACAATTTAATCATCACATATCAATCTATTCTCAAATGTGAGGGCCCGGTCCCGATCACGGGGCCGTGCCGCTCGCCCGGGAATCGTATTGGGTGGTGTTGTACGATGCGGCACCCAACAACACACATAATAAAGCATCATATTACATAAATCAAGCGGAAGCTTATAAAGTGTAAATTTTACAAATACTTCTCAAAATAATCTACAGCAGAAGACTGTTACAACTCACATCTCATACCTATGCTAAGCAGCAGAGGAGGTGTCTAGCCCGCGGACCCTTCTCGCTGGCAACACTATCACAATAGCAGTGGCAGGGGTTGCCATGAGTTCACCACTCGGAGAGTTCCGAGACTCATCGGACACCCGTACATCTCAGCGTACAGTTATTACCTGCAAAACAACTTATGCAGTATCTGTGAGCACGAAGCTCAGCAAGACTTAACCGTCACCCTAGTCATGAAGCTCTACATGCTGAAAATAGATGGCTGAATTTAGAAGTTTGCACAAAACATGAACTTGAGCTAAAGGAGAGTCCTTACTTCAAGTTTAAGCAACTTTTATAGCCCTCATGCAATTTACATCGAGACTCCACAATCAAACAAGAAACACTTTATCTCGATGTCACTTGCCCGAGGTGAAAGTAACTTTAGTGAGCTACCTTAGACTCATACAGACTTTGCGCCATTAACGTCGAAACTCCACAATCAAACAAGAAACACTTTGCCTCGACGCTACTAGCCCAAGGTTAGTGAAAGTGTTGATCATTCCTCATCTCCATTATGAGGATTACTCACGAAGCATATTAAATGTTTTCCCAGTTTATTACTACGTCACTACGTAGAGAACAAGTATGCTCGGTCCATTCCGCGAGCGACGGTGATTGCAATCAAAAACACCTGGCTGACACGACACGTACGCCCATACTCGACGTTGCACACAGCAACCGTCACTGACGTCGTACATGGCAACCTTTCACACGACACCCAAATGTCGAACCGGTCCCACTGACTGGGATTAAGTCTCACTACGGCAAACCCTCGTAGAGCCGACTTCTCTATCCTTTCAGCATCTGCATCAGACGGTGAGGTATGCCTCGACACCCATGTTAATGTAAAGGTCCCAAAATATGCATACAAAGAAACCCTTGTTTGCACAAGGTTGGTTTCACATGTATGAAAAATGAGACTTGTTAAAACTTTTTCCCCATGTGATAATACACATGAGAGCCTTCTTCACACAAGATCAAATATTTATTTGAAGACTTGAAACTCAAGAGGGGTCTAAAACCAAGTTAGGAAGTTTCCATAAGTGTGAGGAAGCCCAAGTCAGATTTTGAGAACAAATTGTTCCACTCAAAAGTTCAAATGAGAGTAACATAATGGTTTTCAAACTGTTGTATTAAAAATCTCATTTGCAGCAGCCAAATCAAAGAGCAGACTTCATATTTGAATTCCTTAGGTCCAAATTATGGGGTAGGCAAAGTCTCATGAATTTTTGAAGACATTTGCTATCCATTTTCCAAATGGACTTAAATTTGCAAGGAATTCAAATATACATTTGAATTTGGATGAAACTTGTCCAAATTATCCAAACACAATACAGGTTTGAATTCTCACCATTTGATTTCCAGCATTTGCCAAAGTGTGGAGATAATTGGTGCGAAAAATGAGAGGGGATAAGAAGGGACAGTGGGGCCCACATGTCATAGTGCCATTTAGACTTGCACACTAAGTTTCCTCTCTGTTCCTCACTCCACCGAGAGAGGCTCGCCGTGTGCCACCGCGGGAGCAGCCCGAAGCCACCTCCTGCTGATCTCCTTCGCGCTGGCAGCCGGGCAGTGTTTCACCCTCTCCTCAAACTGATCGGTTCCCCCACACAGCCGAGCCGAACGCTCTTTGCCTCCCCCTCCTCGTGAAAAACGCACTGAGCGTAGGCTCACCGCCGCACTCTCGAAAACAATCGCGAGAGAACCGGGAAAACATGTGCGCGCCTCCACCCTGAGCTGCTAAACGGCATCGCGAGTTCGGTGTCCATCTTCTCGATGCACCAGCAAGCCGAGTACCGTCGTTCCCAAGCTCTAGACTAGCCATCCGCGGTAGCCGAACCACAACCGGACGATGGTCGCACGTGGACAGCGCTGCAGGGAGCTTTTCATGCCCGAGCGAGAGCACCCTCGGACGCGCTAGGACCCTCTAGTGCTCACCTCCGAAGCTCAAGCTGTGACATGATCCACCGAGCGTGAATTTGGGAAAACTCCTCCGGCGGGCACAAACCGACCTTCCGGCACGGTAACTTTGAATTCGCCCTCTATCAGTGTCCTTAGCTCGTCAATTCTTGCACACAGGACCGCCACTAGTCGGCGATCATTAGCCCTTCGCAACCCTAGCTGGAAAAACGCACGTAGACCGCATAAATTCTAGGTTTTTCGAGCTCCAACGTGGAGGAGGTCTCGGGTGCACGGTGAAACGCCATTAGACGCCGGTCCCGAGTGGTTTTAAAGCTATGTCGGGCTTCCTCATGGTTCACTGGTGCTCTAGCGCCATTTCGCCGGACTTTTGGCGGGCTAGGTTAGCTGGCCGACGCCACCGAAGGTGAGCGGAGCCGCTGTGTCGTCGCAACGGAGGTTGGGGACCTTGACGGCTCGGGGAAGCTCCACCAAGTTTCTCAGCATGTGGAGTTAGGTCCTGGCGGCGAGCACGGGCTCGGGCAGAGGTCGGGAGAGCTGTTCCCGGCGAGCTCCGGTGACCTGGCAGCGCGCGCGCGAGGGGCGTCAGGAGGTTGAAGAAGGGCACTGGGTCCCAGCAGTCAGTGAGGGAAAAGATTTAAAGTCCGATCCTCTGTGGCTATTTGATCCGGATGACTGCGTGGCTGGGACGGTGTAGCCCGTGTGGTTTTGTTTCGTAGGGTGACACGTGGCCCAGGCCCAGCAGCAGACATTTAAACTTTTCTCTGTTTTCAGATTTCAGTTCAAAGTTTAAATAGCCACAACTTTGTGTAGGGATGTCCAAAAATTGTGAAATAAACTTTGTTGGATTCCTCTCAAAGAGTAGTATCCAGGGGTACAGCACAATGTTTATGAAAATCTCTGGTTTTGTCTCATTAATTCATATAAGGGAAATCTTGTAGGAATTTTTCCAGGAGTTCATTGTATTGGAAAATTCCCAAATTTAGGCAGGAGATTCTTCCAAACATACTTGGACTCCAGTAAAACTTTCAGACGCATTGGACCTCATTTGCTTGGCCAAATGTGGTGCTAATTTCTTATGTCTCTGAAAATTGGAAATAAATAGAACAGAGGGCAATTTCAGATTTTCCCAAACTTTAGAACCTCATAACTTTTGCTAGGAAGCTCCAACGTTGGTGATTCAAATTGGGTTGGATTCATATTGAATAGCTCTGTCCAAATATACAACCCAATTTGTATGAAACTCATTAATTCATTCTGGAAAATTCTTTAAACCTTTTCAGCAAAAGAATTTTAGAGGAAGTTTGGTTTACCCAAAAATCCTCAAATTTTGCCAGAATAATCTTTAGGATATTAGTGAATTGCTGTAAAAGTTTCAGCTCATTTGGAGTTTATTTTGGTAGGGTAATTCAGATTTAAAGTTGCTGTATCCAATTGAATACAGAAACATTTTCAGAGAATTTTCCAAAATTTGGAAATTCAGTTCTGGGTAAATCTTAGCTCCAAAAATTCTAGGAAAATTCATGCAAACTCTATGAACTATAGCTGAAATTGTAGTTCACTAAGTTTGGCATGAACATGGGTGTTATCTTAGAATTAATTCTTCCTTGCTTAATTGCTTAGAAAATTGTTCTGAACAAACCACTCAATAAAAAGTGCTAATTTTTGGTCCAGTGGACTTTCTTGGGACAGGGAACTCACATGAAAATTCTCAGCTCCATTGGAGCTCTGGATCACCCCTGTTCTGTTTAACCTCTTAAGGTGATCCATATAGAAGAGGGGGAAACCACTTAGCACTTAATCATGTGCTTAGATCCAAACCCAAACCATTAGCACCAGTGTCATTTTAAATTCTTAAACAGAGTTCCAGTTTAAAAACTTGTTATTAGAACTTGTAGCAAAGTCTTCACAATTAAACATATGTGCATATTCATTACGTGTAGCAGCTACGTGAAGAACTTGAAGTCATTGGAGTAGAGATCAAAGAAGGGAGGCAAGAGATCAAGCCAAGTGGTCTTCACTAACTGAGTTATATATATTAGTCAACTTCAAAATAAAGGCAAGCCCCGGTTTGCATCAAAACTTATAAGTTTTTATTTGTATTCACTTTATACGTCTAGCATTTTATTTATTGCATTAAGTCTAGGTGGTATGACACTCCAAATGCATGACCCAGAAAACCCTGGAGTATAATGTAGAGTAGGTTATAAATTGATCATAACTGCTGATCTCAAATTAACAAAAGTGGATTAAAAGAAGCAAAACGCGAGTGGGCAGTTTCCTACTCATGAAACGGGGTTAAGGGGGATCAATCGGAAGAGTTGGGAATTGATCCTCATAGTTGGGAATGGAGACCGGGCAGTGGATGGAAGGATCAAGGACGTGGTCCTGTGAACCTAGTCTATGTCTGAGTCGATTAAGGCCCGTTCTCGTGTGCGGCCCCGCTGGACAAGTTTGAGATGTGTACTGGATGCATACTGGCTATATGGGACCCAGGAAACCGATGTAACATGTTAACTGGGTGTCGAGGCATACCTCACCGTCTGATGCCGATGCTGAAAGGATAGAGAAGTCGGCTCTACGAGGGTTTGCCGTAGAGAGACTTAATCCCAGTTGGTGGGACCGGTTCGACATTTGGGTGTCGTGTGAAAGGTTTCCACGTACGACGTCAGTGATGGTTGCTGTGTGCAACGTCGTGTACGGGCGTACGTGTCGTGTCAGCCGGGTGTTTTTTATTGCAATCACCGTCGCTCGCGGTAGTGAGCATACTTGTACACTGAGTCGTGACGTAGTAATAAACTGGGATACGTTTAATATGCTTCGTGAGTAATCCTCATAATGGAGATGAGGAACAATCAACACTTCACTAAATTTAATTTCTTGTTTGATTGTGGAGTCTCGACGCTAATGGCGCAAGGTCCGTATGAGTCTAGGGTAGCTCACTAAAGTTACTTTCACCTCGGGCGAGTGACATCGAGATGAAGCGTTTCTTGTTTGATTATTGAGTCTCGATGTGAATTGCGTGAGGACTATAGAAGTTGCTTAAAACTTGAAGTAAGGACTCTCCTTTAGCTCAAGTTCCTCTTTTGTGCAAACTTCTATATTTGGCCCTCTATTTTCATCATGTAGAGTTTCATGACTAGGGAGACGGTTAAGTCTTGCTGAGTTTTGTGCTCACAGATACTGCATAAGTTGTTTTGCAGGTAATAATTGTACGCTGATATGTACGGGTGTCCGATGAGACTCGGAGTTCTCCGAGTGGTGAACTCATGGCAAACCCCTGCCACTGCTACCGTGATAGTGTTGCTAGCGGGAAAGGTCCGCGGGCTGGACACCTTCTCTGTTGCTTAGCATAGGTATGAGACGTGAGTTGTTTAGTCTTCCGCTGTAGATTATTTTGAGAAGTATTTGTAAAATTTACACTTTATAAGCTTCCGCTTGATTTATGTAATATGATGTTTTATTATGTGTGCTGTTGGGTGCCGCATCGCACGGCACCACCCAATGCGATTCTTGGGTGAGGTGCCCCGTCCCTGTGAACCGGGATTTCGGGCCCTCACAGTTAACATGTTACATCGGTTTCCTGGGTCCCATATAGCCAGTATGCATCCGGTACACAACTCAAACTTGTCCCACAGGGCCGCACACGAGAACGGGCCTTAATCGACTCAGACATAGACTAGGTTCACAGGACCATGTCCTTGAGCCTTCCATCCACTGCCTGGTCTCCATTCCCAACTATGAGGATCAATTCCCAACTCTTCCGATTGATCCCCCTTAATCCCGGTTCACGAGTAGGAAACTGTCTACTCGAGTTATGCCTCTTTTAATACACTTTTGTTAACTTGAGATCAGCAGTTATAATCAATTGATGATAACCTATTCTACATTGTACTCCAGGGTTTTCTGGGTCATGCATTTGAAGTGTCATACCATCTAGACCTAATGCAATAAACAAAATGCTAGACATTATAAAGTGAATACAAATAAAAACTTGTAAATTTTTTTATGCAAACCGGGACTTGCCTTTGTTTTGCAGGGGGCTTATATATATGAAGTTCAGTTAGTGAAAACCACTTGGCTTGATCAATTGTTTTCCTCCTTCCTTGATCTTCACTCCGATGACTTCAAATTCTCCATGTAGATACTACACGCAATGAATATGCATATAATGTTTGATTGTAAAACTTTTGCTAACAAGTACTAAAGACAAGTTTAAAACTGGAATTCTGTTTAAGAATTTAAAATGACAGTGGTGCTAGTGGTTTGGGTTAAAGTATTATGATCAAGTGATAAGTGGGGTTCATCACTTGGGTGGTGATCACCTAATGAAGTTGAACAGAACATTACTGATCCAGGGCTCCAATGGAGCTGGAAATTTTCTTGTGAGTTCCTTGTCACAAGAAAGTCATCTGGACCAAAATTTGGAAATTTTCAATGAATAGATCACTCAGAACAATTCCCTAAGCATTTAGGCAAAAAGCAATTAATTTTGAATAAACTTGCACCTTCATGCAAATTCAAGTGAACTACAATTTCAAACATAGCTCAGGGAGTATGTATGAATTTTCCTAGGATTTTTGGAGCTAAGAATTTCCTAGGACTGAATTTCCAAGTTTTGGGAATTCTCTAAAAATGTTTCTGTATTCAATTGAACACAGCAACTTCAAATCTGAATTGCCCTACTCAACTCAACTCCAAATGAGCTGAAACTTTTACAGGAGTTCACTAACATCCTAAAAGTATTCTGGCAAAATTTGAGGATTTTTGGATGAACCAAACTCCCCCAAAAATTCTTTTGCTGAAAAGCTTTAAAGAATTTTCCAGAATTCAATAATGAGTTTCATACAAATTGGGTTGCATATCTGGATAGAGCTATTCAATATGAATCCAACCCAATTTGCATCACTAAATTTGAAGCTTCCTAGCACAAGTTATGAGGTTCTAAAGTTTGGGGGAAAATCTGAAATTGAACTATGTCATATTTTTCAATTTTTAGAGACATAAGGAATTAATACCACATTTGGCCAAGCAAATGAGGTCCAATTCTTCTGAACTTTTTACTGGAGTACAAGAATTTTTGGAAGAATCACCTGCCCAAATTTGGGAATTTTCCAATACACAGAACTCCTGGAAAAATTCCTACAAGATTTTTCTTATATGAATTAATGAGCCAAATCCAGATATTTTCATAAACATTGGGCTGCACCCCTGGATACTACTCTTTGAGAGGAATTCAACAAATTTTATTTGACAATTTTTGGACATTCCTACAAAGTTAGGGCTCTCCAAAGTTTGAACTAAAATGGGAAATTCTGGAAATGTTTACAACCTGCCCATGGGTCCAGGGGGACCATGTGTCACTCGCTGGGGTACGCCACACGGGGCCACTGATCTCTTCCCGCGCAGCCACAATCGATCCCGCAGCCGCAGCAGATCAGAAACTTAAATCTCTGTCGCTGACACGCGGGACCCGCCGGGTCGTCTTCAACCTCCGGTCGCCCGCGCCCGCGCACCCCCGGGCTCGCCGGAGATGCGCTGAAACCCGACATCCAGCCAGCTCCTGAGCTCTCCCTTGCCGCTAGGGCCTAATTCCCCACGCTGAACCCGATGGCACAACTTCCCCCGACCGGGTGTGGCTCTAACCATGCCGGCGACGGTGCGGCGGCTCGGCTCACCTTCGGTGGCGTCGGGCGGCTAGCCTAGACCGCCAGAAGCTTGGTGAGACGGTGCTACAGCACCAGCGAGCCATGAGGAAGCTCGACATGGCTTCAGAACTGCTCGGGAACAATGGCAATTAGGGTTTCATCATGCATCCGAGACCTCCACGTTTGAGCTCGGAAAAGCTAGAATGTGTGCGGTCTACGTGCGTTTCCCTGCTAGGGTTGTGAAGAACAAATGATCGCCAACTACTGATGGTCCTGTGTGCAAAATTTGGGGACCTAAGAATGAGGATAGAGATTGAATTTGAGATTACCGTGCCGGGAGGTCGGTTTGTGCCCGCCGGAGGAAAATTCCCGAATTCGCTCTCGGTCGTCCACGGCATGCCTTGATCTTCGGAGGTGAGCACCACAGGGTCGTAGCGCGTCCGAGGGTACTCTTGCTCAGGCATGAGAAGCTCTCTGTAGGGCTTTCCACGTGAGACCCTTCCGGCGGTTGCTCTCGGTCGCCGTGGAAACTCGGCGTGAGGAGGCTTAGCACCCTCAGTGAAGGTTGCTAGGGTGCGGTTTTGCTGCTTATTCGAAGCTTGCACACGAGCTTGGTGGTGGCCGAGCAATCGACATGGTGGCGGCAGCCTCTGTCGAGCTTTTGTGCGAGGAGGAAGCGAATAGAACCAGGCCTCAGGGTTGTGGGCAAAAGAACGCGGCTGAGGTGATAAGGAGGGGAAACCAGCTCGCCAGCGCAAGGATTGCGAGGGGGAGGTGGCTCCGTCCTGCCCCTGTGTCGCACGGCGAGAAGGCCTATGTTTTTTCTCGGTGGCACGGTTACTTCGAGTGGAGGAGGAAAAATAGGGACTGGGCACTGCCAATGAAGATCTTTTGCACACCAAATTCCCTCAATGACATGTGGACCCCACTGTCCAACTTATCCCCTCAATTTTTTCTCACAAATATCTCCACACTTTGGCAAACAACTCCATTCAAACGTGGAAAAATATAATCTGAACGAAATTTGAAGAATTGGACAAGTTTCATCCAAATCCACATTTGAATTTGAATTCCTCTGCAATTATAAGTCCATTTGAAAAATAGGTAAGAAACATTTCCAAAAATTCATGAAACTTTGCCTACCCCCTAATTTGGACCCAAGGAATTCAAATATGAAATCTGATCTTTGATTTGGCTGCTGCAAATGAGACTTTTAACACAACAGTTTGAAAATCATTGTGTTACTTTCATTTGAATTTTTGAGTTGAACAATTTGTTCCAAAATCTGACTTTAGCTTCCTTACACATATGGGAATTTCCGACCTTAGTATTAGATCCCTCTTGGGTTCCAAGTCTTCAAATAAATATTTGAACTTGTGTGAAGAAAGCTCTCATGTGTGTCATCACATGTGGAAAAAAGTTTTAACAAGTCCCATTTTTCATACATGTGAAACCAACTTTGTGCAAACAAGAGTTTCTTCGTATTCATATTTTGGGACCTTTACATTAAACTTATATGCGAAGAAAGTTAGGAATGAGTTCACCTGCTGATTTATTAATCGTGCTCGTGCTCTTATCATTGGTCCTTGAGGTTCAATTGTGTATCCGCTTTTGTGATGTCATCATCATGATCCCCCTCTTGAATTGGAGTCGTCCTCGACTCAAGTTCGTCTTCTTTTTCTAAATATGGCCGCAAATCTGAAATGTTAAATGTGGTACTAACCGCGAAATCGGGAGGCAAATCAAGCTTATATGCATTAGCATTAATCTTTTTAATAATCCTAAAAGGACCAGCAGCACGTGACATAAGTTTAGATTTTCTTAAGTCAGGAAATTGCTCTTTTCTCAAATGTAACCACACCAAATTACCCGGTTCAAGTTTTACTTCCTTTCTACCTCTAGTACCTGCAATCATGTACTTCTCATTCATCCTTTCTATATTTTTCTTTGTATTTTTATGCATCTTAAGAATGAATTCAGATCGTTGTGTAGCATCCAAATTTAAAGTTTCAGAAGGAGGCAAAGGTAGTACAACAATAGGAGCACGGGGACTAAAACCATACACTACCTAGAATGGACTTACCTTCGTCGTGGAGTGAACGGATCTGTTGTAAACAAATTCTATATGTGGTAAACACTCCTCCGAAAACTTTAATTTGTTTTCAAGACAGCCCGCAACATAGTGGATAAAGTACGATTAACTACCTTAGTTTGTCCATCCGTTTATGGGTGACATGTAGTTGAAAACAGCAACTTGGTACCTAACTTATACCACAAGGTTCTTCAAAAATGACTTAAAAATTTTGCATCACAATCAGAAACAATGGTATTTGGCACATCATGTAAACGAACAATTTCAGTCATAAACAAATCAGCAATGTGTGAAGCATTATCGTTCTTATGACATAGTATAAAGTGCGCCATTTTAGAAAAGCCATTAACAACCACAAAAAATACTATCTATCCCCCTCTTAGTACTAGGCAATCCCAAAATAAAGTCCATAGAAATATCCTCCCAAGATGCACTAGAAACAGAAAGAGACATATAAGGACCATGTGGGTTAAGACGAGACTTAGCTTTATTGCAAGTAGTGCATCGTGACACGTAGCGCTCACATCATGCCTCATCTTCGACCAAAAGAAGTGTGTGGACGGCACGTCCTCAGTTTTCTTCACTCTAAAATGTCCCATCAAACCTCCTCCATGTGCTTCCTGCAAAAGCAATAGACGAGCGAAGCTAGCTGGAACGTATAGCTTGTTAGCCCGATATAGGAGACCATCTCGCAGCATATATTTATTCCATGTTCTTTCTTCTCTACAATTTTTCAAAAGCATCTTTTAAGTCCAAATTAGTAGGGTATAACGCTTTTATTGTTTCCAAACCAAAGATTTTGTGATCAAGTGGGGACAGCATGGTATATCGTCTAGATAATGCATCGGCAATGACATTTTCCTTCCCGTTAGTATGCTTCATGATGTATGGAAACGACTCTATAAACTCAATCCATTTAGCATGTCGTTTATTCAGATTAGTTTGACAATTAAGATACTTCAAAGATTCATGATCAGAATGTATGCCAAACTCCTTAGACCAAAGATAATGTTGTCAAGTTTGTAAAACTCGCACTAATACATACAATTCCTTATCATAAGTAGAATAATTCAGAGAAGGACCATGCAATTTTTCACTAAATAATGCAACGGGTTTACCTCCTTGTATGAGAACGCCTCCAATACCAATGCCGCTTGCATCGCATTCGAGCTCAAAGGTCTTGTCAAAATCAAGAAGTTGCAGCAATGGTGCTTGTGTAAGCTTTAATTTGAGAGTATCTGCTGTTTGCCCCTTTGAAACGGCACTCCTTTCTTTGTTAGCTCGTGGAGAGGTGCTGCAATGGTGTTGAAATCCCACACAAAGCGACGATAAAAACCTGCAAGACCAAGAAAACTACGCACCTTTGTGATGGTTGTTGGAGGGGCCAGCTAGTGATTGCAATAATTTTTGCCACATCCATCTCAATTCCCTGCGAGGAAACGACATAGCCAAGAAACGTTACTCGATTTATGTAAAAGACACACTTTTTGAGGTTACCATACAAACGTGCATCTCTCAACAGAAAAAATAGCACGTAAATGTAAGAGATGTTCGTCGTATGATTTGCTGTAAATGAGGATATCATCGTAGTAAACCACCATAATTTTTTCAATAAAAACACGTAAAACCTCGTTCATTAATCGCATAAAAGGGTTAGGTGCATTAGTTAAACCAAAAGGCATGACTAACCACTCATAAAGACCAAACTTGGTTTTAAATGCAGTTTTCTATTCATCTCCTAATGCTATTCTTATTTGGTGGTAACCACTACGTAAGTCAATTTTTGTAAAATTGATAGCACCACTCAGTTCATCAAGCATGCCATCTAAGCGAGGAATAGGATAACAATATCGAATGGTGATGTTATTAATCGCTCAACAATCAACACACATGCGCCAACGACCATCTTTCTTAGGAACCAAAAGAACAGAAACGGAATAAGGGCTAAGAATTTCACAAATGTACCCGCGGTCCAAGAGATCTTGAACTCGTCGCTGAATTTTCTTAGTCTCCTCCGGATTCACCCTGTACGCCGCATGATTTGGTAAACTTGCTCCCGAAATCAAGTCGATCTTGTGTTCAATTCCCCTCACAGGTGGCAGCCCAGAGGGTATCTCGGAGGGAAACACATCCTCAAACTCCTGTAAAAGGTTAGCAACAGCAGGGGCAATGCAATAGACAATTTATGAAGTGAAAACATGACTTCTTTGCATAGCTAAAGCATACCACATCACCTTAGCATAAAATAAATCAGCAAGATCAGATTTAGTTGTTTGCAATGAAGGTGACTTGTTGTTTTTCAGATTTTAGTTTTGTTGCTTTATCATCGTTAATTTTACTCTTCTCAAAACGCACAATTTCAGCAGGGGTTATTAGAAGCAAAATGATTTTCTTATCATTATGCATGAGAGTATATTTATTGGTTCTACCATGATGAATAGCATCCGCATCAAATGCCTAAGGACGACCCAATAAAAGAGAACAAGCATCCATAGGCACGACATCAAAATCAGCAAAATCATTGTAAGAACCAATCGAAATATGTACTCTTGCTGTTTGAGTTACCCAATCCTTACCGCTGTTGTCGAACCATTGAATGTGGTATCAATGAGGGTGTGCTCTTGTTGTCAATCCTAGTTTGTTGACGACATCCATGTTCACCAAGTTATTGCAGCTGTCTCCATCAATTATAGTGTGTACGCGACAATCCTTGACGACGAGGAACATGTGAAAGAGATTGTGTCGTTGTAGCTTGTCATTGGCCTACACTTTGGAACTCAAAGCAGGCTGCACAATGATGCTCCTATACTTCTCCGTCGCTGCTGTACCAAGTACCTCTTCGTCGGAGTATAGGTCATCATTTGTGCCTGCAATGTTAGTAGCAAGAGAATATTCATCTTCAACATCTGAATTACTATCATACATGCCATTGTTGCGTGCTATGTATGCTCGCCTGCTTGGGCAATCTTTGATCATGTGACCAAGTCTTTGACAGTGATGACACTTGATGTCAGAAGTCTGACTCGTAGAAGGTGTTGAAGACGTAGGCTTGAAAGGTGTCGTCTTGCCACTAACCTGCACACGAGGAGGCACAGCAGCAGGTGTTGATCGTTGGCTGCCATTGGATGGTGTAGTGGCTGCACGAAAACTCGAAGATGGTGCTGTTTTGGGTGGTGTAGACGTTAAACGTAGCGTGAAGGTGCTCGTTGTGCGATGTTGTTGTTGTTCGCGTCCCTGCAATTTTTTTCTGTCAATATAGCAAGCTGAAACAATCTGTTAACAATATCATATTCCTTGTAATCAACAATGTCCTGAATTTCACGTCTCAACCCCCAATAAAAACGAGCAATTTTCTCATTCATGTCCTCTACTACCCCACAGCGCAACATAACTTTCTGTAACTCTTGATAATACTCCTCTATGGACATGTTACCTTGGTCCAAGCGTTGCAATTTTTTCGAAGGTCACGTTGAAAAGGAGGAACAAATCGAACACGCATAGCATCTTTTAATCTCTCTTATGTTGGAGGATCAGTCCTAGTTTTAACAAGTTCATTCCACCATACAATAGCAAAATCCTTAAAATCACTAGTGGCTTGATGAGTCCTATGTTGTTCAGGAACAAGATGGACATTAAATTTTTGCTCTACTATCATCTCCCAATCAAGATAAGCCTCAACATCATAAGTACCATAAAAAGAGGGTATAGTAAATTTCAGTTTAGCAAAAGGATCATCAGGAGGGTGATTATAATTGTTATAACGACCATTGTAATTGTAATAATTATTACCTCCCACACCTCGACGCTGAAATGGACGTCGTGGATGGTCAACAAAGTCTTCCACGTCGAAAGCATCATCATATGGTGGTGTGTGATGAATCAAGGATGATCGGCACAAAGGTTTGTCACCTAAACTAGGGCTGGCGATGCGGGAGTTCACACAAGGAGGCTAGTTAGGGCAAACCGATGAACGTGGTGGATCGGCTTGTTGTTTAGGGATTGTGGAATAGGTGTCGAACAGTGAGAAAAAAGGGCGAAACACGATAACTATGACCCAAAACACAAAGCTAAACCAGCAACAGTACTCGACCACACGAATGCCAACTCAAAAAATGCAAACCGAAAAACAAAAACTACAGGCGGTATAAGCTAGGAAGCGGTAATTTTTTTTGTGGCTTTTTTGTGGACTCTTGGTATGAAAAAACCAAACTAATCTAATGGGAAACAAAGATACCTCACGGGCAATCTGGAAATCTGATACCAATTGATGAGAATGTTAGGCCCGATCTTCCGAAAGGTAGGTCGATTGAGGTGGGTTATCAACCGTGCAGCACACGCTTGACCTCGCCAAGAAGGTTAATCCCTACAAGTGCAACCGAGAACATGAGCAAGAACGTAGAAGACACGATATGAAAATCACAAAGTTGGGGTCTCACAAAAACTGTAGAACGGTGGTTGTTTATCTAAGCAAAACCCACCCATTGTGGCCGGCGGCTACAGTATTTAAAGGCTAGGGTTCTGTCAACAGGCCCTGAGACGCGTCCCTAATGGACTTATACAGGATACAAGGCCCAAAAGCCCAATATGATGGCGCAGCACTGGACAGAACTCTGGGATCGACTTGTTTCGACGATTCCCGATGACTATGGAGGAATTTTGGTATCGGACCTGAGCCATTGAAAAGTTCTCTCCTCAACTTTCCGTGCATATGTAGAACGTCGAAAACGGAGTCCCTATGCATTCTGGGCGTCCGTTTTAAGATGGAATTTTCCTGGATTCCGAGTTGAACTCGAGTCCGAGTTGTAAACTATCTCCATCAACTGTGCTACTGTCACGCCTTGCCCTCCTGTCTTGTCACCGTAATGGCGAACGGGTAGAGGACGAAGGCGAGCATAGTGTGCCATGATTCTGGAGAAGGCGCGAGCCTTAAATGTGAAGCCTGACAGCGCACTTCCTTCTTGACTTTGTCGACCCATGGCTCACGACGGATCATGGGGCACGTGGCGGCTCTAGAGCTCTTATCGACGGGTTTGGCGCCAGGAGACACGTGGCAGCTCCAGACCTTACCTCAGCGAGGAGGCTCGGCCCAGAGCTCATGGCACGTGTCAGCACCGGAGCTGTCCTCAGCGGGGAGGTGGCTCTGAGCCAGGGGACACGTGGCAGCTCCGGACCTCACCTCAACAGGGAGGCTCGGACCGGATCCCAGGGAACGTGTCAGCACCAGAGCTGTCCTCAGCAGGGAGGTGGCTCGGAGACAGGGGACACGTGGCAGCCCCGTACCTCACCTCAGCGGGGAGGCTCGGGCCGGAGCCCAGGCACATGTCAGCTCCGGTGTTGTCCTCAGCGAGGAGGCGGATCTGAGCCAGGGGACACATGGCAGCTCCAGACCTCACCTCAGTGGGGAGACTCAGACCGGAGCCCATGACACGCATCGGCTCCGGAGCTCAAGCGCACGTAGCAGCCCCAGGGCTGACCATGGGGGCAAGGGCACGTAGCTTCGCTAGGGCCCGCTTCAGCGGGGAGGTGGGCTCAGGCTATCTTTTACCCACTACGCAGGGGGTACCCGGTCTGCAGGGTACCGACAGAGTAATTTTCTTAATATTCAAGCCTACCGAATCCATAGAAATGCTACATATTTATACTAGGAACAACCCTTCTAGTTTAGAAAAGGAGCCTAAGTGCATGGGTTTAGATGAGCCAAAGAGCTTTCACCTTAAACTCTTGACCTTCTTGCAGTAAAATAGTCATTACTCTAAATGACACTCCGTTTGTTGCGTTAGAAACTAGACTTGATATGCTTTCACACCATGTGCCATATGCAGCAAGGGACGTGCCAGGTTGGTACAGAATTAAAACTGAAGTTGGAGCTCCTGTAGTGAAAAGTTTGGACAGCCCGAACCGTTTTGGTTCAGTATGGAAAGTGCGAACCGTTGTGTTTCTCTCTGGTTCTTGTCGTGTGTACCTAATCATCACCAAAGTAGAACTTTTATGTAGTATAAAATTCTCAATTATATGATTATCGATAATCATAAAAAAGGGCATACCCAGTGCAGACCCCACAACGTGTGGGAGCTTTCAGCACTGGGTATGCCCTTTTTTATGATTATCGAATTTGGACAGGAGTGACGTCACTTGTGGTTGCAACTTTTTGGCACGCCTTCTTGTCAAAGGGTCATGGTAAGTATGACTTGAAATATCTTGCATTTGTCTCATGTGTTGGATTACATGTATGGGTGGGACGTCCATATCATCCTTCCCCTCTTGAAAAGGAGTTGTCCTCGACTCTATTTTTTTATCACCCAAGAACGATGATAAATCGACAATATTGAAAGTTGGGCTGACACCATAGTCTCTTGGAATGTCAATTGTAAGCGTTGTCATTAATTTTGGTTAGAACTTTGAACAGTCCATCTGCTCTTAGCATCAACTTTCAGGAAAACACTCCTTGCGTAGGTGAACCCAAACCATGTCACCGGGTTCAAATGGCATCTTGCAATGTTTGTTGGTCTTCGAAGCAAAATAATGTACCTTTTCTCTAGCTCTTCTTTTGTCTTCTCATGTAACTCCTTGACATATTCAGCACGCTTGGAAGCATCCATGTTAGTTTGTACCCCCAAAGGTAATGGCAACAAATCGATCGGAGCAAGGGGTTTGAAGTCCTATACTATTTCAAATGGACACTTATTAGTGGTAGAGTGTACTGCCCTGTTAGATGCAAACTCAATATATGGTAAACATTCTTCCCACTCTCTTAAACTCTTGTTGATAAGTGATCGCAACAACGTTGAAAGTGTTCTATTCACCATCTCGGTTTGTCCATCTGTTTGAGGGTGGTATGTCATCGAAAGCAGAAGCTTCCTTCCAAGTTTTGCCCACAATGTCTTCCAAAAGTAGCTCAAAAATTTTGTATAACAGTCTGAAACAATCGTCTTAAGCATCCCATGTAATCTCACAACTTCCCTGAAAAACAAAGGGGCTATATGTGAAGCATCATCGCTCTTATGATATGGTATAAAATGTGTCATTTAAGAATCTCATAAGTTTTGTCTCTACAAAAATGACCCATCAGTCCACCAGCATGTGCTTCCTGCAATAGCAAAAGTCTAACAGAGAAATTTGGAATGCACAATTTGTTAGTTCTAAACAAAAATCCATCATGTACATTATTTTTCCCATCCTTTTCTGTCAAGACACTTTGAATATGATTCTGAAAATTCACGATCTGAAGGATATAACTCTTTTATACTATCTAGTCCAAGTAGTTTTACATCAAGTTGATTCAACAAAATATGTTTTCGGGATAAAGCATCAGCAACGAGGTTATCCTTACCTTTCTTGTGCTTAATAACATAAGGAAAAGTTTCAATAAATTCAACCCATTTTGCATGACGACGGTTTAGTTTAGCTTGACCTTTTAAATACTTCAAAGCTTTATGATCTGAGTGAATAATAAACTCCTTCGGCCATAAATAATGTGCCATGTCTCAAGACTCTTACCAAAACATATAACTCCTTGTCATACACGGAATAATTCAGTTGTGCTCCTCCAAGCTTTTCACTAAAATATGCAATAGGTCTTCCTTCTTGCATAAGCACTCCCCACTTGCATCACATTCAACCTCAAAAGTTTTGGTGAAGTCTGGCAATGCAAGCAGAGGGGCTTCAGAAGCTTTCTCTTGTGGTTCACCCCACTTGAACATAACTCCTTTTGTTTGTTAACTCATTGAGTGGAGCATCTATGGTGATGAAATTCATGACAAATCACCGATAAAAACTAGCAAGCCCACGGAAGCTTCTTACTTGACTTACATTCCCTGGAATTGACCACTCCTTGATTGCTTTTACCTTTGATTCATCAACCTGAATTCCTTGTCCAGAAACAACAAAACCTAGGAAAACAACTTGATCCGCACAAAACATGCACTTCTCAATGTTTGCATACAATTTTTCCTTTCTTAGAATATCCAATACTTGCTGAATGTGATCAAGATGTTCCTTCATTGTCTTGCTGAAAATTAAAATATCATCAAAGTAAACAACAACAAATTTTCCAATAAATGATCTCAACACATGGTTCATCAACCTCATGAAAGTACTAGGAGCATTAGTCAATCTGAAAGGCATTACTAACCATTTACACAATCCAAATTTTTGTTTTGAAAGCAATTTTCCATTTATCGCCGACTTTCATTCTTATTTGATGGTAATCACTTCGCAAATCAATTTTAGTAAAAATCATTGAACCACTCAATTCATCAAGCACATCATCTAACCTAAGAATAGGACGACAATGGCGAACAGTGATGTTATTAATCGCTCTACAATCTACGCGCATCCTCAAAGATCCATCTTTCTTAGGTGCTAAAATTACAGGAACAACACAAGGTGTTATGGCTTGTGCGTGGAGGGATATGGCGGCAGCAGCCCTAACTCGCCCTCCGTAGAGGCTCTGGGAATAAAGGGACTAATCTGCTTGCTTTATTTCTCAATAGGCTCTGCCTTATATAGCTGGAGCTCTCCCTATTACAATCCTACTAGGATCAGGACTCCTGATCCGGACTCTTAATTCTTATTGACTCAAACTCTGATTACAATTCTAATTATAGCAAGCAATATTATTAAGATCCAAGTAGGCTACTACTCGGCCACTTTGGCTGGAACTTCCCCCCTCTTACGGCTGTAGAACTTTCCAAAGAATGTGTCTACAACACTTCCTCCCTCCTGGCGAAACAGCTCGTCCTCGAGCTGGAATTCCGGATAATCGGCTTTGAAATTGTCCAACATTTCCCATGTAGCATCTGCAACAGTACCACCCTCCCATCGTACAAACATTTCCCAGGAATCCTTAGTTGGTCTTGCACGTACTATCCGAACAGGTTGAGGAACAGCTCTTCCTCTCACTATTGGTGGCATAGCCACTATGGCATTTGGAGGAATTCCATGAAATTTCTTTAGAAAGACGACATGGAAAACATCATGGATCTTTGATTTGGGCGGAAGCTTCAAACGGTATTAAACATCACCAATGCGTTCTACTACTTGATATGGGTCGTAGAACTTTGGTGCAATTTTAGAGGTTTGTGCCTCTATTATACCACTTGCAGCACAATGATGCAAACGTAGCCAAACCCATTCACCAACTTGAAATTCAATATCACGATGATGACTATCATTATGATGCTTCATATAATCTTGAGCTTGTCTGAGCCGTTCTCTAATGTCAGCAAGAAAGATGTCACGGTCCTGTAGTTGTCTATCCACAGCTACCACTCTAGCTGCACCAGCTTCATAAGGAATTATGGGAGGTGGTTCCCTGCCATATACTACTTGAAATGGTGTAGCCTTGAGTGCTGATTGGAATGATATAGTGTAGCAGAATTCTGCCCAAGGAAGCCACTTCAGCCAACTCCTTGGCCGGTCACCAACCAAGCAACGCAAATATACGCCCAATATTCTATTAGTAACCTCTGATTGCCCATCCGTTTGAGCATGGAATGCTGAACTGAGACGTAGCTGTACACCAGAGAGACGAAATAATTCCTCCCATGGCCTGGTAGTGAAGACAGGATCACGGTCACTAACAATGGATGAAGGGAAACCATATAATCTGACAATTTGACCAAAGAAGGCCTGTGCAACTGTCAATGCTGTGTAGGGGTGACCAAGAGCAATATAGTGGGCATACTTGGACAATCGATCAACCACTGTCAGGACCACTTATTTACCTCCTACCTTAGGAAACCCTTCCATAAAATACATGGCTATGTCAGACCAGATTGTGTGTGGTATATTAAGTGATTGTAAAAGACCCGCGGGATGTAAATGTTATGTTTTATTGCTCTGACAAACAACACAACTCTTGATATAATCCCTAACGAGCTTATTTGCTTGAGGGCAAAAGAATGTGGCACGAAGGCGCTGTAGTGTTTTTTGAATTCCTTCATGGGCTGAGTCATGAACTACTGCTAAAATCTGCAGCCATAAAGCTGAGGAAGGAGGCACAAAAATATGGCCATGGAACAATACTAAATCGTCAACTAAGGACCAACCAGCTACTGTACCAGCCTCAATTTCTGCATGCTTTGTGATGATCTCCTGCAATGATTCAGCTTCTTGGTGAAGCTGATGGTAAAGCTCGAAATCAGGTAGTGATATAGTGTGCACTTCCAAACTGTCTTCATCACGCCTAGAAAGAGCATCAGCTGCGGCACTGAATTTTCTGTAAAAGCCCAAGAAAAGGAACTTGCAAAAACTTTTCTTCACCTCACAACACCACAGTTCTTGTTGTGGATAGATGGTGAAAAAGTGGGAAGAGCAAGTAACCTCCATCAAAAGAGTGGATAGAGGGGAAACCTACACTTTCACAAAGTAGGAATTCTACACATATGATCACACATGAGAGGATGATTCAAAACTGTTGCATTCAAATTTATGATTGCAGCAGCTAAAACAAGGATCAAAGTGCATAATTGGATTCCTCAGGTACAAATTAGTGGGGAGGCAAAGTTTCAATAATTTTTGAAACAAGTTTGCTAACCATTTTTCCAAAAAGGATCCAAATGTGCAAAGAATTCAAATATACATTTGAATTTGGGGGAAATTTGCCCAACCATACAAATGTAGGTCAGTTTGAAACTTCAAACATTTGAATTCATCCCTTGCCAAATTTTGGAGATCTTTTGAGGGGTGGGGGAGCACTGACAAGTGGGACCCACTTGTCATTGGGGGAAAATAAACAATTGCAAAAGTCCTCAGTGAAGCACACGGTCGTTGATTGATTTCCTCCCACGCGAAGTAAACCGAGCCCCCGACGCCGCTGCGGGTGACACCGAGGAGCCGCCGGCAGCCACCTCCTCTGAAAATTTCGTGCGCTGGAGAGCTGTCTGGCATCCTTGCACCGCTGCTGCGCCGCTGTTATCCCACGGGACTGAAGAACGGCGCCTGTTCTTTCCCTTCGCGCAAGAAACCGCCGAGCTCGCCGCTCCCTCTGGGAAATCATCAGGAGCCAGCCAAACTGTGCCACAGCACCCTCCGACTTGCACAACAGAGCTACGCCCTCGTTCCTCACCTTCCCAGCGCGAGAGCTAGCAAGCTCCGTCAGTGTCCGAGCCCTGATTTCCGTTGTCCGCGGCAAGCTAAAACTAACCGGCGATCGGGCGCACGTGGGAAGCCTACACCAGGCCCTTTCATGCCCAAGCAGAGACGTCCCCGGACGTGCCGGTGAGCACTGCTGCTTCCACCCAAACCACAGGACCAACCGTGAACCACCGAGCAAGAATTTGGAGAAACTTCGCCGGCCACCACAGGACGACGTTCCGGTATGAGACCTCCGAATTCACTCCCTTCTCGTCGTCAGTTCACTAAACTGTGCTCACAGGAGCTAGACTCAACGGCGCCCAAGTTTGCTCTGCAACCCTAGCGTAGTTTTGGCTGTAGCCGGCGTATTTCCCGGTTTTCCAGCCGCGGTTATGGCGGGAAGGGTCGGGCTCACGGCGACGGCTAGGTTAGAGCTCTCCCCGAGCCTGGGCATGGCCTTGTCGACCTTCTCTGAGATTCCCCGGTGCTGTAGAGCCCTTCAACCGAGGTTTTGGTGGGCTGAGCTGGCCGGGTGGCATAACCGAAGGGAGTCCGAGCCACTGCACCGTCGCCGGCTAGGTTAGGGCCACCGCAACCGGAGCAGTCGGTACCATCGTGTTCAGCGCGCGAAAGTAGGCCCAGGCGGCGAGTTTCCGGCCGGGAGGCGGTCGGGAAGCCAAGTCCGGCGAGCTTCCGAGGTGTGCCGGCGAGGGGGCGGTGCGGGAAAAAAGGGCGGGCACGAGGAAGAAGACGAGCCGGCCGGGCCCGCTCGTCAGTCCCTCGAGGCACAGTGTGAGGATTTTCTGTTGCACCGGATCGGCTGTGAACACGCGGAAAACAGTCCTGTGGCCCCGTGTGGCGCAGCCGAGGTGGTGACACATGGGGGCCAGGCCCGCTGTCAGGAATTTGAACTTTTCCTGGTTAATTCGAATTCCAGAATTTCCCCAAACTTTAGAACCCCATAACTTTTGCTAGGAGGCTCCAAATTTAGTGATCCAAATTGGGTTGGATTCATCTTGCATAGATCTATCCAAATATGCAACTCAATTTGTATGAAACCTATTATTTAATTCTCGAAAATTCTTTAAACCTTTTCAGAAAAAGAATTTTAGAGGGAATTTGGTTCATCCAAAAATCCCCAAATTTTGCCAGAATGTTCCTTAGGATGTTGGTGAACCCTTGTAAAAGTTTCAGACCATTTGGAGTTGATTTGGTCAGAGCAATTAAAATGTGAAGGTGCTGTGTTCATTTGAATACAGAAACATTTTCAGAGAATTTCCAAAACTTTGAAATTCAGTTCTGAGCAAATCTTAGCTCCAAAAATGATAGGAAAATTCATGCAAACTCTATGAGCTATAATTGAAATTGTAGTCCACTAAGTTGGGCATGAACAGGGGTATTACCTCAGAATTAATTCTTCTTTGCTTATTTGCTAAGAGAATTATTCTGAGCAAACAACTCCATGAAAAGTGCTAGTGTTTGGTCCAGAGAGTTTTCTTGTGACAAGGAATTCACACAAAAATTCTCAGCTCCATTGGAGCTCTGGATAACCCCTGTCCTGTTTGACCACTTGAGGGATTAATATGGAAAAAGGGGGAAACCACTTAGAATTTAACCAGGGGGGTTAAGTCTAAGCCAAACCACTAAACCCCAGTTCCATTTTAAATTCTTAAACAGAGTTCCAGTTGTTAGAGGCTGGTTATTAGAACTAATAGCAAAAGCATTACAATAAACTCATATGCATATTCATTAACATGTAGTATTGTATTAAACGTGTAGCCATTGAAGAAGAGACTCCGGAAGTGCTGGACTTCCTCCTTCCGGAAGAAGAACTAATTCCTGACCAGCAGCAACAAGGTAAGCCCCGGTTTGCATTAACCTTTTTATAAGTTTTACTTTGTTTACATGAGTCATATGAAGTATGATTGTGCATTAGGTATAGGATGGATGGAACCCCACTTGCATGACCAAAATTTTTCCATAAGAGTGAGGGTAGTGTCTAAGATTTCGAGTAGACTGGCTATTCTTAATAATTCATAGGACTTCGGTACAAGTTGAGTAGTTGGAATCTACTCCCGAGATAGGCCGGGACACACGGGTTTGGTTCAAGTGACGGGAGATCACTTTAGTAATGAAAATGAGACTAGGCAGGGGCTAGGGCGCAGCAAGAGGAAGTCTTGTGTGCGCAGCCCTGTCCATGTCGATTGAGGACCGAGCCGTGTGCGGCTCTGCTGAACAAGTATTGAACGTACCGAAGGCATATCGGATATATGGGCCCCGATAAACCGATGTAGCCTAAACCTTCGGGCGTCGAGGCATAGCACACCGATTTATAGGTGTAGGTTGAGGGCAGCAAGGTGGAAATCTTCCAACGGGCATAGAGAGATGCTCCGTGTGGGGAACCTCCTGCTCGTTTCGGTGCGACCGGTTCGACGTTTGGGCTGTTGGGTGAAAGGTTGTCCCGTACGACATCGTGTGAGCGTGCTGTGCAGCTCCACGGGTGGGCGTACGTGACGTGCTCTTTGGGTTTCCCTGCAGGTGTATATCGAGTCGATTCGCCGTCCCTCGCGGTGACGAGTACCGCTTGTTCACTGCGTCGTAACGTAGACTAATGAATGAAATGTTATGATTCCATATTGCTGTTATGATATAATTGTATTGCTACATGTGTGCCACCAAATATTGCTCACTAAATTTCAGCTTCATGAACCGTTAACTTGTTGCTAAAAGATGAACTAAGGATGAACTTGTAGGCGTGTCCATTGCTGCAACATTGCTATCCTATGTCATGGTACACCTCATGTAGAGTTTCATGCTTAGGTGAGTCGGTTAAGCCTTGCTGAGCCTTCGTGCTCACGGTTGCTGCTTAAGTGTTTTTCAGGTGAGGAGCCACCCACGGACTCGGAGTACGAGTCCACCGGCGAGGGTTACCCTCCGTCGGGGACCACGGCTGAGTGGGAGCCGTACACGCCGCGCTGAGCTGGGACGTGCAGCTAGTGTGGGTTGCCCTAGGGCTGGGCAACCAACTTTTGCTAGATAGGCGGGCGTGAGTTGTACAAAAGAAACTTCCGCTGTGTAATAAAGACCCTAGTTTGTAACTGAGAAGTGTACTACTTTGTACATTCAGTTTGTTTTTCCCATGTAATATAATGTGTTCTTATGACGTGTGCTGTCGGGTGTCGCATCGCGCGGCACCACCCTCTGCGATCCTGGATGAGCGGATTCCGGTCCACCACAGCCTGGTATCAGAGCCGCATTGGGGATAGCACTGTACTTAAGGACTGCATTATGGGAAAACTTAGGTTTACGGTGAGGAATCGGTAGTTAGCCCATGTAAGGACTATACTAGCATAGTTACCTAAAGGGGCAAAGACTAACCTATGTGTTATAATTCTGAATTTGAATTCTGTAACGACGCACCTACGCTCTGGTAAGTATGGTAAGGAACGCCACCGAAAGCGGTTCAATTTCGGTTAGCTCTCCCTGACGAGGAACATGGTTCAGGGATTGATCTCACAGCTTGGTGTGAGACGTCAATATGAACCTCTTGGACTCTTCATGTCCCTGAGTTCATATGAAACGCTGATCCCTAGCGTGCATTAGGCAAGTAAGTGGAGACCCCATCTCGTGGTCAGTAACGCGAGAGTGTGTTCGTCTGGAAATAGCCCAGGAGGACATACGCAGCGCTTGCCATCGGCGTGCCCTGCAGGGCAGTAGGTGGTATCCGTTGGGTTGATAACATTCCCAACCGTGACGACCCGTTCATGATATACTCGGGTTCCCCATCGTGTGGTGTTGAAACACGATCACGTGCCTTGAGACGTGACTTAGCTCAAGGACGGCCGTATGACAATGATACGGGCGTTTGTATTTACTTTTAAATATGATCCTGCCTGAAATGAAACGAACCATTGAGTGCACCATTATTGTGTGGTATTCTGCAGGTACTAACCACATATGTATCCGTATAGCAAACGTGTGCGAGAGACCGTTTAGTGCCACACTTGCGACGTATATGCCGGTATAATCCCGGTTAGGATTTTCTTTTGTGAGGAACGTAGTACCGAGATATCATAGGCATATGCATGCAAAATAATGATAACAAGGAATTAAAATCTATAGGTTCAAAATTTAGGACCCTGGTTGGGTATAAGAATGGGATGGTGGAGCAGGATAGCCAAAGGGATGAAAAACAGAGTGCTCTGTTTTGGGCAGCAAGTTTGCTGATCTTCAACAGAGCATAACTCACAGTTATTTTAGCCCAGGGAGGTGTGGCATATAGTTCTGGAAAGGTATTGAAGTAATCTACAACTTTGTTGTAGACTTCCAGAGCTGAAACACAACTTAAGATGGCTTAAATCCCAGAGGAATGTAAACTGTCCAGAACCAGGACAGAGTTAAACACTCTCTGGACTGTTCTGTTTTTCAATGATAACTCCCAGCAGAAAAACCAAAAATTTTCATATGATACATCCTTAGAAAGGGTAGAAGATGTGTGACATCTTTGCAATTCAAAGTTTCTGAAATTTCAGCACAGAATTCAGTAGAAATCAAAATTGAAAACAGCAACTTCCAAGGGAGGTGCTGTGAAAATTCTTCCAGAAATTCTGCTGACTTTGAATTAGCATAACGTTTTAACCAAAGCTGATCTGGGGGCAAATGAATACTCGTTGGAAAGATACTGAAGTTAACTTTAACTTTGGTATTCAGCTTGAGTCATGAAAATGCCCAGAACCAGATCAAAACTTGGAATAGGTAGAAACTGGTCATTCTGACAGAAGAATGACAGTTGAGCTCATTGGAGAGGGTGTTGTACCCTAAGGGTGTTGTACCCTAAGGGTGGTGTACGTGATGACAATGCGATAGTAATGTCTCGTAGTGACCAAACCTAGTTACGGTGAGCTTCCAAAGGGGAGGTTCATCAAGTTGGATTAAACTAGCTTGTGTTTGGTCTGGTAATGGTGTAGCTTGTGCAAAGTTATTACATTATCTACATACGAGATGTATCGCATGTTTTTATTGTCATTATGTTGTTACGCCTATTGTTATTGGACTGCATGCAATCTGTTGCAGGACTGATGTTATTGTTGTATGGTTGCAGATGGTTAGCACTAGGACCACGCACGAGGTTGGTGGCTCTAGCCAAGGGGGAGGCGATGACTCCCAGCCACCGGCCTACGACAGCACCCCGCAGCAGCAGCCACCACCGCCGCCTCCGCTTACTCTAGCGGATGTGATTGCGGCACTGGTGGGTGGTCGTGAGGAGTATACCGATCTGCTCCACACGATCGTGCAGAATACGTCCCAGGCGGGGGGCGTCAAGACAGAGGGCCTCGTGAGCCCCGGGAAGTGTCGTACTCGGACTTCATGAGTACGCACCCTCCAGTGTTCACCGAAGCCGAAGAACCACTGGAGGCGGACAACTGGCTGCGGACCATCGATTCCAAGTTCGGGCTGCTCCAATGTACCTGTTCGCAGCGCAGCAACTCCACGGTGCCGTTGGTGTGTGGTGGGCGAACTATGTCGCCTCACGTCCGGCTGGCCATGCCGTGGAATGGCAAGAGTTCCAGGGGGCGTTCCGCGCCTACCATATTCCTCCCGGAATCATGAAGAGGAAGTTCCAAGAATTCTTGGAGCTGAAGCAGGGCGGGAGGAGTGCCCATGACTACTCCCGTGCCTTCAACCATCTGGCGCAATATGCGTCAGACTATATCTCCACAGAGGAGAAGAAGAGGGAGCATTTCTATCGGGGGTTACACCCCGAAATGAAGACGCACCTCGTTCAATGGAATCACGGCACTTTCAACGACCTAGTCAATGCCGCGATTATGCAAGAGGATGCTCAGCGGGAGTTGGCAGCTGAGCAGAGGAAGCACGGCGCTCCACCTAGCAGCGGTGGTGGCGCGCCCCAGAAGTACCGTATGGTGTATCGGACACCATCCGGGCAGCAGTGGCATCCACCGGCGCGACCTCAACGGTTCGGGGGACGTCCATTCCAGTCACCCTCGTTCCATCCGCCGATGCCACCACCAAGACAGCAGCAGCAGCAGCAGCAGCAGACGGTACCCCGGGCGTTTCCACCGCCACAACGCGCCCCGGGATTCCGTCCACCGATCAGCGGGGGACCGCCCCGTTTCACCTGCTTCACGTGTGGCCAGGCGGGCCACTTCGCGAAGGACTGTCCCCAGGGGCAGCAGAGCAGCGGGCAAGCCCAGTTTCAGGGCGGCGCTCGAGGCTGACCTCCGGTGAAGAAGGTTGGTCAGCGGACTGGAGGTGTCCGCAACCTCGACAATGAGGACGCCCCAGAGGGAGACAACATGCTGGCGGGTACGTTTACTCTCAACCATCAAGCCATCGTCATATTGTTTGATTCTGGTGCAACACACAGCTTTATAAGTGCATCCTATGTGGCTAAGCATCAAATGCAAGTCTTCCCAACCGACTGCACTTATATGATCTGCTCACCGGGAGGGAAGATTTCAGCTAATATGATGATTCCAAAGGCACCTCTGTGCTTAGGTGGGAAACTATATCCCACCACCTTGATAATCCTTATGGGGCAAAAGATTGATGCAATCTTAGGGATGTCATGGCTACAATACCATGGCGCTGTCCTAGAGACTCGGACACGGACGGTTCACTTAAATTCTCCATTCCACCGTCCGCATTCCATGGTGTTAGACACGCCAGTCCGGGAAGTCTTAGCAATTAATAATGCTGAAGCTCTCAAGTTAGAAGACATCCCCGTAGTCTGGGAGTATCCTGACGTGTTCCCGGATGATCTTCCGGGCATGCCACCTGAGCGGGACGTCGAGTTCAAGATTGAACTTGCACCCTGGACTACGCCCATATCACGGAGACCATACAAAATGGCTCCAAATGAGCTGGCTGAACTGAAAGAACAGCTCAATGATCTATTGAGCAAGGGTTTCATTAGGCCGAGTTCCTCGCCTTGGGGATGCTCGGCGCTGTTCGTGAAGAAGAAGGATGAAACCTTAAGGCTGTGTGTGGACTACCGGCCGCTCAACGCCGTCACCATCAAGAATAAGTACCCACTGCCCCGCATCGTCATATTGTTTGATCAACTTGTGGGTGCAAGTGTGTTCTCAAAGATGGACCTTCGCTCTGGATATCACCAGATAAAGATCCGGGCAGAGGATATTCTGAAGACGGCCTTTTTGACGAGATATGGATTATATGAGTATCTCGTCATGTCCTTTGGTCTCACAAATGCTCCAGCCCATTTCATGTATCTCATGAACTCGGTGTTCATGCCGGAGCTGGACAAGTTCGTGGTAGTGTTCATCGATGATATCTTGGTTTACTCCAAGACAGAAGCCGAACATGCCGAACACTTGCGGATCGTTCTTCAACGATTGTGAGACCACAAGCTCTACGCCAAGTTCAGTAAATGCGAGTTTTGGATCAGCCAAGTGCCATTCTTGGGACATATCATCTCAGCAGAAGGCATTGCGGTTGACCCAAGCAAAATAGAGCAAGTGCTGAAATGGAAAGCTCCCACTTCAGTCCATGAAGTCAGAAGCTTCCTCGGGTTAGCGGGATACTATCGGAGATTCATTCCAAGTTTCTCCAAGCTTGCTAAGCCGATGACAGAGTTACTGAAGAAAGGGACGAAATATGTTTGGAACACGGCGTGTGAAGGAGCATTCCAAACATTGGTGAAGCATCTCACCACAGCCCCGGTCTTAGCTCAGCCGGATACAACAAAGCCCTTCGACGTGTACTGTGACGCATCCGGTATTGGGCTCGGCTGCGTGCTGATGCAGGAAGGACGTGTGGTCGCCTATGGCTCACGCCAACTTCGGAACCATGAGCAGCATTATCCGACTCATGATCTTGAGCTTGCTGCCGTGGTGTTGGCGCTAAAAATGTAGAGGCACTATCACCTGGGGAACTTGGTGCATCTCTACACCGACCACAAGAGCTTGAAATATATTTTCACCCAGAAGGAGCTGAACATGAGGCAAAGGAGGTGGTTAGAACTGATTAAAGATTATGAAATTGAGATTCACTACCACCCCGGCAAGGCGAATGTGGTTGCCGACGCGCTGAGTCGGAAATCACATGCCCATCACCTCACCATTACCCCGGTTGAGGAGGAAGAACCGAGTTTATACTTGGTTCCTTATGGATCGCTTTACAACCTTGCCCTCATCCCTACTATTAGGGAGGACATCATTGCAGCTCAGAAAAATGACAAAGGCATGGCACATCTCCGGAGACGGATAGACAATGGAGAGATCAAGTGTTTCCGGAAGGATGATGAGGGGACGCTATGGTTTAATGACCGCATAGTCGTACCCCGAGATATGGAACTGAGGAAGAACATCCTTGATGAAGCTCACTTGTCTAAATACTCAATTCATCCAGGCAGCAACAAGATGTACCAAGATTTGAAACAGAAATTTTGGTGGACACGGATGAAACGGGAGGTAGCAAAGTACGTATCCGAGTGCGATACGTGCCGACGAGTGAAAGCTGATCACATGAAGAAGTCAGGGCTGTGCAACCCCTGAAGATCCCGGCATGGAAATGGGAAGATGTGAGCATGGATTTCATTGTGGGATTAGCCCTAACTGCCAACAAACATGATTCCATTTGGGTAATCATTGATAGGTTAACCAAGACGGCTCACTTCATCCCGGTGAATACACGTTACAATGCCGGCAAATATGCGGAGCTGTACATAGCGAAGATTCTGTGCCTATACGGGGTACCCAAGACCATCATCTCAGATCGAGGTGCTTTATTTGTATCTCGCTTTTGGGAGCAGCTACACGCTGCATTGGGTACTAAGTTGATCAGGAGCTCCGCCTATCACCCTCAAACAGATGGGCAAACAGAGAGGGTGAACCAAGTATTAGAAGACATATTGAGAGCATGTGCCATCCACCACGGTAGGAACTGGGATGATCACCTACCGTTGGCGGAATTCTCGTACAACAACGGCTATCAGGCGAGTATCAAGATGGCACCCTACGAAGCTCTCTACGGTGGCAAATGCCGCACCCCATTAAATTGGTGTGAGTCTGGTGAAAGGGTCACATTCGGGGTTGATGTGGTGAACGACGCCGAAGAGCGTGTTCGGGTGATTCAAGCTAACTTGAAGGCCGCTCAATCCCGGCAGAAGAGCTACGCTGATAAGAGGCGTAGACCGTTGCACTTTGACGTTGGGGAACACGTGTACCTCCGCGTGTCTCCGATGAAGGGCGTGCACCGGTTCAGTGTGAAGGGGAAGCTCGCTCCCCGTTTTATTGGACCCTACGCTATCATCGAGAAGTGCGGACCAGCGGCGTATCGATTGGAGCTATCGGCATCTCTGGCTGGTGTCCATGATGTTTTCCATGTTTCGCAACTGCGAAAATGTTTGAAGCATACAGCTGCTGTTCCTACTGAAGACATCGGCGAGTTGAAACCGGATTTAACATACGAGGAATATCCAGTGGAAATTCTTGATGAGAAAGCCCGAACCACGCGTAGCAGAACGTTGTGGTTCTACAAGATTCTTTGGAGCAACCACACCGCCGAAGAAGCGACGTGGGAGAGCGAGGAGTTCCTTCGCTCCAATTACCCGGAGTTCATGGCTTCTCAACACGGGTAAGTCCCTATTACATCGCTATCTCTTCTTTTATAATCTCGGGACGAGATTCTTTTAAGGGGGAGGGATGTAAAAGCCCAAGAAAAGGAACTTGCAAAAACTTTTCTTCACATCACAACACCACAGTTCTTGTTGTGGATAGATGGTGAAAAAGTGGGAAGAGCAAGTAACCTCCATCAAAAGAGTGGATAGAGGGGAAACCTACACTTTCACAAAGTAGGAATTCTACACATATGATCACACATGAGAGGGTGATTCAAAACTGTTGCATTCAAATTCATGATTGCAGCAGCTAAAACAAGGATCAAAGTGCATAATTGGATTCCTCAGGTCCAAATTAGTGGGGAGGCAAAGTTTCAATAATTTTTGAAACAAGTTTGCTAACCATTTTTCCAAAAAGGATCCAAATGTGCAAAGAATTCAAATATACATTTGAATTTGGGGGAAATTTGCCCAACCATACAAATGTAGGTCAGTTTGAAACTTCAAACATTTGAATTCATCCCTTGCCAAATTTTGGAGATCTTTTGAGGGGTGGGGGAGCACTGACAAGTGGGACCCACTTGTCATTGGGGGAAAATAAACAATTGCAAAAGTCCTCAGTGAAGCACACGGTCGTTGATTGATTTCCTCCCACGCAAAGTAAACCGAGCCCCCGACGCCGCTGCGGGTGACACCGAGGAGCCGCCGGCAGCCACCTCCTCTGAAAATTTCGTGCGCTGGAGAGCTGCCTGGCATCCTTGCACCGCTGCTGCGCCGCTGTTATCCCACGGGACTGAAGAACGGCGCCTGTTCTTTCCCTTCGCGCAAGAAACCGCCGAGCTCGCCGCTCCCTCTGGGAAATCATCGGGAGCCAGCCAAACTGTGCCACAGCACCCTCTGACTTGGACAACAGAGCTACGCCCTCATTCCTCACCTTCCCAGCACGAGAGCTAGCAAGCTCCGGCAGTGTCCGAGCCCTGATTTCCGTTGTCCGCGGCAAGCTAAAACTAACCGGCGATCGGGCGCACGTGGGCAGCCTACACCAGGCCCTTTCACGCTCATGCAGAGACGTCCCCGGACGCGCCGGTGAGCACTGCTGCTTCCGCCCAAACCACAGGACCAACCGTGAACCACCGAGCAAGAATTTGGAGAAACTTCGCCGGCGACCACAGGACGAAGTTCCGGTATGAGACCTCCGAATTCTCACTCCCTTCTCGTCGTCAGTTCACTAAACTGTGCTCACAGGAGCTAGACTCAACGGCGCCCAAGTTTGCTCTGCAACCCTAGCGTAGTTTTGGCTGTAGCCGGCGTATTTCCCGGTTTTCCAGCCGCGGTTATGGCAGGAAGGGTCGGGCTCACGGTGACGGCTAGGTTAGAGCTCTCCCCGAGCCCTGGCATGGCCTTGTCGACCTTCTCTGAGATTCCCCGGTGCTGTAGAGCCCTTCCACTGAGGTTTTGGCGGGCTGAGCTGGCCGGGTGGCATAACCAAAGGGAGTCCGAGCCACTGCACCGTCGCCGGCTAGGTTAGGGCCACCGCCGACCGGAGCAGTCAGTACCATCGTGTTCAGCACGCGGAAGTAGGCCCAGGCGGCGAGTTTCCGGCCGGGAGGCAGTCGGGAAGCCAAGTCCGGCGAGCTTCCGAGGTGTGCCGGCGAGGTGGCGGCGCGGGAAAAAAGGGCGGGCGCGAGGAAGAAGACGAGTCGGCCGGGCCCGCTCGTCAGTCCCTCGAGGCACAGTGTGAGGATTTTCTGTTGCACCGGATCGGCTGTGAACACGCGGAAAACAGTCCTGTGGCCCCGTGTGGCGCAGCCGAGGTGGTGACATGTGGGGGCCGGGCCCGCTGTCAGGAATTTGAACTTTTCCTGGTTAATTCGAATTCCAGAATTTCCCCAAACTTTAGAACCCCATAACTTTTGCTAGGAGGCTCCAAATTTAGTGATTCAAATTGAGTTGGATTCATCTTGCATAGCTCTATCCAAATATGCAACTCAATTTGTATGAAACCTATTATTTAATTCTGGAAAATACTTTAAAGCTTTTCAGTAAAAGAATTTTAGAGGGAATTTGGTTCATCCAAAAATCCCCAAATTTTGCCAGAATGTTCCTTAGGATGTTGGTGAACCCTTGTAAAAGTTTCAGACCATTTGGAGTTGATTTGGTCAGAGCAATTAAAATGTGAATGTGCTGTGTTCATTTGAATACAGAAACATTTTCAGAGAATTTCCAAAACTTGGAAATTCAGTTCTGAGCAAATCTTAGCTCCAAAAATGCTAGGAAAATTCATGCAAACTCTATGAGCTATAATTGAAATTTTAGTTCACTAAGTTGGGCATGAACAGGGGTATTACCTCAGAATTAAGTCTTCTTTGCTTATTTGCTAAGAGAATTATTCTGAGCAAACAACTCCATGAAAAGTGCTAGTGTTTGGTCCAGAGAGTTTTCTTGTGACAAGGAACTCACACAAAAATTCTCAGCTCCATTGGAGCTCTGGATCACCCCTGTCCTGTTTGACCACTTGAGGGATTAATATGGAAAAAGGGGGAAAACCACTTAGCATTTAACCAGGGGGATTAAGTCTAAACCAAACCACTAAACCCCAGTTCCATTTTAAATTCTTAAACAGAGTTCCAGTTGTTAGAGGCTGGTTATTAGAACTAATAGCAAAAGCATTACAATAAACTCATATGCATATTCATTAACATGTAGTATTGTATTAAACGTGTAGCCATTGAAGAAGAGACTCCGGAAGTGCTGGACTTCCTCCTTCCGGAAGAAGAACTAATTCCTGACCAGCAGCAACAAGGCAAGCCCCGGTTTGCATTAACCTTTTTATAAGTTTTACTTTGTTTACATGAGTCATATGAAGTATGATTGTGCATTAGGTACAGGATGGATGGAACCCCACTTGCATGACCAGAATTTTCCATAATAGTGAGGGTAGTGTCTAAGATCTCGAGTAGACTGGCTATGCTTAATAATTCATAGGACTTCGGTACAAGTCGAGTAGTTGGAATCTACTCGCGAGATAGGCCGGGACACACGGGTTTGGTTCGAGTGACGGGAGATCACTTTAGTAATGAAATTGAGACTAGGCAGGGGCTAGGGCGCAGCAAGAGGAAGTCTTGTGTGCGCAGCCCTGTCCATGTCGATTGAGGACCGAGCCGTGTGCGGCCCTGCTGAACAAGTATTGAACGTACCGAAGGCATATCGGATATATGGGCCCCGATAAACCGATGTAGCCTAAACCTCCGGGCGTCGAGGCATAGCACACCGATTTATAGGTATAGGTTGAGGGCAGCAAGGTGGAAATCTGCCAACGGGCATAGAGAGATGCTCCATGTGGGGAACCTCCTGCTCGTTTCGGTGCGACCGGTTCGACGTTTGGGCTGTTGGGTGAAAGGTTGTCCCGTACGACATCGAGTGAGCGTGCTGTGCAGCTCCATGGGTGGGCGTACGTGACGTGCTCTTTGGGTTTCCCTGCAGGTGTATATCGAGTCGATTCGCCGTCCCTCGCGGTGACGAGTACCGCTTGTTCACTGCGTCGTAACGTAGACTAATGAATGAAATGTTATGATTCCATATTGCTGTTATGATATAATTGTATTGCTACATGTGTGCCACCAAATATTGCTCACTAAATTTCAGCTTCATGAACCGTTAACTTGTTGCTAAAAGATGAACTAAGGATGAACTTGTAGACGTGTCCATTGCTGCAACATTGCTATCCTATGTCATGGTACACCTCATGTAGAGTTTCATGCTTAGGTGAGTCGGTTAAGCCTTGCTGAGCCTTCGTGCTCACGGTTGCTGCTTAAGTGTTTTTCAGGTGAGGAGCCACCCACGGACTCGGAGTACGAGTCCACCGGCGAGGGTTACCCTCCGTCGGGGACCACGGCTGAGTGGGAGCCGTACACGCCGCGCTGAGCTGGGACGTGCAGCTAGTGTGGGTTGCCCTAGGGCTGGGAACCAACTTTTGCTAGATAGGCGGGCGTGAGTTGTACAAAAGAAACTTCCGCTGTGTAATAAAGACCCTAGTTTGTAACTGAGAAGTGTACTACTTTGTACATTCAATTTGTTTTTCCCATGTAATATAATGTGTTCTTATGACATGTGCTGTCGAGTGTCGCATCGCGCGGCACCACCCTCTGCGATCCTGGACGAGCGGATTCCGGTCCGCCACATTTTCCAGGGCGAAATTCTATTGTAAAATCATAACCAAACAACAATAATTGTAGACAGGCGCTGATCAAGAAGATATTTCAGGCTATAATGGTCAGTACAGACAATGAATGGACAAGTCCATGTTTCACAGGCTTAACCAGTTCAATGAGCTCTCTTTCGTAAGCAGCGAGTTTGGCATGATGTGGAGCTATACCTCGACTGAAGAAAGCAATAGAACCATCACCTTGGTTAAGAATTGCACCAAAACCTGAGCCTGATGCATCACAATCAACAGTAAATGACTTACTGAAATCAGGTAATTGAAGAATAGGGGCTGTAGTTAGAGCCTGTTTCAGTTTTTTAAAAGCTTCTTCTGCCTCCACAGACCACTTGAATGCCTCCCGTTTTAACAACTGAGTTAGTGGTGTAGCAATGACACCATAATTTTGTATGAAGCGCCGATAATATCCCTTGAGACCCAGAAATCCTCGTACAGCGTGAACTGACCTTGGTTGTGGCCAAACTTGGACAACTACCACCTTCTCATCATCCATGGCAACACCCTCTTTGGATATAACGTGGCCCAGATAATTAACTGATGGAGTTCCAAAAATACACTTGGACTGTTTTAGCGCAAGAGCATGCTTGCGCAGTAGCTAAAACACAGCTCTTACGTGTTGCAAATGTTCTATCTATGAAGAGCTGTAGATGGGAATGTCATCAAAGAAAACCAGGACAAAACGACAGATAAATGGTTTCAGCATATCATTCATCAAAGCTTGAAAAGTAGCAGTGCATTTGTAAGACCGAACGGCATCACCAAAAATTCAAAGTGTCCATGGTGACTGTGGAATGTTGTTTTGGCCACATCGTCGGGAAACATGAGGACCTGATGATACCCACTACGAAGATCCAACTTAGTGAAAAATTTGGCACCTTTAAGCTCATCCAACAATTCCTCCACTACAGGTATAGGAAACTTATCCTTTAATGTTTTTGCGTTAAGGCCCGGTAATCAACACAAAAGCGCCATGAATTGTCTCTTTTCTTCACGAGGAGCATCGATGAAGAAAAGGGAGAAGTGCTAGGACGAATAATACCTTAATCCAATATCTCTTCGCATTGCCTTTCGATTTCATCTTTGAGCATTTGAGGTAGCGATATGGCCTCACCGAGATTGGAGTTGTTGCTGGATGCAAGTGAATGTGATGATCTTGAAGCCGACGAGGCGGAGGCCTTTTTGGAGGCACAAAAAGATCAGCAAATTCTCCTAGCAGTAGCTTCATTACGTTAGTCGTTGCCAATGAGCTTAATTGATTATTATGCTCTGCTGCTGAACCTTGCCACTTGACACGGTGATCTTGGCGCCAGAAATTCATAGTCAGTCGCTCAAAATCCCAAAGGACAGGTCCCAGCTCGCACAACCACTGGACACCTAGGACTGCCTCATGGCCCCCCAAGGGAATAACATAGAAATCAATTGTAAAGGGTTCAGACCCAATAATAATTGGAACATCAGCGCAAACACCAGAACATGCTACCCGATCTCCGTTATCAACACCAATAGATGACCTAGGACGGGGACTAGGAGTGAGACCCAGCCTGTGCACAGTTTCTTCATCAAGAAATGAGTGAGTCGAGCTTGAATCGACCAGGGCTGAAAGAGAGTGATGCCCAAATGAGACTGGGAGCTTCATTGTGGTTGTTGTGGTAACACCAGTAAGAGCAAATAACAAAACTTCAGGCTCATCCTCACTTACGTCCTCAACAGCAACATCGGTTCCAAGTTCCAGTAGGTATATGCCCTTCATAGTACACTTGTTAATGTGATCCTTGGAGAATTTTTCAGGACAGTTGAAACATAGGTTGTTGAGACGTCGATGGGCCATCTCCTCAGGTGTCAATCTTACAAAACATGTGCCTGGACGCGGCCATGGCATGGTTGGTGGTTCTGTTGGAGTTTTGGGGTTTGCAGGAGCTGGAAACTGCTTGGTTGATGGGGCCACTGGTGGTGGCGCTAGTGTAGGGCGCGCCAACGGAGGACGAACATTGCTGCAAAGCTGTGGATATGTCGTGTTCATGTCACACTCAATTTCCAATTGTTTTTCATACGCTCTGGCCAATTCCATGGCTTCTGTGAGTCCCGCTGGTCGTTGCAATTCCACATCGGTACGCAATGGGTTGCCAAGTCCAGCCATGAAGATATCACGCTGCTGGTTTCGGTGACATCCTCGCACCTAGCTAGCAATGTGAGGAATTGTTCCTGATATTCAGACACTGAGCCTGTGTGCCTTAACTGCATCAACTCACCAAAGGGGTTGGATTGAATTGGAGGTCCAAATCGGCGGTTGATTGCAGCCTCAAACTGAGTCCAAGTTGGAACACCCTTGTTCCTCTCAAGGTTGTAATACCATTGCTGGGCAGATCCATCGAGGTAGAAAGAGGCCAACCAAACTTTTTCATCCTCTTCCGGTCGCTGTGCACGGAAGTACTGTTTGCACTTGCTAAGCCATGGTAGCGGATCCGTTGATCCATCATAGTGTGGAAATTGCAGTTTATGGGTGATTGCAGTGGGCTTGCCAATAGATATCGATGGCTCGCATTGCTCTCTGCCCGCCAAGCCCGTTTGTTCAATTTCCTCTGATTGCAATTTGTTGACAACCACCGTTAAAGAAGCATACTGAGTTTTGATCTACTTGATCTCATCAGAAGTCTGTTGCAAAGATTTGAGTAGCAGGTCCAGCTTCTCGTCTAAATTTTTAGACTTGCTTGTCTCCATTGGTTGTAGAGGAGTCTACGCAGGTTCTGGCAGCAATAATCCGATGTCTTCTGAGCTTGGTGCCGGCAGAAGATGAGGGTAAACAGGGCAAGATCAAAAATGCAGGTTCTGGCAGCAACAATCTGATGACTTCTGAGCTTGGTGCCGGCGGAAGATGAGGGCGAACAGGGGCAGGATCAGCAGGAATCTGATACCAGATGTTATGGCTTGTGCGTGGACAGATATGGCGGCAGCAGCGCTGACCCGCCCTCCGTAGAGGCTCTGAGAATAAAGGGATTAATCTGCTTGCTTTATTTCTCAATAGGCTCTGCCTTATATAGATGGAGCTCTCCCTATTACAATCCTACTAGGATCAGGACTCCTGATCCAGACTCTTATTTCTTATTGACTCAAACTCTGATTATAATTCCTACTAGGATCAGGACTTCTTATTGACTCAAACTATGATTACAATTCTAATTATAGCAAGCAATATTATTAAGATCCGAGTAGGATACTACTTGGACACTTTGGCTGAAACTTTCCCCTTCTTACGGCTGTAGAACTTTCCAAAGAATGTGTCTACAACACAAAGACTTAAACTTTCACGCACATATCTTTTATCTAAAAGTGCTTGCACTTGCCTTTGTGCTCCTGGAATAAGATCAATTTGATCCTCGATGCCGCGTAAAGGAGGTAGTCCAACTGATGTTTCCTCCGAAAAAAACATCATGGTATTCCTGCAAAATATGAGCAACAACACTAGGAACAGAGATCAACTCATTAGCTGAAAGCAAGGTGTCTTTGTACACAAGTACAACAAAAACTTGGTTTGGGTTATTCCTCACATCTCTCATTTCAGATTTGGTGACTATTTTGACTAAGTTATGTTCCTGATCCTTGGTTTTGTCTCACATTTAGCTTGTGGCTCTCACTCACGACTTTGTGTAGGGCACTCATTTTCTTTCCCCACTTTTCTTTTCCACTCTGAACCTTCACTTCTGAGCTCTTTTGCAAATATTCCGCATGGATTTGTTGCGGCGACATTGCCTTCAGTATCATTCCTTTCCTCTCCACTTGATTGTGTACTAATTTGAACAACCACTATGTAGATATGAGCGATCATATTGCTAAGGTTGTAACACCATCAAATTTACTACCATGTATTGCATCCATTTTTCATGTAGAGAAGCATTTAAAAAGAAGAAGAAAATAAAGGAGGGAATATAGAAACAAATAAAATAATAAAAGAAAATAAAAATTAGAAATAATGAAAATAAATAGAAAAGAAAAATAAACAAAATGAAAATGAAAATGAAAAAAATAAAAAATAGCCAAATCTGGCCGCACCCAATTTTTCCCCAATCCCCCCCCCCAATTTCCTTAATTTCCCCCAAAAACCCCCTAGATTGCCCCTAATTTCCTCTAAAATTTCCCTAGGGAATTTTCCCCCACATTTGGGGGGGGGGGGGGGGGGGATTTTCCCCAAATTGGCTGCACCACCTAGGGGGGGACTCTAGCCACCGCCCCCTCCCGTTGGCCGCACCACCTAAGGAAAGAAACCCTAGCCGCCCCCTTTTCTATTTGGAAAATAAATAATTAAATCACAGTCCCTAGCTCCCACCTCTTTTCAAATTAAATCATAGCCCTTGGATAAATGAATTGCTAAAATCCTAGCCCCTTAGCTCTTTTCTCCCCTTTATAAATACAACTCCCCCCTAGCCACCACCCTAGCTCATATTTTTTCGACCGCCGCCACCTCCCCTCTGCTGCCAAGCTTTGGCCGCCGCCCCTGCTAAATTTTGGCCGCCGTCGAAACTCTGCACGCCTTGCCGTCGCCGGAGAAGAAGCCTCCAACATTCTGCCCTAGCCGCAGCTTCACAATTCTGCAAGGAAAAACCCCAGCTCCATTGCAAGGAAGAGGGTCATCATAAAACCCCGTGGAAGCTTACTAAAACTTGCAAGAACACGTGCAAACTGATTTATATAAACTGCACCATAGGAATTGCATTCATCTATCTCATTCCATCTTGAGTAAAGTTTATGCATGATAATTGATTGGTGTAATTTTTGTATGTGTGTAGTTGTGAGTAGAAGGACACCCTCAGGAGGCTGTCTACGAGGAACTACAACACCAAGACTTTGAAACGCTTGAGCAATACGAACCGCAGGAGCAAGGCAAGTGCCCCTTGACCAAGTTTTCGAACTGTTTTGTTGTAAAAATTGCATGCTCGTGTCAACTTGATCGGAAACCTGAGTTTACTAGTTTTGTTAGCCATCTGTCGGTATCAGCCCACGTACCCTCGTATAGAGGGTAAAAGACAGCCTGGGACCCACCTCCCTGCTGAGGCGGGCCTCGACGTAGCCACGTGTCTTTGGCCCCGAGGTCAGCCCTGGGGCTACAACGTGCGCTTGAGTTCTAGAGCCGACACGTGCCCTGGGCTCTAGGCCGAGCCTCCCCGCCAAGGTGAGGTCCGGAGATGCCACGTGTCAGTTGGCTCAATACCCCCTTTCCGCTGAGGAGGTTCTCCGGAGCTAACACATGCCCTAGGCTACAGTCCGAGCCTCCCCGCTGAGGTGAGGTCCGGAGCTGCCACGTGTATCTGAGCTCTGACACTCCTCCCTGCTGAGGAGAGCTCTGGATACGACACGTGCCCTGGGCTCTGGGCCGAGCCTCCCCGCCGAGGTGAGGTTCGGAGCTGCCACGTGTCAGTTGGCTCAGAACCCCCTTCCTGTTGAGGAGGTTCTCCGGAGCTAACATGTGTCCTGGGCTCCGGTTCGAGCCTCCCCGCTGAGGTGAGATCCAGAGCTGCCACGTGTATCCGGGCTCCGACACTCCTCCATGCTGAGGAGAGCTCCAGAGCCGACACGCGCCCTGGGCTCTAGGCCGAGCCTCCCCGCCGAGGTGAGGTCCGAAGCTGCCACGTGCTCAAGTAGGTCCCGACGCATGAATCAAGGAGATCCGAGACTACTCAATTTTCCTTCCCGATGAACGTGTATCCGCTGAACGGATCACTCGGGTCCCAGGTGGCTAGACGGACCTTGACGGAATACACGTCCGGATGGTGCAACTTGATGGTTTTGCATGCCATGATGACCATCTGGATCAAAATTAGGAATGTCGGGAAAACTCATGAACTAGGGTCCTGGGCGTCCTAACGAGACCTAGACGAAATACACGGTCGGACAGCGCAACTTGATGCTTTAGCAAACGCGGATGGCCATCTCGATCGAAATCGAGAAAGTCGGGAAAACTCACAAACTCAGGTCTCAGGAGGCCGGACGGGACCTTGACGGAATACACGTTCAGATGGTGCAACTTGATGGTTTTGCATGCGTAGATGGCCATCTGGGTCAAAATCAGGAAAGTCGAGAAAACGCACGAACTCGAGTCACGGGCAGCCGGACAGGACTTTGACGGAATACACGTTCGCATGGTGCAACTTGATGGTTTTGCAAGCACGGATGGCCATCTCGGTCGAAATCGAGAAAGTCGGGAAAACTCACGAACTAAAGGTCCTAGGAGGTCGGACGGGACCTTGACGGAATACACGTTCGGATGGTGCAACTAGATGGTTTTGCATGTGTGGATGGCCATCTGGGTCGAAATCAAGAAAGTCGAGAAAACTCACGAACTCGCGTCCTAGGCGGCTGGACTGGACTTTAAAGGAATACACGTTCGGACGGTGCAACTTGATGGTTTTGCATGCGTAAATGGCCATCTGGGCCTAGATTGAGAAAGTCAGGGAAGTCGGTAAAACTCACAAACTCGCATCCCGGATGGCTATACGAAACCTTGGAGGAATACATGTTTGGACGATGTATTTTGATGGTTTTGCAAGCGCGGATGGCGTCAAAATCGGGAAAGTTCGGAACGTCGGGAAAACTCACGAACTCGCGTCCTGGATGCAGGACTGGTCCTTGGTGAAATACATGTCTGGGCATTGCCATTTTATGTATTTTAACTAAGCAGGAGTCCTCCGGGAAAGAATCTGGGAAGTCCGGGGAACTCAAGTTAAAACTAGATAACCCACCCGTTTTGTAGGCTTGGTGTGGCCAAACCAGAAAAATACCACTTTTTGGGCTCCTCTCAAAGGGTGCACTCACCAGTCCCAAAAACCCCCCCTACTTCAGTGAGGGGGCGCTCCTAAGGTATATTAGACAGAGGTTGTCTCTGTCGGCTCGGTGCAAAGTAGGATGATGTAGGATATTGAAAGGAACCTTGATTACTTCCCCTCACGGTGTATTGCATCCACTGGAACTCGGTGTTACGATGATCCACGACTGCAAATCCTACCGGCCTTGGGGACCTTCACTGAGATGAAAATAGATGTGACGGTGCAACATAAATTTTCGCTTCAAGACACATTGTAACCATCCTTTTTGGAAGGATACATCATTCTGGTGCTAGATGACAGGGTTGTGTCGTCTCCCGGGTGTGGTGGGTCGGTGGCTGAATGGCTACCGGTTCGTTTTCCTGTCGGGGTGGGCAGTGCCCAAACCAGTTTCTCATGGGATTAGCGTGTTGCGGCCATACTTTTTAGTTAACTGCATCTACCCAACACTTGAAGATCTGGGTGCAACGCCAGCCATCGTAACGATGGGCTGGTGGCCTAATGACTGCTGGTTTATTAATAGACTATTGACTGTTTCATCTTGTTTATATATGATACTGAACAATTATCTGCAATTTGCGCCTGATCTGAATTTTGAATTGTTCCATCTGTGTGCTATTACTGCTACCATAGAATTATATATAGCATCGACTAGAAACTCATCAGGACGACTTGAAGTTCGACTAGGGTCGACTAGTGTGACTAGTCGACGACTAGTCGCCCTAGTCGTCCTAGTCGCCCCTTAGGAGACTAGGATCAATTAGGTGACTTAAAAACATTGGTAGTGAAGAAGAATGTCCAAAGAGGCAAAGATTTACTCAGTTCATGAAAATATTACGATGGAAAAGGGAAAAACTACAAAACTTACCTGGAACTTATCTACAATTATAGTGTCATTTCGAGCTCTATGGTAATTCCTACATTCTTCAGCAATTTCATCATCTGGTCGGCTATCAGCATCCTTTGCTTTAATATATGGTTTTTTTCACACGGCTGAGATCTTCATGCAGCCCATCCAACAAAAATGCAAGTAGCTCCTGCAGGAAAGGAAAAAGATGAATATCGAATCAGAAAATGTGATTACAAAATTCACATATGGAAGAACTTACAAAATGCAAGTATATCAACAGATAGACAAGAAAAAATATGTTAAAAACAATCTATATGACACCTAAAGAAAGGTAAAGTTGCGTGGACAGCATCCAGAAACAAAAGTGCTATAACACATGCACTCAACATAACTGAGTGGAGTGAAGTACTATAATCTGAATACCTAAGAAATGCGGAAGAAAAAGTGTGGACTGACGAGACTGAAAAGAGAGGGCGCCCACACTATAGATCATGGAAGACGATATGCATATTATCATGCAATGACATTTTACCGTAAGAACTGTGGGAACTGGGAAGGCAACAGGGGATAAATGATGGGAGCGGTGGAGGATGAGTTACAAGACATCTAGAAAATCAGAGCTTAATTCCTGTTCAACATAACACCAACCTGGGAATCGTGCTGATTATATCCACTAAACTGTGGGGCAAAACGAGTAAGTTTTAACCTAAATGCACGATGAGCAATAGAAGTTTGATCAGCTGACCAAAGTTTTCTCAGCAACTCTCCAAATGCTATCGCAAGTTCACCCTGCACATTAGAAAATCCTCAAACATCAGAAAAAATTCAGCATATAAGAAGATGAAGAAGTAGCTCGTACCTGAAGCCCTAGTGGATTTTCCATGTTTATTTCCTGAGAATCAGGCTTGTGAATCACCGCCGGACGCCTAGGCGCCCGCCGGGTGCCCGGCGGCGATGGCGGGGCAAGGGGAGGAGGAGCAGGCGGCAGCGGCGGGGGGCGAGGGGAGGAGGACCTTGCAGCGGCCGCAGGGGAGGAGGAGGCTGCGGCGAGGCAAGGCGAGGAGAAGGCGGTGGCAACGGGCCGAGGATGGGAAGCGGCGGCGACGGGGCGTGGAGGGGAAGGCGGGGCGGCGGTGGGCTGGGCTGAGCTGGGTTGAGAATAGGCCTGTTATGTGTGAATCGTCCGATCCTCATCCAATGGTCAGATCACACATATAAAAATACCCCCCTCTTCTAACCCATCACTCTTCCTTTCCCGGCTTCTCCCCTTCTCCCAACCGGCGGTGGCAGCGTGACTCGGCGGCGGCGGCGCGACGCGACGACGCCGCAGCGAGGGACCGGTGGTGCCACGGCGACCGGCGGTGGCGGCGGCCTCCAAGCGATACGACATGTCCAGGCGTCGGGGCTGCACCGACTGGATGCCTAGGCGGTCGTCGCTGTGAAAACGCTGCTGAGAATAATCCTCCAAAAAGTATTCTACCAACTAAGGAGTATGAACCAAGGACTATATGGCACTATTCTTCAGTGTTACAGAAGGCGTTAAAAGGTGCTCGCCCAGGCGCGCCTAGGCGCTGGGCGAGGCCCCGGCGCTGCGCCAAGGGGGGTAGGCGGAGGCGACACGGTGGGGACATCTAGGCAGCGCGCGGCGCTCGCGCAGGCATGAAGAGGCGGGCTAGGCGCGCGGACACGGCTGGCGGGCGACCGATTTTTGTGTGGGGGGACTCCTTTTCGCGCGCGCTCCCGCCCGAGACGAGTCGGCCGCCATTTCCCGCGCGCTAGACTCGGTAGCCCCCATTTGCTCCCGCGCGCAGCAGCTTCCATGCTCTCCCGTCGAGTCCCGCGCGCCGCCTTCGAATCCCAGGCTCCCAGCCACCGCGCCCGCTGAATCCCAGCCACCACGCCCGGCTGGATCCCGGCCACCCTCTCCTGCGGCGCCGGCTACCTTGAAGCAAGGTGAGCTCAGAGCTCCTCCGGTCCTCCCTCCTCTGTTCTGGACTTGTGGTCATGTGTGAGCTGCCCCCTCCCTCTCCTCTGTTTTGCATCTGTAGATTCTATACACTGAATTTGAGTAACCACTAAGCAACCATGAATAGGAAAGTTAAGATTTCTGCATTGAAAGGGTGCTATGCATTCATACATCTGCATTATCAAGATTTCTGCAGACAAGTTGTTCTGAACTTTGCTGAATTTTTCATGACTATGTTAGGCTTTATGAGGGTTTTAGAGGATATGGACTTTATGGAGTTAGCTAAAATCTGATTGTATTCATGTAGTCATTCAAAACTGTTAGCATGTTTGTAGTTATTTTTGTGCTTACATACTTACAGCAAAAATTTAGGTATGAATATACTTTTGTGTTTTCAAAAATTTTATAATATATGTAATAGTATAAAACGCCTAGGCACCGCCTTGGAACGCCTAGGCACACCTAGACTATAGGCCGTAGGTCACCGCCCGCCTAACGCTTTTTAGAACACTGCCGTTCTTAATGCATGTATTACCCAAGTTATGTAACCCGCTCAATCCAAGAGTGTCATCTTTAGTTCCATTGCTGAAACTACTATAACCATCTTTTGTGTCCCGTAGTAATGAGTTGAACCTATTATCTTGCGAGAAACTAGAACCAAATCCAGATGAATAACCATTCGACAAGGTGGGTCGTTCAGCAATTGAAAATGATGATGTAGATGGTTCTAATGGAATTAATGCTAATTCATTGTTTGCAGATCTTGTACTAAAATCTGAACTGCTCTCATCTTCTTTCATTTCCAAGAGAATCTGCAAGCATAATTAGAGAGGAGATAGCTAAGGCACGGCCATAAAATAGCTAATACATAACAAACTCGACATGAAACACAGGCATATTCAGAAAGGCACTAGCATTATACTACTACAAGAGTACCAGCTAGTGAGCATTTGGCACGTGTATTCAAGTGGAGCACAAAGAAACCTGATGGATATCACAAGTTCATTACTGACGACTAAGGAAACAAACTTCATCCACTCAAAAACATAATCTGATAATCATGAGATGGGATGTGCAAAGCTGATGTACAAAACAAATAAGTTAAATTTAAGTGTCAATATTAAAGTACAAATCCATTATTTAGGTCAACGTTGTGAGAAAGGGTCTTGTTTTCTATTATTTTTAGATCTTATCTTTCCTCTGGTGCAGCAGGCCCAGCCCAGCCCAGTCTGACTTGGACTTGGCCTAGGGGCGCACAACCAGAAGGGGAAAGGGAGTCGATTCAGGTCAGAACCGAATAGGTAGATGTAGATAGAGTTGTGATCTGATCCAGTTTGGGTCGGATAGAGTCCAGTTTAATTCTATCTTTAAGCAGTTTAAAGTAGGGAAGTTATATATGTGAGAGGCGATAATTAGCCATCATTATGGAGGAATAAAATTGCCCCTTCCAGATTATTCTTCTTTCCTCTATCCTGCGCCAGCTCTCCTCTGTCCCTGCCCAGTTTTTGCTCACACTAGCAGATAGTAGATTGATCCCCTTGCTCACACCAGCTACATAGAAAATTGCTTCTGTTCTCCAGCACAAAACCCCTCTGCATCCTCTATTCTTCACGGTTGTGCACACAGCAACACCCTGGTAACCTGATCTGCTGTAGCAGTTCTGCTTCAACAGCAAGATCAGCAGCAGTTTTTCGACCTAGAGTATTCCGAATTTCCAATATACAGTGGTGGCATGTGTAACAGACTGCAGGAGAAAAAATGGAATAGCAACAGTAACAGCAAAAGACGGCAAGATAGCATTGTCTCTTTGATGATTTTAAACAAAGGCTGATAAATTCAGAGGCTTCGGCCCAAACAAAGTAGACAGTACAACATAATACCTCCTGGTCCATAACAAGTTCAGCTGCCTCCAATGTCCAATCAAGATAAATCAACTTTTTGCTCTTTGACTTTCTGTAATAATCCCATATGTTGATCTGAACAGACCAGAATATCCAAAGACAAGAAACTGTAAACATCATCTTAACTGCAGATGGTGGCATCCATATGTCAAATGCATAAAAGATGACAATGTTCATACCTCCGACTGCTCTACTGACAGAAGTGAGCAAACCAGCCTGTAGAGCTCACGAACTTTGGCCTAAAAATGTTTAAAAGAAAAAGATGCTAACCAACAAATGAAGTGCAGAATGAAACGTTAACCAGGGCAAGGGCTTGTGAATTCTGACAATAATACAAAGATAAGTAGCTCAGAGGAATTCTACTTGCATAAACATGTACTACAAATTTCAAACAGCCAACAATAAGAGCATCTATAAGCTAATTAATAAACTAAGTGAAAAACCATCCATGTTACAATTTTTATTCCACCCTAAGACATCTAGTAGCAGCATTTTCAACCATTGTTGTAAAGGCGTCGCTTAAGCGGTAAGGCGCCAGCGGAGGTTAAGGGGTTTGATCGCCTTAGATCCCGGCGTAAGGCGGGGGAAGGCGGCGGCACCCGCGCACAAAAAAGGCGGTGGGGGGAGCAGATCTGGCGAGCAGAGATCGAGCGCTGGGAGGGGGGCGGTGTGCGGGGGAGAGGCACCACCAGCAGATCCGCGCCTGCGCCGGCCGGGCAGAGGGCGACCCGGCCTAGGGGGGCGGGCAGAGGGCGAGTAGAGGGCGGCGGTGTGTGCGCGATGAGAGGGGAACCCTTATGCGGGAGATAGAAAAGAGAAGAGGCTAAAGTGGGCTGTGCTGAGGTAGGGAAGAGAGGCGGGGCAGGAAACACCGGCCCAGGACAACAAATATAAATTAATTTTCTATTTACTAATTGCTACTTCTATCCTCATCTATTTGGAGTTTTCCTAAAAAAAGGGCATACCCAGTGCTGAAAGCTCCCACACGTTGTGGGGTCTGGGGAAGCGAATTTCTAGGCAGCCTTCCCCCTGCTTATTTTACAAGGAGGTTGATTCGAACCCAGGACCTCCAGGACACAAGTAGAGAGACTCTACCACTGCGTCAGGCCTGCCCTTCAATATTTATATATTACTAAGGCGTCGCCTCAAGTTGGGCTTAACATGAGTGCTAAGTGACAATTTTGGGAGGACTTGGAGGATATAGTTAGTAGTATACCGATAACCGAAAAACTCATCATAGGAGATCTCAATGGTCACGTGGGTGCAACTAACGTAGGATTTGAGAGAGTACATAGAGGCTTTGGATGCGGCGATAGAAATCAGGAGGGCAAGGACATCCTAGACTTTGCCATAGCATATGATCTGTTGGTAGCTAACCCCCTCCTTAGAAAGAAGCAATTTCACCTAATGACCTTTAGTAGTGCCCAACTGTCACACCCGGTTTTCCATAAGGAACACCCGAGCGTATACTCACATGTATGCCAGGATCAGTTGACTCATACATGTGCCGACAATAGTGAAATATCATTTATATTACATGCCAAAGTCAACGGTAACATTATATTACATCATATGTCATAATAGAATAATAAGAGTGTTATCACAATAATATTTACAACCAGCGGAAGTCTAACTAATGGTCCTCCAACCCACAGGAGTTGCCCGGGGGTTACGCCAACCTAGAATAACTCTTCGGGATCGAAATCCTCCTCATCGAAATCATTGTCTTTATTTGGACCTGAGCAGCATACGACATCCAACAAAAACAAGTTTGAGTACCAAAGGTACTCAGCAAGTGTAGGAAAGAATGTTATGAAGGCTAATAGCAAGGAAGGCTAACATGGTTAAGCACTATGCATTAATCCTAAGCCTTAGCTTTGATTAGCAACCTATCTTACTAAGTGATAATCCCACCATCATCATAATTATGTCATTTAATGTTATGTTACACCGCCAAACAACCTCTTTCAACTCACATCCATGTTTCTCTAATCATGGACAAGTCCAAGCCGCTCTTGACCGTGAGCACGGCTGTCATGACAGTTTGGTTCTCTGCAGAGATTGTACCACTTTACCCACAAGTAGTGATTTCATCCCCTGTTGCCAGGTGGACTAAGAAACCTCCCTGATATCTGTGGTTGCAAGCCACATTACACACTTCCTTTGGTGTGCGATCAGGAGATCACTACATGGCCTTTACAAAGGGTCTACAGGCAAGTACAAGCCCACCGAGGTTTCACCGCTGTAGTTCCTAGGAGTAACCCTCCCCTACAGAAGCCCCCTCTTGAGCCTTGCAGTTCCCAGAGCAGTCAAAAATGGACTCTCATTCCCCGCACCATCCAAACACTCATACTATACCGGCAAACTCCTAATTAATTGGCCAAGCTGCCCCATCTCAGTCTTGTGGTGGCACTGTAAAGCCGGGTTAACTGTTCCATGAACCGGTCCTTAGAATCTAAGACAGGCACTAACTCATTCCCGAGTCTCGTGCACGAAGCACCAATCAAAACAACCAGCCTGTCTAGATTCCTAATACCATGACACACTCTTGTGTATTTCATATAATTCCATAAGACGAGTAATCATCAATGTTTCATTCAATCTCTAAGTTCTAAGCATGCATGGCTAAGCACATAAAATGATAACTCACAAATATCAACTAAGTCCCTCCATGGTTCAACAAGGCATGATAAAGGAATATAACTAGAGAAACAACCTAAATTAGGTTTCATATTGATGACATCATGCAATCATTCTAACTAATCATCCTAGAATAGGAACAAAGTGGTCAAGGAACACTTGCCTTTGAATGAAGGGGGATTTACTTCAAACTCTTGCTCTTGAAGATTATGAAACAGTTCTTGGGTTGGTTCTATCCATACATATGCACACAAAATAATGCCAAACATTACATAAGAATCTTGACAATGCATTTCAATCATATAGATTTGATTTTACACCTACACTTATTGATTTCATGTCATTTCATGTGAGTTGGAATGAAAGTAGGTTTCAATTGGGTACCTTTATCCTTCTATTTTGCTTTTGCTATAGCCAAACACTCATTTTCAATTTGTGAGGTGATTTGAAATAATTTTAGAATTTTATTTGTACATATGTTAATTTTATAATTAATTAAATCCTAAAATCATGTAAATTATTACTATAATGATTTTCAGAACTCATATTACTATTTTTCTACTTTTCAGAACCTATTTATGCATTTGGAACAATTTCCAAAATTTTCCTTCATTATATAATATTTTTATCTATATTTCAGCATTTATTTAATACTTAAAAATGCTTTTTCAGCCATTTAAATAATTATTCTGGACTACAGAAACTTCAAATACATAAAAGTATAAAAACAGAATAGTCTTATGCTATTTAATGAATTTCTACAATTTTCTAATACCTATATTGTTTTTATTTTGATTTTTCAGAATTAATTTAACACCAAATAAATATTTTCAGTTTCTGAAAGTTATTATTTTTAACTTCAGAATTTGTTTTCTGTTCAGAATGTTTCAACAGTGCTTTTAATAAATTTCCCACATTTTTCAGAGATCATTTAGCCTATTTTGATTAATTACAGAATTAAAAACAAACTTTTAAATTGATTTGGGCTAATTTGTAATAATTTCAAACTTTCTGGGGTTCAAATTGAATTTACAGAACTGTTTTACCAATTTCTAAAATGCACAGGGGCTAATTGGCTAATTCATAGTGAAATTCCAATTTTCTATAAGCCTAGGGTTGATTCTGTAAATCACAGGGGCTATTTCCTAGTTATTTAAATTTCCAGGGGCCTAACCAGAAGATTCCTAACGTATATAACTGTTTTGAATGTGGGCCGTTGGATCTGAGATCAACGGCCCAGATTTAATTTAACCGAACCGGTATGCTGGTTTTAATCTGAGCCGTTGGCTCAAATCCGGCGTACCAGAGGCGGCCACGTCGCCCTATCCTCTTCTCCCCCACGTCCGGCGACTGCCCGATCGCCGGCGAGCGGCGGCCGGAGTTCTCTGTTTTCATCGAATTCTCTACCAATCTTTGATCTCTCGGTACGAGAAGAAAGAGGGGAGGATGGGGAACTCACCTAGGGGGTCCTCGGGGATCAGAAACGGCCGAAGAAGCGTGATCGACGGCGACAGTGAGGAATTCCGGCGATCTTCGTCGGCAACGCTTCCCAGTCGTTTTTCTTCAAAGATTTTCGTTGGGATTGGGTTCTGGTGATCGAGGGAGGGCTCAGAGGGTGTTAGATCCGAAGATCAACGTGTGTTTCTCGGGGAATTGAGAATTGGTGGTTTTCTCTTCGGGAGAGGAGAGTTCGCGGTTTCTGTGAGGAAGAAGGGCCGGTTTGGGGTGGTATTTATAGAAGGGGAGGAGGCGGCGGCGGGGAGAGGCGGCGGTTGCCGCAGGGGCGCGGAATTCGGCCGGTTGCCACATATTTCCCCCACATGTGATAATAACGGGGAGAGGGAGAGAGAGAAGGGTCCGGCGGTTGCTTTGGGGAAGAAGGCTGGCGGCTGGGCCCCAGTAGGCAGAGAGAGCAGTGAGGAGGAGGGGGTTTTGCTCTCTTTTTGTAGAATTCAGGTGTTACACCAACATTCTAGCCAGATTGACTTTGTCCTCACTAAGAGAAATGATAGACGGGAGTGTCTAGATTGTAAGGTGATCCCTGGGAAGTGTGTTGTGACACAACATAAGCTTGTGGTAGTTGACTTTCGCTTCCACACATGTTCTTTGTGGGACAAAGGTGTCAAAATCACAAAAACAAAGTGGTGGAAGTTGAAAGGAGAATCACAAGAATCGTTTAAAAATAGGGTGATCACAGAAGGACCCTGGACAGAAAATAGAGATGCAGATATTATGTGGGTGAAGATGACAGCTTGCATTAGGAAGGTAGCTAGTGAGGTGTTTGGTATGACAAAAGGAAAGAAACTTGTTGATAAATACACTTGGTGGTGGAATGAGAATGTATAAAAGGCCATTAAGGAGGAGTGTTACAAGAGTTGGCATCATGATAAAAGCGCAAGCAACATGCTGAAGTACAAAGATGCCAAGAAAAATGCAAGGCGGACAGTGAGTAAAGCAAGAGGACGGGCCTATGATGAGTTATATGAGAGACTAGAGACAAAAGAAGGTGAAAAGGACATATACAAGATACCAAAAATTCGTTACAGGAAGATGAGGGATTTCAATCAAGTTAAATGCATCAAAGATGAGACAGATCGTATTCTAGTGAAGGATGAAGAGATTAAGAATAGATGGCAGGGTTACTTTAAAAAGCTATTGAACGATGGGAATGGGAGCATTATGGTCGAGTTGGATGATTCCAACAGGCGGTTCGTGCGGAGGATACAAGAGTTTGGGGTTAAGGAGACATTAAAAAGATGGAAGAAGGAAAAGCACTCGGCTCTGATGATGTCCTCTTGGATTTCTTCCTCCAAACAGGAGTACGTAGAGGGGAGTATAGGACCAGACCCGATTGAGAGGAAGAACACAAAGGATATCTTGAAGAATCCACGGTGTCGGCGCTGCTGGAGCTCCAGCAATGCGCCGCCCGCACTCTAGAATCTCAGGTAAGAGTCTAGACCTAAATTTCTTCTTAAACCTCTTTATTTTCTATTCTGTTATAACAGAACTGCTTACAAATCTTATTAGGACTCTTATCTCTAACTGAAAACAGACTCAAGCTTATCTCTATATTTATTCTGCGTCTAAATCTTATCTCTAACTAAAAACAGACTCAAATTTATCTAATTATTTATTCTGCCCCTTTCATACTTGCGCCCATAATATTTATCTATAACAATTCCCCCCTCCTCAACAAACAGCTTGTTCTCAAGCTGAAATGTTGGATAACTGTCCTGGAAATTTTTCAAAGTTTCCCAAGTTACCTCTTCTGCTCCTCTACCATTCCAGTGTACCAAAATTTCCCATGTTCCTTTGTTCAAACGGGCTTTCAACACTTTATCTAGTGAAGGTACAATTCTGCTATGCGAAATTTCTGGTAATGGACCAATCTCAGTAGGTGGTGTTCCGTCAAACTACTTTAGCATAGAAACATGAAAAACATCATGTACCCTTGCCCTAGCTGGAAGCTACAGACGGTAGGATACCGTACCAATGCGTTCCATAATTTTGAAAGGTCCAAAGAATATGGGACTTAATTTAGATGATGCCTTTGATGGAATAAGTCTTGTACTCTTGGTCTGTGTGGCCCCTAGTTAGGACAGCATCTCAGTCCTTGTTAGAACAGCATATTAGTCTTTTGGTAGGACAACATCTTAATCATTGTTAGGACAACATCTTAGACCAAGAGGACAACATATCAGTCCTTGTTAGGACAGCATATTAGTCCTTTGGTAGGACAGCATCTTAGACCAAGAGGACAGCATATCAGTCCTTGTTAGGGCAGCATATTAGTCCTTTGGTAGGACGCCATATTAGACTAGCATCTAGATATATGCTTGGTTGCATCAGCTATAAATATGTAACCCCAACCCCTATGTTGGGCATCGCATTGTGCGTGGAATGAAACAAGAAAATTTTCCCAACTCCTAGTGTCATCCTCTCCATGAGAGTAATACTTCAGATACTAACAAGTGGTATCAGAGCCGTTCTATCCTGTAGCCTAGACATCTCCTGCTCATCTTCTTCCCACGCCTCTCTTCGTCTTCAGCCGGCAGCAATAACACCGGTTGTTTCAACTCATTCCTCCTCTTCTGCACAGACGAGCAACAGCTTGTCTGAGATAACCTCTTTCCCACACAGCACTCCCCCACTAGCGCGCCATGTCCGAAGGACAATCTCAGCACTCGGTCGCTTCAAGCGCGCAGCATCGGCACGAGGCCGAGGTCGCCGCGGTAGAAGAACGCAAGCGAGCAGCGGCAGAGACTGCAGCGAGGGCGGCGAGGGCAACAAGGCTGGCGGCGGCGGAACTGGCAGCGACGAAGGCAGAAGTAGAAGCAGCAGCGGCTGCGGATGCAGCGCGTGCGGCTGCAACAGAGCTTGAGGCTCTGCGTGGCAGTAGCGACAGAAGCTCTAATTCTACCGACGACGGCACCAACGAAGACCTCATGCTGGCGAGGGAGGTAGCACGACCACAGACGCCAAAGTGGGCAGCCGCGCACCCCCATGAGCGCGGCGGCTGCAGCCCAGACGGGCGCGGACACCCCGGCGACGCTCCCGGCGGGGGTGGTTGGGTCGACGGAGATCGAGGCATTTACAGGCGGCGATACTCTCCCTCCCCGAACAAGTACCATGGTCACCACGGGATCCAGACCATTGTCAAGGACGTTGGTCCCGGCGGTGGGCGTCCTATCGTCACTAAGACCAACTACGTCGAGTGGGCCACGGTGATGAGGATACGGCTCCAAGTGCGGCACATGTGGGAAGTAGTCCGGTACGGCGACATCGACTACTACGAGGATCGACGGGCGCTAGATGCTCTCATTGCTGCAGTATCGCCTGAGATGCAGTTCTCGCTTTCCAATAAGCGGACTGCCAAGGAGGCCTGGGACGCCATTGCTGCGGCACGCATCGGCAGCGACCGCGCCCACAAGACCACACTGCAGGCACTCCGCAAGGAGTGGGAGAACCTGACCTTCAAGCCAGGTGAGGATGTTGATAACTTTGCTCTCCGTCTCAACACACTACTGCAACAGATGGTGCAGTTCGGCGATGACACCTACAACGAGGAGAGAGCCGTCGAGAAGCTCTTCCGTTGCATCCCCAAGAAGTACAAGCAGATCGCTTGCTCGATCGAGTCTCTACTGGACCTCTCCACGATGTCAATCGAAGAGGCGATAGGCCACCTCAAGGTCGTCGACAGTGACGAATCTCAGCCTCTCTCGAGGCCTATCACCATCGGCGGGAAGCTACATCTCACTCGGGAGCAGTGGGAGGCCTGCCAAGGTGACGGGAAGAAGGGGGAGCCCTGCTCCTCGAAAGGCGGCCGCAAGCGCGGCAAGCCAAGCAAGGAGCGCGGAGGCGTGCCGAGGGTGGCGCCCAGGGCGGCACCGCCGGCAACCGGAAGCCAGCACGAGACGACACCTGCCACAACTGTGGCAAGCTTGGTCATTGGGCCAGTGAGTGTCGGCAGTAACGACGCGGCCAGGCCCACGTCGCACGGGTGGAGGAGGAGTTGGCTCTGCTCCTGGCGCACACAAGCATCGAGCCACCTCCAGTGGCTTTGGCCGCAGCGGCTCTCCTCCACATCGATGAGCCGAGAGCACACGCCTTCCTCGGTGATGGCTCCAGCAACAACAAGACTGACGGGTGGTGCCTCGACACCGGCTCCACCCATCACATGACTGGTCGACGGGAGTTCTTCACTGAGTTCGACCCCAATGTCCGAGGCTCCGTCAAGTTTGGGGACGCCTCAGGTGTGGAGATCAAGGGCATCGGCTCCGTCATCCTCCCCACCGAGTCTGGTGAGCACAGGCTGCTCGTCGGAGTCTACTACATCCCCGCGTTGAGGAACTCTATCATCAGCCTGGGTCAGCTGGATGAGAACGGTTCGTGCGTGGAGATCAAGGATGGAGTCATGAGGATTTGGGATCGCCATCGTCGCCTTCTTGCCAAGGTAACCAGAGGCACCAATCGACTCTACGTCCTTAACGTGCAGGTAGCACAACCTCTCTGCCTTGCTACTCACCGGGATGACGAGGCGTGGAAGTGGCATGAGCGCTTTGGACACCTTCACTTCAAGGCCCTGAAGCGGCTCAGAGAAAAGGAGATGGTACGGGGCCTGCCGTACCTTGACTATGTGGAGCAGTTCTACGATGTCTGCGTAGTGACAAAGAAGAGGTGGCTCCCCTTTCCCCATCACTCACAGCTTCCGAGCCAAGGAGCGGCTCGACCTCGTCCATGGGGACTTGTGTGGCCCGGTGACACCGGCTACACCGGGAGGACGACGTTACTTCCTGTTGCTTGTCGATGACCTCTCCCGCTACATTTGGGTGATGGTCCTCGGCGGCAAGGGAGAGGCTGCGAACGCCATCAGGCGCGCGCAGGACATTGCGGAGGCGGAGTGCGGCCGCAAGCTGCACGTGCTGCGCACTGACAACGGCGGCAAATTCACAGCAGCTGAATTTGCGTAGTACTGCACGGATGAGGGTGTTCAGCACCACTACTCCGCGCCGTAGAGCCCGCAGCAGAACGGCGTCATCAAGCGACGCAACCAGACGGTTGTGGGAATGGCTCGGGACCTCCTCAAGCAGAGGGGAATGCCGGCTATCTTCTAGGGAGAGGCGATGGTGACGGCGGTCTACATCCTCAACCGCTCGCCCACCAAGGCTCTCAACGGCAAGACGCCATACGAGGCTCGACATGGGCGCAAGTCGAAAGTCTCTGACCTACGGGTCTTCGGCTGCCTCGCGTTCGCCAAGGAGCTTGGCCACATCAGCAAGCTCGACGACAGGAGCACTCTAGGGGTGTTCATCAGCTACGCGGAGGGCTCGATGGCCTACCGCATTCTCAACCCAGGAACATAGTGCGTGCGCATGACACGTGATGTAGTGTTCAACGAAGGGCGAGGATGGGCATGGGACAAGGCGGTAGACGATGGCTCGACTCCGACATACGACAACTTCATCGTCGAGTACGTCCACTTCAAGGGAACTGGGGGAGTAGGCAGCTCTTCTCCACCGACTTCCGACGACCTCTCTACCACCACAGCCGGTGACCCCATGCACTCCAGCACCAACTGACATCCCTCCGGGTACGTCCACTCCAACACCAGCTCGTGTTGAGCACAACCCGGTGGAGTTCGTTACTCCGCTCTCCACGACGAGGAACGCATCAATGCGTACCACGACCGCGAGCCGTTGTGGTATCGTACGATGGATGATCTTCTCGGTGACCAGTGTGGCGGACCGGAATCCGCTCATCCAGGATCGCAGAGGGTGGTGCCGCGCGATGCGACACCCGACAGCACACGTCATAAGAACACAATATATTACATGGGAAAAACAGCTGAAACTGTACAAACAGGTACAAACTTCAGTTACAACTATTGTTCTATTACACAGCGGAAGACTACACTATACAACTCACGCCCGCCTATTTAGCAAAAGTCGGTTGCCCAGCCCTAGGGCAACCCACACTAGCTGCACGTCTCAGCTCAGCGCGGCGTGTACGGCTCCCACTCAGCCGTGGTCCCTGACGGAGGGTAACCCTCGCCGGTGGACTCGTACTCTGAGTCCGTGGGTGGCTCCTCACCTGAAAAACACTTAAGCAGCAACCGTGAGCACGAAGGCTCAGCAAGGCTTAACCGACTCACCTAAGCATGAAACTCTACATGAGGTGTACAATGGACATAGGATAGTAACATTTCAGCAAAACGACACGCCTATAAGTTCATCCTTAGTTCATCTTTTAGCAACAAGTTAACAGTTCATGAAATCTGAAATTTAGTAAGCAGTATTTGGTGGCACACATGTAGCAATACAATTATATCAATCAGCATCATTGAATCAACATATTTCATCCATTAGTCTACGTTACGACGCAGTGAACAAGCAGTACTCGTCACCGCGAGGGACGGCGAATCGACTCGATATACACCTGCAGGGAAAACCCAAAGAGCACGTCACGTACGCCCACCCGTGGAGCTGCACAGCACGCTCACTCGATGTCGTACGGGACAACCTTTCACCCAACAGCCCAAACGTCGAACCGGTCGCACCGAAACGAGCAGGAGGTTCCCCACACGGAGCATCTCTCTATGCCCGTTGGCAGATTTCCACCTTGCTGCCCTCAACCTACACCTATAAATCGGTGTGCTATGCCTCGACGCCCGGAGGTTTAGGCTACATCGGTTTATCGGGGCCCATATATCCGATATGCCTTCGGTACGTTCAATACTTGTTCAGCAGGGCCGCACACGGATCGGTCCTCAATCGACACGGGCAGGGCTGCGCACACAAGACTCTCTCTTGCTGCGCCCTAGCCCCTGCCTAGTCTCATTTTCATTACTAAAGTGATCTCACATCACTCAACCGAACCCGTGTGTCCCAAGCCTATCTCGCGAGTAGATTCCAACTACTCGACTTGTACCGAAGTCCTATGACTCATTAAGCATAGCCTGTCTACTCGAGGTCCTTGACACTACCCTCACTCTTTTAGGAACCTTTGGTTATGCAAGTGGGGTTTCATTCATCCTATACCTAATGCACATACATACTTCATATGACACATGTATACAAAGTAAAACTTTTAAAAAGGGTTAATGCAAACCGGGGCTTGCCTTGTTGCTGCTGGTCAGGAGTTAGTTCTTCGTCCGGAAGGAGGAAGTCCAGCACTTCCGGAGTCTCTTCTTCAACGGCTACACGTTAATAAAATACTACACGTTAATTTAGATGCAAATGTGAGTTTTAGAGTAAAACTTCTACTATTGGTTTTAATAACCAGCCTCTAACACCTGGAACTTTGTTTAAGAATTTAAATATGAACTGGTGTTGGTGGTTTGGCTTGGACTTAGTCACATGGTTAAGTGCTAAGTGGTTTTCCCCCTTTTCCATCTTAATCCCTTAAGTGGGTAAACAGGACAGGGGTGATCTAGAGCTCCAATGGAGCTGAGAATTTTTGTGTGAGTTCCTTGTCACAAGAAAACTCTCTGGACCAAACATTAGCACTTTTCATGGAGTGGTTTGCTCAGAATAATTCTCTTGGCAAATCAGCAGGGAAGAATTAATTCTGAGGTAATACCCCTGTTCATGCCCAACTTAATGAACTACAATTTCTATTATAGCTCATAGAGTTTGCATGAATTTTCCTAGCATTTTTGGAGTCAAGGTTTGCCCAGAATTGAATTTCCAAGTTTTGGAAATTCTCTGAAAATGTTTCTGCATTCAAATGAACACAGCACCTTCCAATTTGAATTGCTCTGACCAAATCAACTCCAAATGGTCTGAAACGTTTACAGGGGTTTACTAATGTCCTAAAGAACATTCTGGTAAAATTTGGGGATTTTTGGATGAACCAAACTCCCTCTAAAATTCTTTTGCTGAAAAGCTTTAAAGAATTTTCCAGAATTAATTAATGGGTTTCATACAAATTGGGTTGTATCTCTGGACAGAGCTAGGCAAGATGAATCCAACCCAATTTGAATCACTAAATTTGGAGCTTCCTAGCCAAGGTTATGGATTTCTAAAGTTTAAGCTAATCCCTGAATTATTTTCCTACCGAAAATCCCCTCCCGCGCTAAACCAGAGGCTGACAGCGGGGCCCGCCCGTTTAAATTGAACTAACCGTGCGCTCGCGCGAGATTAACACAGGGGCTGACAGGTGGGACCGCGCCCTTCGTCTACCTCCCGACGTCGCCGCCCCGAGCCGCCGGAGCTCCGGCGAGGTCAGCGTTCCCGGCGATCTAGCTCACCGGAGCCGACGAAACTCGCCGCCCCCACGTAATCTCGGGTGCTGAACCCGCTGGACACCATGTCGCCGCCGGCTAACCGCCATAGCTCGCCGGCGACGAGCCCTATGCCTCTGTGCTACCTCGGCAATGTGTTCCCGCCCTTCTGACCGTTTTCTTTGTGCGCTAATCGCGTCGCCACACTCAGGGAAACCTCGGGAAACTCGGCATGAGCTCTGTTGGGCCCTAAACGGCCGGCAACCCAGACCTCACCGGCGACCCCCTCCTCCGCCATACTGTCCTAGGGTGAACTTAGGGTTCCGGCGGTGATTTCCTTCCGGTTTTCGAACGAGAAGGGTCGCCAGAACCTCTAGATGCTCTCTCACAGCTCCGTTCGGCCTCCCACCCACTATGCTTCCCAAATTTCTGCTAAACCTAATCGGGTCCCAAAAGGTGCTACTCGCCCTAAACTGAGAAATTCTCCGCGCACAGAGGTCGAACCTTGGAACGGTTTGCGCGGTGGTCTTGAGGACGATCTAGCGCTCCACTTTCCTATGGAGGTCGAAGCCGGAAGATGATCACAGCTGGGGTGGCACACGATCGGAGCTCGGGCGACTAGGCTGCTGGTTACAGAACTTCGCGAGAATCAGTAACTCGCCGGCGGTCTCGGGCCTTTTATAGGCTCCTGAGGCCAGGGGAGAGCGCGACACCTGCTGTGCCACCTCCTCTGCCGAAGCAGGAGCTGGCCGGCCGAGGTGGTCGGTCGCCGCCGCTGGCTGCAGCTGGCGAGCGCGCTCGGTCGAGGAGTCGGCTGAAGAGACTTCGGTGCTAAGTCTACTGACCAGTGGGCCTCCCCTCTAACTCTTTTGTTTTTTCCAATTTTCTGAATTCTGTTGTGCCAAAATATCCTCAGCTACTCACAATTTAATGTGAGACTTAGTCACCAAGTCTTTGTTTGATTTTGAATTCTCAAATTCAAACTTTGTTTGGTTAAATTTGCTTCATATTCAAACTGAAATTCAAATTCAGTTTTGAATTCTTGCAAATTTAGCTCTTGACAAGATGAGCTCCAATGGAGATGAAAGTTGGTGGGTTCACTCAGAAAAATGTGCTGAGTATAGATATGGAGCTAACTTTTGAATTTGGGTGATGAAAGTTGCTGCAATTTGAATTTACATTCAAATTGGCCTCTTTTTAAAATAACCCAAAAGTGCCTCAAAAATTGTTGAATTTGCATGAGCTTTGGACTGAACCTTCCCAAGACTTTTCAAATCCTAGGGTGAGCTCAACCCTCATGTTCATGTGCAGAAACCCTACTTTGTGAAAGTGAAGGCTTTCCCTTCTACTCATTCTTTTGATGGAGGTTACTTACTCTTCACAACATTTCTCAATCTACCCACAACAAAACTGTTGTGTTGTGAGGTGCAGAAAAGTTTTTGCAAGTCCCTTTTCTTGGGCTTTTACAACCAGTCGGTGCCGGGACTGGTCCCTCGTGATCTGGAGGCGCAGTTGCATCTTGCGTGCGACGACGGCGAGCCTCGGTCTTTCGCGAAGGCTGAGAGACACGCGGCATGGCGTGCCGCGATGCAGTCGGAGATGGACGCGGTTGAGAACAACCACACCTGGGAGCTTGCTGACCTCCCTCATGGTCACCGTGCGATCACCCTTAAGTGGGTGTTCAAGCTGAAGAGGGATGAAACCGGCGCCATCGTCAAGCACGAGGATCGCTTGGTGGCACGCGGTTTCGTGCAACAGGAGCGGATCGACTTTGACGATGCCTTCGCGCCCGTGGCGCGGATGGAATATGTGCGACTCCTCCTTGCGCTGGCTGCTCAGGGAGGCTGGCGGGTTCATCACATGGATGTCAAGTCGGCGTTTCTTAACGGCGATTTAAAGGAGGAGGTCTATGTGCACCATCCGTTGGGATTTGCGATTCGTGGCAAGGAGAGCAAGGTGTTGCGCCTGCGCAAGGCCCTCTATGGCCTACAGCAGGCACCAAGGGCGTGGAATGCCAAGTTGGACTCCACGCTTAAGGGGATGGGCTTCGAGCAAAGCCCGCACGAGGCGGCCATCTATCGGCGGGGCAATGGAGGAAATGCCCTACTGGTTGGGTGTCTACGTCGACGACTTGGTGGTCACCGGCACCAAGGATACGGAGGTGGCAGCGTTCAAGAAAGCAATGAAAGCCACCTTCCAGATGAGTGACCTGGGAACCCTCTGCTTCTACCTGGGGATCAAGGTGCACCAGGCTGACTCGGGATCATGCTTCAACAGACTGCCTACGCCAAGCGCATTGTTGAGCTGGCTGGGCTCACAGACTGCAACCCAGCTCTCACTCCCATGGAGGAGAGACTGAAGCTGAGCCGCAACAGCACGACGGAGGAGGTGGACGCCATGCAGTATCGGCGTATTGTGGAGCCTTCGCTACCTCGCTTACACACGGCCGGACTTGGCATTCTCTGTCGGCTACGTCAGTCGATTCATGCAGCGACTGACGATGGAGCACCAGAAGGCTGTGAAGAGGATCATCCGCTACGTTGCGGGGACTCTCGACCACGGCCTCTACTACCCGAGGTGCCCTGGGGCGGCACACCTTGTCCGGTACAGCGACAGTTGATGTGGACATCACTCCTGCAGATATACACAACACTCACATGGTAGACATGCAAGGTCCAATTACTAGAGCTCGAGCACGAAAAATGAATTTAGAGGTGAGCTCGTTCCTAAACAATTCTTTATATGTGAATTTTGAGAGTATGTTGCTACCTAATGGATTAATTATGATTAGGAACCATGGAGAGGACATGGAGATACATGGAGAGGGGTTTGGAGGTGTGGAGGGCCAGAAAATACACCAACAAGAAGTTAGAGACCGAGCCCAACTCAAACTCGAGTCCAACTTGGGCCCAGGAGCAGTCCACCTTAAAATGGATGCACAGGAGGCATACGGACTCCGTTTTTGACGTTCTACATATGCACGGAAAGCTGAGAGGATAAACTTTCCAATGGAACTGGCCCCACGTCAAAATTCGCTCGGATTCGACGAGAAACTTCGAAACAATATAAAGTTTAGAGTCTGTCAGGGTGTTGCATCACCTAGTTGGACCATTGGGCCTTGTATCGAGTCCAAGTCCATTATGTATGTGTCTTAGGGTTAGGTCATGACCCCAGCACCCCCCTGGTCGTCCTCCACCTCCTTTATACCCCCTAGCCGCCGTCACAAACAGCTGGGTTTTGCTTAGTTACAATCTGTCATTGAACAGTGTCGCCGATCATCGGTTGTGAGACCCCAAATTCGTGATCAATTCAGTTTTGATTGCAACTTCTCTGTTCTTTCTTGTGTTCTTGATTGTGCTTGCAGGGATAAGCCTTCGTGGCGAGGTCATTCGTTTGTGCCACGGGTGATAATCAACGGAGCAGTGGTGTAGTGATTGTGGGGTTTCGTTTGTTCGGAGCCTTGGATCATCAACATCGAGATCTCCACCCAATCAAGTTTACCCTACCTCTCGGAAGATCGGGACTCATCCTCCTATCAATTGGTATCAGATTTCCAGGTTCACCGTGAGGTAAACTTGTGTGCTCTTTAGATTTATTTTGTTTCAGTCCTATCGTCCATAAAAAGCCACAAAAAAAATTTAGTTTCCATAACCTACAACCCCCGCTCAACCTTTTGCACAATTTAGTTTCGGAGTCCGTAGTTCTGAGTTCGTGTCCTAGGTTGAGTCTGGTTGCTGGTTTAGATTTGTTTTGGTTCAGTTTTGTTTCTTCCATCCGCTGCCATCTACAAAAAATTCCATCCACCGATTCGTTTCTGTTGCAGTTTCCACCACCACCAAAACCTGATTCGGGGTATCCTCCTTAAAACGGGCATAACTTTTTGCTCGTAACTCCGATTGAGGCGCATTTTTTCCTAGAAAGGTCTCGAAAAAGTCCACATACAGTGTTTTCAAAAAAATTACAAAAAATTAAGACGGCCCTCGTTTCGAACTCCGAAGTTCCAGCACCAGTTTTTCCAATCGCTCCTGAATTTGTGCCGATCTCATCTTTCATCGGTTTGAGCTAATACTTGGTGCTGTTTCTATTCTTGTGCCCCTGGTTGAGAAAAAATATCAAAAAAAATTAAGAGAAAAATATTTTGATTTCTACTAGTGCTTCAAGACAAAAACAGGAGGCTAAGGGGTTTTCTAGTTGTGCTATTTCTGTGTGAGTGCTGGATGCTTGCTGATATTATCCTTGTTGTTCATCATCATTCATCCTTGCCCTTGCTTGTTGCCACAACTGTTCTAATACATTCTTAGGCCAGCAACTAGGTGAAATTCTTTGGACACTTATTCAGCATTGCTATCTGTTACTAACTTGTGTGCTACATACATATACTGCATTTGAGCCTTCCAAGCTCCACCTTCTCTCGAGCAGAACAGGTAACCTTTGCAATCACACCCACTCTCTGCTTGCTTCACAACGGTCACCGTTGTCCACCAACAGTGCTGGTAAGAAACTTGTAAGAGCGGGGTAAGACGCATCTTACTGATCGATTTTCCATCCACTTCGGAGAGCGTAGTAATAGGGTTCTTCGCGATCTTTTTGTCTTCGTTTCTGTTTTGTACTAACAATGACAGGAAAGAAGCCTATGGATAAGACCTCTGGTTCTACACCTCTGGATGATGATGAGTGCGTGTCCCATATGGAACTAAAGGACATGATGCGGGCAATGACCGAAGCTTTCAACAATTACCAGACCACTACAACAGCCACCTTTCAGAGGCTCCATACAAGTGTTGCTAGTCTGACCACACGGTTGGACGAGATGGAGACTCGTCTTCCCCAACAAGCTACACCCTCTATCATCCTTGATGGTGACTGCTCACTACGACACAGAGGATGACTTCAATAACGATGAGGTTGATGCACAGCAGCGCCGTCGCCCTCGACGAAATCGTCAAGGTATGGTAGGTAGACCTCGTCCTCATGCTCCTAAAAAAGATAATGATCCTTATGCTAAGATTAAGTTTTCTATTCCAACATTTTATGGATCTTATGATTCTGAGACTTACTTGGATTGGGAGATGACAGTAGAATAAAAATTTAGCTCTCATCTTGTTCCTGAGCGACATAGAGTTAGACAAGCCACTAGTGAGTTTAAAGATTTTGCTATAATTTGGTGGAATGAACTTGTCAATACACGTAATGCACCACAGACATGGGCTGCGTTAAAAGAAGAGATGCGCGCTAGATTTGTTCCTCCTTCATATAGACGTGATCTTCTTAAGAAATTGCAACACTTTGATCAGGGTGACATGACTGTCCAAGAGTACTACCAAGAGTTGCAGAAAGGTATGCTTCGTTGTGGGGTAGTTGAGGATCAGGAAGACCAAATTGTTAGGTTTTATGGGGGCTTGTGGCGTGAGATCCAGGACATAGTTGACTACAAGGAATATCATTCTATTCAACATTTATTTCAACTTGCTATGTTAGCAGAAAAAGAAGTGCAGGGTCGCCAACAGCAGCGGCGGAACAACACCTTCACGCCACGACAATTTTCGGTGCCATCCAAAGCAGCGCCGACCTCGAGCATACGTGCTTCTACACCACCCTCCACGGGTGTTGTACGCAGCAGCATTGCACCTTCTACATCACGGGGACAAGATAGCAGCAAGTCCCAGATGCCTCCAGGTGTTGCAGCAAAGGCGGCTGCACCCAACACTTCGACAAGTCGCAGCTCCGACATCAAGTGCCACCGCTGCCAGAGACTTGGCCATATGCAACGAGATTGCCCCAGCAAACGGGCGATCATTGCCACTGCTGATGGTGGGTATGTTAGTGCTTCTGATATTGAAGATGAAAATATTATTGCAACTAACATTTCAGGTTCGGATGATGGTGCTGAGGAGGTTCTTGGTACATCTGCGACAAACAACTATAGGACTTTCATTGTGCAGCAAGCATTGAGTGCCACGGTTCGAGAGGACGACAACCACCAACGTCACAACCTTTTTAACATGTTTCTCGTCGTCAAGGACTGCCGTGTACATACCATCATTGATGGTGGTAGCTGCAACAATTTGGTGAATGTTGAGGTGGTCAAGAAGCTTGGCTTGACCACACGGGAGCATCCACACCCATATCACATTCAATGGTTTAACAACAATGGTAAGGTTAAGGTAACACAAACAGCAAGGATACATTTTCCATTGGTTCTTATCATGATTTTGCTGATTTTGATGTGGTACCTATGGATGCTTGTTCTCTTTTGTTGGGACGTCCTTGGGAGTTTGATACTGATGCTATTCACCATGGTCAATCTAATAAGTATACTCTCATGCATAAGGGCAAGAAAATTGTGTTGCTTCCTATGAGTCCCACTGAAATTGTACAATTTGAGCAGGAGAAAAAGAATAATGCTAAGCAAAAGGGTGTTTTCAATTCTGAAATTCAGCAACCTATTAAGTTGAAAAATCCTATTTTGTTTGCAACTAAATCTGATCTTGATGATTTATATGCCTCTAATGGAACTTGCTATTCTTTAGTGTGCAAACATGCTTTATATTCCATTGAGGATACGTCCATTGTCTTGCCACCTGCTGTTGCTAACCTTTTGCAGGAATATATGGATGTTTTTCCATCAGAGATACCCCCTGGATTACCACCTGTGCGAGGCATTGAGCACAAGATTGATTTGGTTCCAGGGGCGAGCTTGCCAAACCGTGCTGCCTACAGGACCAACCCCGACGAGACTAAGGAAATTCAGCGACAAGTCCAAGATCTTCTGGACCGCGGGTACATTCGTGAGAGTCTTAGTCCTTGTTCTGTTCCTGTTCTTTTGGTTCCAAAAAAAGATGGCAATTGGCGCATGTGTGTTGATTGTAGAGCCATCAATAACATTACCATTCGTTATCGCTATCCTATTCCTAGATTGGATGACATGCTTGATGAGTTGAGTGGTTCTGTTATTTTCTCCAAGATTGATTTGCGTAGTGGGTATCATCAGATTCGTATGGCTTTAGGTGATGAATGAAAAACTGCTTTCAAAACTAAATTCGGACTTTATGAATGGTTAGTCATGCCATTTGGTTTAACTAATGCGCCCAGCACTTTCATGAGGTTGATGAATGAGGTTTTACGTGCTTTCATTGGTAAATTTGTGGTGGTTTGCTTTGATGATATCCTTATTTACAGCAAGTCATATGATGAGCATCTTGAACATTTGCGTGCTGTTTTTAATGTCTTGCGCGATGCACGTTTATATGGTAACCTTGAGAAGTGCACCTTTTGCACCGATCGTGTGTCTTTTCTTGGGTATGTTGTTACTTCACAGGGCATTGAGGTGGACGAGGCAAAGATTGTTGCCATCACGAGCTGGCCACTTCCGACTACGGTCACGCAGGTTCGGAGTTTTCTTGGTCTCGCAGGTTTCTACCGGCGTTTCGTGCGGGATTTCAGCATCATTGCGGCACCTCTCCACGAGTTGACAAAGCATGGAGTGCCGTTTCGATGGGGACCAGCACAACAACAAGCTTTTGATGTTCTCAAGTCGAAGCTCACACAAGCACCATTGCTGTAACTTCCTGATTTTGAGAAGACCTTCGAGCTTGAATGTGACGCGAGCGGCATTGGCATTGGAGGAGTGCTAATTCAAGGAGGTAAACCTATTGCCTTCTTTAGTGAAAAATTGCATGGGCCTTCGCTGAATTATTCTACATATGACAAAGAACTTTATGCTAGTGCGTGTCTTGCAAACTTGGCAACATTATCTATGGTCTAAAGAATTTGTCATACATTCAGATCATGAGTCTTTGAAGTATCTTAAAGGACAAGCTAATCTGAACAAACGTCATGCTAAATGGATTGAGTTCATAGAATCATTTCCTTACATCATTAAACATAAGAAAGGGAAAGACAATGTGATTGCCGATGCTTTACCTAGACGTTATACCATACTATCCCAACTTTCTCATAAAATCTTTGGTTTGGAAACCATAAAGAGGTTATATGCTACTGATTTGGACTTTAAATATGCCTTTGAAAATTGTATAGAGGGAAGAACGTGGCAAAAATTCCTGCTGCGTGAAGGCCTTCTCTACCGTGCTAACAAGCTGTGTGCTCCAGCTAGCTCCGTTCGTCTTTTGTTGTTGCAGGAAGCGCATGGAGGTGGTTTGAAGGGACATTTTGGTGTTAAAAAGACAGAGGATGTGCTGGCCGCTCACTTCTTTTGGCCACGAATGAGGCGTGATGTGGAGTGCTACGTTTCACGTTGCACGACATGCAACAAAGCTAAGTCTCGACTTAACCCACATGGTCTTTATATGCCTCTTTTGGTTCCTAGTGCACCTTGGGAGGATATTTCTATTGACTTTGTTTTAGGATTGCCTAGAACAAAGAGGGGGAGGGATAGTGTCTTTGTGGTTGTTGATCGTTTCTCTAAAATGGCTCATTTTATACCCTGCCACAAGACCGATAATGCTTCACATGTTGCTGATTTGTTCTTTAATGAGGTTGTGCGTTTGCATGGTGTTCCCAATACTATTGTTTCTGATAGGGATGCTAAGTTTTTGAGTCACTTTTGGAGAACTTTATGGTATAAATTGAGAACAAAGTTGCTGTTTTCTACTACTTGTCATCCACAAACTGATGGGCAAACGGAGGTAGTTAATCGTACTTATCTACTATGTTGCGGGCTGTTTTGAAAGACAATTTGAGGTTGTGGGAGGAGTGTTTGCCACATATTGAGTTTTCTTATAACAGGTCTATTCACTCCACAACCAAGTTAAGTCCGTTTATGGTAGTGTATGGTTTCAATCCTCGTGCTCCAATTGATTTGCTACCTTTACCACAAACTGAAATTGTGAACTTAGATGCTACACAACGTTCTGAATTTATTCTTAAGTTGCACGAAACTACTAAGTTACAAATTGAAAAAAATGATGAAAAGTATCGCATTGCTGCTAGTAAAGGTAGGAAGGAGGTAAAATTGGAACCCGGTGATTTGGTGTGGGTTCATTTAAGAAAAGATAGGTTCCCGGATTTGAGAAAGTCCAAACTCATGCCACGTGCTGCTGGACCTTTTAAGGTTCTTAAGAAGATAAATGACAATGCATATAAACTTGAGTTGCCTCCCGAGTTTGGGGTTAGTCCCACATTTAACATTTCAGATTTGAAGCCATACTTGGGAGAAGAAGATGAGCTTGAGTCGAGGACGACTCCAATGCAAGAGGGGGAGGATGATGTGGACATCACTCCTGCAGATATACACAACACTCACATGGTAGACATGCAAGGTCCAATTACTAGAGCTCGAGCACGAAAATTGAATTTAGAGGTGAGCTCGTTCCTGAACAATTCTTTATATGTGAATTTTGAGAGTATGTTGCTACCTAATGGATTAATTATGATTAGGAACCATAGAGAGGACATGGAGATACATGGAGAGGGGTTTGGAGGCGTGGAGGGCCAGAAAATACACCAACAAGAAGTTAGAGACCGAGTCCAACTCAAACTCGAGTCCAACTCGGGCCCAGGAGCAGTCCACCTTAAAATGGATGCACAGGAGGCATACAGACTCCGTTTTTGACGTTCTACATATGCACGGAAAGCTGAGAGGATAAACTTTCCAATTGAACTGGCCCCACATCAAAATTCACTAAGAGTCGAAGGGAAACTTCGAAATAATATAAAGTTTAGAGTCTGTCAGGGTGTTGCATCACCTAGTTGGGCCATTGGGCCTTGTATCGAGTCCAAGTCCATTATGTATGTGTCTTAGGGTTAGGTAACGACCCCAGCACCCCCCTGGTCGTCCTCCACCTCCTTTATACCCCCTAGCCACCGTCACAAACAGCTGGGTTTTGCTTAGTTACAATCTGTCATTGAACAGTGTCGCCGATCATCGGTTGTGAGACCCCAAATTCGTGATCAATTCAGTTTTGATTGCAACTTCTCTGTTCTTGCTTGTGTTCTTGATTGCGCTTGCAGGGATAAGCCTTCGTGGCGAGGTCATTCGTGTGACACGGGTGATAACCAACGGAGCAGTGGTGTAGTGATTGCGGGGTTTCATTCGTTCGGAGCCTTGGATCATCAACGTCGAGATCTCCACCCAATCAAGTTTACCCTACCTCTCGGAAGATCAGGACTCATCCTCCTATCAAGACAGTGACCATACCGGCGACATCGACACTAGCAAGAGCACGAGCGGGATTCTCTTCTTCCTCGGCAAGTGCCTCGTTAGCTGGCAGTCGATCAAGCAGCAGGTAGCGGCCTTGTCCATCTGCGAGGCCGAGTACACAGCGGCCTCTACCGCTTCGACTTAGGCGCTTTGGCTAGTTCAACTGCTTGGTGATCTCCTCGGCAAAGACACCGGAGCGGTGGAACTCAGGATGGACAACAAGTCCGCTCTGGCTCTAGCAAAGAACCCCGTATTTCATGAACGGGGCAAGCACATCCGAGTGAGGTACCACTTTCTCTGAGGCTGCATGGAGGAAGGGAGCATCAAGGCGTGCTACATCAACACCAAGGACCAGCTTGCAAGCCTGCTCACCAAGCCCCTTAGGAGGATCACGTTCCTTAGCTTTGCTCTAGGATCAGATGGTCCAACTCTCCCACAAGACAAGCACAAGACTTAGGGGGGAATGATGGAATAAGTCTTGTACTCTTGGTCTGTGTGGCCCCTAGTTAGAGCAACATCTCAGTCCTTGTTAGGACAGCATATTAGTCCTTTGGTAGGACAACATCTTAGTCCTTGTTAGGACAGCATCTTAGACCAAGAGGACAACATATCAATCCTTGTTAGGACAGCATATTAGTCCTTTGGTAGGATAGCATCTTAGACCAAGAGGAAAACATATCAGTCCTTGCTAGGACAACATATTAGTCCTTTGGTAGGACAACATCTTAGACTAACAGCTAGGTATATGCTTGGTTGCCTCAGCTATAAATATGTAACCCCAACCCCTAGGTTGGGCATGGCATTGTGTGTGGAATGGAACAAGAAAAATTTCCCAACTCCTAGTGTCATCCTCTCCATGAAGTAATACTTGAGATACTAACAGCCTTAGTAATGCCAACCGCATTTCTGTGTTGCAACCGAAGCCACACCCAGTCTCCTTTTTCAAAACCCACTGCCCTCTTATTTTTATCATGATAAAACTTCATGGTATCCTGACTTTGGCTCAATATTTCTTTTATTTCTGCTAAAAATTCATCTCTATCCCTGAGTTGACGATCCACAGCTGCTACTTTGTTGTACCATGCTCATAAGTCATCATTGGTGGAGGATCTCTTCCATAAACTACCCTAAATGGTGTAGTATGTAATGAGAACTGATATGATGTATTATAGCAGTATTCTACCCATGGTAGCCATTGTAACAAGTTTTTGGTCTATCTCCTGCTAAACATCTCAAATACATAGTAATGAAGGTTAACCACCTCTGATTGACTGTCAGTTTGTGGGTGAAATGCAGAACTCATTTTCAAATTTACTCCTGCATGTTGGAACGGCTGCTTCTAGAAATTGCTTGAAAAAATTGTATCCCGCTCACTAATGATTGAGCATGGAAAACCATGTAGCTTAACAATATTCTAAAAAAAACGCGCTACTGAAGAGGCTGAATAGAGCAATGAAATGTGCAACTTTGAAAAAAACGGTCAACCACAGTTAATATCATTGATTTTCCTCCTACCTTAGGGAAGCCTTCAATAAAATCCATAGATATGTCGATCCAAATCTCTGATGGTACTGGTAAAGGATGCAATAATCCTACTGCATGTAAATGTTCAGTTTTGTTTTGTTGACAAATTAGACATCCTTTGACAATCTCCTTCACACGCCGAAGAGCGGTTTTGTTATAAAAGATTAATCTGAATCTGTGCAATGTTTTCTGAACCCCTTCATATCCTAAATGAAATATTTCTAGCAACTGAGACCAGAAAGCTGACTGATCTGGTAAAAAATACCTTGTCTTTAAATAATAACAATCCCTCTTTTTCAGTCCACCCTTCCAATGCTTCTCCACTCTGTATTTTCTTCAATAAATCAGTTGTTGTAGGCTGAGACTTTATTTCTTGTTTCAAATCTTCAAAAATACTAAAAGATGGTGAAAACATGACATGAAGCATTGCCACCTCTGTATCTCTTCTTGACAGAGCATCGACAGCTCTCTTTTGACTGTCGGGTCTATACTCTACTAAAAAATTAAACCCAAACAATTTGCTGAGCCAAGTATGCTGAGGAATTGTATTTAATCTCTGATCTAGTAAAAATTTCAGGCTATAATGATCTGTTCGAACTGTGAAAATTCTTCCCCCATAAATAAGGTCTCAAAAACGCACTGCTGTTACGAACCTAATGAATTCCATTTCATATGCTCGCAGTATCAGTTTTGCATGTTGAGGCGCTACTGGCCTACTGAAAAATGCTACTGCTCCATCTCCTTGATGCAAAACAGCTCCAAACCAGAATCTAGATGCATCACAGTTGTGACACCCTCATTTCTGGTGTCAGCATATATTCATGTTTTATGAAGAGAAAACATTTTAAGAAAAGTAGGAACAGAGAAAAATATCAAAAGGATAGCCAATAAGAGCCGAATCCAGTTCTCAGAGAGCGCCGAAGACAACTTCCGTGGCCCGCTGGCCATGTGGTGTGTTCGGAGCTCATCCCTGCGAAGTGGGGAGAGGTCCGCCACTAAGCTGGCTACGTGGCAGGCTCGAGGCTCATCTCCGCAAAGGGGAGAGGTCCGACCCTGTGGGACACGTGTTGCCCCCGGAGCTAGTCATCATGGAAATCAGAAGACCAGTCGCACGGGATTCGTGTCGATCTCGGAGCTCACCTCCGAGAGATCCGGTTCTATTGAACACATGGCGCTACCGGAGCTTATCTTCAGAAAATCCGTCACTGTTGGACACGTGTCAACCTCGGAGCACTTCTCTGAGAGAAGAAGGAAAGACCGGCACTAACACGTGGCGTGCGCGGAGCCACCTTCGAGTAAGAGAGGAGGTCCCGACCGCCAGGATACGTGGCGCATGCGGAGCTCATCTCCGAAGGAAAAGGGAGGTCTCGCTCGTTTGACACGCGGCACAACCGGAGCTCGTCCTTGTGGAGAGGGAGAGACCAGGACCCGGTGGACACGTGGAGCCTCCGGAGCTCATCACCGAGAAGGTAACGAGTTCTAGGAACGGTTTTTGAATTCTGTACGCGTAGAAATACCGGAACAGAAACCGACCTGAATTCCACAATGATACCGCACCAAATCAAATAAAGATAAATTGTAAGATTCAACGAACAGGAATTTTATTCGGGATACAATCAGATTAGGACTCTTCTCTTTCCGATTATAAATAGAACCCAGAACCTCTGGCCGAAACCACAAACTTCTTTTCCAACTCCTGAGCCGACGACTTAGAGCCCTAGTCCCAACCCGTCGAGTAAACCATCGCCGGAGTACAGCAGGGAAGATTGCCGGAGGAAAGCCCAACGATCTGAGGAGGACCTTGAGACCGAGAAGAACGTAAGGTAGGTCTCCAATACCACCTTACGACATCGTTGTGTTTTCTTTGCATATGTTCTTTGGTTCCTTCGAACAGAAGCCTTCTCGTGGACAGATCACTTGATGATCAGGTTGATCTAAAGACAAGATCATCGCCACGTCCACCTTTGATCCGAACACCTCTGTCCATGCAAGCCATGCAAGAACACGTACAAACCAATCTAATAAAACTAATCATAGGATAGCATGCATGTGCATCATCGCATCTATTTTAAGGTTTTGTGCATGATATTGATTGCTGTGAATCTTGTATGCACATGATCCTACCTAGCAGGACAAGCTCAGGGAGTTGTCTACGACGAACTGCAGCAACAAAGTTTTGAGATCCAAGAACAACCGGAACCGCAAGAACAAGGCAAGTGCTCCTTGACCATATTGATCCTATGTTTTGGGTAAAACTGTTTTGTTTTGCGAAAAGGTGTGTGTCCTGAGTCAAACATGATGAGGAACCCTTTCTATAGGAGTTGACTAGTTTTGGTTAAACCACCCTTGTCGCCAGGGAAGTTTATGGGTCGGGTATGATTTTTGCTTTATGCTTCGCTGAGTCTATGGGATTGGGAAGCGAGATAGATGTGTCTAGCTAACTGCACTCGTAATGATAATGAGAAACTAATGATGTTAATGAACATGGATCGGAGGGAGATCTAGGCAAGCCTGGGTTTGTGAACGAGGTAGCATGAGATGGTGGTTTACTTGCCATAGATCTAAGGACCGGTTCATGCATGCACATGCCAGGATAACAGTGCCACCACAAGGGCAAGTATGGGTGCGGCTTAGCTGAGTAATTAGGTAAGTTGCTAGAGTGTTATGGACTGTGGAAGACGTGGGGAATGGGGGTCGAGTGAGGACTGCCCTGGGAACTGCATGGCACAAGAGGGGGCCGTGGGTGGGAGAATTGGAGATTCTAGCCTGCTGGTAAAACCTTAGTGAGTCCATACATCTAGTAGCCCCTTTGTAAAGGCTATTTTGTGATCTCTTGGCCATACACCGGCGGTTGTGTACTGGTATAATGTGTGGGGAACCCCTTCCGGGATCCACACTCCAGGATACACATTGGGTGGTGTCGTGCGATGCGGCACCCAACAGCATACACGAAAAGAACCATAAAGTACAAAGTCTTTTATTTCTCAAGATAGTGTCATTTACAAAATAATGTACCACGAAGGTACACGCAGCGGAATATACATACACACTTACTCTCGGTGCTAATTATGCAAAAGAGAAGACGTCCAGCCCGCGGACGCTTCTTACTAGCTTCCACAAAGATGAGTGCAGCGGCAGGGTTTCCGGTGAGTCGCTAATGGCTCACCGAACAACCATCTTTCATAGCAAATTTTATAACCTGCAAAACACTAATAATGCAACCGTGAGCACGATGGCTCAGCAAGACTTAACCGACACTCCTAACATGGAACTCTATGTGCAGGGATTACTAACATAGGAAAGGTATGATGCAACAACGACACGCCTAAATGTTGATCCTTACTTTCAGGTTTATAGCAGCAGGTTATTATGCCTTAGGCAACCCTCGCATCGGAAGTCCACAATCAAACAAGAAACACTTTCCTCCGATGTGGTGATGCCCAAAGTGGAAAATAAACTTAGTGAGCTCTACACTATAACATACATGGTTTGCAATACAAATACTTAAGAACTTCACGACAGCAATGATTCCTTTCACTTCATATGGAAATTGTTACTATTTCACAACGCAGTGAACAAGTGGTACTCATATAACCGCGAGGGACAGTAATTGCAATCAGGACACACCCAGAATACACGACACATACACCCGCCTCGAAAGACTCACGTGAGCTCTTTCTTACGTTGTATGCAGCAACCTTTCACCCGTCACTCCAATGCCGAACCAGTTCCGCCGACCCATCAGAAGGGCCACTACACGGAACACGTCGAAGTTGCTCCGCTAGCGGGTTTACACCTCTGACACCACCCCCAAAGGACGGCCGTATAAGTTTCGACACGAGAGTACCCGAGTTACATCAGTTTATTGTGTCCCATATATCAGATATGCATCCGGTACTGTTCAAACTTGCTCAGCAGGGCCGCATACGCCTCGGTCCTTAACCGACACAAATAGAGCTACAGCCACACGGGCCCCAACGTCCCGCTGCTCCTACTCTTGCTTGGTCTCATTTTCTATTCAAGGACTTTCATTCTCTAGAATCATACCCCGCTGAATTCACATCCTAAACTCGCGAGTAGCTTCCAACTAACCGACTTGTACCGGATCCTATATAACTTTAGCTTAGCATAAACTACACGAAGGTAACCTATTCTACCCTTTAAATCCAAGGGTTTGTGGGTCATGCATTTGGAGTATCAATCACCTTGACCTAATGCACAATACATACTAGACCCATAAAAGTGATACAAAGTAAAATATAACTAAAAGCTGTTAAATGCAAACCGGGGCTTGCCTTATGTTGCTGCAGGTTTAGTTCTATTTAAAGTCAGTAGCTTTGCGACGAGTAAGGCTTCAACTTGTTGCTCCGAGTTGAGTTCTTTGTCGAACTCCTTCGTCGTATTTCCCACCGACATGAATATGCACAGTTTTATGTTGCAAGTATATGAATTATAAAAAAAATGTGTGTTATGACTTAAGAATGATTTAAACCAACTAAGACTCGAGATTTGGGTTCTGGTTATGTGTTGGACAGAGAAAGAATCATTTTGGATCAATGGACGTCTTTGGAATAAAGTTCAAGGAAATAGCTATTGGACATAAATATGAAGCTGGACATAATTGGAAGAAAACCGGAGAAGATGATCTCAACTTGCTCTGAAACTTTAACAGTGGTCCATAGATCATAAATAGGTATGGATTGCAAAATTTCAGACAATGTTGATGGAAGATGTGGCCTAGAGAATTTTCTTACTATTTGGCTTCTCTGAAATCCTATGGCAATTATAGTGTCTTGTCATGCTCCAAATTTAGTTTTTCAGAAACTTTAGAGTCTCATGAGCCCATAGGACTTGGTTTCACCATTTTTGGAGCTTCCTACACAGAGATATGAATTTTCCAAACTTGGTTAAAAGTCTGAAAATGTCTCTGTTTATTTTCCCATTTTTCAGAGACATAGAGGATTCAAACAACATTTGGCCAAGAAAATGGAGTCCAATGCCTCTGAAAATTTTACTGAAGTTCAATGATTATTGTAAGAATGTCCTGCCCAAATTTGGGAATTTTCCAATTAACTGAACTCCTGTAAAAATTCATACAAGATTTTCCTTAAATGAATTAATGAGCCAAATCCAGGGAGTTTCATAAATATTGGGCTGCACCCCTGGATAGTACTCTTTTATAGTAATCCAACAAAATTTGTTTCACAATTGTTGGACACTCCTACACAAAGTTATGGCTCTCCAAAGTTTGAACTGAAATGGGAAAATCTGGAAAATGTTTAAATGCTGACAGTGGGTCCCACTCATTATCCCTAACCTCCAGCCACGTGCCAAACAGAGCAGGGGCGGCTCCCTCCGGTGAGGTCGCCGGAAATGCACTTCCCAGCAACCTCCAGACCCCCTGCTGGCCGCCCCCCCCCCCCCCATTTTCCCCCATGCTGAACTCATTTGTGAGGTCGCCGGCAGCTGAAACTCGCCGGAAAACGGGGCGCACCGGCAACAGCAAACTCTAGGGCTCCGGCGAGGTCGTGCACGGTGAATTCTCCACCAAATGGTCGGTTCTTGGGCTCTGAAGCACCAGGGAATCATGGAGAAGACCGACATGAGGTCTAAACAAGCCGGGGAGAGCTCCAAACCTATCGGCACCGTGCACCCGACATGGTTCAGTGGTATACCCTCGAAAAGAACTCGAATTCCTCGCTCCACACTCAATTTATTGGTCTAAAATCGATGGAGGAGGTGTGCTAGGCAGTTAAGAACTTGTGTGCGGAGTTTGAAACACAACCAACATGAATTGAGGACGAGTTTTGCAATTCCTTACCTCAAGGTCAGTTTCGGTCGCCCGGAGAAAAACTTGAAATTCTCCCTCTGTGATCAATGGCTTGGGCTGTGTTTTGGAGGTGAGCAACTAGGCTTGTAGGTGCACGGATGGGGTGGCTTGCTTGGGCATTATCACTGCTGGTTTGGGCTGGCCATGGTGACCAGTTCAGTTTTTCGGCGTTCACCCGAGAGCTGCAGAACTTTTGCTGTTTTCCGGTGCTAACGAGCTCGGGGCCGTGGGGGAACGTTGCTGGCCGGCTAGAGCACCCTTGGGCGCAGCCTTTCTCTGTTGGGAGCTCGGGCAAAGGGGAAAGCAACACTGGTTGCAATTGAGAGGAACAGAGGAGCGCACGGTGGCTGTTTTCTTCACGGGGGAGCAGAACAGGAGCCACGAGCAGCTCGGTCCAGAGACTAAAGGATCACGCTGAGAAGAGAAGGAAGCTGCTTCACGGTTGCCAGCGCGAGGGAGAGGGAGCAGGAGCTGGCGCTCGGGCGACGGGAGGTGACGCACGCTGCTGTCGAGTGAAAACAGAGAAGACTTCGGGTTGAAGTCTACTGACATGCGGGCCCCATCTCTCCCCTCTTATCCCTCAATTCCTTTTTAAAATAGCAAACGAGCTCCAAATTTGATAAAATTTGGAGGACAGGCCAAAAGAAATATGAGGAACACAATGGTGCACTCAAATTTGAATTTCGGTGAATTCGGAATTTGAAACTGAGATTTAAATTCAAATTCCAATTTTCTCCCGTTTAAATTCCAACAAATAGGAAATCCTTTTCAAATGCTCTGAAAATTTGCCGGGCTATTATTGGATGTGTGGAGAACCAAATGATAGCTTTAGATCTCCGTGTCCGGGAATTTTTGCAAGTTCAAGTTTAGACTTGGAGCTCACACCTTTAAATTCAAAAGTTTAAATTCCCTCTCCTTTTCTCGGTGTGAACTGCAGCTCCACTTGCTAGAATTTTGGGGTTTCACATCCCTCCCCCCTTAAAAAGAATCTCGTCCTGAGATTCCAAAAGAAGAGACAAGCGGTAGAGAAGGAATTACCTTATATGAGCGGACAGCAAGTCCGGGTAGTTCGAACGGAGGTATTCTTCACTCTCCCATGTTGCTTCCTCCACGATATGATTTCTCCATATTACCTTATAGAATTGGAGCGTCCGATTCCTTGTCGACCGAGACGTTTCATCGATAATCCGGATTGGATGCACGGTATAGGAGAGATCCGGTTGCAATGTCTCGAGATCTTCATTGCGTACAGCAGTGGTATTCTTGAGACATTTTCGAAGCTGAGAGACGTGAAATACATCATGCACCCCAGCGAGAATCGTCGGTAGCTCAAGCCGGTATGCTACGGGTCCACATTTCTCCGTGATAGCGAATGGGCCGATAAACCGGGGAGCGAGCTTTCCTTTTACACCGAATCGTTGAACTCCTTTGATTGGAGATACGCGGAGATAAACGTGTTCTCCGCCGTCGAAATGCAACGGTCTACACCTTTGATCATCACGGCTTTTCTGTCAGGATTGTACAGCTTTCAAGTTTGCTTCTATTGTCCGAACTCGGTCATCGGCTTTGTTGACAAATCAACCCCAAACAGTACTCTTTGACCGTATTCACACCACTTCCGCGGTGTGCAACATTTCTGGCCATAGAGTTTCATCTTACGAGGTAACTATACGGTCTTTAAACCATAAAGTACCTTCATTGTCCTTTCTGAACCACCTCATCTCTCTGTTGTCTATTCTCCTCTGTATGTGAGACATACCCTTGTCTCTCCTTTGAACCTCGGCAATCTCTCCTCAGATTGTTGGAATGGGAGCAATGTTATAGAGTGCTCCATACGGAATGACACAGAGACTTGGTTCCTCTTCTTCCAACTCAGCAACTGCCAAGTTGCGAATGTGGTTTCTTCTGACTAACACATCGGCAATCATTCTCACTTTTCCTGGAGGGTAATGGATCTTGAAGTTATGATCCTTGACGAGCTCCAACCATCTTCGAGAATACCGCTGCACTAACTAGTTGAGGGACTAAAATATCGATGCGGAGCAGGGTACTCGTAGCTTATCGTGACGGCCTTTAGCGAACGATAATCAAAACTTAATCATAGTGTCTCATCGTTCTTCTTAATGAAATAGCAGAGCATCCCCAAGGTGATGAGCTTGGTCACATAAAACCTTTGCTCATAGGTTCACTTAGTTGCTCCTTCAACTCCGCTAGTTCATTGGGTGCCATTTTGTACGGCCTCCGTGAAATCGGTGTTGTTTCCGGCGTCAGTTCAATCTTGAACTTGACGTCCCGTTAACCGGCATTGTCCGGTAACTCATCAGAAATACATTGCATATTCACGTCCCACCGTACTATCCTCGAGTTTAGTCACTTCCGTGGGATAGACTTAACCCGTCCTCTTTTCTGTACAGATCGGACTCTTCTGTCCTCACCCAGATTTTGATTATGAAAATGGCAGTTTCATGTCTCAAGTTGCATATCAAAGTTATAAATAACTTCAATATGTTTCCAACGAGTATTTATTTGCCTTCATATCAATTTTGAATCAGGAATTATGATATTTCAAAGCTGACAGAAATCTGGAACAATTTTGACAGCACCTCCTCTGAAAGTGTCTGTTTTGTCCGCAAAATTTCATACACTTAAACTCCAAATTTGGAGAACCTTTGAACTACAAAGTCATATCACATATCACAAACTTTCCAACGATGTCTTACATGACCCCTTGAAAATTTTCTACACGAAGTTATGGTCAAAATACAGAAAATTCCAGAGAGCATTTTTGGTGTGCCCTGTTTTTGGACAGTTAACACTCATCTGAGATTTTCATCCATTTGGAGGGAGATTCTGTTCTGGAGTTCTACATAAAAGTTGTAGAAGACTTGAAAATATTTCCAGAAATGTATCCTTCACCTCCATTGGTTCAACCAATCAAAAGTTATGCCCTGTTCAAGTTCAGCAAAAATTCTGCTGAAAACAGGGAAGGTTGTTTCTAATGGTTTGAAATGGAAACTATACTCCCATTTGACTCTTAGTTCAATATAGGAGTTCATTAAACCTTAATGGAATCCTAGACTCCAAAATTACTCTTTTCTTTGAAAACTTTCTTTTTCATGCAGTTAAGAACATTTCACGGTACTACGTTTCCTCACCAAATCAAAAATCCTAACTGGCGTTACACCGGCATATACGTCTCAAGTGGTGGCACTAAAATGATCACTCACACACGTTTTATAAAACGAGATGTTCTACGCGTGGTTAAGTACCTGCATAAAAACAATCAATAATGATGCACACAAAGGTTTTCCATTACAGGCAGGTCCATATCATAGTAAAAACCTCGTATCATTGACATACGGGCCGTCCTTGAGTCAAGTCACGTCTCAAGGTACATGGTCACGTTTTCACACCACACGACGGGGAACCCGAGTAGAGCGTGAACGGGTCGTCACGGTTGGGAATGTTATCAACCCAACGGATACCACCTACTGCCTCATGACAGTTGAGGCACGCCGATGGCGAGCGCTGCGTATGGCCCTTTGAACATTGAACGTTCAAGAGTTGCATACTATCGTGTTGCTTACCACACGATGGGGTATTCTCACTTTTGCCTAAAGCACGCTGGAGATCAGCCTTTTCATATGCTCTCAGAACCATAGAGAGGTTCAGAGACTCATATTAACTACCGTGCCAAGCCACGGTATACCATTCCATACTATTACTCGTATGGCGAGTTACCGCAATTGATCCGCCTGTGGTGGCGTACCATACCTCTTACCTCCACATAGGTGCGTCGTTACAGAATTGAAATACTGAATGTAACACACTGTTAGATTGCCACCTTAAGTAACTATGCTACCAATAGTCCTTATGTGGGCATACTATACGTTCCTCACTCGTATACTTCTAGGTTTTCAAAAATAAGCTCTTTTCATGCGTGCTATTCCCAATGCAGCTCTGATACCACGCCTGTGGGGAACCCCTTCCGGGATCCACACTCACGGATACACATTGGGTGGTGCCGTGCGATGCGGCACCCAACAGCATACACGAAAAGAACCATAAAGTACAAAGTCTTTTATTTCTCAAGATAATGTCGTTTACAAAATAATGTACCACGAAGGTACACGCAGCGGAATATACATACACACTTACTCTCGGTGATAACTATGCAAAAGAGAAGACGTCCAGCCCGCGGACGCTTCTTACTAGCTTCCACAAAGATGAGTGCAGCGGCAGGGTTTCCGGTGAGTCGCTGATGGCTCACCGAACAACCATCTTTCATAGCAAATTTTATAACCTGCAAAACACTAAAAATGCAACCATGAGCACGATGGCTCAGCAAGACTTAACCGACACTCCTAAACATGGAACTCTACGGGCATGGATTACTAACATAGGAAAGGTATGATGCAACAACGACACGCCTAAATGTTGATCCTTACTTTCAGGTTTATAGCAGCAGGTTATTATGCCTTAGGCAACCCTCACATCGGAAGTCCACAATCAAACAAGAAACGCTTTCCTCCGATGTGGTGATGCCCAAAGTGGAAAATAAACTTAGTGAGCTCTACACTATAACATACATGGTTTGCAATACAAATACTTAAGAACTTCACGACAGCAATGATTCCTTTCACTTCATATGGAAATTGTTACTACGTCACAACGCAGTGAACAAGTGGTACTCATATAACCGCGAGGGACAGTAATTGCAATCAGGACACACCCGGAATACATGACACATACACCCGCCTCGAAAGACTCACGCGAGCTCTTTCTTACGTTGTATGCAGCAACCTTTCACCCGTCACTCCAATGCCGAACCAGTTCCGCCGACCCATCAGAAGGGCCACTACACGGAACACGCCGAAGTTGCTCCGCTAGCGGGTTTACACCTCTGACACCAACCCCCAAAGGACGGCCGTATAAGTTTCGACACGAGAGTACCCGAGTAACATTGGTTTATCGGGTCCCATATATCCGATATGCATCCGGTACTGTTCAAACTTGCTCAGCAGGGCCGCATACGCCTCGGTCCTTAACCGACACAAATAGAGCTACAGCCACACGGGCCCTAACATCCCGCTGCTCCTACTCTCTGCTCGGTCTCATTTTCTATTCCAGGACTTTCAATCTCTAGAATCATACCCCGCTGAATTCACATCCTAAACTCGTGAGTAGCTTCCAACTACCCGACTTGTACTGGATCCTATATAACTTTAGCTTAGCAGAAACTACACGAAGGTAACTATTCTACCCTTTAACTCCAAGGGTTTGTGGGTCATGCATTTGGAGTATCAATCACCTTGACCTAATGCATAATACATACTAGACCCATAAAAGTGATACAAAGTAAAATATAACTAAAAGCTGTTAAATGCAAACCGGGGCTTGCCTTATGTTGCTGCAGGTTTAGTTCTATTTAAAGTCAGTAGCTTTGCAACGAGTAAGGCTTCAACTTGTTGCTCCAAGTTGAGTTCTTCGTCGAACTCCTTCGTCGTATTTCCTACCGACATGAATATGCACAGTTTTATGTTGCAAGCATATGAATTATAAAACAAATGTGTATTATGACTTAAGAATGATTTAAACAAACTAAGACTCGAGATTTGGGTTCTGGTTATGTGTTGGACAGGGAAAGAATCATTTTGGATCAATGGAGGTCTTTGGAATAAAGTTCAAGGAAATAGCTATTGGACATAAATATGAAGCTGGACATAATTGGCAGAAAACTGGAGAAGATGATCTCAACTTGCTATGAAACTTTTACAGTGGTCCATAGATCATAAAGAGCTATGGCTTGCAAAATTTCAGACAATGTTGATGGAAGATGTGGCCTAGGGAATTTTCTTACTATTTGTCTTCTCTGAAATCCTATGGCAATTATAGTGTCTTGTCATGCTCCAAATTTGGTTTTTCAGAAACTTTAGAGTCTCATGAGTCCATAGGACTTGGTTTCACCATTTTTGGAGCTTCCTACACAGAGATATGAATTTTCCAAACTTGGTTAAAAGTCTGAAAATGTCTCTGTTCATTTTCCCATTTTTCAGAGACATAGAGGATTCAAACAACATTTGGCCAAGAAAATGGAGTCCAATGCCTCTGAAAATTTTACTGAAGTTCAAGGATTATTGGAAGAATGTCCTGCCCAAATTTGGGAATTTTCCAATTAACAGAACTCCTGTACAAATTCATACAAAATTTTCCTTAAATGCATTAATGAGCCAAATCCAGGGATTTTCATAAATATTGGGCTGCACCCCTGGATAGTACTCTTTGAGAGGAATCCAACAAATTTTTTTTCACAATTTTTGGACACTCCTACACAAAGTTATGGCTCTCCCAAGTTTGAACTGAAATGGGAAAATCTGGAAAATGTTTAAATGCTGACAGTGGGTCCCACTCGTCATCCCTAACCTCCAGCCACGTGCCAAACAGAGCAGGGGCGGCTCCCTCCGGCGAGGTCGCCGGAAATGCACTTCCCAGCCACCTCCGGATCCCCTGCTGGCCGCCTCCCCATTTCCCCCATGCTGAACTCATCGGTGAGGTTGCCGGCGGCTGAAACTCACCGGAAAACGGGGCGCACCGGCAACAGCAAACCCTAGGGCTCCGGCGAGGTCGTGCATGGTGAATTCTCCACCAAATGGTCGGTTCTTGGGCTCTGAAGCACCAGGGAATCATGGAGAAGACCGACATGAGGTCTAAACAAGCCGGGGAGAGCTCCAAACCTATCGGCACCGTGCACCCGACATGGTTCAGTGGTATACCCTCGAAAAGAACTCGAATTCCTTGCTCCACACTCAATTTACTGGTCTAAAATCGATGGAAGAGGTGTGCTAGGCAGTTAAGAACTTGTGTGCGGAGTTTGAAACACAACCAACATGAATTGAGGACGAATTTTGCAATTCCTTACCTCAAGGTCAGTTTCGGCCGCCCGGAGAAAAACTTGAAATTCTCCCTCTGTGATCAATGGCTTGGGCTGTGTTTTGGAGGTGAGCAACTAGGCTTGTAGGTGCACGGATGGGGTGGCTTGCTTGGGCATTATCACTGCTGGTTTGGGCTGGCCATGGCGACCAGTTCAGTTTTTCGGCGTTCACCCGAGAGCTGCAGAACTTTTGCTGTTTTCCGGTGCTAACGAGCTCGGGGCCGTGGGGGAAAGTTGCTGGCTGGCTAGAGCACCCTTGGGCGCAGCCTTTCTCGGTTGGGAGATCGGGCAAAGGGGAAAGCAACACTGGATGCAATTGAGAGGAACAGAGGAGCGCACGGTGGCTGTTTTCTTCACGGGGGAGCAGAACAGGAGCCACGAGCGGCTCGGTCCAGAGACTAAAGGATCACGCTGAGAAGAGAAGGAAGCTGCTTCACGGTTGCCAGCGCGAGGGAGAGGGAGCAGGAGCTGGCGCTCGGGCGACGGGAGGTGGCGCATGCTGCTGTCGAGTGAAAATAGAGAAGACTTCGGGTTGAAGTCTACTGACATGCGGGCCCCATCTCTCCCCTCTTATTCCTCAATTCCTTTTTAAAATAGCAAACGAGCTCCAAATTTGATAAAATTTGGAGGACAGGCAAAATAAATATGAGGAACACAATGGTGCACTCAAATTTGAATTTCGGTGAAGTCGGAATTTGAAACTGAGATTTAAATTCAAATTCAATTTTTCTCCCGTTTAAATTCCAACAAATAGGAAATCCTTTTCAAATGCTCTGAAACTTTGCCGGGCTATTATTGGATGTGTGGAGAACCAAATGATAGCTTTAGATCTCCGTGTCCAGGAATTTTTGCAAGTTCAAGTTTAGACTAGAAGCTCACACCTTTAAATTCAAAAGTTTAAATTCCCTCTCCTTTTCTCGGTGTGAACTGCAGCTCCACTTGCTAGAATTTTGGGATTTCACATAATGGAGGTTCTGCAGTCGTCGACAGGTGACGAAATCACAAACTTGTGGGTAAAGAGGTGCAAACTCTGCAGAGTTTTTAAAACTATCATGATCTCCGAGCTTACGGTCACGAGCGTCTGGCCAACTGCCATGATTAGTTGGGATGGTTATTGGGATGGTTCTTGGTTATGGTTATTGATTTTGGTTATGGTTTGGTTTTGGGACTGGTGATAAGATGGTTGCATGACTGTTGAGTCATGGCAACGAGATTGGTCTCGGTGTGAGACGAAGTTGTTTATGAGATAAGATGGTAGAGAATACGAGAAGGTATTCGTGAGATGGTAGCGAATACGAGGAGGTATTCGTGAGCAAGAATGAAGTTGGTTAATGTTCGGGTGGAACATGGGAACTGATGGAGGTATGTTGGTAATTTAATACATGCTGGGATTACATTCATCTAAAGTTAAGTTGTTGTTTTATCATGGTTTTATAAATCTGCTTTTCTGCAAATGAGCCTTTTTATACCTACCTTGTTATGAGCTACATATCGTGTTTTTCCCGCACTTGCTGAGTACATCATTGTGCTCAAACTTGCATTATTATTTCATCATCAGCAGCAAGAGAAGACTACTATGAAGACCAAGTGGAGCATTAAGGCGTGTGATCTGTTCTCAACCTTGCCTGTGGAGGGAGTAGAGATAGAGCCACTTCTGCTTAGATTTGCTTCCGCATTTAGTTAAATTGCTTCCGCATTAGAATAAAGACTTCCGCTGCATAGAAATAAAGACTTCCGCTGTAAGCATGAGTCCAAGACTCATGAGATATTGTAACAAACTCTGTTATTCGTGGTAATATATAATCTGAATTCAGTTTGTGGAACATATGTGTATGTGTGATGAACATCCTGGGCACACATATGCATTAGTTCTCGGTTCCGTGGTTTTCCACAGAATTGAGGGCGTCACAGATTGGTATCAGAGCCACGGGTTGACAGTAGGTTACACGCCTAGATAGAAACCTCATATTGATATTAGAGCCACGGGTTAACAGTAGGTTACACACCTAAATAGGAATCATAGATTGGTATTAGACACAGATTGGTAGTTAAGCCACACTGACCAAAGGAAGCACCCTAGGATGCTTAGATTGGCTTTAAAACTACCTTGGCATAGGAAACCAGCCTTGAATAGGAGTTGTGTGAGCCCTTGCAATGATTGTTTGTGATTGTGTGCTTAGTGTGAGTTGTGGGACGTCCCCAAACGTTGTCCATATCCACACGTAAGTAGAAAGAGGTGTGAGATGTTTCGGCACTTGTTCACATCCTCATATGGGCTAGTATATATATACAGTCCAACTCACCTTGATGCATATAGTTGAAGGGACCTACCTAACCTTCTAACCTCCTATTCTATTTTGTCCTCTCTCACATATGGTGAGGGGAAATACCGGCCGAAGGAACATCCGTGACAACCAAGAGGATGACCACGATGAAGTTCCTGTTAACCCCGGAGCTGGCGAGAACAACCTGGAAAGGTTGATGGCCATGCAAAACCAGCTTATGCAAACCATGATCCAAACTTTGGGTCAGTTGCAGGCCAACAACAACCCTGTTCCGGCACCACCGCCACCACCACCGCCGGCTCATAACAGACTGGAAGAGTTCATGAGGACTCAGCCACCCACCTTTGCTCAAGCTAGTGATCCCATGGAGGCCGATGATTGGTTGAAATCCATGGAGAAGAAGCTTGCCATTATTCAGTGCAATGACCGAGAGGAGGTTCTCTTTGCGTCGCACCAACTTATGGGAGCTGCCGCTGACTGGTGGGATGCCCTATGCAACGCCCATGTCAACCCGGAGACAATCACTTGGACTGAGTTCAAGGAGAGTTTCCGCTCTCATTACATCCCTGCTGGTGTAATGATGCTCAAGAGACAGGAATTTGAAGGTCTCCGCCAAGGATAGAGAAGTGTAATGAGTACCTCAACAAGTTCACGCAACTGTCCCGGTATGCCCCCGAGGATGTCAACTCAGACCAGAGGAAGCAGTACCTGTTCATGAGAGGGTTGAACAATGAGATCAAGGTTCAGCTCCTCAACAATGACCACGTAAGCTTCCAGAAGCTGGTTGACAAGGCTATAGTGGTTGAAAGCAAGATCAAAGAGATCGAGCGAGAAGGCAAGAGGAAGATGCAATACCAGCCCGAAGGGAGCAACGTACGATCTCGGTACATGCCCCCAGCCACACCACAGTATAGGTCAACCACTCCTGCATACCGCCCTGGTCAGCCACCACAGCAACAACTCGTTGCACCAGCACCTCGCATGCCCATGCCTCCTGCGCCCTGACCTAACAATGGCGCTCCTGTTCAAAACCCCCGCCCCAACGTACCTGCTGCCGTAGGCAACAGGGCATGCTTTGCATGCGGAGAAATAGGACACTTCGCGAACCAGTGCCCGAGGAGAGGCCCTGGACAACAAGGCAACGTGCCCAAGCAGAACCCGCGACTGAACGGAGGGGACAATCAAGGAAACCTTGGACAGCAGAACTACGCTCGCGGCAACGTGAACCATGTCTCTGCTGAGGAAGCACAACAGGCTGAGGACGTCGTAATTGGTATGTTCCTTGCCAACTCCAACCCAGCCACCATCTTATTTGATTCTGGAGCATCGCGTTCCTTCATATCATCCAAATATGTTGCCAAACATCATCTACCCGTATCCCACTTAGAATGTGCTATGTTAGTAAATTCTCCCGGAGGAGAAATGAGGACTAATATAGTATGTCCGAAAGTAAGCCTTAAAATAAGGGGGGTAGACTTCCTTGCCAACCTTATTGTCTTGGACTCCCAAGGGATTGACATAATACTCGGGATGGATTGGTTAAGCAAGCACAATGGAGTAATCCAATGTGCTGAAAGGAGCGTGCAGTTGACAAACGAGCACAGTATTCGTGTCAAGTTTGAGTCAGCCCAGCAAACAACCGAACGGGCAATTTTGAACCACGTCGAAGGAACAACATTGGACAGCATTCCAGTGGTTCAGGAATTTTTGGACGTGTTCCCGGAAGAGCTTCCAGGTATGCCGCCTGACCGGGACATTGAGTTTGCCATAGATTGGGTACCCGGAACTGCACCCATAGCCAAGAGACCCTATAGGATGCCCGTCAATGAACTAGTAGAACTCAAGAAGCAAATTCAAGAACAGTTGGAGAAGGGTTTTATACGTCCAAGCTCGTCCCCATGGGGAGCTCCGGTTCTCTTCATAGACAAGAAGGATGGAACCAAAGGATGTGCGTGGACTATAGGTCTCTCAACGAGGTAACAATCAAGAACAAATACCCTCTGCCCCGTATAGGGGACCTATTCGACCAAATGAAAGGAGCCCGAGTGTTCTCCAAGATTGATCTTCGGTCGGGATACTTCCAGCTGAAGATTAAGCCCTCCGATATACCCAAGACAGCCTTTGAAACACGGTATGGTTCGTATGAATATACCGTCATGTCTTTTGGGTTGACAAATGCACCCGCATACTTCATGTACCTTATGAACAAGGTTTTCATGGAGTACTTGGACAAGTTCATCATGGTTTTCATCGACGATATTATGGTGTATTCAAAAAGTGAGGAGGAGCATGAAGAACATTTGAAATTGACCTTGCAGAAATTGCGTGAGCATCAATTGTATGCCAAGCTTAACAAGTGTCAATTTTGGCTAAAGGAAATATCTTTCCTAGGCCACATTATCTCCAAGGAAGGGGGTTGATCTCGGAAAAGTGAGAGATGTTCTGAAGTGGGACCAACCGCAGATCGTGAGGGATATTTGGAGTTTTCTTGGGATAGCTGGATACTATCGACGCTTCGTTAAAGACTTCTCTAAAATAGCAAAGCCTATGACCGAGTTGCTAATGAAGGGGAAGGTCTTCCAATGGACACTAGCCTGCCAAGGAAGTTTTGAGGAACTCAAGAAAAGGCTAACCACAACACCGGTTCTGGTATTGTCAGACGTAAGCAAGAGCTTTGACATATATTGTGACGCATCCAGACAGGGGCTCGGATGTGTGCTCATGCAAGAAGGACAAGTGGTAGCCTATGCCTCACGACAATTAAAGAAGCACGAGCTCAATTATCCTACACATGACTTGGAGCTAGCAGTAGTAGTGCATGCATTGAAGATTTGGAGACATTATATCCTTGGTCATCGATGTGAGATCTATACGGACCATAAAAGCCTCAAGTACATATTTACACAAACGGACTTGAATTTGAGGCAACGTCGATGGTTGGAACTCATCAAGGATTACGATGTTGGAATCAACTACCACCCCGGGAAGGCCAATGTAGTAGCTGATGCATTGAGCCGAAAGGGAGCATGTCACCAACTCACTGTTTGGGAGCTACCACCCGAACTACGTAAGAAGTTCGAACGGTTACACCTCGGATTCTTGAACAACATGGAAATAATGGAGATCCACTCCTCATTGGAGCAAGAGATAAGAGATGGCCAAGCAACGGATGAGGAGATCAAGGAGATCAAGGAAAGAATCCGACAAGGAATAGAGAAGGATTTCAAAGAAGATGAGAAGGGTACGCTTTGGCTAGGAAAAAGGATTTGTGTGCCTAACATAAAACACCTCCGCGACATGATATTGAAGGAGGCACATGATTCACCCTATTCTATACATCCCGGAAGTACCAAAATGTACAAGGACTTGAAGACTTGTTATTGGTGGGATGGTATGAAAAGGGATATAGCTGAATACGTTGCCCTATGTGACACATGCCAACGGGTGAAGGCCGAACATCAAAGACCCGATGGATTGTTGCAACCCTTGAAGGTACCCGAATGGAAGTGGGAGGACATCAGTATGGATTTCATCGTCGGATTGCCACGTACTCAGTCGGGTTACGACTCCATCTGGGTTATCGTGGACCGATTGACGAAAACCGCCCATTTTCTCCCCGTAAGGGCCAATTACAACGTTACACAATTAGCCGAGTTGTACATGGAGCAGATCGTGTGCTGTCACGGAGTTCCGAGGAGGATAGTCTCAGATCGAGGTTCTCAGTTTACCTTTAGATTCTGGAGGAAGCTGTAGAAAGCCATGGGTACACAACTGGATTTTAGCTCCGCCTATCACCCACAAACTGATGGACAAACCGAAAGGACAAACCAAATTTTGGAGGACATGTTGAGAGCTTGCGCCTTGAAACGTGGGCGTAGTTGGGATAGGAGTTTACCGTATGCCGAATTCTCCTATAACAACAGTTATCAAGCTAGCTTGAAGATGTCGCCTTTCGGAGCATTTGTAAAAGTCCCAAAAACGTGAATGCAAAGGAATGGATGATGGAACGTCATTGTGTTTCTGTTCATGAAAAATGGGACTTACAAAAACTTTCTTACATGGGATGGCATACATGAGGTGCAACCACATGGGTTCAAGCATACCTTTGAAGGTGTTGGACCAAGGTGGAGTTAAACTCATGTGTAATCATACATGTACATGAGAAATAACAAAAATAAGGTCTTTAGTCTCAAAGGCTCAGCTCAAATTGCTGCCAAACTTTTGTATACACATGGAGCCTCATACATTTGAATTGAGGAGGATGTGGTGGCAACTTTCTGATTTGAGGGTGAGCCAAAAGGGAATGGACTATGATCATGTTGAGTTCATGCTGAATTCAAACATGTTAGAAAAGGGAATGACTTGAGTTATGTCACATAAAATGATAAACTCAAACATGGACATGTGGGAAGAGCTAAAATCTTCTTTAACTCCTGTTGAACACATGTTAACCCGGGAAAGGATTTCACTCCCAAAAATCTAACTCATATGCACATTCCCTATGAGTAGAGGGGAGGGAAGTTTAAACCCCATTTTTGAACCCTTGCAAAGCATTCATGGTCAGATGGTCCAAAAGAATATATATGAGAATACCATTGCAGTCCTCAGGTATTAAAGAGCTTAAGTTCCAAAATTGGAGAGTGCTCATATACCATTTGTTCAAAGCCTTGTTTGAGATCACCTCGAATTCAAATTTGAGGGGCATAGCCAAACTGAACTTGTGATGTTCAGCTTGGGACCAAGCTTGATCCAGCATAGGCCAAAAGCAAACCAAAGGGGTGTCACCCAAATTCAAATGGGTCATTACCAAAGAGGGCTTAAATATTCAGTTTGAATTAAATGGTTCACTTCAAGAAAAAGAAGGCTATTTCCAAATAGGAATTCAAACTGTTGTTTGAAAATTTGTATTTGCAATGGCCAACTCAAAGATCAGAGGACATATTTGAATTCCTCAGGTCCAAATTATGAGGGAGCCAAGTTTTGAGAAAATTTGGAGGAGCTTTGATATGAGTATCAAAGGGGCATATGAATTTCCTTCAAATTTGAATTCAAATTTGAATCTGAAGTAAAAATTGACCAATTGGCAATTGGCCTTTGAATTTGAGCTCTTCATAGATGAATTTGCAATGTGCAAAAATTTGGAGATATTTGTGAGAGTTTTGGGGGATAAGAAGAGGGGTGGACCCCACATGTCATTGGGAGGAGACTTACACCCGAAGGAAACCGGCGCTTCTGTTCAGACCGAGCTCGGGCAAATGACCGCAGGACGACACCGAGACACACGGGGAGGCCACCTCCTTGTTTCAGCTCGCGCTGGAGACCTGCTCGATGTCTCCTCGTGCCCTCATCCGTTCACGGAGTGCTCTGCTCGATCACCAAACGCCACACGAGGCCCTGCTATTCCTCTCGCACAGCACCGAGCAAAAACGTCGCCGCTGCCTCGGTCTTGCTCGGGAGCCAGAAAAACTCAGCATGCAGAGGCCGGCTGAGCTGCAAAACCACACCATGAACTCCTACCTCCCTCCTAAACACGACAAACAGCGGCTTCCGGCATCCTAGGGTTGGCGCATGAAGGTTTTTTCCCTCTCCTCAGTCCATACAATGTTGCCTCACGGTTCTGTGTCTTCCGGGCACTCCAGTGCCTCTCTGGCACAGAAAACGTCGCCCTAAGGTGCGCCAGGACGTCTATCTACTCCTCCCATGATCCTCTTGCCCTTCCCCGACGCCGGCTAGCCGGAATTTGGTTTTTGGTGCCGGCGCACATAAAGGACCGACCTCAGCAAATTTCTGAAATTAATTCCAATCGCTTGATCATTCGTTCTACAATTCAAACCACAGCTACTAGGGTTCCTAGTGCCCTTCCACACCGAAGCACGAAGCAAACCGACCCTCCTATGCCCCGGGCGACGAGAAATCGCCGCCGGCGGCCAAAACTGCCACGGTCCACGGTGACGACTAGTTTGCAGCCATTTTCTGCACGATTTGATCTCCGTTCCACGTTCCTCGACCAATAGGGATGCTGTAGGGAATCGTAGCTCGCCGGGAGAAGCCTTGGACACGCTGGAACGCGTCCATGCCGAGCTCCCGAGCCACCCCACTGGTGCCGACCCACCTACAGCCGTTTTCATGCGGGGAAACCTTGCCCGGCTGCTAGGCCACAGTGTGAGGAGCGTGTAGGGCAAAACCGGAGCTAATTTGGTGGAGAAATGAGGGAGAACGAGCCGCGCCACGCTTTCTGCCGGTGTGCACCCGCGGGCTCTGGCGAGAGGTTGAAGAAGCACCTGACCCATGGGCCCCACGTTAGACTGTTCTGTTTAAAATCAAACAGAGAGTTGTTCAAACTTGGAAAATGCATAACTCTGTGTAGAAATCTCTAAAAATAGTGAGATAAATTTTGTTGGATTCCTCTCAAGGAGTAGTATCCAGGGGTACAGCCCAATGTTTATGAAAATACCTGGATTTGTCTCATTAATTCATATAAGGAAAATCTTGTAGGAATTTTTTCAGGAATTCTGTGTATTGGAAAATTCCCAAATTTGGGTAAGAGATTCTTCCAAAAATACTTGAACTCTCAGAGGCATTGGACCTCATTTGCGTGGCCATGTGTGAAATGATGGTTCAATTGGATTTGCATGAAAGTGCAAGTTTAATCAGAATTAATTCCTTTATGCCTGAATATTTAGGGAATTGTTCTGGGTGATCTAATAAGTGAAACATTCTGAATTTTGGTCCTGAGGACTTTCTTGTGGCAAGGAACTCACAAGAAAATTTCCAGCTCCATTGGAGCCCTGGATCAGTAGTGTTCTGTTCAACCAATTAGGTGATCACCACCCAAGTGATGAACCTCACTTCTCACTTGAGGATAGTGCTTAAACACACACCCAAACCACCAGCCCCAGTGTCATTTTAAATTCTTGAAAAGAGTTCCAGTTTTAAACTTGGATTTAGCATTTGTTAGCAAAAAGTTTTACAATTAAACATGTATGCATGTTCATAACGTGTAGTGTTTAAACATGGAAGAGTGGAGGAAAGGTGAAGCTTGAATCAAGGAGCAAGAAGGCCAGTGTTTAATATTCAAGTCATCATCAGCAACTAACTTCATTTTATCTGACTTTAGTCGCCTGCAAAACCAAGGCAAGCCCCGGTTTGCATTTAAGCTGTTTTCTAAAGTTTTTACTTTGTTCACTACTATGGGTCAAAGTTTGTATGTGCATTAGGTCAAGGATGTTTTATACCCCTCTTGCATAACCAAAAATGAACCCTGAGGTCAAGGGTAGAATTGTGTCATCGCTGTAGAATAAGGCCGTGCTAAATAGACTAGGGCATCCGGTAGAAGACGAGTAGTTGGAATCTACTCGCGAGCTATAGTTTAGAATATCATAAGTGTGGTTGGGAAAGGAAGCAAACTAAAGTTTACATTTCTAAAGATGAGACCGGGCAGAGGGGTTAGGCAGCGACAAGACGAGGTCTTGGTCGAGTAGCTCTGCCTGTGTCGGTTAAGGACCGATGCGTGTGCCGCGTCCAGGAGCAAGTATTGAGTTGTGTACCAGATGCTTACTGATATATGGGAACTAGAAAACCAATGTACCAGGTTCACTGGATTGTAGAGGCATACCACATCGTCTCGTTAGACCTATGAGCCCGAGACGGCGCGACCGGTTCTACAGTTTAGTGTCCTGAGAAAGGTTTCCACATACGAAGTAATGAAGGATGCCAGAGTTGGGTCTTCAGAGGCGGGCGTATGTGTCGAGTTATCCGGGTAGTGTTTGATTCGAATCACCGTCCCTCGCGGTTATTGAGTACCGCTTGCTCCCATGTTGTGACGTAGTAATCAACTTGTGTGGGAACAGTTTGCAAAAGTATAATTGCTGCTATGATTATGTTAAGTTGCATGAAAACCTTGTTTGAAGTAGAGATAGAGCAAACTAAAGTTATTTTCCACCTTGGGACAAGTAACATTGAAATGAAGCATTTCTTGTTTGATTGTGGAGTTCCAATGTTGCTGGGCGCAAGGTCACTAATATTATGGCTAAAATATGAAAGTTAAGGATTGTGACACCCTCATCTCGGGTGTCAGCATATGTTCGTATCCTATGAAAAGGAAACATTTTAATGGAAAATAGGGACAAAAAGAGTTATCAAAAGAATAGCCAATAAAGCCCTTAGAGTGCGTCGAAGGCAACTTCCACGGCCAGCAGGCCACGTGGCGTGATCGGAGCTCATCCCTGCGAAGTGGGGAGAGGCCGCCGCCAAGCTGGCTACGTGGCAGGCTCGGGACTCATCTCTGCAAAGGGGAGAGGTCCGATCCTGTGGGACACGTGTGGACCACGGAGCTAGCCTCTGCGAAAGAAGCAAAGGCATTTCCGCAGGACACGTGTCATCCTCGGAGCTAGTCCTCGTGGAAATCAGAGGACCATCCGCGCGGGGTACGTGTCGATCTCGGAGCTCTCCTGCGAGAGGTCCTGTTCTATTGGACACATGTCGACCGCGGGGCATGTCCCTGAGGAAAGAAGAAGAGGAAGACCGGCGCCAACACGTGGCGTGAGTGGAGCTCACCTCCGAAGAAGAGGGAGGTCTCGCTCGTGACACGTGGCACAACCGGAGCTCGTCTCTGTGGGAGAAGAGATACCAGGCTCGGAAGGACACGTGGAGCTTCCGGAGCTCATCACCGCGGAGGTAACGAGTCTGGAGCGGTTTTTACGTGTAAAGATACCGGTACGCAACGGAAACCGATCTAAGCTCCATGATGTTACCGAAGATAAGACGTCAGGATCTAACAAAGATCTGAATAAGACTCTTATTCGGGATGCAATCAGATTAGGACTCTTCTCTTCCCGATTATAAATAGAACCCAAAACCTCTGGCCGAAACCACAAACTTCTCTTTCAACTCCTGAGCCGACGACTTAGAGCCCTAGCCCTAACTCGCCGAGCAAACCATTGCTGAAGCGCAACAAGGGAGATCATCGGAGAAGAACCAAGCGGTCTGAGGAGGACCCCGAAGACAAGAAGAGCGTGAGGTAGGACTTCAATACCACCTTACGACATCATTGTGTTCATCTCTTTGCATCTGTTCTTCGATTCCTTTCGAACAGAAGCGTTCTCGTGGGCAGATCACTCGATGATCAGTTTGATCTAAAAGACAAGACCATCGCCACGTTCATCTTTGATCCGAACACCTCTGACCATGCAAGCCATGCAAGAATAAGTACAGATCAATCTAATAAAACTAATCATAGGAAAGCATGCATGTGCATCATCGCATCTAGTTTAGGGTTTGTGCATGATATTGATTGCTGTGAATTTTGTATGCACGTGAATCCTACATAGCAGAACAAGCTCAGGGAGCTGTCTACGACGAGTTGCAGCAACAAGGTTTTGAGAATCAAGAACAACCGGAACCGCAAGAACAAGGCAAGTGCTCCTTGACCATGTTGATCCTATGTTTTGGGTAAAACTGTTTTGTTTTGCGAAAAGGTGTGCGTGCTGAGTCAAACATGATGGGAAACCCTTTTATAGGAGTTTACTAGTTTTGGTTAAACCACCCTTGTCGTCTGGGAAGTTTATGAGTCGGGTATGGTTTTTGCTTTATGCTTCGCTGAGTCTATGGGATCAGGAAGCGAGATAGTTGTGTCTAGCTAACTGCACTTGTACTGATAATAAGTAACTGATGAGGTTAATGAACATGGATCGGAGGGAGATCTAGGCAAGACTGGGTTTGTAAATGAGGTAGCATGAGATGGTGGTTTAACTTGCCATAGATCTAAGGACCGGTTCATGCATGCACATGCCAGGATAACAGTGCCACCACAAGGCCAAGTGTGGGTGCGGCTTAGCTGATTAATTAGGTAAGTTGCTAGAGTGTTATGGACTGTGGAAGGCGCGGGGAATGGTAGTCGAGTGAGGACTGCCCTGGGAACTGCATGGCACAAGAGGGGGCCCGTGGGTGGGAGAATTGGAGATTCTAGCCTGCCGGTGAAACCTTAGTGAGTCCATACATCTAGTAACTCCTTTGTAAAGGCTATTTTGTGATCTCTTGACCATACAACGACGGATGTGTACTGGTATAATGGAGGTTCTGCAGTCGCCGACGGGTGACGAAATCACAAACTTGTGGGTAAAGAGGTGCAAACTCTGCAGAGTTATTAAAACTATCATGATAGCCGAGCTTACGGTCACGAGCACCTGGCTAAACTGCCATGATTAGATGGGATGGATATTGGGATGGTTATTGGAATGGTTATTGGGAAGGTTCTTATTTATGGTTATTGATTTGGTTATGGTTTGGTTTGGAACTGTTGAGTCTGGATGATAAGATGGTTGCATGACTGATGGGTCATGACATGAGATTGGTCTCGGTGCGAGACAAGGTTGTTTTATGAGGTGAGATGGTAGCGAATACGAGGAGGTATTCGTGAGTATGAATAAAGGATTGGTTAATGTTCGGATGGAACACGGGAAGTGATGGAGGTATGTTGGTAATCTAATACATGCTGGGATTACATTCACCTAAAGTTAAGTTGCTGTTTTATCATGGTTTTATAAATCTGCTTTTCTGCAAATAAGCCTTTTATACCTACCTTGTTTATGAGCTGCATATCATGTGTTATTCCCGCACTTGCTGAGTACATCATTGTGCTCAAACTTGCATTATTATTTATTCATCAACAGCAAGAGAAGACTACTATGAAGACCGAATAGAGCATTATGGCGTGTGATCTGTTCTCAACTTTGCCTGTGGAGGGAGTAGAGATGGAGCCACTTCTGCTTAGTTATGCTTCCGCATTTAAATAAGGACTTTCGCTGCATAGAAATAAGACTTCCGCTGTAAGCATGAGTCCAAAACTCATGAGGTGTTGTAATAAACTCTGTTATTCATGGTAATATATAATCTGAATTCAGTTTGTGGAACGTATGTGTATGTGTGAGAACATCCTGGGCACACATATGCATTAGTTCTCGGTTCCGTGGTTTTCCACAGAATTGAGGGCGTCACAGATTGGTATCAGAGCCACAGGTTGACAGTAGGTTACACGCCTAGATAGAAACCTTAGATAGATAATAGAACCACGGGTTACACCCCTAAATAGGAGTCACAAGCGTCCTAGGTTGAATAGTTTAGATTGGCCTTTAATCCACCTTGACATAGGAAACCATCCTTGAATAGGAGTTGTGTGGGCCCTTGTGATGATTATTTGTGAATATGTGCTTAGTGTGAGTTGTGGGACGTCTCAAAAACGTTGTTCATATCCACACGTAAGAAGAAAGAGGTGTGAAATGCTTCGACACTTGACCACAACCTCATAAGGGATAATATATATAGTCCCACTCACCTTGATGCATATAATTGAAAGGACTTACCTAACCTTCTAACCTTCCATTCTATTTCGTTCTCTCTCACAAATGGTGAGAGGAAACGTCAGCCGAAGGAACGTCCAGGAAGATGACCACGAGGAAGTTCCTGCTAACCCCGGAGCTGGCGAAAACAACCTAGAAAGGTTGATGGCCATGCAAAACCAGCTTATGTAAACCATGATCCAAACTTTGGGTCAGTTGTAGGCCAACCAAAACCCCGTTCCGGCACCCCCGCCACCACCACCGCCGGCTCATAATAGGTTGGGAGAGTTCATGAGGACTCGACCACCCACCTTTACTCAAGCTAGTGACCCCATGGAGGCCGATGACTGGTTAAAATCCATGGAGAAAAAGCTTGCCATTGTTCAGTGCAATGACCGAGAGAAGGTTCTCTTCGCGTCGCACCAACTTATGGGAGCAGCTGCTGACTGGTGGGATGCCTTGAGCAACGCCCATGCCAACCCGGAGACAATCACTTGGACCGAGTTCAAGGTAAATTTCCACTCTCACTACATCCCTGTTGGTGTAATGATGCTCAAGAGGCAGGAGTTTGAAGGTCTCCGCCAAGGACAGAAAAGTGTGAATGAATATCTCAACAAGTTTATACAACTGTCCCGGTATGCCCCCGAAGATGTCAACTCAGATCAGAGGAAGCAGTACCTGTTCATGAGAGGGTTGAACAATGAGATCCAAGTTCAGCTCCTCAACAATGACTATGTAAGCTTCCAGAAGCTGGTTGATAAGGCTATTGTGGTTGAAAACAAGATCCGGGAGATCGAGCGAGAATGCAAGAGGAAGATGCCATACCAGCCCCAAGGGAGCAACGTACGACCTAGGTACATGCCCCCTGCACCGCAGTATGGATCAACCACTCCTACGAACCGCCCTGGTCAGCCACCACAGCAACGGTTCGTTGCACCGGCACCTCGTGTGCCCATGCCTCCTGCGCCCCGGCCTAACAATGGCGCTCCTGTTCAAAACCCCCGCCCCAACGTACCTGCTGCCGTAGGCAACAGGGCATGCTTTGCATGCGGGGAAGTAGGCCACTTCGCTAACCAGTGCCCGAAGAGAGGCCCTGGACAGCAAGGTAACGTGCCCAAGCAGAACCAGCGACCAAACGGAGGGGACAACCAAGGGAAGCGTGGACCGCAGAACTATGCTCGTGGCCACGTTAACCATTTCACTGCTGAGGAAGCACAACAGGCTGAGGACGTCGCAATTGGTATGTTCCTTGCCAATTCCAACCCAGCCACCATTTTATTTGATTCCGGAGCATCACATTCCTTCATATCGTCCAAATATGTTGCCAAACATCATCTACCCGTATCCCACTTAGAATGTGCTATGTTAGTTAATTCTCCCGGAGGAGAAATGAGGACTAATATAGTATATCCTAAAGTAAGCCTTAAAATAAGGGGGGTAGACTTCCTTGCCAACCTTATTGTCTTGGACTCCCACGGAATTGACATCATACTTGGAATGGACTGGTTAAGCAAGCACAATGGAGTAATCCAATGCGCTGAGAGAAGCGTGCAGTTGACGAACGAACACGGTATCCGTGTCGAGTTTGAGTTAGCCCAGCAAGCAACCGAACGAGCAAATTTGAACCACATCGAAGGAACAACATTGGACAGCATTCCAGTGGTTCAGGAATTTTCGGACGTGTTTCCGAAAGACCTTCCAGGAATGCCACCTAATTGGGACATCGAGTTTGCCATAGATCTAGTACCCGGAACTGCACCCATAGCTAAGAGACCATATAGGATGCCCATCAACGAGTTAGTTGAACTCAAGAAGCAAATTCAAGAACAGTTGGAGAAGGGTTTTATCCGTCCAAGTTCGTCACCATGGGGAGCCCCGGTACTTTTCGTGGACAAGAAGGACGGAACCCACAGAATGTGCGTGGACTACAGGTCTCTCAACGAGGTGACAATCAAGAATAAATACCCTCTGCCCCGTATAGAGGACCTGTTCGATGAAATGAAAGGAGCCCAAGTATTCTCCAAGATTGATCTTCGGTCGGGATATTTCCAGCTGAAGATTAAGCCCTCCGATATACCTAAGACAGCCTTTCGGACACGGTACGGTTCATATGAATATACCGTTATGTCTTTTGGATTGATGAATGCACCCGCATACTTCATGTACCTTATGAACAAGATTTTCATGGAGTACTTGGACAAGTTCGTCGTGGTTTTCATCGACGACATTATGGTGTATTCAAAAAGTAAGGAGGAGCATAAAGAACATTTGAGATTGACCTTGCAGAAGTTGCGCGAGCATCAGTTGTATGCCAAGCTCAACAAGTGTCAATTTTGGCTAAAGGAAATATCTTTCCTAGGCCACATCATCTCGAAGGAAGGGGTATCGGTTGATCCTGGAAAGGTGAGAAATGTTCTGAAGTGGGACCAACCAAAGTGCGTGAGGGATATTCGAAGTTTCCTTGGGATGGTAGGATACTATCGTCGCTTCATTAAAGACTTCTCTAAGATAGCAAAGCCTATGACAGAGTTGCTAATGAACGGAAAAGTCTTTCAATGGACGCAAGCCAGCCAAGAAAGTTTTGAGGAACTCAAGAAAAGGCTAACCACAGCACCAGTTCTGGTATTGCCAGACGTAAGCAAGAGCTTTGACATATGTTGTGACGCATCCAGACAAGGGCTCGGGTGTGTACTCATGCAGGAAGGACAAGTGGTAGCCTATGCCTCACGACAATTAAAGAAGCACGAGCTTAACTATCTTACGCACGACTTGGAGTTAGCAGCAGTGGTGCATGCATTGAAGATTTGGAGACATTATATCCTTGGTCATCGATGTGAGATCTATACGGATCATAAAAGCCTCAAGTACATATTTACACAAACGGACCTGAATTTGAGGCAACGTCGATGGTTAGAACTCATCAAGGATTATGATGTGGGAATCAATTACCACCCTGGGAAGGCCAATGTAGTAGCAGACGCATTGAGCAGAAAGGGAGCATGCCACCAACTCACGGTTCGGGAGCTACCACCCGAACTACGGAAGGAGTTCGAACGGTTACACCTCGTATTCTTGAATAACGTGGAGATAATAGAGATCCACTCCTCATTGGAGCAAGAAATAAGAAAGGGCCAAGCAACGGACGAGGGGATCAAGGAGATTAAGGAAAGAATCCGACAAGGGATAGAGAAGGATTTCAAGGAGGATAAAAAGGGTACGTTTTGGCTAGGAAAAAGGATTTGTGTGCCAAACATAAGATACCTTCGCGACATGATATTGAAGGAGGCACATGATTCACACTATTCCATACATCCAGGGAGCACCAAAATGTACAAGGACTTGAAAACTTGCTATTGGTGGGATGGTATGAAGAGGGATATAGCCAAATACGTTGCCCTATGCGACACATGCCATCGGGTAAAAGCCGAACATCAAAAACCCGCTGGATTGTTGCAACCTTTGAGAATACCTGAATGGAAATGGGAGGACATCAGTATGGACTTCATCGTCGGATTACCACGTACTCAGTCAGGATACAACTCCATCTGGGTCATTGTGGACCGGTTGACGAAAACCGCCCATTTTCTTCCGGTAAAGACCAGCTACAACGTTGCACAATTGGCAGAATTGTACATGGAGCAGATCGTGTGCCGTCACGGAGTTCCGAAGAGGATAGTCTCAGATCGAGGTTCTCAGTTTACCTCTAGATTCTGGAGGAAGCTGCAGAAAGCCATGGGTACACGACTGGATTTTAGCTCCGCCTATCACCCACAAACAGATGGGCAAACCGAGAGGACGAACCAAATTTTGGAGGACATGCTGAGAGCTTGCGCCTTGAAACGTGGGCGTAGTTGGGATAGGAGTTTACCGTATGCCGAGTTCTCCTATAACAACAGCTATCAAGCTAGCTTGAAGATGTCGCCTTTTGAAGCCTTATATGGCAGACGGTGTAGAACGCCGCTGTTCTGGAACGAGACTGGAGAGAACCAGGTGTTTGGACCCGAAGTACTACAAGAGGCTGAAAAACAAGTCCAAATAATACAGGAAAACTTAAATGCTGCTCAGTCACGATAGAAAGGCTATGCGGACAATAGGTGTAGGAAGTTGACCTTTGAAGTAGGAGACTTCGTATACCTTAAGGTATCGCCTATCCGAGGCCAACGACGTTTTAACGTCAAAGGCAAACTAGCGCCTCACTACATCGGACCATTTAAGATTTTGGACAAGCGAGGAGAAGTAGCCTATCAACTAGAGCTCCCAAACCACCTCTCCGACGTACATGACGTGTTTCATGTATCCCAGCTCAAGAAGTGCTTGAGAGTACCAGAGGAACAAGTGTCAATGGGAGAACTTGAACTTCAAGAGGACCTGACTTACGCAGAACACCCTGTCCGAATCTTGGACGTAAAAGAAAGGGTCACCCGAAACAAGGTGAACCGATGGTGCAAGGTACAATGGAGCCATCACACTGAAGCTGAAGCCACATGGGAATGTGAAGAGGATATCAAGGCGGAATTCCCCCATCTATTTTCTACAAATGAATCTCGAGGGCGAGATTCAATTTAAGGGGGGTAGATTTGTGACACCCTCATCTCGGGTGTCAGCATATGTTCGTATCCTATGAAAAGGAAACATTTTAATGGAAAATAGGGACAGAAAGAGTTATCAAAAGAATAGCCAATAAAGCCCTTAGAGTGCGTCGAAGGCAACTTCCGCGGCCAGCAGGCCACGTGGCGTGATCGGAGCTCATCCCTGCGAAGTGGGGAGAGGCCGCCGCCAAGCTGGCTACGTGGCAGGCTCGGGACTCATCTCCGCAAAGGGGAGAGGTCCGATCCTGTGGGACACGTGTTGACCATGGAGCTAGCCTCTGCGAAAGAAGCAAAGGCATTTCCGCAGGACACGTGTCATCCTCGGAGCTAGTCCTCGCGGAAATTAGAGGACCATCTGCGCGGGGTACGTGTCGATCTCGGAGCTCTCCTGCGAGAGGTCCTGTTCTATTGGACACGTGTCAACCGCGGGTGTGGCGGACCGGAATCCGCTCATCCAGGATCGCAGAGGGTGGTGCCACGCGATGCGACACCCGACAGCATACGTCATAAGAACATAATATATTACATGGGAAAAAAACAACTGAAACTGCACAAACAGGTACAAACTTCAGTTACAACTATTGTTTATGTTACACAGCGGAAGTCTACACTACACAACTCACGCCCGCCTATCTAGCAAAAGTTGGTTGTCCAGCCCTAGGGCAATCCACACTAGCTGCACTCCTCAGCTCAGCGCGGCGTGTACGGCTCCCACTCAGCCGTGGTCCCCGACGGAGGGTAACCCTCGCCGGTGGACTCGTACTCCGAGTCCGTGGGTGGCTCCTCACCTGAAAAACACTTAAGCAGCAACCGTGAGCACGAAGGCTCAGCAAGGCTTAACCGACCCACCTAAGCATGAAACTCTACATGAGGTGTACCATGACATAGGATAGCAATGGTGCAGCAAATGGACACGCCTACAAGTTCATCCTTAGTTCATCTTTTAGCAACAAGTTAACGGTTCATGAAGCTGAAATTTAGTGAGCAATATTTGGTGGCACACATGTAACAATACAATTATATCATAACAGCAATATTGAATCATAAGATTTCATTCGTTAGTCTACGTTACGACGCAGTGAACAAGCGGTACTCGTCACCGCGAGGGACGGTGAATCGACTCGATATACACCTGCAGGGAAACCCAAAGAGCACGTCACGTACGCCCACCCGTGGAGCTGCACAGCACGCTCACTCGATGTCGTACGGGACAACCTTTCACCCAACAGCCCAAACGTCGAACCGGTCGCACCGAAACGAGCAGGAGGTTCCCCACACGGAGCATCTCTCTATGCCCGTTGGCAGATTTCCACCTTGCTGCCCTCAGCCTACACCTATAAATCGGTGCGTTATGCCTCGACGCCCGGAGGTTTAGGCTACATCGGTTTATCGGGGCCCATATATCCGATATGCCTTCGGTACGTTCAATGCTTGTTCAGCAGGGCCGCACACGGATCGGTCCTCAATCGACACGGACAGGGCTGCGCACACAAGACTTCCTCTTGCTGCGCCCTAGCCCCTGCCTTGTCTCATTTTCATTACTAAGGTGATCTCACATCACTCAACCGAACCCGTGCGTCCCAATGCCTATCTCGCGAGTAGATTCCAACTACTCGACTTGTACCGAAGTCCTATGACTCATTAAGCATAGCCTGTCTACTCGAGGTCCTTGACACTACCCTCACTCTTTTAGGACCCTTTGGTTATGCAAGTGGAGTTTCATTCATCCTATACCTAATGCACATACATACTTCACATGACACATGTAAAAAAAGTAAGACTTATAAAAAGGGTTAATGCAAACCGGGGCTTGCCTTGTTGCTGCTGGTCAGGGGTTAAGTCTTCGTCCGGAAGAAGGAAGTCCAGCACTTCCGGAGTCTCTTCTTCAACGGCTGCACGTTAATGAAATACTACATGTTAATTTAGATGTAAATGTGAGTTTTAGAATAAGACTTCTACTATTAGTTCTAATAACCAGTCTCTAACACCTGGAACTTTGTTTAAGAATTTAAAGAAGAACTGGTGTTGGTGGTTTGGCTTGGACTTAATCACATGGTTAAATGTTAAGTGGTTTTCCCCCTTTTCCATATTAATCCCTTAAGTGGTTAAACAGGACAGGGGTGATCTAGAGCTCCAATGGATCTGAGAATTTTGTGTGAGTTCCTTGTCACAAGAAAACTCTCTGGACCAAACATTAGCACTTTTCATGGAGTGGTTTGCTCAGAATAATTCTCTTGGCAAATCAGCAAGGAAGAATTTATTCTGAGGTAATACCCCTGTTCATGCTCAACTTAATGAACTACAATTTCAATTATAGCTCATAGAGTTTGCATGAATTTTCCTAACATTTTTGGGGTTAAGATTTGCCCAGAACTGAATTTCCAAGTTTTGGAAATTCTCTGAAAATGTTTCTGTATTCAAATGAACACAGCACCTTCCAATTTGAATTGCTCTGACCAAATCAACTCCAAATGGTCTGGAACTTTTACAGGGGTTTACTAATGTCCTAAAGAACATTATGGCAAAATTTGGGGATTTTTGGATGAACCAAACTCCCTCAAAAATTCTTTTTCTGAAAAGCTTTAAAGAATTTTCCAGAATTAATTAATGGGTTTCATACAAATTGGGTTGTATATTTGAACAGAGCTAGGCAAGATGAATTTAACCCAATTTGAATCACTAAATTTGGAGCTTCCTAGCAAAAGTTATGGAGCTCTAAAGTTTGAGGAATTTCTGGAATTCGAATTAACCGGGAAAAGTTCAAATTTCTGACAGCGGGCCCGGCTCCCACGTGTCATCACCTCGGCTGCGCCACATGGGGCCACAGGATTATCTTCCGCGTGTTTACAGCCGATCCGTTGTAACAGAAGATCCCCACACTGTGCCGCGAGGGACTGACGAGCGGGCCCGGCCGGCTCGTCTTCTTCCTCGCGCCCGCCCTTTTTCCCGCGCCGCCCCCTCGCCGGCACACCTCGGCAGCTCGCCGGAACTGGCTTCCCGACCGCCTCCCGGCCGGAAACTCGCCGCCTGGGCCTATTTTCGTGCGCTGAACACGCTGGTACCGCCTGCTCCGGTCGGCGGTGGCCCTAACCTAGCTGGCGACGGTGCAGCGGCTCGGACTCCCTTCAGTTATGGCGCCCGGCCATCGTAGCCCACCAAAACCTCGGTGGAAAGGCTCTACAGCACCGGGGGATCTCATAGAAGGTCGACAAGGCCATGCTAGGGCTCGGGGAGAGCTCTAACCTAGTCGTCACCATGAGCCCGACCTTTCCCGCTATAACCGCGGCTGGAAAACCGGGAAATACGCCGGCTACAGCCAAAATTAAGCTAGGGTTGCGGAGCAAACTTGGGCGCCATCAAGTCTAGCTCCTGTGTGTGCAGTTTGATAAACTCTAAGCAATCATACGTCGGGAATTTGTGGGTTTCTTACCCGAGGGTAGTTCTGCACCGGTTGGAGATGTTTTGCGAAATTCGCCGGCGATGATCGGTCCCTGGTTCTAGGCTTCGGGGTCGAGCAGCGTGGAGTCTAGGCGCGTCCAAAACTGCTCCTTCTTGGTCGTGACAAGTCTTCTGCCGAGCTGCCCACGGGAGCACCTTTGCTCGGTTCTTCCCGGCGGCCACGAAAACGTTGTTTTGCTCGGTTTGTAGTGGCTCAACTCGACCGGGAATGATGCGGGGAGTGCGTGGGATGTCTGGGAATGCTGGTTTGCTGCGCTGCCGATGCTTTCACGCGAGCTGCGATCGCTCCTAGCGAGTTTTTGCAATGGCGGTGGCGTCTTGGTTCTTTGACGATGAGAGGGAAGGGTCGGCGTCTCGCGATGCCGTGGCTCGCTGAGCGCGGCTGGGAGTTAAGGCACCCCCACGAGGAGCTCGCCAGCGCATGAAATCCAGCAGGAGGTGGCGTCCGGCTCCCCCCCCAGCGGTGTCGCTCGGTGCTTCTCCCGGTGGAGTGCAACCCGATCACATTGCTTAGGGATTAAGCCAACTAAGTCCTATGACATGTGGGCCCCACTGGCCAGTGCCCTACCACTTCTCAAAAGATCTCCAAAACTGGATAAATGATGAATTCAAATGTTGGAAATGTCAATCTGAGCTAAATTGGTATGGTTTGGCAAATCTCCCTCAAATTCAAATGTATATTTGAATTCTTGGCATATTTGGATCCTTTTGGGAAAAATGGGTAGCGAATCTTTTCAAAAATTATTGAAACTTCGTCTCCCCACTAAATTGAACCCAAGGAATCCAATTATGACCTTTGCTCCTTGTTTTAGCTGCTGCAATCATGAATTTGAATGCAACAGTTTGAAATTTCCCTCCCATGTGTGCTCATATGTGTATAAACCATACTTTGTGAAAGTGAAGACTTTCCCCTCTAATCACTCGTTTGATGGAGGTTACTTGCTCTTCACAATATTTCACAATCTATCCACAACAAAACTGTGGTGTTGTGAGGTGCAGAAAAGTTTTTGCAAGTCCCTTTTCTTGGGCTTTTACATCCCTCCCCCCTTAAAAGAATCTCGTCCCGAGATTATAAAAGAAGAGATAGCGATGTAATAGGGACTTACCCGGGTTGAGAAGCCATGAACTCCGGGTAATTTGAGCGAAGGAACTCCTCGCTCTCCCATGTCGCTTCTTTGGCGGTGTGGTTGCTCCAGAGTATTTTGTAGAACCACAACGTTCTGCTGCGTGTGGTCCTGGCTTTCTCATCAAGAATTCCCACCGGATACTCATCATATGTTAAATCCGGCTTCAGTTCGCCGATGTCTTCGGTAGGAACAGCAGCCGTATGCTTCAAACATTTTCGCAGTTGCGAAACATGGAAAACATCATGGACACCAGCCAGGGATGCCGGTAGCTCCAATCTATACGCTGCTGGTCCACACTTTTCGGTGATAGCATAGGGTCCAATGAAACGGGGAGCGAGCTTCCCCTTCACACCGAACCGGTGCACGCCCTTCATCGGAGACACGCGTAGGTACACATGTTCCCCAACGTTAAAGTGCAACGGTCTACGCCTCTTATCAGCGTAGCTCTTCTGCCGGGATTGAGCGGCTTTTAGATTGGCTTGAATTGTCCGAACGCGCTCTTCGGCGTTGTTCACCACATCAACCCCGAATGTGACCCTTTCACCGGACTCGCACCAATTTAATGGGGTGCGGCACTTGCGACCGTAGAGAGCTTCGTAGGGTGCCATCTTGATACTCGCCTGATAGCCGTTGTTGTACGATAATTCCGCCAATGGTAGGTGATTATCCCAGTTCCTACCATGGTGGATGGCACATGCTCTCAACATGTCCTCCAGAACTTGATTCACCCTCTCTGTCTGGCCATCTGTCTGAGGGTGGTAGGCGGAGCTCCTAATCAGTTTAGTACCCAAAGCAGCATGCAACTGCTCCCAAAAGCGAGATACAAACAATGCACCTCGGTCTGAGACTATGGTCTTGGGTACACCATGCAGGCATAGAATCCTGGCAATGTATAACTCCGCATATCGGTTGGCATGGAAATGTGTATGTACGGGGATGAAGTAAGCTGACTCGGTCAGTCGGTCAACAATCACCCAAATGGAATCATGTTTGTTGGATGTTAAGGGTAATCCCATGATGAAATCCATGCTCACATCTTCCCATTTCCATGCTGGAATCTTCAGGGGTTGCAGCAGCCCTGATTTCCTCATATGATCAGCCTTCACTCGTCTACACGTATCACACTCGGATACATACTTCGCTACCTCCCGCTTCATCCGTGTCCACCAAAATTTCCGTTTCAAATCTTGGTACATCTTGTTGCTGCCCGGATGAATGGAGTATTTAGACAAGTGGGCTTCGTCGAGGATCTTCTTCCTCAGTTCCATGTCCCGGGGTACGACTATGCGGTCATTGAACCACAGCGTCCCCTCATCATCTTTCCGGAAACATTTGATCTCCCCATTGTCAATCCGTCTCCGGAGATGTGCCATGCCTTTATCATTTTTCTGAGCTGCAATGATGTCCTCCCTAATAGTAGGGACGAGGGCAAGGTTGTACAGCGATCCATAAGGAACCAATTATAAACTTGGCTCTTCCTCCTCCACCGGTGTAATGGTGAGGTGATGGACATGTGATTTCCGACTCAGCGCGTCGGCAACCACATTCGCCTTGCCGGGGTGGTAATGGATCTCAATCTCATAATCTTTATCAGTTATAACCACCTCCTCTGCCTCATGTTCAGCTCCTTCTGGGTGAAAATATATTTCAAGCTCTTGTGGTCGGTGTGGAGATGCACCAGATTCCCCAGGAGATAGTGCCTCCACATTTTCAGCGCCAAAACCACTGCAGCAAGCTCAAGATCATGAGTGGGATAATGCTGCTCATGGTTCCGAAGTTGGCGTGAGCCATAAGCGACCACGCGTCCTTCCTGCATCAACACGCAGCCAAGCCCAATACCGGACGCGTCACAATACACGTTGAAGGGCTTTGTTGTATCCGGCTGAGCTAAGACCGGGGCTGTTGTGAGATGCTTCACTAATGCTTGGAACGCTCCTTCACACGCCGTGTTCCAAACATACTTCGTCCCTTTCTTCAGCAATTCTGTCATCGGCTTAGCGAGCTTGGAGAAGCTTGGAATGAATCTCCGGTAGTATCCCGCTAACCCGAGGAAGCTTCTGACTTCATGGACTGAAGTGGGAGCTTTCCATTTCAGCACTTGCTCTATTTTGCTTGGGTAAACCGCAATGCCTTCAGCTGAGATAATATGTCCCAAGAATGGCACTTGGCTGATCCAAAACTCGCATTTACTGAATTTGGCGTAGAGCTTGTGGTCTCGCAATCATTGAAGAATGATCCGCAAGTGTTCGGCATGTTCGGCTTCTGTCTTGGAGTAAACCAAGATATCGTCGATGAACACTACCACGAACTTGTCCAGCTCCGGCATGAACACCGAGTTCATGAGATACATGAAATGGGCTGGAGCATTTGTGAGACCAAAGGACATGACGAGATATTCATATAAGCCATATCTCGTCGAGAACGCCGTCTTCGGGATATCCTCCGCCCGGATCTTGATCTGGTGATATCCAGAGCGAAGGTCCATCTTGGAGAATACACTTGCCCCCACAAGTTGATCAAACAAGATGTCAATTCGGGGCAGTGGGTACTTATTCTTGATGGTGACGGCGTTGAGCGGCCGGTAATCCACACACAGCCTCAGGGTCTCATCCTTCTTCTTCACGAATAGCGCCGAGCATCCCCAAGGCGAGGAACTCGGCCTAATGAAACCCTTGCTCGACAGATCATTGAGCTGTTCTTTCAGTTCCGCCAGCTCATTTGGAGCCATCTTGTATGGTCTCCGTGATATGGGCGTAGTCCAGGGTGCAAGTTCAATCTTGAACTCGACATCCCGCTCAGGTGGCATGCCCGGAAGATCATCCGGGAACACGTCAGGATATTCCCGGACTACGGGGATGTCTTCTAACTTGAGAGCCTCAGCACTATTGATCGCCGAAACCTCTCTGACTGGATTATCTAATAGGAGGGACTGCGGACGGTGCAATGGGGATTTGAGGTGAACCGTCCGTGTTAAAGTTTCCAGGACAGCGCCATGGTAACTTAGCCATGACATCCCCAAGATTGCATCAATCTTCTGCCCCCCTAAGATAATCATAGTGGTGGGATATATCTCCCCACCTAAGCACAGTGGTGCTTTTGGAACCATCATAGTTGCTGAAATCTTTCCTCCCGGTGAGCAGATCATATAAGAACACTCGGTTGGAAAGGCTTCCAGCTGATGCTTAGCCACATATGATGCACTAATGAAGTTGTGGGTTGCACCAGAATCAAAAAGTATGATGATAGCTTGACGGTTGAGAGTGAACGTACCCGCCAGCACGTTGTCTCCTTCTGGGGCGTCCTCGTTGTCGATGTTGCGGACGCCTCCAGTCCGCTGACCAACCTTCTTCACCGGAGGTCGGCCTCGAGCACCGACCTGGAACTAGGCTTGCCCGCTGCTCTGCTGCCCCTGGGGACAGTCCTTCGCGAAGTGGCCCGCCTGGCCACACGTGAAGCAAGTGAAACGGGGCGGTCCCCCGCTGATCGGTGGACGGAATCCCGGGGCGCGCTGTGGCGGTGGAAACGCTCGGGGTACCGTCTGCTGCTGCTGCTGCTGTCTTGGTGGTGGCATCGGCGGACGGAACGGGGGTGCTTGGAACGAACGTCCCCCGAACTGTTGAGGCCGCGCCGGTGGTCGCCACTGCTGCCCGGATGGTGTCCGATACACCATACGGTACTTCTGGGGAGCGCCACTCCCACCGCTGGGTGGAGCGCTGCGCTTCCGCTGCTCAGCTGCCAATTCCCGCTGAGCATCCTCTTGCATGATCGCGGCATTGACTAAGTCGTTGAATGTGCCGTGGTTCCACTGTACGAGATGGGTCTTCATTTTGGGGTGTAACCCCCGATAGAAGTGCTCCCTCTTCTTCTCCTCCGTGGAGATGTAGTCTGACGCATACTGCGCCAGATGGTTGAAGGCACGGGAGTAGTCGTGGGCACTCCTCCCGCCCTGCTTCAGCTCCAAGAATTATTGGAACTTCCTCTTCATGATTCCGGGAGGAATGTGGTAGGCGCGAAACGCCTCCCAGAACTCTTGCCATTCCACGGCATGGACAGCCGGACGTGAGGCGACATAATTCACCCACCACGCACCAGCGGCACCGTGGAGCTGCTGTGCTGCGAACAGGGTCTTCTGCCGCTCCGTACACTGGAGCAGCCCAAACTTGGACTCGATGGTCCGCAGCCAGTTGTCAGCCTCCAGTGGTTCTTCAGCTTCGGTGAACACTGGAGGATGCGTACTCATGAAATCCGAGTACGACACTTCGCGGGGCTCACGAGGCCCTCGCTCTTGACGTCCCCCCGCCTGAGACGTATTCTGCACGATCGTGCGGAGCAGGTCGGTCTGCTCCTCACGACCTCCCACCAATGCCGCTATCACATCCGCTAGAGTAAGCGGAGGCGGCGGTGGTGGCTGCTGCTGCGGGGTGCTGTCGTAGGCCGGTGGCTGGGAGTCATCGCCTCCACCTTGGCTAGAGCCACCAACCTCGTGCGTGGTCCTAGTGCGAACCATCTGCAACCATACGACAATAACATCAGTCCCGCAACAGAGTGCATGCAGTCTAAATGAAATAGGTCTAAAACATAATGACAATGAAAACATGCGATACATCTCGTAAGTAGATAGTGTAATAACTTTGCACAAGCTACACCATTACCAGACCAAACACAAGCTAGTTTAATCCAACTTGATGAACCTCCACTTTGGAAGCTCAACATAACTAGGTTTGGCCACTACGAGACATTACTATCGCGTTGTCATCACGCATACCACCCTTAGGGTACAACACCCTCTTCAATGAGCTCAACTGTCATTCTTCTGTCAGAATGACCAGTTTCTAACTATTCCAAGTTTTGATCTGGTTCTGGGCATTTTCATGACTCCAGTTGAATACCAAAGTTCAAGTTAACTTCAGTATCCTTCCAACAAGTACTCATTTGCCCCCAGATCAGCTTTGGTTAAAGAGTTATGCTAATTCAAAGTCAACAGAATTCCTGGAAGAATTTTAACAGCACCCCCCTTGGAAGTAGCTGTTTTCAACCCTGATTTCCACTAAATTCTGTGCTGAAATTTCAGGAACTTTGAATTGCAAAGATGTCACACATCTTCTACTCTTTCTAAGGATGTATTATATGACAATTTTAGATTTTTCTACTGGGAGTTATGTTTGAAAAACAGATCAGTTCAGAGGATGTTTTACTCTGCCCTGGTTCTGGACAGTTTACATTCCTCTGGGATTTCAGCCATCTTAAGGCGAGTTTCAGCTCTGGAAGTCTACAACAAAGTTGTAGAGTACTTCAATACCTTTCCATAACTATATAGCACACCTCTCTGGGCTAAAGGACCCGTGAGTTATGCCCTGTTGAAGATCAGCAAACTTGCTGTCCAAAACAGAGCACTCTGTTTTTCAGTCTTTTTGGAACCACAAATATCACTATCCCATTCTTATACCCAACCCGGGTCCTAAATGTTGAACCTATAGATTTTAATTCTTTTTTATCATTATTCTCATGCATATGCCTACAATATCTCGGTACTACGTTCCTCACAAAAGAAAAACCTATCCGGATTATACCGGCATATACGTCTCAAATGTGGCACTAAATGGTCTCTCGCACACGTTTTATACACGGATACATACGTGGTTAGTACCTGCAAAAGACCACACAATAATGGTGCACTCACTGGTTATTCATTTCAGGCAGTACCATATTTTGAAATTAAATACAAACGCCCGTATCATTTCCATACGGTCGTCCTTGAGTTAGGTCACGTCTCAAGGTACGTGATCGTGTTTCAACACCACACGACGGGGAACCCGAGTATGTCATGAACGGGTCGTCATGGTTGGGAATGTTATCAACCCAACAGATACCACCTACTGCCCTGCAGGGCACGCCGATGGCAAGCGCTGCGTATGTCCTCCTGGGCTACTTCCAGATGAACACACTCTCGCGTTACTGACCACGCGATGGGGTCTCCACTTACTTGCCTAATGCACGCTAGGGACCAGCGTTTCATATGAACTCAGGGACATGACGAGTCCAAGAGTTTCATATTGACGTCTCACACCAAGCTGTGAGATCAATCCCTGAACCACGTTCCTCGTCAGGGGGAGCTAACCGAAATTGAACCGCTTTCGGTGGCGTTCCTTACCATACTTACCAGAGCGTAGGTGCGTCGTTACAATAATTGAAATTCAGAATTATAACACATAGGTTAGTCTTTGCCACTTTAAGTAACTATGCTAATATAGTCCTTACTTGTGCAACTACCGAATCCTCACCGTATACCTAAGTTTTTCCCGTAATGCAGTCCTTTAGTACTGTGATATCCCCACTGCAGCTCTGATACCAGGCTGTGGCGGACCGGAATCCGCTCATCCAGGATCGCAGAGGGTGGTGCCACGCGATGCGACACCCGACAGCACACGTCATAAGAACATAATATATTACATGGGAAAAAAACAACTGAAACTGCACAAACAGGTACAAACTTCAGTTACAACTATTGTTTATGTTACACAGCGGAAGTCTACACTACACAACTCACGCCCGCCTATCTAGCAAAAGTTGGTTGCCCAGCCCTAGGGCAACCCACACTAGCTGCACTCCTCAGCTCAGCGCGGCGTGTACGGCTCCCACTCAGCCGTGGTCCCCGACGGAGGGTAACCCTCGCCGGTGGACTCGTACTCCGAGTCCGTGGGTGGCTCCTCACCTGAAAAACACTTAAGCAGCAACCGTGAGCACGAAGGCTCAGCAAGGCTTAACCGACCCACCTAAGCATGAAACTCTACATGAGGTGTACCATGACATAGGATAGCAATGGTGCAGCAAATGGACACGCCTACAAGTTCATCCTTAGTTCATCTTTTAGCAACAAGTTAACGGTTCATGAAGCTGAAATTTAGTGAGCAATATTTGGCGGCACACATGTAACAATACAATTATATCATAACAGCAATATTGAATCATAACATTTCATTCGTTAGTCTACGTTACGACGCAGTGAACAAGCGGTACTCGTCACCGCGAGGGACGGCAAATCGACTCGATATACACCTGCAGGGAAACCCAAAGAGCACGTCACGTACGCCCACCCGTGGAGCTGCACAGCACGCTCACTCGATGTCGTACGGGACAACCTTTCACCCAACAGCCCAAACGTCGAACCGGTCGCACCGAAACGAGCAGGAGGTTCCCCACACGGAGCATCTCTCTATGCCCGTTGGCAGATTTCCACCTTGCTGCCCTCAGCCTACACCTATAAATCGGTGCGTTATGCCTCGACGCCCGGAGGTTTAGGCTACATCGGTTTATCGGGGCCCATATATCCGATATGCCTTCGGTACGTTCAATACTTGTTCAGCAGGGCCGCACACGGATCGGTCCTCAATCGACACGGACAGGGCTGCGCACACAAGACTTCCTCTTGCTGCGCCCTAGCCCCTGCCTAGTCTCATTTTCATTACTAAGGTGATCTCACATCACTCAACCGAACCCGTGCGTCCCAATGCCTATCTCGCGAGTAGATTCCAACTACTCGACTTGTACCGAAGTCCTATGACTCATTAAGCATAGCCTGTCTACTCGAGGTCCTTGACACTACCCTCACTCTTTTAGGACCCTTTGGTTATGCAAGTGGAGTTTCATTCATCCTATACCTAATGCACATACATACTTCACATGACACATGCAAACAAAGTAAGACTTATAAAAAGGGTTAATGCAAACCGGGGCTTGCCTTGTTGCTGCTGGTCAGGGGTTAAGTCTTCGTCCGGAAGAAGGAAGTCCAGCGCTTCCGGAGTCTCTTCTTCAACGGCTACACATTAATGAAATACTACATGTTAATTTAGATGCAAATGTGAGTTTTAGAGTAAGACTTCTACTATTAGTTCTAATAACCAGTCTCTAACACCTGGAACTTTGTTTAAGAATTTAAAGATGAACTGGCGTTGGTGGTTTGGCTTGGACTTAATCACATGGTTAAATGTTAAGTGGTTTTCCCCCTTTTCCATATTAATCCCTTAAGTGGTTAAACAGGACAGGGGTGATCTAGAGCTCCAATGGAGCTGAGAATTTTTGTGTGAGTTCCTTGTCACAAGAAAACTCTCTGGACCAAACATTAGCACTTTTCATGGAGTGGTTTGCTCAGAATAAATCTCTTGGAAAATCAGCAAGGAAGAATTTATTCTGAGGTAATACCCCTGTTCATGCTCAACTTAATGAACTACAATTTCAATTATAGCTCATAGAGTTTGCATGAATTTTCCTAACATTTTTGGGGTTAAGATTTGCCCAGAACTGAATTTCCAAGTTTTGGAAATTCTCTGAAAATGTTTCTGTATTCAAATGAACACAGCACCTTCCAATTTGAATTGCTCTGACCAAATCAACTCCAAATGGTCTGGAACTTTTACATGGGTTTACTAATGTCCTAAAGAACATTCTGGCAAAATTTGGGGATTTTTGGATGAACCAAACTCCCTCAAAAATTCTTTTGCTGAAAAGCTTTAAAAATTTTTCCAGAATTAATTAATGGGTTTCATACAAATTGGGTTGTATATTTGAACAGAGCTAGGCAAGATGAATCCAACCCAATTTGAATCACTAAATTTGGAGCTTCCTAGCAAAAGTTATGGAGCTCTAAAGTTTGAGGAATTTCTGGAATTCGAATTAACCGGGAAAAGTTCAAATTTCTGACAGCGGGCCCGGCTCCCACGTGTCATCACCTCGGCTGCGCCACACGGGGCCACAGGATTATCTTCCGCGTGTTTACAGCCGATCCGGTGTAACAGAAGATCCCCACACAGTGCCGCGAGGGACTGACGAGCGGGCCCGGCCGGCTCGTCTTCTTCCTCGCGCCCGCCTTTTTTCCCGCGCCGCCCCCTCGCCGGCACACCTCGGCAGCTCGCCGGAACTGGCTTCCCGACCGCCTCCTGGCCGGAAACTCGCCGTCTGGGCCTATTTTCGTGCGCTGAACACGCTGGTACCGCCTGCTCCGGTCGGCGGTGGCCCTAACCTAGCTGGCGACGGTGCAGCGGCTCGGACTCCCTTCAGTTATGGCGCCCGGCCATCGTAGCCCACCAAAACCTCGGTGGAAAGGCTCTACAGCACCGGGGGATCTCATGGAAGGTCGACACGGCCATTCTAGGGCTCGGGGAGAGCTCTAACCTAGTCGTCACCATGAGCCCGACCTTTCCCGCTATAACCGCGGCTGGAAAACCGGGAAATACGCCGGCTACAGCCAAAATTAAGCTAGGGTTGCGGAGCAAACTTGGGCGCCATCAAGTCTAGCTCCTGTGTGTGCAGTTTGATAAACTCTAAGCAATCATACGTCGGGAATTTGTGGGTTTCTTACCCGAGGGTAGTTCTGCACCGGTTGGAGATGTTTTGCGAAATTCGCCGGCGATGATCGGTCCCTGGTTCTAGGCTTCGGGGTCGAGCAGCGTGGAGTCTAGGCGCGTCCAAAACTGCTCCTTCTTGGTCGTGACAAGTCTTCTGCCGAGCTGCCCACGGGAGCACCTTTGCTCGGTTCTTCCCGGCGGCCACGAAAACGTTGTTTTGCTCGGTTTGTAGTGGCTCAACTCGACCGGAAATGATGCGGGGAGTGCGTGGGAGGTCTGGGAATGCTGGTTTGCTGCGCTGCCGATGCTTTCGCGTGAGCTGCGATCGCTCCGAGCGAGTTTTTGCGATGGCGGCGGCGTCTTGGTTCTTTGACGATGAGAGGGAAGGGTCGGCGTCTCGCGATGCCGTGGCTCGCTGAGCGCGGCTGGGAGTTAAGGCACCCCCACGAGGAGCTCGCCAGCACATGAAATCCAGCAGGAGGTGGCGTCCGGCTCCCCCCCAGCGGTGTCGCTCGGTGCTTCTCCCGGTGGAGTGCAACCCGATCACATTGCTTAGGGATTAAGCCAACTAAGTCCTATGACATGTGGGCCCCACTGGCCAGTGCCCTACCACTTCTCAAAAGATCTCCAAAACTGGATAAATGATGAATTCAAATGTTGGAAATGTCAATCTGAGCTAAATTGGTATGGTTTGGCAAATCTCCCTCAAATTCAAATGTATATTTGAATTCTTGGCATATTTGGATCCTTTTGGGAAAAATGGGTAGCAAATCTTTTCAAAAATTATTGAAACTTCGTCTCCCCACTAAATTGAACCCAAGGAATCCAATTATGACCTTTGCTCCTTGTTTTAGCTGCTGCAATCATGAATTTGAATGCAACAGTTTGAAATTTCCCTCCCATGTGTGCTCATATGTGTATAAACCCTACTTTGTGAAAGTGAAGACTTTCCCCTCTAATCACTCGTTTGATGGAGGTTACTTGCTCTTCACAATATTTCACAATCTATCCACAACAAAACTGTGGTGTTGTGAGGTGCAGAAAAGTTTTTGCAAGTCCCTTTTCTTGGGCTTTTACAGCGGGGCATGTCCCTGAGGAAAGAAGAAGAGGAAGACCGGCGCCAACACCTGGCGTGCGTGGAGCTCACCTCCGAAGAAGAGGGAGGTCTCGCTCGTGACACGCGGCACAACCGGAGCTCGTCTCTGTGGGAGAAGAGATACCAAGCTCGGAAGGACACGTGGAGCTTCCGGAGCTCATCACCGCGGAGGTAACGAGTCTGGAGCGGTTTTTACGTGTAAAGATACCGGTACGCAATGGAAACCGATCTAAGCTCCACAATGTTACCAAAGATAAGACGTCAGGATCTAACAAAGATCTGAATAAGACTCTTATTCGGGATGCAATCAGATTAGGACACTTCTCTTCCCGATTATAAATAGAACCCAAAACCTCTGGCCGAAACCACAAACTTCTCTTTCAACTCCTGAGCCGACGACTTAGAGCCCTAGCCCTAACTCGCCGAGCAAACCATTGCTGAAGCGCAACAAGGGAGATCATCGGAGAAGAACCAAGCGGTCTGAGGAGGACCCCGAAGACAAGAAGAGCGTGAGGTAGGACTTCAATACCACCTTACGACATCATTGTGTTCATCTCTTTGCATCTGTTCTTCGATTCCTTTCGAACAGAAGCGTTCTCGTGGGCAGATCACTCGATGATCAGTTTGATCTAAAAGACAAGACCATCGCCACGTTCATCTTTGATCCGAACACCTCTGACCATGCAAACCATGCAAGAATAAGTACAAATCAATCTAACAAAACTAATCATAGGAAAGCATGCATGTGCATCATCGCATCTAGTTTAGGGTTTGTGCATGATATTGATTGCTGTGAATTTTGTATGCACGTGAATCCTACATAGCAGAACAAGCTCAGGGAGCTGTCTACGACGAGCTGCAGCAACAAGGTTTTGAGAATCAAGAACAACCGGAACCGCAAGAACAAGGCAAGTGCTCCTTGACCATGTTGATCCTATGTTTTGGGTAAAACTGTTTTGTTTTGCGAAAAGGTGTGCGTGCTGAGTCAAACATGATGGGAAACCCTTTTTATAGGAGTTTACTAGTTTTGGTTAAACCACCCATGTCGCCTGGGAAGTTTATGAGTCGGGTATGGTTTTTGCTTTATGCTTCGCTGAGTCTATGGGATCGGGAAGCGAGATAGTTGTGTCTAGCTAACTGCACTTGTACTGATAATAAGTAACTGATGAGGTTAATGAACATGGATCGGAGGGAGATCTAGGCAAGACTGGGTTTGTGAATGAGGTAGCATGAGATGGTGGTTTTACTTGCCATAGATCTAAGGACTGGTTCATGCATGCACATGCCAGGATAACAGTGCCACCACAAGGCCAAGTATGGGTGCGGCTTAGCTGATTAATTAAGTAAGTTGCTAGAGTGTTATGGACTGTGGAAGGCGCGGGGAATGGGAGTCGAGTGAGGACTGCCCTGGGAACTGCATGGCACAAGAGGGGGCCCGTGGGTGGGAGAATTGGAGATTTTAGCCTGCCGGTGAAACCTTAGTGAGTCCATACATCTAGTAGCCCCTTTGTAAAGGCTATTTTGTGATCTCTTGGCCATACACCGACGGTTGTGTACTGGTGTAATGGAGGTTCTGCAGTCGCCGACAGGTGATGAAATCACAAACTTGTGGGTAAAGAGGTGCAAACTCTCAGGGTTCTTAAAACTATCATGATAGCCGAGCTTACGGTCACGAGCGCCTGGCCAACTGCCATGATTAGTTGGAATGGTTATTGGGATGGTTCTTGGTTATGGTTTGGTTTTGGGACTGTTGAGTCCGGGTGATAAGATGGTTGCATGACTGTTGAGTCATGGCAACGAGATTGATCTCGGTGTGAGATGAAGTTGTTTATGAGATAAGATGGTAGCGAATACGAGAAGGTATTCGTGAGATGGTAGCGAATACGAGGAGGTATTCGTGAGCAAGAATGAAGTTGGTTAGTGCGGGTGGAACATGGGAAGTGATGGAGGTATGTTGTTAATTTAGTACATGCTGGGATTACATTCATCTAAAGTTAAGTTGCTGTTTTATCATGGTTTTATAAATCTGCTTTTCTGCAAATGAGCCTTTTTATACCTACCTTGTTATGAGCTACATATCGTGTTTTTCCCGCACTTGCTGAGTACATCATTGTACTCAAACTTGCATTATTATTTCATCATCAGCAGCAAGAGAAGACTACTATGAAGACCAAGTGGAGCATTAAGGCGTGTGATCTGTTCTCAACCTTGCCTGTGGAGGGAGTAGAGATAGAGCCACTTCTGCTTTGATTTGCTTCCGCATTTAGTTAAATTGCTTCCGCATTAGAATAAAGACTTCCGCTGCATAGAAATAAAGACTTCCGCTGTAAGCATGAGTCCAAGACTCATGAGATATTGTAAAAAACTCTATTATTCGTGGTAATATATAATCTGAATTCAGTTTGTGGAACATATGTGTATGTGTGATGAACATCCTGGGTACACATATGCATTAGTTCTCGGTTCCGTGGTTTTCCAATGAATTGAGGGCGTCACAACAGTCCACCCAAAAGTGTTTAGTGAAATCAAGCAACTGTAATATAGGAGCAGTTGTTAGTGCCTTTTTCAATTTAGAAAATGCTTCCTCAGCCTCACTTGACCACAGAAATGCATCCTTTTTGAGAAGATATGTTAATGGTTTTGCAATGGCTCCATATCCTACAATGAATTTCCTATAGTATCGTGTCAGTCCCAAGAAACCTCTAAGGGCCCTGATATTTGATGGTGTTGGTCAAGCCTCAACTGCTGCCACTTTAGAGAGGTCCATTGATACACCCCCATTATATTATGTACCCTAGATATGATACCGATTCTTGGCCAAAGAAACACTTAGATTTCTCTAATACTGATTGGTTATGCCTTAATACCTAGAATACAACTTTGACATGTTGTCAGCTTTCCGAAAGGCGTTCTGAGGCGCCCGCCTAGGCACGCCTCGGCGCTCCGCGTGGGCCGGCCACCTGACCTAGTGGGTTAGGCAGGCGCGAGGCGGGGGGGGGGGGGGGGGGGGGGGCTGATCTGCTGATTCGGGTGGCGAAGGTAGAAATCGCGTCAGGGGCAGGGCCAATCCAGCCGGCAGCAAGAAGGAATCACGAGGAGGCGGGGCCGATTTGGACGGGCAGAGCAAGGAATCGCAGGGGCGGGGCCGATCCGGGTCCGACTTTCCCGACTTTCTCGATTTCGACCAAGACGGCCATCCGTGCATGCAAAAACATCAAGTTGCACCATCCGGACGTGTATTCCTTCAAGTTCCTATCCGTCTGCACGGGACCCGAGTTCATGAGTTTACACGACTTTCTCGATTTTGACCCAGATGGTATCCGCGCATGCAAAACCATCAAGTTGCACCGTCCGGACGTGTATTCCGTAAAGATTTTGTCTGGCTGCCCAGGACTCGATTTCGAGAGTTTCACCGACTTTCCCGATTTGACCCAGATGGCCATCCGCGCATGCAAAACCATCCAGTTGCAACATCCAAACATGTATTCCATCAAGGTGCTATACGTCGTCCCGTGACCCGAGTTCATGAGTTTTCCTGACTTTCTCAATTTCGACCTAAATGGCCATCCACGCATGCAAAACCATCAAGTTGCACCGTCCGGATGTGTATTCCGTCAAGGCCTAGTCCGGCCGCTCGGGACTCGTGTTCGTGAGTTTTACCAACTTTCTCGATTTTGACCCAGATGGTATCCGCGCATGCAAAACCATCAAGTTGCACAATCTAGATGTGTATTCCGTTAAGGTTCCGTCTGGCCGCCCAGGACCCGAGTTCATGAGTTTTCCCGACTTTCCCAATTTCGACCGAGATGGCCATCCACGCATTCAAAACCATCAAGTTGCACCGTCCGGACGTGTATTCCGTCGGCCTAGTCTGGCCGCTCGGGACTCGTTTTCATGAGTTTTACCGACTTTCTTGATTTTGACCCAGATGATATCCGTGCATGCAAAACCATCAAGTTGCACCGTCCAGACGTGTATTCCGTTAAGGTTCCGTCTGGCCGCCCAGGACTCGAGTTTGTGAGTTTTCCCGACATTCCCGATTTCGACCCGGATGGCCATCCTCGTATGCAAAATCATCAAGTTGCACCATCCGGATGTGTATTTCGTCAAGGTCGCTTCCGGCGCCTAGGACTCGAGTTTGTGAGTTTTACTGACTTTCCGGACTTTCCCGATTTTGACCCAGATAGCCATCCGCGCATGCAGAACCATCAAGTTGCACCATCCGGAAGTGTACTCTGTCAAGGTCCTGTCCGGTCGCTCGGGACCCGGAGTTAGTGAGTTTTTCTTACTTTTTCCGATTTTGACCTGGATGGCCATCCGCGCATGCAAAAACCATCCAGTTGCACCATCCGAACATGTATTCCGTCAAGGTCCCATCCGGCGCCACCGGACCCGAGTTCATGTGTTTTACCGACTTTCCAAAATTCAATCCAGACGGCCGTCCATGCATGCAAAACCATCAAATTCCACCGTCCGGACATGTGACGCCCTCAATTCTGTGGAAAACCACGGAACCAAGAACTGATGCATATGTGTGCCCAGGATGTTCATCACACATACACATATACTTCACAAACTGAATTCAGAATATATATTACCATGAATAACAGGGTTTATTACAATGTCTCATGAGTCTTGGACTCATGCTAGCAGCGGAAGTCTATCTTAGCAGCGGAAGTCTTCTAACTAGTGCCGAAGCAATCTAAGCAGCAGCAGCGACTCCATCTCCATCAATTCCCACAAGCAAGGTTGAGGACAGATTACACGCCTAAGGCTCTACTTGGTCTTCATAGTATTCTTCTCCTGTTGCTGATGATGAAGTAATAATGCTAGTTTGAGTACAATGATGTACTCATCAAGTGCGGGAAAATATGATATGTAGCTCACAACAAGGAAGATAATAAAAGTCTCATTGCAGAAAGTAAAGTTATTTCTCAAAACCACGGTAAAACAATAACTTAACCTTAAGTGAATGTAATCCCAACATGTATTAAAATACCAACATACCTACATTATGTCTCATTACTTCTCATGTCTCAACCAAACATTAATATTTCTCAAATTTGCTCACGAATACCTTCTCATATTCGCTACCATCTCACGAATACTATCTCGTATTCACTACCATTTCATCTCATAAACAATTCCATCTCACACCCAGACCAATCTCGTTGCCATGACTCAACAGTCATGCAACCAAACCTTATCACCCGGACTAAACAGTCCCGAAAACCAAACCAAAACCAAACCATAACCAAAACCATCGAACTAATCATGGAAGTTGGCCAGGCGCTCATGACCGTAAGCTCGGCTATCATGATAGTTTTAGACTCTGCAGAGTTTGCACCTCTTTACCCACAAGTTTGTGATTTCGTCACCCATCGGCGACTGCAGAACCTCAATTATACCGGTACACAACCGTCTGTGTATGGTCAAGAGATCACAAAATAGCCTTTACAAAGGGGTTACTAGATGTATGGACTCACTAAGGTTTCACCAGCAGGCTAGAATCTCCAATTCTCCCACCCACGGGCCCCCTCTTGTGCCATGCAGTTCCCAGGACAGTCCTCACTCGACTCCCATTCCCCACGCCTTCCACGGTCCATAACAATCAAGCAACTTACCTAATTACTCGGCTAAGCCACGCCCATACTTGGCCTTGTGGTAACACTGTTATCCTGGCATGTGCTCGCATGAACCGATCCTTAGATCTACGGCAAGTAAAACCACCATCTCATGCTACCTCATTCACAAACCCAGGCTTGCCTAGATCTCCCTCTGATCCATGTTCATTAACAACATCAAGTTCTCATTATCATTACGAGTGCAGTTAGCTAGACACATCTATCTCGCTTCCCAAAATCCCGTGGACTCAGCAAAGCAAAAAAAATAAAAACCATACCCGACTCATAAACTTCCCCGGTGACAAGGGTGGTTTGACAAAACTAGTAAACTCCTATGAAAGGGTTTCCCATCATGTTTGACTCAGCACACACACCTTTTTTATAAACAAAACAGTTTCCCAAAACATAGGATCAATATGGTCAAGGGGCACTTGCCTTGTTCTTGCGGTTCCGGTTGCTCAAACTCTTGCTAAAGTAGTCCATCGTAGGTAGCTCCCTGAGCTTGTCCTTCGATACACGATCACGCACATACAAGATTCACAGCAACCAATATCATGCACAAACTTTAACCAGATGCGATGATGCATATGCATGCAATTCCTATGATGCAGTTCTTATTAGATCGGTTTGTACCTGTTTTTGCATGTTTGCATGGGTTTTTATGATGAACAGAGGTGTTCGGATCAAATGTGGACGTGGCAATGAATTTGACTTTAGATCAAACCGATCAACACGTGATCTGTCCATGAAAAAGCTTCTGTTCGAAAGGAATCGAAGAACAGATGCAAAGAAAATGCAATGATGTCGTAAGGTGGTATTGGAAACCTACCTTACTCTCTTTGGTCCTCCCTCCTAGAAAAACATATAGTCGGGCTCCTCCAGCGATGTCAATCGTGATCCAGGCTCGTCGGCAGTCTCTTCCGGCGGTTGTACTCCGGCGAAGAGGTTTACTCGACGAGCTGGGGCTAGGGCTCTAAGTTGTCTGCTTGAGAGTTGGAAAAGAAGTTCGTGGTTGTGGCCAAAGGTTTTCGGTTCTATTTATGACCGGGAAGAGAAGAGTTCTAATCTGATTGGACTTCGAATAAGAGTCCCATTCAAACTGTTTTTAGATCTTAATAACTTATCTTTAGTTGATTTGGTGCGGTAGCAACGTGGAATTCGTGTCGGTTTTCTCCCGTACCGGTATTCCCCTGCGTACAGAAGCAAAACTGCTTCAAATCTTGTCACCCTCACGGTGATGAGCTCCGGAAGCTCCACGTGTCGTGCGGAAACCTGGGCTCCCTTTCCCGCAGAGACAAGCTCCAGTTGTGCTGCGTGTCACGCGGGTGAGACCTCCCTCTTCCTCAGAGGTGAGCTCCGCTTGTGCCACGTGTCCTGGCGGGCAGGACCTCCCTCTCTCCAGAGGCGAGCTCCGCGTGCGCCACGTGTCCGGTGGGTCGGGACCTCCCCTTTCAACAGAGGCGAGCTCCGCGAATGCCACGTGTCAATTCCGGACCTTCCCTTCTCTTCGCAGGTGGCTCCGGGGTGCCATGTGTCATTTTCCGGACCTCCCCTCTCTTCGGAGGTGGCTCAGGATGTGCCACATGTTCTAACAGTGCCACACTTCCTTTTTCCTCAGAGACGAGCTCTGAGGTCGACACGTGTCCATCAGTGGCGGACCTCCCGGAGGTAAGCTCCGGAGGTGACATGTGTCCAATACGACCGGACCTCTCGGAGGTGAGCTCCGAGAGCGACATGTGTCTAGCAGGGCCAGACCTCTCGGAAGTGAACTCCGAGAGCGACACGTGTCCTGCGCGGCTGATCCTCTCTCTTTTCCGTGGTGAATAGCTCCACAGCCGACACGTGTCGTTCAGGACTGGCATTGCTCCTCTGCAGAGGCTAGCTCCAGGGGCAACACGTGTCCCACGGGGTCGGACCTCTCCCCCTTTACAGGAATGAGCCCCGAGCCTGCCACGTAGCCAGTTCAGCGGTGGACGTCTCCCCATTTGCGGAGATGAGCTCCGAACACGCCACGTGGCCAGCGAGCCGCGAGAGCTGTCTTTGGCGCTCTCTGTAAACTGGAATTTGCTCTCTTTGGCTAACTTTTTGATTCTTTCTCGATTTCAACTTATTTTAAAAGTGTTTTTCTACATGAAACATAAATACATGCAGAACAAAAAAATGAGGGTGTCACAAATCTACCCCCCTTAAATTGAATCTCGCCCTCGAGATTCGTTAGTAGAGAATAGATGAGGGAATTCTACCTTGATGTCTTCTTCACGCTCCCATGTGGCCTCATCTTCGGTGTGATGGCTCCATTGTACCTTGCACCATCGGATCACTTTGTTCCTCGTGACCCTCTCCTTCATGTCCAAAATTCGGACGGGGTGCTCTGCATAGGTCAGATCCTCTTGAAGTTCAAGTTCGTCCATCAGTACTTGCTCTTCTGGTACTCTCAAGCACTTCTTGAGCTGAGATACATGAAACACGTCATGTACATTAGAGAGGTGCACCGGGAGCTCTAGTTGATAGACTACTTCTCCTCGCTTGTCCAAAATTTTGAAGGGTCCGATGTAGAGAGGTGCTAGCTTGCCTTTGACGTTGAAACGTCATTGGCCACAAATAGGTGATACCTTAAGTTATACGAAGACTCCTACTTCGAAGGTCAACTTTCTTCGCCTATTGTCCGTGTAGCCCTTTTGACGTGTCTGAGCAGCCTTTCAAGTTCTCCCGTACCGTTTGGACTTGCTTCTCAGCCTCTTGTAGCACTTCGGGTCCAAACACTTGGTTCTCTCCGGTCTCATTTCAAAACAGCGGTGTCCTACACCGTCTACCATATAATGCTTCGAAAGGCGACATCTTCAAGCTAGCCTGATAGCTGTTGTTATAGTAGAATTCAGCATACGGTAAACTCCTATCCCAACTACGCCCTTGTTTCAAGGCGCAAGCTCTCAACATGTCCTCCAAAATTTGGTTTGTCCTTTCGGTTTGTCCATCGGTTTGCGGGTGGTAGGCGGAGCTAAAATCCAGTCGTGTACCCATAGCTTTCTGCAGCTTCCTCCAAAATCTAGAGGTAAACTGAGAACCCCGATCTGAGACTATCCTCTTCGGGACACCATAGCGGCACTTGATGTGCTCCATGTACAGCTCGGCTAGATCTGCCACACGGTACGTGGTTTTAACAGGAAGAAAATGAGCTGTTTTCATCAATCGGTCCACGATAACCCAGATTGAGTTGTAACCTGATCGAGTATGTGGCAACCCGACGATGAAATCCATACTGATGTCTTCCCACTTCCACTCTGGTACCTTCAAAGGTTGCAACAGTCCAACGGGTCTTTGATGTTCAGCCTTCACCCATTGGCATGTGTCGCATAGGGCAACATATTCGGCTATGTCCCTCTTCATACCATCCCACCAATAACAAGTCTTCAGGTCCTTGTACATCTTGGTACTTCCAGGATGTATGGAATAAGTTGAGTCGTGTGCCTCTTTTAATATTGTGTCGCGGATATGCTTCACGTTAGGCACACAAATCCTTTTTCCTAGCCAAAGTGTACCCTTCTCGTCTTCCTTGAAATCCTTTTCGATGCCTTGTTGGATCCTTTCCTTGATCTCTTTGATCTCCTCATCCGTAGCTTGGTCGTCTCTTATTTCTTGTTCCAATGAAGAATGGAGTTCCATCACTTCCATCTTGTTTAAGAATCCGAGATGTAATCGTTCGAACTCCTTTCGTAGCTCGGGTGGTAGCTCCCGAACCGTGAGTTGGTGACATGCTCCCTTTCAGCTCAATGCATCAGCTACTACATTGGCCTTTCCGGGGTGATAGTTGATTCCAACATCATAATCCTTGATAAGTTCCAACCATCGACGTTGCCTCAAATTCAAATCCGTTTGAGTGAATATGTACTTGAGGCTTTTATGATCCGTATAGATCTCACATCGATGACCAAGGATATAATGTCTCCAAATTTTCAATGCATGCATCATGGCTGCGAGTTCCAAGTCATGCGTGGGGTAATTGAGCTCGTGTTTCTTCAATTGTCGTGAGGCGTAGGCTACCACTTGTCCTTCTTGCATGAGCTTGCATCCGAGCCCTTGTCTGGATGTGTCACAATATATGTCAAAGCTCTTGCTCACGTACGGCAATATCAAAACCGGCGCTGTGGTTAGCCTTTTCTTGAGCTCCTCAAAGCTTTCTTGGCACGCTGGTGTCCATTGGAAGGCTTTTCCCTTCGTTAGCAACTCCGTCATAGGCTTTGGTATTTTAGAGAAGTCCTTGATGAATCTTCGGTAGTATCTAGCTATCCCAAGAAAACTCCAAATATCCCTCACGTTTTGTGGTTGGTTCCACTTCTAAACATCTCCCACTTTTCTGGGATCAACCGATACTCCTTCCTCGGAGATGATGTGGCCTAGGAACGATATCTCCTTTAGCCAAAATTGACATTTGCTGAACTTGGCATACAGCTGATGCTCTCGCAGCTTCTGCAATGTCAATCTCAAGTGTTCTTCATGTTCCTCCTCACTTTTCGAAGACACCATGATATCGTCAATGAAAACCGCGACAAACTTATCCAAGTACTAAATGAAAACCTTGTTAATGAGGTACATGAAGTATGCAGGTGCGTTTGTTAACCCAAAAGACATAACGGCATATTCATACGAACCATACCGTGTCCGAAAGGCAGTCCTGGGTATATCGGAGGGCCTGATCTTCAGCTGGAAATATCCCGACCGAAGATCAATCTTAGAGAACACTCGGGCTCCCTTAATCTGGTCGAACAGGTCCTCTATACAGGGCAGAGGATATTTGTTCTTGATCGTCACCTCGTTGAGAGACCTATAATCCACACACATCCTTTGGGTTCCATCCTTCTTATCTACAAAGAGCACGAGGTCTCCCCATGGTGATGAGCTTGGACGTATAAAGCCCTTCTCTTGCTGCTCCTGGATTTGCTTCTTGAGCTCCATGAGTTCATTGACAGACATCCTATATGGTCTCTTTGCTATAGGTGCGGTTCTGGGTACTAGGTCAATGGAAAACTCGATATCCCGGTCAGGTGGCATACCGGGAAGTTCTTCCGGGAAAACGTCCGAAAATTCTTGAACCACCGGAATACTGTCCAGGGTTGCTTCTTCGATGTGGTTCAATGTTGCCTTCTCGGTTGCCGGTTGGCTGACTCAAACTCGATACGGGTACCGTGCTCGTTGGTCAACTGCACGCTCCTTTCAGCACATTGAATTACCCTGTTGTGCTTACTTAGCCAATCCATTCTGAGTATTGTGTCAAGCCCTTGGGAATTCAAGACAATGAGGTTGCCAAGAAAGTCTACCCCCTTATATTAAAGTGTACTTTCGAACATACTATATTAGTCCTCATCTCTCCACCGGGAGAATTAACCAACATAGTATATTTCAAGTGTGATATGGGTAGATTGTACTTGGCAACATACTTGGATGATACGAAGGAATGTGATGCTCCGGAATCAAATAGAATGGTGGCTGGGTTAGAGTTGGCAAGGAACATACCAATCACGATGTCCTCAGCCTGTTGCGCTTCCTCAGCAGAGACATGGTTCACGTTGCCGCGAGCATAGTTCTGCTGTCCACGGTTTCCTTGGTTGGCTCCTCCGTTCGGCCGTGGGTTCTGCTTGGGGATGTTTCCTTGCTGTCCAGGACCTCTCCTTGGGCACTGGCTCGCAAGGTGTCCCGTCTCCCCGCATGCAAAGCATGCCCTGTTGCCTACAACAGCAGGTATTTTGAGGCGGGGGTTTTGAACAGGGGTGCCCATGTTGGGACGGGGAACAGGAGGCAAAGGCACACGAGGTGCTTGTGCAACGGGTCGTTGCTGTGGTGGCTGATTAGGACGGTGTGCAGGAGCGGTCGATCCATACTGCGGTGCAGCTGGGGGCATGTACCGAGGTCGTACGTTGCTCCCTTGTGTTTGGTATGGCATCTTCCTCTTGCCCTCTCGCTCGATCTCTTGAATCTTGCTTTCAATCACTATAGCCTTGTCAACCAGCTTCTGGAAGCTCGCGTAGTCATTCTTGAGGAGCTGAACCTAGATCTCATTGTTCAACCCTCTCATGAACAGGTACTGCTTCCTCTGGTCTGAGTTGATATCTTCGGGGGCATACCGGGACAGTTGTGTGAACTTGTTGAGATACTCATTCACACTTTTCTGTCCTTGGCGGAGACCTTCGAACTCCTGTCTCTTGAGCATCATTACACCAGAAGGGATGTAATGAGATCGAAAACTCTCCTTGAACTCAGTCCAAGTGATCGCCTCCTGGTCGACGTGAGCATTACAAAGGGCATCCCACCAGTCAGCGGCAGCTCCCATGAGTTGGTGCAACGCAAAAAAAACTTTCTCTCTGTCGTTGCACTGGACAATGTCAAGCTTCTTCTCCATGGACTTCAACCAATCGTCGGCCTCCATGGGGTCATTAGCTTGAGAAAAGGTGGGCGGTCGAGTCCTCATGAAATCTCCCAGCCTGTTATGAGCCGGCGGTGGTGTCGGTGGTGCCAGAACAGGGTTGTTGTTGTTGGCCTGCAGCTGACCTAAAGTTTGGATCATGGTCTACATAAGCTGATTCTGCATGGCCATCAACCGTTCCAGGTTGTTTTCACCAGCTCCGGGGTTAACAGGAACTTCATCGTGGCCATCCTCTTGGTTGTCACGGAATTTCCTTCCTTGGCGGCCGGCATTTCCTCTCACCATCTGTGAGAGAGAATGGAACAGAATAGAGGTTAGAAGGTTAGATGGATCCCTCCCAACTATATGCATCAAGGTGGATGGACTGTAGCCCATATAAGGATGTGAACAAGTGCCGAGGTATCTCACATCTCTCTCTACTTATGTGTGGATATGGACAACGCTTGAGACGTCCCACAACACACACTAAGCACACAATCACAACCAATCATCACAAAGGGTCACACAACTCCTATTCAAGGCTTTTTCAATGGGAGTCCTATGGGGTTTAAGGTGATATCAATCTGTGACATCACCCTGTGTCAAGGTGATTTGGGGTGATACCAATTTGTGATCTGACTATGGCTTCTCCTAGGCTTGCATCCTATGTCAAAATAGTTTCAATGCCAATCTATGCATCCTATGGTCAGCGTGGCTTTTAATACCAATCTGTTACTAGGGTGCGTCCTATAGTCATCGTGGCTCTATAACCAATCTGTGATCATTCTAAATTTGTGGCCTACAGTCAGCCGTGGTAGCTTGGTACCAATCTGTGACTAGGCATGGCAGTTTTAATATCAATCTGTGACCTATCTAAGCTGTGTGGTCTACGATCAACCCATGGCAGGTTGATACCAATCTGTGTTTTTTATCTAGGTTTGTAACCTACCGTCAACCCATGGCAGGTTGATACCAATCTGTGGTTGTGAATCTACCCTCAACCGTGGCTCTAATACCAATCCGTGACGCCCTCAATTCTGTGGAAAACCACGGAACCGAGAACTGATGCATATGTGTGCCTAGGATGTTCATCACACATACACATATACTTCACAAACTGAATTTAGAATATATATTACCACGAATAACAGGGTTTATTACAATGTCTCATGAGTCTTGGACTCATGCTAGCAGCGGAAGTCTATCTTAGCAGCGGAAGTCTAAATCTAGCAGCGGAAGTCTTCTAACTAGTGCGGAAGCAATCTAAGCAGCAGCAGCAGCGGATCCATCTCCATCCATTCCCACAGGTAAGGTTGAGGACAGATTACACGCCTGAGGCTCCACTTGGTCTTCATAGTATTCTTCTCCTGTTGCTGATGATGAAGTAATAATGCAAGTTTGAGTACAATGATGTACTCAGCAAGTGCAGGAAAATATGATATGTAGCTCACAGCAAGGAAGCTAATAAAAGTCTCATTGCAGAAAGCAAAGTTATTTTTCAAAACCACGGTAAAAATGCAACTTAACCTTAAGTGAATGTAATCCCAACATGTATTAAAATACCAACATACCTCCATTATGTCTCATTACTTCCCATGTCTCAACCAGACATTAATCTTTCTCAAATTTGCTCACAAATACCTTCTCGTATTCGCTACCATCTCACGAATACCATCTCATATTCGCTACCATTTCATCTCATAAACAATTTCGTCTCACACCGAGACCAATCTCGTTGCCATAACTCAACAGTCATGCAACCAAGTCTTGTCACCCGGACTCAACAGTCCCGAAAACTCTACCAAATCCAAACCATAACCAAAACCATCCAACTAATTATGGAAGTTGGCCAGGCGCTCGTGACCGTAAGCTCGGCTATCATGATAGTTTTATACTCTGCAGAGTTTGCACCTCTTTACCCACAAGTTTGTGATTTCGTCACCCGTCGGCGACTGCAGAACCTCCATTATACCAGTACACAACCGTCGGTGTATGGTCAAGAGATCACAAAATAGCCTTTACAAAGGGGTTACTAGATGTATGGACTCACTAAGGTTTCACCAGCAGGCTAGAATCTCCAATTCTCCCACCCACGGACCCCCTCTTGTGCCATGCAGTTCCTAGGGCAGTCCTCACCCGACTCCCATTCCTCGCGCCTTCCACGGTCCATAACAATCTAGCAACTTACCTAATTACTCGGCTAAGCCGCGCCCATACTTGGTCTTGTGGTGGCACTGTTATCCTGGCATGTGCTCGCATGAACCGGTCATTAGATCTACGGCAAGTAAAACCACCATCTCATACTACCTCATTCACAAACCCAGGCTTGCCTAGATCTCTCTCTGATCCATGTTCATTAATAACATCAAGTTCTCATTATCATTACGAGTGTAGTTAGCTAGACACATCTATCTCGCTTCCCAAAATCCCGTGGACTCAGCGAAGCAAAAAGTACCCGACTCATAAACTTCCCCGGTGACAAGGGTGGTTTGACAAAAAGAGTAAACTCCTATGAAAGGGTTTCCCATCATGTTTGACTCAGTACACACACCTTTTTCGCAAACAAAACAGTCTCCCAAAATATAGGATCAATATGGTCAAGGGCACTTGCCTTGTTCTTGCGGTTCCGGTTGCTCAAACTCTTGCTGAAGTAGTCCGTCATAGGTAGCTCCCTGAGCTTGTCCTTCTATACGCGATCACACACATACAAGATTCACAGCAATCAATATCATGCACAAACTTTAACCACATGCGATGATGCATATGCATGCAATTTCTATGATGCAGTTTTTATTAGATCGGTTTGTACGTATTTTTGCATGTTTGCATGGGTTTTTATGATGAACAGAGGTGTTCGGACTAAATGTGGACGTGGCGATGAACTTGACTTTAGATCAAACCGATCAAAACGTGATCTATCCATGAAAAAGCTTCTGTTCGAAAGGAATCGAAGAACAGATGCAAAGAAAACGCAATGATGTCGTAAGGTGGTATTGGAAACCTACCTTACTCTCTTCGGCCCTCGCTTCTAGCAAAACAGATCGTCGGGCTCCTCTGGCGATGTCGATCATGATCCAGGCTCGTCGGCGGTCTCTTCCGGCGGTTGTACTCCGGCGAAGAGGTTTACTCGGCGAGCTAGGGCTAGGGCTCTAAGTTGTCTGCTCGAGAGTTGGGAAAGAAGTTCGTGGTTGCGGCCAAAGATTTTCGGTTCTATTTATGACCGGGAAGAGAAGAGTTCTAATATGATTGGACTTCGAATAAGAGTCCCATTCAAACTGTTTTTAGATCTTAATAACTTATCTTTAGTTGATTTGGTGCGGTAGCAACATGGAATTCGTGTCGGTTTCCTCCCGTACCGGTATTCCCGTGCGTACAGAAGCGAAACTGCTTCAAATATCGTCACCCTCGCGGCGATGAGCTCCGGAAGCTCCACGTGTCCTGCGGAAACCTGGGCTCCCTTTCCCGCAGAGACAAGCACCGGTTGTGCTGCATGTCAGGCGGGCGAGACCTCCCTCTTCCTCAGAGGTGAGCTCCGCTTGCGGCATGTGTCCTGGCGGGCGGGACCTCCCTCTCTCTAGAGGCGAGCTCCGCGTGTGCCACGTGTCCGGTGGGTCGAGACCTCCCCTTTGAACAGAGGCAGGCTCCGCGAATGCCACATGTCAATTCCGGACCCCCCTCTCTTCGGAGGTGGCTCCGAGGTGCCATGTATCAATTCCGGACCTCCCTCTCTTCGGAGGTGGCTCCGGATGTGCCACGTGTTCTAACAGTGTCAGACTTCCTTTTTCCTCAGAGACGAGCTCTGAGGTCGACACGTGTCCATCAGTGGCGGACCTCCCGGAGGTAAGCTCCGGAGGCGACACGTGTCCAATAGGACCGGACCTCTCGGAGGTGAGCTCCGAGAGCGACATGTGTATAGCGGGGCCTGACCTCTCGGAAGTGAGCTCCGAGAGCGACACGTGTCCCGCGCGGATGGTCCTCTCTCTTTTCCGCGCTGAATAGCTCCGCAGCCGACACGTGTCCTTTGGGACTGGCCTCGCTCCTCTGCAGAGGCTAGCTCCGGGGGCAACACGTGTCCCACGGGGTCGCACCTCTCCCCCTTTACGGGAATGAGCCCCGAGCCTGCCACGTAGCCAGTTCAGCGGCGAACCTCTCCCCATTTGCGGATATGAGCTCCGAACACGCCACATGGCCAGCGAGCCGCAGGAGTTGTCTTTGGCGCTCTCTGTAAACTGGAATTTGCTCTATTTGGCTAACTTTTTATTCTTTCTCGATTTCAACTTATTTTAAAAGTGTTTTTCTACATGAAACATGAATACATGCAGAACCCGAAAATGAGGGTGTCACAAGACGTGTATTCCGTAAAGACCCCGTCTCGCCGTCTGGGACGCGAGTTCATGAGTTTTAGCGACATTCTCGACTTTCGTGATTTTGATCCAAATGGTCATCCACGAAAAAACCATCAAGCTGCACCGTTCAGATGTATATGCTGTCAAGGTCTCTTCTGGCCTCCCGGGACCCAAGTCTGTGGGTTTTACCGACTTTCTCGATTTTGACCCAGATGTCCATCCGCGCAGTCAAAACCATCAAGTTGCACCGTCCGAACATGTATTCCGTCAAAATTCCGTCCGGCCGCTGGGGACCCGAGTTTGTGAATTTTGCCGACTTTCGCGACTTTTCTGATTTGGACCAATATGGCCAACCGTGCATTCAAAACCATGAAGTTGCACCTTCCGGATGTGTATTCCGTCAAGGTCCTGTCTGGCCACCCGAACCCGAGTTCATGTGTTTTAACGACTTTCTCTATTTAGAACCAGATGGCCATCCGTGTATGCAAAACCATCAAGATGCACCGTCCAGACATGTATTTAGTCAATGTCTTGTTCGGCCACCCGAGACCCGAATTTGTGAGTTTTACCAACTTTCCCGACTTTCTCGATTTCGACCAAGACGGCAATCCGTGCATGCAAAAACATCAAGTTGCACCGTCCGGACGTGTATTCCTTTAAGGTCCCATTTGTCTGCACGGGACCCGAGTTCATGAGTTTACCTGACTTTCTCGATTTTGACCCAGATGGTATCCGCGCATGCAAAACCATCAAGTTGCACCGTCTGGACGTGTATTCCGTTAAGGTTCCATGTGGCCACCCAGGACTCGAGTTCATGAGTTTCACCGACTTTCCCGATTTTAACCCAGATGGCCATCCGCGAATGCAAAACCATCCAGTTGCACTATCCAAACATGTATTCCGTCAAGGTCCCATATGGCGTCCCGGGACCCGAGTTCATGAGTTTTCCCGACTTTCCCAATTTCACCCAGATGGCCATCCACGCATGCAAAACCAACAAGTTGCACCGTCTGGACGTGTATTCCGTCAAGGCCTCTTTCGGCCCACCCGGGACTCGTGTTCGTGAGTTTTACCGACTTTCCCGACTTTCTCGATTTCGACCCAGATGGTATCCGTGCATGCAAAACTATCAAGTTGCACCGTCCGGACGTGTATTCCGTTAAGGTTTCGTCTGGCCGCCCAGGACTCGAGTTCATGAGTTTTACCGAATTTCTCGATTTTTACCTAGATGGCCATCCGCGCATGCAAAACCATCCAGTTGCACCATCCAAACATTTATTCTGTCAAAGTCCCATACGGCGTCCCTTGACCCGAGTTCATTAGTTTTTCCGACTTTCCCAATTTCGATACAGATGGCCATCCACGCATGCAAAACCATCAAGTTGCACCGTTCGGGCGTGTATTCTGTCAAGGTCCTGTCCGGCCGCCCGGGACCCGAGTTCGTGAGTTTTACCGACTTTCCCAATTTTAACCAAGATGGCCATTCGCACATGCAAAACCTTCAAGTTGCACCATCCAAACGTGTATTCCGTCAAGGTCCCGTCCGGCCGCCCGAGACCCGAGTTCGTGCATTTTACCGACTTTTTGGTTTTTGACACAGATGGACATCTGCGAATGCAAAACGATCCTGTTGCACCATCCGAACGTTTATTCCGTCAAGGTCCCGTCCGGCGTCCTAGGACCCAAGTTCGTGAGTTTTCCCGACTTTCCCGATTTCGACCTAGATGGCCATCCTCGTATGCAAAATCGTCAAGTTGCACCGTGCGGACGTGTATTCCGTCAAGGTCCCGTCCGGCAGCACAGGACTCGAGTTCGTGAGTTTTACTAACTTTCCTGATTTCGACCCAGATGGCCATCCGCGCATCCAAAACCATCAAGTTGCACCATCCGGAAATGTACTCTGTCAAGGTGCTGTCCAGTCGCTCAGGACCCGAGTTAGTGAGTTTTTCTGACTTTTTCTGATTTTGACCCAAATGGCCATCTACGCACGCAAAAACCATCGAGTTGCACCATCTGAATGTGTATTCTGTCAAGGTCCTGTAACACCCCTTTTTTCATAAAGATAATAAATCAGAGTTATAGAATTAACCACCAGACAAATTACGCACACTCTTGGCCGATTTCAGATATGCCTTTCATCGAAACTGGCGCAGCCACCCCTCTACCTTTGCCTAAAGGCAAATCTTTTTTTCCTCTTCCTCCCCCATCCTCATCCATTCTATGAGAAGCTTCTAGAACAACACATCACTCACCTCTTCCTCCCCCCATCCTTATCCATTTCACAAGGAGCTTCTAGAGTCACCCCTCCCATACCCCTTCTTCCTCTATCCTTATCCATTTCACGAGAAGCTTCTGGAATCACCCCCCACATACCCTTTCCTCTTTCATCCTTATCCATTCCACGAGAAGCTTCTAGAATCACCCCCCCATATACCCCTTCCTCATTTATCCTTATCCATTCCATGAGAAGCTTCTGGAATCACCCCCCACATACCCCTTCTCCTCCATCCTTATCCATTTCACGAGAAGCTTCCGAAATCACCCTTCCACATACTCATTCCTCCTTTATCCTTATCCATTCCATGAGAAGCTTCCGGAACCAACCCTCACATATCTCTTTCTCCCCCATCCTTATCCACTCCACGAGAAGTTCCCGGAACCTGCAGTAATTACACCTCACCTACCTCTCGTTCCTCCATCCCTATCCCTTCCCCCCTTCATCTATAAAAGGGGCTTGGGAGCTCACTTTCTCCCCCGCCCCATCGAGCACCGGCGTTCACGTCTTCCCCCAACATCGATCTCCAACGAGGAACCCTCCCCGCCGATCCCCGCCAAGCAAGGCTAAGGTGAGCACCCCAACCTCCACTCTTCTTCCCGAGTCATCCCCCCTTCTCCCTCTCCTCGGGTTTGGCCACGAGCACCCCGCGGCATGGCCGCCCCGCCATGAAGTTGCTCTACTTCCTATATCCCTACCCAAAATCGGTAGCTTAATCGAGTGAGTCATAGCCTTGGCGTTTGATTTCTTACTCTCTGGCCAGCCTCCCCTGTTTACTCTCGTTGATTTGAGCCCAACACTAAGCAACCCCTTGATTGGACTTAGACCAGATCTCGCCCACACACAAAGATCACTTAATCTGATTCTTCCTGTAAAAATCATCTAATATCATAATATAGTTAGTGCAAGCAAGTCTGAATGATGTATATTTGCTTGTGCGCGGTATAGAACCAATGCCGGAAGAGAACCCAGGGGAGCCAAGTGACCAAGAGCACGACGCTGCAGACGTTAGCGAAGGAAAGTTCCATCACCCCCTTTTTGATCATATTGCTCCTATGTGAGGTTCATCCATTGTGGCCAGTAGATTAGACCTTTGCATTATTGAGCATAAGTTATTCGAGTGATAGAGTGTAAGCATACTAGTTTCTTCTTTTGCAACATATTGATATGATGAGATTATGGATGATGATGTTTCCCTATTTATGTTGCACAGTTGGGGAGAGCATGAGTTGAGACCGGGGTGGAAGGGTTAGTGTTGGTGTAAGCGCTACCGTGGTGGTAGACTTATAGAGAGTACTATCAAGATGATAGACTCGTTGTTTGAGTATGGAGGCTTCCCTGGTGAGCCTTAAGTATCGAGTTATTTTGACATCTCACCTAACTTTCTTCAGTACGACCACATGACCTTGTATGGGTGGGGCTTAGCATAACCCCGGTGGCTAGCCCGACAGTCATCCACGGTGGAGAGAGAGAGATGCATTTATGAGTGAAAATTGAGATGATATTGAGATAAGTCATGACACTGGTTTGGGGACAACTGGTCTGGGTAATGTTTCGACTGGGTGTTGGTTATGACGGGCTGTATTTCATGGTCCATGCGTGTGGGTACAGCGTACAACCTCTGCAGAGCGTAGAATCCGTTCGGACGGCCGTGTCCTCAGCATAGGACAGGTTATGGTGTGGTCCTAACAACTAGGAAGCCACATGTTGTGAGAATGAGGTGAGATATGTATCTGGATGGGTTATTTGGTTGCATTTAGTTGCATTAGGTTGCATCAATCTTATTGTTGTGCATTGCATCTATGTTTGTTTCATTCCCCTCCCAAAGGGCGAGATGGAGCTTGCTGAGTACTTTTGTACTCAACTGTTGCTGATATCTTCAGATGATCCTGACATCAACTCGGAGGGCTTCGAGTAGGGTCGCATCCACACCTGAGTTGTTACCGTGGAACTATGTACGAGGAGGAGCCAGTCGTCCATGTGTTTATGTTGTTAGTCGTCCTTATGTTAGTTCTTATTATTGTTGTACTAAAGTGTATGCCATTGTAACAAAGCTCTATATGGTTGTGGTTCTACTTGTGTTGTAATATTATGTACCGAACTCTGTTTCTGGCATAATATTACATGTTTAGTTCTGATCTTATGGGTCGGGACGCTTCAAGTGATATCAGAGCCATACTTGGCTGTAGGATGCGTAACCTAGTACTTGAGTGACCGTAGGAGACCGTAAAATAGTTGGCCTGTAGGAAACCTGGACTGTAGAGCCTTGGTGATAGGTTTTGCTCTCATCTAATCCTTGTGCTCTGTTCTATGCCAGATGGCCGACGACCATATCACCACCTTTTGCATCAACGAAGATGGCTTCCCCAAGGTGCTCTATGCCGCCACGATGCAACTCGGTATTCCAGACCGTTCGGAGTACGTGGGTCATGAGTTCGTGGAGCATGGCTGTCACACCCGGTTTTTCCGAAGAACAACCAAGTGAATATCACATGTATGCCAGGATCATTTTCTCATACATGTGATGACAAATAATGAAGCATCATTTATTACAAGCCAGGTGTCGAATATAAATAAGTCTTACATGGCAAATGTCTCGATGGACAATAATAAATTCATCACAAATAAACAAACTAGCAGCGGAATATTATTCTTGAGGGCTCCATCACAGGCGTTGCCCGGGGGTCTCCATGAACCTAGAAACCTTCTTCGGGTCCAAAGTCTTGGTCATTATACACCACCTCATTATCTTGACCTGAGCAGCAATATAAACCAACAAATATGCAAGGATGAGTACCAATGGAACTCAGCAAGTGTGGGAAAATTATATCATGCATGGCTAGATCAATGAGAGGTTGAACTCATGGTTAAAGCACTACGCACTTAATACCTATCACCTTAGCTTATTAAGCACCTACATTACTACACAAGTGAAATGGTCCCAATCTCCCATCCCATCATCATAATCCAATAACCATAACATCATTTCCAATGTTAAGCTCCCCGCTTAACATCCACAACTTCCAAAACCATCAATCCTCTAATCATGAATAAGTCCAAGCCGCTCTTGACCGTGAGCACGGCTGTCATGACAGTTTTGACTCTACAGAGTTTGTACCACTGTACCCACATGTAGTGATTTCATCCCCCGTTGTCGGGTGGACTAAAAGAACCTCCATTATGCCAGTGGCTACGAACCACATTCACACTTCCCAGGTGTGTAGCCAGGAGATCACTACGAAGCCTTTACAAAGGGATTCTCAACGAGCGTGGGCCCACTGAGGTTTCACCCCTAACAGCATACAAGAGGCTCCAACCCCGCTGCAGTGGCCCCCTCTTGAGCCTTGCGGTTCATATGGTAGTCTAGCTGACACCTACTCCCCGCACCATCCAACACACCCATACTACGCCGGGGATACACCTAATTAATTGGCCAAGCTGCCCCATCTCAGCATGTGGTTGGCACTGTAAAGCCAGGTTACATGCTCCATGAACCGGTCCTTAGGATCCAGGCAAGTACTAAACACAAACCCGAGTCTCGTGCACCCAGCACACAACCAAAACATCCAACTTGCCTTGATCCCTACCTCTACATAACTCACAATATCTCATTCAAGAGTATGGTAATATAAACTGATGATCTCTTATCCCAAATATCCCATTCTAAGCATGGCTAAGCATATGCATAATAATAAATGACATGATCAAATAAATCCCAACCCAAGCTACAAGGAAACAAGGTAATGCAATTCTAGGGAAACTTCCTAACATGGGTTTCATATTTCAATTGACAATGCAAATAGTTCTAACTACACATCCTAGTATAGGATCAAAGTGGTCAAGGACACTTGCCTCCTTCCTGCTGCTCTTGGAATGGGTAGTCCTGATCTTGGAAAGGAATAACTTGCTCTTGAGCAGGTTCTACATCATACCATCACACATAGAAAAAGAAAAACAACCATCCATAAGACATAGTTCACACTTCCACTTCATACAAACCACACATTCATATTTATGAAAGTCATTCACCATTATATGTGTTGTGGTTACTCTATGTGTGTTGATTTGTGGCTTGCATACACTTTAATCATGTGTATATGATTCCTACTTTGGTGTTCACATTTATACTTACATACTATGGATACATATATGAGTTTCCAATTTAAATAAATTCCTTATATTTAATTACTACACCTTTTAGCTACCAAGTATGCATGAAAGGTATTTTCCTTCTCCATAAGTGTCTTCATAATTTCTACCAACCCTAAACTGAATTCTTTGGATTTTAGAAACTCCATTTATCATTTACTAGTTGCTACATTTTCAGATTTATTTTCCTATGCATAAATGTGTACTTTATTATGAAAATAGTAATACACATCATCTAAACAGAATAGGTTCTGGTCCTAAATAATTTAATAACATATTTTGACCTTTGCCTCAGATGTAAACTATTTCACAATTATTTTCCCTATTTTCTAAAACTATTCATTACTTAAAAATGTGTCCCTACATGTGAATAATAAATTAAACAGATTCAACTCAGCCCAAAATATGTTTTTATCTCACTCCAAAGTTTTTCTAAATACTAAGAAAGTTTTTAATTTAATTTTGACAATATGTTTGTCCCACTTTTTAATTTTTAAACACTAGCCACATATTCAATTTCCTAAATTAAATACTAAACAGGGCTAAAAAGTTAAACTTACCCCACTACAGGGTCTATAATATTATTTTAAGAATTTTCAGGGGTCTAGCTACTCATAACAGAGGTGTTTTTCCTAATTTTTATTAAGTCCAGGGGCTAAAACTGATTTTGAAATGAATTTACATGATTTTCTGGAGTTCCAGGGGCTAGATCAGAAGTTTCCGGGGCTAGCTCTTATTTCCTGAGAACCCCAGGGGGTAGCACGTAAGATTTCCAGTCTTTATAACGCGGGGCTGACGTGGACCGTCCGATTTTAAACCGACGGCTGAGATTATAACGTCGAACCGGTACGCGGGGATTTAAACCCTACCGTGCGATTTAAAATAAACGACGCACAAGCGGCCACGTCGCTCTGATCGAGCGCGGGCGGCGCTGCCGGCGGCGCACGGCGGCGGGAAGCGGCGATCTCGCCGGAGACTTTCGGATCTTCGAGAATTCTCCCTAGAACTGTGATTTTATGGCATAGATCGGTAGAGGGGAGGTCGGGGATCTCACCTCGGGGGTTTTCTTGAGCTCGGAGGTCCTGGAAAGCGATCGGCGACGAGGTCCGAGGTGAAACCACGGCGAGGCTCGTCGGCGCTGTGTTTACACCGCAAGTCACCGAGTTTTCTGCACCTGCAAGGTTCCCCGGAGGCGGTGGATCAAGACCAGCGAGTTAGATCGAAATTTCCGAGCTTAGATCGGCCAGAATTCGCCGGAGAAGTCTCGGTTCTCACCGGAGGAAAATCGGCGGATCGCGTGGGAAAAACAGAACGAGGCCGGGGTTTTTATAGACGGGGGAGGCGGCGGGGTGGTTTAGATCAAGTCTGCGTCGCCTACGAACAGAATTCAGCGGGGATACGCAGAAATCTCGATCGGTTTTGATTCGGGTGAGAGGGAGTCCGGCGCGGGCGCGAGGTAGAAGACGAGCTGGTGGGTCCCACCTGTCAGCGGAAGGAAACAGCGCGCGCGGCTGCGGGCTGGCACGGCGCTGGTTGGGCCGGCTGGTGGGTTGCGGCCCACTGGCCTGTTTTTTTTCTGTTTTCTCTTTTTCTTTTTCTATTTCTTTTCTGATTTGAGTTTAATTCGAATTCCAGTTTGAATTTGAATTTTTGCAAAACATGCAACACGTCCAAAAATTCTTAAATTCCCCTCTTAACATGATTTAGGGTTTTAAATCAAAATTTTGGGGTGTTACAGCTCTACCCCCCTTAAAATAAATCTCGTCCTCGAGATTGGTGTTTCTAAGAAAACAATTCCGGAAATTGTGCCTTGAGCTCATCTTCCCGCTCCCAGGTGGCTTCCTCTTCTGAGTGATGCTTCCACTGCACTTTGCACATCCGGATTCTTTTATTTCTGGTGAGGCGTTCCATTGTCTCCAAAATCTTGTATGGTTGCTCGGCATAAGACAAATCCTCAGCTACGTCCACTTCATTCATGGGTAACACCTCTTCAGGCGTCCTCAGGCATTTCTTGAGTTGTGACACATGGAATACATCGTGCACATCCGATAGACGAGCCGGTAATTCTAGTTGATACGCCACTTCGCCTTTCCTCTCCAAAACTTGAAAGGGTCCGATGTATCGAGGTGACAACTTCCCTTTCACCTTGAACCGACGAAGTCCTCTGATAGGGGACACCTTGAGATAGACATAGTCTCCCACGTTGAAAACAAGCTCTCTTCTTCGTACATCGGCATAGCTCTTTTGGCGTGTTTGTGCTATCCTCAAGTCGTTACGAATTTCCCTCACCTTCGCCTCGGCTTCTTGTAGTACTTCTGGACCAAACACTTTACTTTCCCCCGTTTGGTTCCAAAATAGGGGAGTTCTGCACTTCCTCCCGTACAAAGCTTCAAACGGCGACATCTTCATACTAGCTTGATAGCTGTTGTTATAGGAAAACTCCGCATACGGTAAGTTTTTATCCCAACTCTGATTGTTTTTGAGTGCACATGCCCTCAACATATCTTCAAGGATCTGATTGGTTCTTTCCGTCTGCCCATCAGTTTGGGGATGGTAGCCAGAACTAAAGTTCAGATGGGTTCCCATGGTTTCATGCAACTTCTGCCAGAACCTTGAGGTGAACTGTGTCCCTCGATCTGACACAATCTTCTTTGGCACTCCATGGTAACACACGATCCTTGACATGTACAAATCTGCCAATTTGGATCCGCTGTAGCTTTCCTTCACGGGGATGAAGTGAGCTACCTTGGTTAGCCTATCAATGATGACCCATATCGAATCATATCCTGATTGGGTCCTAGGCAATCCCACGATAAAATCCATGCTGATTTCTTCCCATTTCCATTCAGGCACTTTGAGTGGTTGCAATAATCCCGCGGGTCGTTGATGTTCTGCTTTCACCAACTGACATGTGTCACATAGGGCAACATGTTCCGCGACATCTCGCTTCATGCCATACCACCAATACCTGCTCTTGAGGTCCTGGTACATCTTCGTACTCCCAGGATGAATGGAATAGTCGGAATCATGAGCCTCCTTCAAAATCAATTCACGGATCTCCTTTACTTCTGGCACACAGATTCTTTTCCCGTGCCACACCGTTCCTTGTTCATCCTCTCTAAAACCAGGAGCTTTATTTTCCTTAATGAGTTGTCTGATCTCTCGTATCTTGTCGTCATTCTTTTGACCCTCGCGGATGTCTTGCTCTAGTGTGGAGTCCACTTCCATGGCGATGGCTTCACCACTATTCACAAGGCATAGATTGAGCCTTATAACCTCGTCCTTCAATTCTGCAGGCATGTCCTTCAAGCTCAACTTATTGACCTGCACTTTCCGACTCAAAGCATCGGCCACGACGTTTGCTTTCCCAGGATGATAATTGATGCCTACATCAAAGTCATTGATTAGCTCTAACCATCTCCTTTGTCTGAGGTTGAGATCTGGCTATGTGAATATGTACTTCAAACTCTTATGATCCGTATATATCTCGGTCCTCTTCCCCATCAAATAGTGCCGCCAAATTTTCAACGCGTGTACCATTGCGGCTAGTTCTAGGTCATGTGTAGGATAGTTCTTCTCGTGCTTCCGAAGCTGCCGGGATGCATAAGCCACGACATGCCCTTCTTGCATGAGAACACATCTCAACCCGTTTCCAGAGGCATCGCAGTACACCGTGAAGCTCTTTTGCATATCTGGCATAACCAGCACTGGGGTTGTTGTCAATCTTTCCTTTAACTCCTGAAAACTCTTCTCGCACTGCGGCGTCCATGTGAATGTGATTCCCTTCTCCAACAATTTGGTGAGAGGTCTCGAGATCTTGGAGAATCCCTCAATAAACCGTCGATAGTATCCAGCCAATCCCAAAAAGCTTCGAACTTCCCCGACATTTTCAGGGGTCTTCCACTTCTGTATATCCTCGATTTTGGTGGGATCTACGGAGATTCCTCCCTTCGAGATTATATGTCCTAAGAAGGGAACTCTCTTCAGCCAAAACTCACACTTGCTCAATTTGGCATATAGTTGGTGTTCTCTTAGCCTCTGCAACACCAACCTTAGATGTTTCTCATGTTCTTCTTCATCTTTGGAGAAGACGAGAATGTCATCTATGAAAACCACCACAAATTTGTCCAGATATTCCATGAATACCTTGTTCATGAGATACATGAAGTATGCCGGGGCATTAGTCAGCCCGAAAGGCATGACGGTGTATTCATACAGTCCGTACCGAGATATGAAAGCTGTCTTAGGAATATCAAATTGCCTTATCTTGAGTTGGTGGTAGCCCGACCTGAGATCAATTTTCGAGAACACACAAGCGCCTCTCAACTGATCAAACAAGTCTTCAATGCGGGGTAATGGGTACTTGTTCTTGATGGTTACCTCATTCAAAGCACGGTAATCCATGCATAACCTTTGGGTTCCGTCCTTCTTGGGCACAAATATCACCGGAGCTCCCCAAGGTGAGGAACTAGGGCGAATATACCCCTTCTCCGTCAGTTCTCTCAAATGATCCTTGAGTTCTTCCAGCTGCTTGGAGTCCATCCGATAAGGTCTTTTGTAAATCGGGGCTGTTCCAGGTACTAGCTCAATCGTGAATTCCACTTCACGATCGGGAGGCATACCTGGCAACTCCTCCGGAAAAACATCTGGATATTCCCTAATGGTCCTGATTTCCTCAACTTTCACCTCAACTTGATTTAATTTAATGTCCCTCCTAGGCTCGTGTATTGTTATGAACTTTACTCTTGTGCCACTAGGGTGAGTTAGTTCCACCGTTCTGGTCGAACAATGGATGATTCCTTTATGTTTTGTCAACCAATCCATACCCAAGATAATATCTATCCCTTGTGAATCTATCACTATGAGGTTAGCAGTAAATACCACCCCATTAATGTCTAGATTCACTTTGGGACACACTTGTCTTGTCCTTATTTCTCCACCTGGAGAGTTTACGGCTAGCATATGGTTCATTTGTGTTGTTGCTAGGTCATGCTTCTTAACAAACCCTTGAGCAATGAACGAGTGGGTAGCACCAGAATCAAACAGCAGGGTTGCAAGGTGTAAATTGGCAGGAAACTTACCAACTACCACGTCGGGTGCCTCTTGCGCTTCCTCCATAGTGACGTGGTTCACCCATCCTCGCATCACATTCTGCTGTTGTGGCTGCGCGGGCTTCTTCTTTGGGCATTTGTGGGCGTAGTGCCCCACTTTACCGCAGCTAAAACATTGCACCCCAACCTTAGGTGCCTGGCCTTTGTTGTCTTGGGGTTGGTTTGGGGGTCCTTGTACTGCTGGTCGAGGTGGATATGCGGGGCGAGGCTGCTGTACAAACTGACGTTGCGGCTGTGCTGGTGCTGCCAGAGGCCTGTAGTTCGGGTTGTACCCTCTTGGTGCTGAGTAGGGTACCACAGCACGGTTCGTCTGCCCTGCTGGTTGCTGCATCAGACGAGGGCGGGTGTTGCTCCCTGAGGCTTGGTGTGACCACCCGGCCTTCCTCTTATTCTCATTTTCCAAGGCCTTTAGCTTCCTTTCTACCACAAATGCTCTGTCCACCATCTTTTGGAAGCTTTCATACTCATTTGAGGACATTGCACACTGCATCTCTGCGGTAAGTCCCTCCACGAAACAATCTTGTTTCTGCTCATCAGTCTCTATGTCCCGTGGGGCATAACGGGATAGTTGAGTAAATTTAGTGAGGTATTCCCTCACCGTCATGTTTCCCTGCTGCAGTCCCAAAAACTCCTTCCTCTTGTTTTTGAGTTCACCTCTTGGGATGTAATGGTTGCGGAAGCTACGCTTGAACTCTTCCCAAGTGATGTTCTCAGGGTCATGATGGCAGCCACGTAGGCGGTCCACCAATCAGCAGCAGGTCCATGCAATTGATGAGAGGTAAACAGCACCCTCTCATACCCTTGGCACTGTATGATCCTCATCTTGCTCTCAATGGTCTTAAGCCAATCATCTGCCTCCAGAGGTTCAGCAGCACTTGCAAACTTCTGAGGTTGAGTTCCTAGAAACTCACTCAAACTTGGTTGGCGTGGTGCAGCTTGTGGAGGTGGAACTTGATGCAAGTTGGCCACCACTTGAGTCAAGTTCTGGATGAGCTGATTCTGATTCTCCAGCATTTGGTGGAGGGGATCAACTCCTTCACGGCGACCACCCCGGTCCTGGCCTCCAGAAAGATGAGGGTTGCATGCCTCATCGTTGTTGTTGGCGGGGTTGGCAGCACGTCCTTTTCCTCTTCCAGCCATCTGGCAGAATCAACCAATGTTAATTTGAAAGCATTTAGTATCATCTTACTACTTTCATTTGTTTGTACTTTGAAGCGTTGAGGCTTTGTTATACTTTTCTGAGGGTTCATTTTTCACACAAAAATAAATGCAATATTATTTCATGTGGGTTCTCACACCAAAGCAAAACAATCTAAAGACGAGGCCGTGGACAATTGCTCATGGTTTCCACAACTCACGTCACACACCAAGCATTAACACACCATTAACTTAACTTAACGACTCGACTATTCGACATCTTGCTAACTAAGGGAAGGACTCTACACTACTCGTTTTCTTGAGCTGGCTCCTCGGGATCTTCCTCATCATTTCGGCTTCCTTCTGACTCTGCTTTGGGTGGGGAGGCTGCTGGTGGAGAAGTGCGACAACGCCTTATCGCCCGGCGATCTGGGGAGTCAGGAGTCCATGTATCATTCGCGGTGACACACAGTTCATTCCCATCTCCTCTTTCTCTCGCCCTCAGGCAGGCTCGCAGCAACGCCTCTGTTTTCTTCAGGGTGTCCCGAACATCCTGAAGCTCTTGCTGACACTCCTGCAGTCGAGTGCTGAGCATAGCAGCATCCTCCAAGCACAAGTCCATGTGCTCATGGGAAGTCCCTTGCTGCACTGGCGGGTACTTATACTCCGTTGTACCACTCTCACGCTGGAGGACATACATGTACTCAGTCCTGTCCAGGTGGCGACGATAGATGTGACTCTGGCAGGTGATGGCCTCCCAGGTGACATCCTTCTCCGCATCGACCTGTGTCGCTCGACAAGCTGGAGAGTGGTGGATCTTAAGCAGCTGATTTTCGTGTATAATCCTCATCTCTGAACTCCATTCTTCCCTCTTTTCACGGATGGTCCTGGTGGAGTTATAGTGGATGATTAGCTTGCCCGTATTGCTGGCGGCTTCGAGCATACGTCGAAGACGGCGCAACAAGCCTCCTACTGCCAATCCGTAGGAAAGGTACGTCACCGGACGGCTCTCCTCTCTTCGGGCAAGGGCAACTACGGGAACTCTCCCTCCTGTGGACTTGCGAGCGGTGCGAATCATGTGAACCATCTAAAACAAAAAGAATTTAAACTTAGGTTAGATAAACTCTTAAACCAAATCCTATTTTGAATGAAAGTTGGGGTAAGATGAAGAAAGTGACTCATTAAATAGCACTTTTCAACACACACCTTGTAAAATAGTTTTTAAGAAAATAGGGCCCTTAAATACGTCCATTTCTACCTAGGTCCACGTTCCTACGGGCAACCTTGGCTCTGATACCACTTCTGTCACACCCGGTTTTTCCGAAGAACAACCAAGTGAATATCACATGTATGCCAGGATCATTTTCTCATACATGTGATGACAAATAGTGAAGCATCATTTATTACAAGCCAGGTGTCGAATATAAATAAGTCTTACATGGCAAATGTCTCGATGGACAATAATAAATTCATCACAAATAAACAAACTAGCAGCGGAATATTATTCTTGAGGGCTCCATCACAGGCGTTGCCCGGGGGTCTCCATGAACCTCACAAATAAACAAACTAGCAGCGGAATATTATTCTTGAGGGCTCCATCACAGGCGTTGCCCGGGGGTCTCCATGAACCTAGAAACCTTCTTCGGGTCCAAAGTCTTGGTCATTATACACCACCTCATTATCTTGACCTGAGCAGCAATATAAACCAACAAATATGCAAGGTTGAGTACCAATGGTACTCAACAAGTGTGGGAAAATTATATCATGCATGGCTAGATCAAGGAGAGGTTGAACTCATGGTTAAAGCACTACACACTTAATACCTATCACCTTAGCTTATTAAGCACCTACATTACTACACAAGTGAAATGGTCCCAATCTCCCATCCCATCATCATAATCCAATAACCATAACATCATTTCCAATGTTAAGCTCCCCGCTTAACATCCACAACTTCCAAAACCATTAATCCTCTAATCATGAATAAGTCCAAGCCGCTCTTGACCGTGAGCACGGCTGTCATGACAGTTTTGACTCTGCAGAGTTTGTACCACTGTACCCACATGTAGGATTTCATCCCCCGTTGCCGGGTGGACTAAAAGAACCTCCATTATGCCAGTGGCTACGAACCACATTCACACTTCCCAGGTGTGTAGCCAGGAGATCACTACGAAGCCTTTACAAAGGGATTCCCGACGAGCGTGGGCCCACTGAGGTTTCACCCCTAACAGCATACAAGAGGCTCGAACCCCGCTGCAGTGGCCCCCTCTTGAGCCTTGCGGTTCATATGGTTTTTAATTTAATTTTGACAATATGTTTGTCCCACTTTTTAATTTTTAAACACTAGCCACATATTCAATTTCCTAAATTAAATACTAAACAGGGCTAAAAAGTTAAACTTACCCCACTACAGGGTCTATAATATTATTTTAAGAATTTTCAGGGGTCTAGCTACTCATAACAGAGGTGTTTTTCCTAATTTTTATTAAGTCCAGGGGCTAAAACTGATTTTGAAATGAATTTACATGATTTTCTGGAGTTCCAGGGGCTAGATCAGAAGTTTCCGGGGCTAGCTCTTATTTCCCGAGAACCCCAGGGGGTAGCACGTAAGATTTCCAGTCTTTATAACGCGGGGCTGACGTGGACCGTCCGATTTTAAACCGACGGCTGAGATTATAACGTCGAACCGGTACGCGGGGATTTAAACCCTACCGTGCGATTTAAAATAAACGACGCACAAGCGGCCACGTCGCTCTGATCGAGCGCGGGCGGCGCTGCCGGCGGCGCACGGCGGCGGGAAGCGGCGATCTCGCCGGAGACTTTCGGATCTTCGAGAATTCTCCCTAGAACTGTGATTTTATGGCATAGATCGGTAGAGGGGAGGTCGGGGATCTCACCTCGGGGGTTTTCTTGAGCTCGGAGGTCCTGGAAAGCGATCGGCGACGAGGTCCGAGGTGAAACCACGGCGAGGCTCGTCAGCGCTGTGTTTACACCGCAAGTCACCGAGTTTTCTGCACCTACAAGGTTCCCCGGAGGCGGTGGATCAAGACCAGCGAGTTAGATCGAAATTTCCGAGCTTAGATCGGCCAGAATTCGCCGGAGAAGTCTCGGTTCTCACCAGAGGAAAATCGGCGGATTGCGTGGGAAAAACAGAACGAGGCCGGGGTTTTTATAGACGGGGGAAGGCGGCGGGGTGGTTTAGATCAAGTCTGCGTCGCCTACGAACAAAATTCAGCGGGGATACGCAGAAATCTCGATCGGTTTTGATTCGGGTGAGAGGGAGTCCGGCGCGGGCGCGAGGTAGAAGACGAGCTGGTGGGTCCCACCTGTCAGCGGAAGGAAACAGCGCGCGCGGCTGCGGGCTGGCACGGCGCTGGTTGGGCCGGCTGGTGGGTTGCGGCCCACTGGCCTGTTTTTTTTTCTGTTTTCTCTTTTTCTGTTTTCTATTTCTTTTCTGATTTGAGTTTAATTTGAATTCCAGTTTGAATTTGAATTTTTGCAAAACATGCAACATGTCCAAAAATTCTTAAATTCCCCTCTTAACATGATTTAGGTTTTAAATCAAAATTTTGGGGTGTTACAATGGCACCGAAAGCTGCGAGGTCATTGTGCACATCGGCGCTAGTGAGAGGTTCCTGGACATGAAGCCATGGAATGTCTTCGCCACTGGATGCCGCATGAAAGATACATGCCAATTGGTGTCCCGCAAAGCCCTGAAGTACCTCCACCACATATTCGACTGGCATTTGGGTTCCACACCCATGAAGTACTTCCCACCACTGGATCGTAGTCTTCCCACATGTATGGCGAGGATTCGCAACTTGGAAGGCCTTGGGTCGACCGAAGACGACCCCACCATTGTCGCCATGTCTGATTATTTATTGAGCCTGGACGACTTGTGCGATCAGCTGAACCAGCACGTGAAGACCCTCGTCCAACGTGCTGAGATATTGGAGACCCGCTGGCGAAAGGCTAAGCTAGCACTAGCGCAGGCTGAAGCCCGAGTTGCCAGCGCCAAAAGTCATGTCGCCTTGGCCGAGGAGAACCTTAGTGAGCAGGCTGACCGCCACAGCCAGCTGCTTAGGGGTGTCTACCTCGTAGACCGAGCCAAGCGGAAGGACCGTCAGGAAGGTGTAGCGATGGAGCCACTAATACTAGAAGGAACTCCAGCATCTCACCTATCCAAGCCCAGTAGGAGGATTTGTGAGCCCGTGCCACCTACCCCTCCGACCTCACCTCACGGGACCAGCGAAGACCCTGAAGATCAGGATGTAGGACCCAGTAGCCAGGCAGAGGTCCCGGCTGACCCTTAAGGGAACGGACCCAGTGACGACATGCGTTATGTATCTTGTACCCGCTTGCCTGAATGAATGAATGCTTGGTGTGTTGCTTGCAATGTTTGATGTTTGCGTGAATTGTGTGGTATAAAACTATATATGTGTATTTAGATACACATAGTAAAATAGAAAAAATAATAATAATAACAATAATAAAAGATGGTAAGCATAACTAATTATGACGCGCCATAGTAATAATAATAGGAAGAAAATCTAAACCCATCGATTGCCTTGTCACATATGCCTCGCCGCTCGAGCCAAGCCACTAATGTACACGAGGCAGACCAAAGACTACGAGAGATTCCGCCACATCCCCAAGCACCTAACTATGATCTAACCGCCATTCTGGACCACCAGACTCGACTCCTCGAGCTACTGGCGAATACCCTGGCTGCCTGGAACAACAATAGTCTCAACAACCATCAGCCAGCGCCGCAAAAAAAAGCACCATATCGCAGACTTCAACAGGATGAACCCGCCCAAGTTTTCTGGATCTGAGGACCCTATTGAGGCAGATGACTGGCTAAGAGAGATTGAGATGAAACTAGAGGTTGTGCATGCAAATGAGCAGGATAAGGTTCTACTTGCAGTCTAACAACTGAAAGAATCTGCCTTAGTCTGGTGGCACCGCTACAGAGAGATGCATCCACATGCCAGAATCATGATATGGGATGAGTTTGTGAAGTTGTCTAGAGAGCAACACATCCCAAGTAGCATTGTGAAGCTAAAAGGGAAGAGTTTATGAACCTTAAACAGAAGGTTCTAACTGTGATGGAGTATATACACAAGTTTACCGGGCTATGTCGCTATGACCCCCACGTTGTGGATACTAAAGAGAAGAAGCAAAAAGCCTTTCTGCGTGGGTTAAACACTGAAATCATGAAATTACTTGAAGCATCTGTTTATCCAGATTTCAATACCTTGGTTAACAAGGGAATCACTACAGAAAAAAATAGAGGATGAGCTACCGGAGAAGAAAAGGAAATTTGAGGATAAGAAGGGGTTCCAGCAGGTGAAACTTCAAAGGACTAATCAACCTGTTTATTCAGCACAGAGGACCCAACAACCAACCTACTTTATGCAGAAGACCCAACACCTTATAGTGGTGTATCCTACAAAGCACCAACCACCACCTTCAAGCAACCAGTACAGCCTGCTAAATCACATGGCTCATTCCGTCCTCAGCAGTCTGGTGTCAATCAGACTGGTGGCCAGAGGATCTGTTTCAGCTGTCGTGAGCCTGGACATATCGCTGTTAACTACCCTTACAAGGTTAAGCCAGCACCATCTATCGTCTCCAACTTAGTTAACGGACCAAGGCAACTAGCCGGAGGCAGCCACGGAGCACCGTCAAGGACTCAACACTCCTTTGAAAAGGCCATAGTAAACCACGTCTACGCCGAAGAGGCAGATGCAGCACCAGGATATCTACTTGGTGAATTCTTGGTTCAGTCAGTTTTGCCTTCAGTACTATTCGATTCTGGTGCATCGCATTTTTTTATATCATCACACTTCATAGAGACACATGATATATCTACGATAGCCCTTAAGAGGCACTTAATGACTCGATCACCGGGAGGTTATATACCTTCCCACCTAGGAGTTAACAACATCTCTTTAAACCTATGTGGGGAAGAGTTCTTGCTTAATCTAGTAGTGTTTGACTCCCATGGGATAGATGTGATCCTCAGTATGCATTGATTAGCCAAGTAAAATAGGAGTATAGCTTGTGCACAGAGGACTATGACAGTGACAAACCATGAAGTGAAGACTGTCACATGTCATGTCAAGACCAGCCTGTCTGAGCCAGTAGTAAATCACTTAAAGGCGGAAACACCTCAAGAAGTGCCAGCGATTAAGGAGTATGTTGATGTGTTCCCTGAGAAGTTATCAGGCATGCCGCCAGAACGAGAAGTGGAGTTCTCCATTGATCTAGTTCCTGGAACTGCGCCAATAGCTAAGAGGCCTTATAGAATGGCAGCACTAGAACTAGCCAAGTTAAAGAAACAGTTAGATGAGTTACAAGAGAAAGGGTACATAAGGCCTAGTGCATCATCCTGGGGCGCACCAGTCCTCTTTGTAAAGAAAAAGGATGGAAGTAAGAGACTCTGTGTAGATTACCGAGCTCTTAATGCGGTGACCATCAAGAACAAATACCCTCTACCACGGATAGATGATCTATTCGACCAGCTAAAGGGGCCAAGTTTTTAACAAAGATTGGCTTGAGGTCTGGATATCATCAAGTGAGGATTAAGCCTGAAGATATACCTAAGACAGCATTTGTGACTCGCTATGGTCAGTTTGAGTTCACACTGATGTCTTTTGGATTAACCAATGCCCCTGCCTACTTCATGAACCTAATGAACCGGGTGTAAAAGTCCCAAAAACGTGAATGCAAAGAAACAGATGTTTGAGCATCATCGTGTTTCGGGTTCATAAGAATTGGGACTTGTTTAAATTTTTCCACATGTGATGACATGCATGAGTGTCCCACCACTCTAGCATAGGATCAAGTGAGTGTTTGGGGGACAAAGTTATGTTAAAACCGATGTGTAAGCTCTCATGTGCAAGGGGGATAGTGGGACCCCACATGTCAGTGAGCAAGAATTTTGACTTGCACCCTAAGCAACTCTTCTTTGTTTCCACTGAAGCAACCGACGTTCTCTGTTTCACTCAAGCAGCTGAACGTTCAACGAGCGCCACCGAGGGTAGCCACCTCCAGCTTCTTGCATCGAGCTGGCGACCTACTCGTGGTTTCCACACCTCACGTCGTGATCCTCCCACTCACAAACCGAGCTGCAAGCAGAGGCCACCTCCTCGCTACATCAGTCGTGTTGGCGACCAGCTCGTAGTATTGAGTAGTCTCAGCGTGATCTTTTGCTCAAAAAAACCGCAACCCCGAGCGTTATTTATCCCTCTCACATGAAACCTCATACTTTGGAAATTTAGGAAAATTTTGAATGGCAACCTTTTAAATTTTAGGGTGGGCTAAAAAGGGATTTGATATGAGCAGTTTCAAATTAAAAATTCAAATTTGCAATGCGAATTTAAACTGAATTCGGTAAATTCATTTCTAGCCCACTTTTAAAATTGAGAGTGTTTGAATTAAAGAGATGGACATGGAGAAGATCTTTTGAGGAGATAAGGGTCAGCCAGCAGTGCAAAGAGGTGAGAGCCTAAGTGGGGCCTACATGTCAGCTGCACACATGATTTTTCTCAGTCGGTTCTATTCAGTCGGGAGAAACAGCGCTGGCCACCGGGGCGTCGAAGTGCAGCTTCTGGACTGAAATTCCTCGCACATAAGGCCTCAGTGGAGCAACACAAACACTCCACTTTGGTCTCCTCCCCGTTTCCCCGAAAGAAACACACCCGAGCCGGAAATTTTCTTGCCGCTCGCCCACTCTTCGGACCCGATCACCGCTCGGCGCCGCAGGGCCAATCCGTGACCACCGGTGACCGTAAGAGCATGCACAAGACTCCACTGAACCTCATCGAGCTGCCCAAGCCGGTCCATCACCCTCTGTGCACGGCGCATAGCAAGAATTTTCATCGGAGTTCCGGTTTGAGCCGCCACCGTGCCTCCTCGACGTCCCGGCGATACAAAGCGTTTCACACCGAGTGTTGAACAGAAAAAAGGTGCGCCGACTCCTTCTCTTCTCGCTGCCAAAAACTCTAGTCCATTCCTCCACGGGAGCCACGGGAATTTCTAAAATAGCAATGACATGTTCATAGGCCGTGGGGGTAGACTTTCCCAAAATCCGTGATCAATATTGTTTCTTTGGCCATTTTGATCATAGGGTAAGCTACAGACCACCTTGTGAGTCACTGAGACCGAAAAGAAAGGAGAATCATTGAGCCACAACGGTGTTCTTTGAGTTTTAGCCCTTGCCGCAGGTTTTTGACCTAGGGCACACGGTGACATGGTATTTGGAGGCATTTCCAAGTCCTTTGGCTTACAATACGATCCCCAACTTCTGACCACATGAGTGGGGTTCGACACTTCCTTCCATAGAGGGCTTCATATGGTGACATCTTGATGCTGGCCTGATAACTGTTGTTGTATGAGAACTTGACATATGGTAAACTATCTTCCCAATCCTTGCCGTAGGTGAGAACAGCGGCCCTTAACATGTCTTCCAAGATTTGGTTGATCCTCTCTGTCTGGCCATCCGTCTGAGTGTGATATGCTGAACTAAAGTCCAACTTGGTACCAAGTGCTTTTTGAAGACTCCTCCAAAACCTTGACGTAAACTGAGTACCTCGATCTGAGACTATCCTCGAGGGTACTCCATGTAGTTTCACAATACGGTCTATGTACAACTTGGCCAGCTTACTCCTATTGTAGGTAGTGCGCACAAGAATAAAGTGTGCAACTTTAGTCAGATGCTCAACCACTACCCACACGGAGTCATTACCATTCTTAGTCCTTGGTAGGCCAGTGATGAAATCCATTCCTACCACATCCCATTTCCAAACAGGAATCGTAAGGGCTGTAATAGGCCACTCGGCTTTTGATGCTCAGCTTTGACCCTTATACACATATCGCAATAAGCCACGAATTTGGCTATGTCACCCTTCATGCCAACCCACCAATATTTCTGCTTAATATCCACGTACATCTTTGTGTCTCTAGGGTGGATAGAGTAGGCAAAGTTATGAGCTTCATCCATGATCGTATTCCGATAGTGACCTTGTGAAGGCACATACAACTGTTTCTTGAACCACAATATTCCATCTCTATCAACTCTAAAGTCTGGTGCCTTGCCTTCACTGGTTTGTTCCTCGATCTTCATTAACTTTTTATCCTCCTATTGAGCCTTCTTAATCTGGTCATCTAGGACAGGGTGGACGCTAAGATTGTAGTTGTAGGAGTGAGGTACAATACTTAGGTTCAACTTCATCATCTCGCACAGTTGTGGTACTTAAGTAAACAAGTGATGACAGTATGCTTTCCTGCTGAGAGCGTCTGCCACAACATTTGCTTTACCCTGGTGGTAGTGGATCTCCACATCATAATCCTTAATTAGTTCCAACCATCTTCGTTGTCTTAGATTCAGATCGGGCTGGGTAAAGATATACTTGAGGCTCTTGTGGTCTGTGTAGATTTCACACTTGTTATCAATCAGATAGTGTCTCCAAATCTTAAGAGCATGCACTACCGCAACCGATTCCAAGTCATGGGTTGGGTAGTTCTGCTCGTGCGGCCTTAACTGACGAGAGGCATGGGACACCACTCGTCCTTCTTGCATTAGCACACATCCTAGGCCGTGTCTAGAAGCATCACAAAAAATAACGAAGCTCTTGTGAATATCCGGTAAGACTAAGACTGGGGCCGTGGTTAGTGTAAAGGTCCCAAAATATGCATACAAAGAAACTCTTGTTTGTACAAAGTTGGTTTCACATGTATGAAAAATGGGACTTGTTAAAACTTTTTTTCCACATGTGATAATACACATGAGAGTCTTCTTCACACAAGTTCAAATATTTATTTGAAGACTTGGAACCCAAGAGGGGTCTAAAACTAAGGTGGGAAGTTCCCATATGTGTGAGGAAGCTAAAGTTTGATTTTGAGAACAAATTGTTCCACTCAAAAATTCAAATGAGAGTAACACAATGGTGTTCAAACTGTTGTATAAAAATCTCATTTGCAGCAGCCAAATCAAATATCAGAGTTCATATTTGAATTCCTTAGGTCCAAATTAGGGGGCAGGCAAAGTCTCATGAATTTTGGAAGATATTTGCTATCCATTTTCCAAATGGACTTAAACTGCAATGAATTCAAATATACATTTGAATTTGGATGAAACTTGTCCAAATATCCACACACAATTCAGATTTAAATTTCCACTATTTGAGTTCCAGCATTTGCTAAATTGAGGAGATAATTGTGAGAGAATTTGGAGAAGGATAAGAAGGAGACAGTGGGGCCCACATGTCATAGTGCTGTCTAGACTTCCACCCTAAGTCTGCTCCCCTGTTCCTCACTCCACCGAGACGTTTCTCCCGGGCGACACCGAGCAGCTCGGACCCCGTTCACCGACGCCAGCTCCTGCTCTCCCGAGGCTCACCTCGCTCTTATCTCTCACGTGGGTGGCACAACACCAGTTCTCCTCTTCACCGTAGCTCACATCGCTCTGTTCTTTCTCTTTCCCGCAAGCAACAGCGCCGTTTTCTCTCGGCTCTCATCGTCGGTTTGCTCCTGGCCTTGGTGACGCCCGGCTGAGGCATCAAAGAGCTGCGCCCATCTCTCCCCGACGTGTTACACTGATCCCCAGCTCATCTCCGGCCTTCCTCTGCTGTGACCGATCCAGTTTCTTCCCGGCAAGACAGAGCCACACCACCTTCACGTCACCTCGTCTCCCGGCCAGTCCAGCACTTCTCCGGCGTGCTCAAGAGGCCACAGAGGTGCGCCAGGAGGTACTGATCCTCATCCCGTCATCTCCCTGCTCTCCCCCGACGCCGGCTCACCGGAGTTCGATTTTTGACACCGGCGCACGTATAGAACAGACCTTTGGTAAATCTTGAAATTTACCCGAAACGCTTGATCATCCCACCTACAATTCAAACTACAGCAACTAGATGCCCTAGCGCCCTCCCACGCCGAAGCACGAAGCAAACCGACCCTCCTATGCCCCGGGCGACGAGAAATCGCCGCCGGCGGCCAAAACTGCCACGGTCCACGGTGACGACTAGTTTGCAGCCATTTTCTGCACGAATTGATCTCCGTTCCATGTTCCTAGACCCATAGGGATGCTGTAGGGCATCGTAGATCACCGGGAGAAGCCTTGGACACGCTGGAACGCGTCCATGCCGAGCTCCCGAGCCGCCCCGCCGGTGCCGACCCACCTACAGCCGTTTTCATGCGGGGAAACCTTGCCCGGCAGCTGCACCATGTTCCAAGGAGCATGTAGGGTGAAACCGGAGCTCATTTGGTGGAGAAATGAGAGAGAACAAGCCATGCCACACTTTCTGCCGGTGTGCACCCGCGGGCTCTGGCGGGAGGTTGAAGAAGCACCTGACCCGTGGGCCCCCCGTGTGACTGTTCTGTTTAAAATCAAACAGAGAGTTGTTCAAACTTGTAAAATGCATAACTTGATGTGAGAAGCTCCAAAAATAGTGAGATAAACTCCAAGGTTGAAGCGACATGGGAGAGCGAAGGATTTCTTCGTGTCAATCATCCCAACCCTTGATGTCGCACAACCTATAACTTTTCACCATCCTCCCTCTCGTTTTTACCTTATAATCTCAGGACGAGATTCTTTTAAGGGGGGAGGATTGTAAAGGTCCCAAAATATGCATACAAAGAAACTCTTGTTTGTACAAAGTTGGTTTCACATGTATGAAAAATGGGACTTGTTAAAACTTTTTTTCACATGTGATAATACACATGAGAGTCTTCTTCACACAAGTTCAAATATTTATTTGAAGACTTGGAACCCAAGAGGGGTCTAAAACTAAGGTGGGAAGTTCCCATATGTGTGAGGAAGCTAAAGTTTGATTTTGAGAACAAATTGTTCCACTCAAAAATTCAAATGAGAGTAACACAATGGTGTTCAAACTGTTGTATTAAAATCTCATTTGCAGCAGCCAAATCAAATATCAGAGTTCATATTTGAATTCCTTAGGTCCAAATTAGGGGGTAGGCAAAGTCTCATGAATTTTGGAAGATATTTGCTATCCATTTTCCAAATGGACTTAAACTGCAATGAATTCAAATATACATTTGAATTTGGATGAAATTTGTCCAAATATCCACACACAATTCAGATTTAAATTTCCACTATTTGAGTTCCAGCATTTGCTAAATTGAGGAGATAATTGTGAGAGAATTTGGAGAAGGATAAGAAGGAGACAGTGGGGCCCACATGTCATAGTGCTGTCTAGACTTGCACCCTAAGTCTGCTCCCCTGTTCCTCACTCCACCGAGATGTTTCTCCCGGGCGACACCGAGCAGCTCGGACCCCGTTCACCGACGCCAGCTCCTGCTCTCCCGAGGCTCACCTCGCTCTTATCTCTCACGTGGGTGGCACAACACCAGTTCTCCTCTTCACCGTAGCTCACATCGCTCTGTTCTTTCTCTTTCCCGCAAGCAACAGCGCCGTTTTCTCTCGGCTCTCATCGTCGGTTTGCTCCTGGCCTTGGTGACGCCCGGCTGAGGCATCAAAGAGCTGCGCCCATCTCTCCTCGACGTGTTACACCGATCCCCAGCTCATCTCCGGCCTTCCTCTGCTGTGACCGATCCAGTTTCTTCCCGGCAAGACAGAGCCACGCCACCTTCACGTCTCCTCGTCTCCCGGCCAGTCCAGCACTTCTCCGGCGTGCTCAAGAGGCCACAGAGGTGCGCCAGGAGGTACTGATCCTCATCCCGTCGTCCCCCTGCTCTCCCCCGACGCCGGCTCGCCGGAGTTCGATTTTTGGCACCGGCGCACGTATAGAACAGACCTTTGGTAAATCTTGAAATTTACCCGAAACGCTTGATCATCCCACCTACAATTCAAACTACAGCAACTAGATGCCCTAGCGCCCTCCCATGCCGAAGCACGAAGCAAACCGACCCTCCTATGCCCCGGGCGACGAGAAATCACCGCCGGCGGCCAAAACTGCCACGGTCCACGGGGACGACTAGTTTGCAGCCATTTTCTGCACGAATTGATCTCCGTTCCATGTTCCTAGACCCATAGGGATGCTGTAGGGCATCGTAGCTCACCGGGAGAAGCCTTGGACACGCTGGAACGCGTCCATGCCGAGCTCCCGAGCCGCCCCGCCGGTGCCGACCCACCTACAGCCGTTTTCATGCGGGGAAACCTTGCCCTGCAGCTGCGCCATGTTCCAAGGAGCATGTAGGGTGAAACCGGAGCTCATTTGGTGGAGAAATGAGAGAGAAAAAGCCATGCCACGCTTTCTGCCGGTGTGCACCCGCGGGCTCTGGCGGGAGGTTGAAGAAGCACCTGACCCGTGGGCCCCCCGTGTGACTGTTCTGTTTAAAATCAAACAGAGAGTTGTTCAAACTTGTAAAATGCATAACTTGATGTGAGAAGCTCCAAAAATAGTGAGATAAACTCCAAGATTGAAGCGACATGGGAGAGCGAAGGATTTCTTCGTGTCAATCATCCCAACCCTTGACGTCGCACAACCTATAACTTTTCACCATCCTCCCTCTCGTTTTTACCTTATAATCTCAGGACGAGATTCTTTTAAGGGGGGAGGATTGTAAAGGTCCCAAAATATGCATACAAAGAAACTCTTGTTTGTACAAAGTTGGTTTCACATGTATGAAAAATGGGACTTGTTAAAACTTTTTTTTTCACATGTGATAATACACATGAGAGTCTTCTTCACACAAGTTCAAATATTTATTTGAAGACTTGGAACCCAAGAGGGGTCTAAAACTAAGGTGGGAAGTTCCCATATGTGTGAGGAAGCTAAAGTTTGATTTTGAGAACAAATTGTTCCACTCAAAAATTCAAATGAGAGTAACACAATGGTGTTCAAACTGTTGTATTAAAAATCTCATTTGCAGCAGCCAAATCAAATATCAGAGTTCATATTTGAATTCCTTAGGTCCAAATTAGGGGGTAGGCAAAGTCTCATGAATTTTGGAAGATATTTGCTATCCATTTTCCAAATGGACTTAAACTGCAATGAATTCAAATATACATTTGAATTTGGATGAAATTTGTCCAAATATCCACACACAATTCAGATTTAAATTTCCACTATTTGAGTTCCAGCATTTGCTAAATTGAGGAGATAATTGTGAGAGAATTTGGAGAAGGATAAGAAGGAGACAGTGGGGCCCACATGTCATAGTGCTGTCTAGACTTCCACCATAAGTCTGCTCCCCTGTTCCTCACTCCACCGAGACGTTTCTCCCGGGCGACACCGAGCAGCTCGGACCCCGTTCACCGACGCCAGCTCCTGCTCTCCCGAGGCTCACCTCGCTCTTATCTCTCACGTGGGTGGCACAACACCAGTTCTCCTCTTCACCGTAGCTCACATCGCTCTGTTCTTTCTCTTTCCCGCAAGCAACAGCGCCGTTTTCTCTCGGCTCTCATCGTCGGTTTGCTCCTGGCCTTGGTGACGCCCGGCTGAGGCATCAAAGAGCTGCGCCCATCTCTCCTTGACGTGTTACACCGATCCCCAGCTCATCTCCGGACTTCCTCTGCTGTGACCGATCCAGTTTCTTCCCGGCAAGACAGAGCCACGCCACCTTCACGTCTCCTCGTCTCCCGGCCAGTCCAGAACTTCTCCGGCGTGCTCAAAAGGCCACAGAGGTGTGCCAGGAGGTACTGATCCTCATCCCGTCGTCCCCCTGATCTCCCCCGACGCCGGCTCGCCGGAGTTCGATTTTTGGCACCGGCGCACGTATAGAACAGACCTTTGGTAAATCTTGAAATTTACCCGAAACGCATGATCATCCCACCTACAATTCAAACTACAGCAACTAGATGCCCTAGCGCCCTCCCACGCCGAAGCACGAAGCAAACCGACCCTCCTATGCCCTGGGCGACGAGAAATCGCCGCCGGCGGCCAAAACTGCCACGGTCCACGGGGACGACTAGTTTGCAGCCATTTTCTGCATGAATTGATCTCCGTTCCATGTTCCTAGACCCATAGGGATGCTGTAGGGCATCGTAGCTCACCGGGAGAAGCCTTGGACACGCTGGAACGCGTCCATGCTGAGCTCCCGAGCCGCCCCGCCGGTGCCGACCCACCTACAGCCGTTTTCATGCGGGGAAACCTTGCCCGGCAGCTGCGCCATGTTCCAAGGAGCATGTAGGGTGAAACCGGAGCTCATTTGGTGGAGAAATGAGAGAGAACAAGCCATGCCACGCTTTCTGCCGGTGTGCACCCGCGGGCTCTGGCGGGAGGTTGAAGAAGCACCTGACCCGTGGGCCCCCCGTGTGACTGTTCTGTTTAAAATCAAACAGAGAGTTGTTCAAACTTGTAAAATGCATAACTTGATGTGAGAAGCTCCAAAAATAGTGAGATAAACTCCTAGGTTGAAGCGACATGGGAGAGCGAAATATTTCTTCGTGTCAATCATCCCAACCCTTGACGTCGCACAACCTATAACTTTTCACCATCCTCCCTCTCGTTTTTACCTTATAATCTCAGGACGAGATTCTTTTAAGGGGGGAGGATTGTAAAGGTCCCAAAATATGCATACAAAGAAACTCTTGTTTGTACAAAGTTGGTTTCACATGTATGAAAAATGGGACTTGTTAAAACTTTTTTTTCACATGTGATAATACACATGAGAGTCTTCTTCACACAAGTTCAAATATTTATTTGAAGACTTGGAACCCAAGAGGGTCTAAAACTAAGGTGGGAAGTTCCCATATGTGTGAGGAAGCTAAAGTTTGATTTTGAGAACAAATTGTTCCACTCAAAAATTCAAATGAGAGTAACACAATGGTGTTCAAACTGTTGTATTAAAAATCTGATTTGCAGCAGCCAAATCAAATATCAGAGTTCATATTTGAATTCCTTAGGTCCAAATTAGGGGGTAGGCAAAGTCTCATGAATTTTGGAAGATATTTGCTATCCATTTTCCAAATGGACTTAAACTGCAATGAATTCAAATATACATTTGAATTTGGATGAAACTTGTCCAAATATCCACACACAATTCAGATTTAAATTTCCACTATTTGAGTTCCAGCATTTGCTAAATTGAGGAGATAATTGTGAGAGAATTTGGAGAAGGATAAGAAGGAGACAGTGGGGCCCACATGTCATAGTGCTGTCTAGACTTGCATCGTAAGTCTGCTCCCCTGTTCCTCACTCCACCGAGACATTTCTCCCGGACGACACCGAGCAGCTCGGACCCCGTTCACCGACGCCAGCTCCTGCTCTCCCGAGGCTCACCTCGCTCTTATCTCTCACGCGGGTGGCACAACACCAGTTCTCCTCTTCACCGTAGCTCACATCGCTCTGTTCTTTCTCTTTCCTGCAAGCAACAGCGCCGTTTTCTCTCGGCTCTCATCGCCGATTTGCTCCCGGTCTTGGTGACGCCTGGCTGAGGCATCAAAGAGCTGCGCCCATCTCTCCTCGACGTGTTACACCGATCCCCAGCTCATCTCCGGCCTTCCTCTGCTGTGACCGATCCAGTTTCTTCCCGGCAAGACAGAGCCACGCCACCTTCACGTCTCCTCGTCTCCCGGCCAGTCCAGCGCTTCTCCGGCATGCTCAAGAGGCCACAGAGGTGCGCCAGGAGGTACTGATCCTCATCCCTTCGTCCCCCTGCTCTCCCCCGATGCCGGCTCGCCGGAATTCGATTTTTGGCACCGGCGCACTATAGAACAGACCTTTGGTAAATCTTAAAATTCACCCGAAACGCTTGATCATCCCTCCTACAATTCAAACTACAGCAACTAGATGCCCTAGCGCCCTCCCACGCTGAAGCACGAAGACAACCGACCCTCCTATGCCCCGGGCGACGAGAAATCACCGCCGGCGGCCAAAACTGCCACGGTCCACGGTGACGACTAGTTCGCAGCCATTTTCTGCACGAATTGATCTCCGTTCCATGTTTCTAGACCCATAGGTATGCTGTAGAGCATCGTAGCTCGCCGGGAGAAGCCTTGGACACACTGGAACGCGTCCATGCCGAGCTCCCGAGCCGCCCCGCCGGTGCCGACCCACCTACAGCCATTTTCATGCGGGGAAACCTTGCCCGGCAGCTGCGCCATGTTCCAAGGAGCATGTAGGGCGAAACCGGAGCTCATTTGATGGAGAAATGAGAGAGAACGAGCCATGCCACGCTTTCTGCCGGTGTGCACCCGCAGGCTCTGGCGGGAGGTTGAAGAAGCACCTGACCCGTGGGCACCCCGTGTGACTGTTCTGTTTAAAATCAAACAGAGAGTTGTTCAAATATGTAAAATGCATAACTTGGTGTAGGAAGCTCCAAAAATAGTGAGATAAATTTTGTTGGATTCCTCTAAGAGAGTACTATCCAGGGCTAAGCCAATATTTATGAAAATCCCTGGTTTTGGCTCATTAATTCATATAACAAAAATCTTGTAGGAATTTTTCCAGGAGCTCTGTGTATTGGAAAATTCCCAAATTTGGGCAGGAGATTCCTCCAAAAATGCCTGAACTCCAGTAAAATTTTCAGAAGCATTGGACCTCATTTGCTTGGGCCAAATGTGGTGTTAATTCCTTTTGTCTCTGAAAATTGGAAAATAAACAGAGTTCAATTTCAGAATTTTTCCCCAAACTTTAGAATCTCATAACTCTTGCTAGGAAGCCCCAAATTTAGTGATTCAAATTGGATTGGATTCATATTGAATAGCTATGTCCAAATCTACAACCCAATTTGTATGAAACTCATTATTTAATTCTGGAAAGTTTTTTAATCCTTTTCAGCAAAAGAATTCTTGAGGGAGTTTGGTTCATCCAAAAACCCTCAAATTTTGCCAGAATATTGTATAGGATGTTAGTGAACTCCTGTAAAAGATTCAGCTCATTTGGAGTTGATTTTATCAGGGAAATTCAGATATGAAGTGGCTGTGTTCAATTGAATACAGAAACATTTTCAGAGAATTTCCAAAACTTGGAAATTCAGTCCTGGGTAAATCTTAGCCCCAAAAATGCTAGGACAATTCATGCAAGATCTATGAACTATAATTGAAATTGTAGTTCACTAAGTTTGGCATGACCATGCAAGTTTATTCAGAATTAATTCCTTTTTTCCTAAGGACTTAGGGAATTATTATGAGTGGTCTATTCATTGGATAATTCCAAATATTGGTACAGAGTGTTTTCTTGTGACAAGGAACAAACATGAAAATTCTCAGCTCCATTGGAGCTTTGGATCACCCCTGTTCAGTTTAACCTCTTAAGATGATCAATAGAGAAGAGGGGGAAGACACTTAGTATTTCGTCTTGTTGCTTAGACACAAACCCAAACCACTAGCACCCACGTCATTTTAAATTCTTAAACAGAGTTCCAGTTTTAAACTTGTCTTTAGCACTTGTTAGCAAAACTTTTACAATTAAACATATGTGCATATTTATTACGTGTAGTATCTACGTGGAGGAGTGAAGTCATCGGAGTAGAGATCAAGGAAGGAGGAAAGCAGTTGATCAAGCACCAAGTGGTCTTCACTAACTGAACTGCATATATATAAGTCACCTGCAAAACAAAGGCAAGCCCCGGTTTGCATCAAAAGTTTCAAGTTTTTATTTGTATTCACTTCATACGTCTAGCATTTTATTTATTGCATTAAGTCTAGATGGTATGAAACCCAAATGCATGACCCAGAAAACCATAGAGTTTAAATGTAGAATAGGTTATCATTGATTATAACTGCTGATCTCAAATTAATAAAAGTGGATTAAAAGGAGCAAAACTCGAGTGGGCAGTTTCCTACTCGTGAAACGGGGTAAGGGGGATCAATCGGAAGAGTTGGGAATTGATCCTCATAGTTGGGGATGGAGACCGGGCAGTGGATGGAAGGATCAAGGACGTGGTCCTGTGAACCTAGTCTATGTCTGAGTCGATTAAGGCCCGTTCTCGTGTGCGGCGCCGCTGGACAAGTTTGAGATGTGTACCGGATGCATACTGGCTATATGGGACCCAGGAAACCGACGTAACATGTTAACCTGGGTGTCGAGACATACCTCACCGTCTGATGCCGATGCTGAAAGGATAGAGAAGTCAGCTCTACGAGGGTTTGCCGTCGAGGGACTTAATCCCAGTCGGTGGGACCGGTTCGACATTTGGGTGTCGTGTGAAAGGTTGCCACGTACGACGTCAGTGACGGTTGCTGTGTGCAACGTCGAGTACGGGCATACGTGTCGTGTCAGCCGGGTGTTTTTGATTGCAATCATCGTCGCTCGCGGTAGTGAGCATACTTGTACACTGAGTCGTGACATAGTAATAAACCGCGAAACGTTTAATATGCTTCGTGAGTAATCCTCATAATGGAGATGAGGAACGATCAACACTTCACTAAATTTAATTTCCACCTTGGGCTAGTAGCGTCGAGGCAAAGCATTTCTTGTTTGATTGTGGAGTCTCGACGTTGATAGCGCAAGGTCAGTATGAGTTTAGGATAGCTCCCTAAAGTTATTTTCACCTCGGGCAAGTGACATCGAGATGAAGCGTTTCTTGTTTGATTGTGGAGTCTCGATGTATGTTGCGCGAGGGTTATAAAAATTGCTTAAAACTTGAAGTAAGGACTTTTCCTTTAGCTCAAGTTCATCGTTTGTGCAAACTTCTATAATCAGCCCTCTATTTTCATCATGTAGAGTTTCTTGACTAGGGTGACGGGTCAGTCTTGCTGAGCTTCGTGCTCACAGATACTGCATAAGTTGTTTTGCAGGTAATAACTGTAGGCTGCTATGTACGGGTGCCCGATGAGACTCGGAACTCCCCGAGTGGTGAACTCATGGAAAACCCTGCCACTGCTAGTGTGATAGTGTTGCTAGTGAGGAGGGTCCGCGGGTTGGACACCTTCTCTGTTGCTTAGCATAGGTATGAGACGTGAGTTGTAATATTCTTCCACTGTAGATTATTTTGAGAAGTATTTGTGAAATCAACACTTTGTAAGATTCCGTTTGTTTTATGTAATATGATGCTTTATTATGTGTGCTGTTGGGTGCCGCATCACACGGCACCACCCAATGCGATTCCCGGGCGAGGTGCCCCGTCCCCGTGAGTGATCGGGACAGCGGGGTCCTCACAGTTAGTCTTCCCTTCAACTCACGAAAACTTCGCTCACATGCTTCAGTCCACATAAACTTATCTTTTTTGAGTAGTTCCGTCATTGGTCGGGCTAGCTTGGAAAATGCTTTGATGAACCTCCGATAATAACCAGCCATACCCAAAAAACTACGAATCTCTGAGGCCGAAGTTGGTTGCTTCTAAGATGATACAGTTTTGACCTTCTCTGGATCAACTGCAACTCTCTCGGCTGTCAGCACATGTCCAAGAAAACTAACTTTCTGTAACCAAAACTGACATTTGCTTAACTTGGCATAAAGTTGATGGCTCCTGAGTCGGTCCAGAACAACACGCAGGTGTTGCACGTCCTCTGCTTTGCTTCGTGAATATACTAGAATGTCATCAATTAAGACAACGACAAACTTGTCCAACTCTTGCATGAACACCCGGTGTGAGGGGCCACCCGGCACCCGTTCACGGGGCCGTGCCTCTCGCCCAAGAATCGCATTGGGTGGTGCCGTGCGATGCGGCACCCAACAACACACATAATAAAGCATCATATTACATAAAACAAGCAGAAATTTACAAAGTGTTAATTTTACAAATACTTCTCAAAATAATCTACAGCGGAAGACTAATACAACTCACATCTCATATCTATGCTAAGCAACAGAGAAGACGTCCAGCCCGCGGACCCTTCTCACTAGCAACACGATCGCAGTAGCAGCGACAGGAGTTTCCATGAGTTTTACCACTCGGAGCGTTCCGAGTCTCATCGGACAACCGTACTCAGCAGCGTAGTGTTATTTCCTGCAAAACAACTCGTATAGTATCCGTGAGCATAATGCTCAGCAAGACTTAACCGTCGGCCCTAATCATGAAACTCTACATGAGGGTAAAGACATAACATAGGATAGTATATTGCATACGAACTCGCCTAAATATGGATACTTACTTTCAGGTATTATTAGCATCAAATTAAGCATAACCTTGGGCACCTCACATCGGGAGTCCACAATCAAACAAGAAACGCTTTCTCCCGATGTAACCTGCTCATGGTGGAAATGAATCGAATTTGCACTAACCTATTCACAAGAGATAACATTACATTACTAGTATCAACTTCAACCAATGGTGTTTAATTCTCATCTCAGTGCAAGTTACCTCTTCGTCACGATGCAATGAACAAGCGGTACTCATAACCGCGAGGGACGGCGAATCGACTCGTTATACACCTGCAGGGATACCCAAATAGCATGTCACGTACGCCCATACTCGGAGCTGCACACAGCACACTCCACTGATGTCGTACGGGACAACCTTTCACCAAACAGCCCAAACATCGAACCGGTCGCACCGAAACGAGCAGGAGGTTCTCTACACGGAGCATCTCTCTATGCCCGTTAGCAGATTTCCACCTTGCTGCCCTCAACCTACACCTATAAATCGGTGTGTTATGCCTCGACGCACGGAGGTATAGGTTACATCGGTTTATCGGGTCCCATATATCTGATATGCCTTCGGTATGTTCAAACTTATTCGGCAGGGCCGCACACGGATCGGTCCTCAACCGACACGGACAGGTCTAAGCACCCAGGCCCTTATGTCCTGTTGCCCCTACACCCTGCCCGGTCTCATTTTAACTTACTAACAACTTTTTGAACCAAACCTCTGGTGCTCCCAATTTCCAATACTCGCGAGTAGCGTCCAACCACTCGACTTCTACTGAGTCCTACTTATTCAGGTGAGGAGCCACCCACGGACTCGAGGTACGAGTCCACCGGCGAGGGTTACCCTCCGTCGGGGACCACGGCTGAGTGGGAGCCGTACACGCCGTGCTGAGCTGAGGAGTGCAGCTAGTGTGGGTTGCCCTAGGGCTGGAAAACCGACTTTTGCTAGATAGGCGGGTGTGAGGTGTACAAATTAAAACTTCCGCTATGCAATGTATACATTAGGTTGTAACTGAACAAGTGTACTACTTTATATATTTCAGTTTGTTTTCTATGTAATACAATGTATCCTTATGATGTGTGCTGTCGGGTGCCGCATCGTATGGCACCACCCTCTGCGATCCTGGATGAGCGGATTCCGGTCCGCCACATCTATGCAACTTGCCAGTTTGCCCATGATGGAGAAGACAAAGTGACTTAGATGACACATGGATCCAAGTACACAATTTCCTACACTGAGTTTGTCAGACTGCTGCACCTTGAGGACACCGGCAGTGATGTGATTGTGATTCACAATCTGGGAGTGGTGGAGAAGGACAAGATGGAGTTTCTCTATGATACTCGACTACCGTACAATCCTCCCTCAACCAAGAACATGAAGCCCTTCTTCATTGTTCTCAACAGAGTGCTCCGGAAGACCATTGCTCCAAAGGATGGAGATGTCGGAAGTGTCCAAGGTTACATGAGAACCTTGATGAAAGTAATCAGCAGGAGGAGAAGATTTGATATCTTCAATTACATCTCGAATGGCATGGTAAACATTTCCTGCACACCAAACTGTTCATGTGGCTATGCACCTTACTTGATGTTCATGATTGAGAAAGTCACAGGAATTGAGTTTGTGAAGGATGTAGAGCACACTGCTCTAAGGCCTCAGAAGCCTCCTCAGGCCTCCCTCCCAGCTGCCTCCTCACCTGGATCACCTGAAGAACATCCAGAGAGAGTTCAAGAAGATGCAAGGCCTTCATCCAAGACTAGGGCCTCTCCACACAAAGGTTCCTCTAGTAGAGTTATGAAGTTTTTGCCTGCTATTTTCAGTTCTTGCCGCAAAACTGAGGTGAAGCTTCATAAGATGAACAAGGCAAGAAAAGAAGAAATGAGATACATGAAGGCCAATGTCAAAGAAATATGCCAAAAACTGGAGATTGAGCCCATTGGATCCCCGGTCATCTCAGAGGACTCTACATCTGATTTTACAGAGCTTCCTCCTCTCTCTCCATCAGAGCGTGCCTACTTTGGCACGACGAGTGGTTCCTCTCTTCCTCTTCCTCCTCATCAGCCTGATGATGAAGACGGAGAGAGGACCGACAGCGAGGAGTGAGTTGGCGACGACAAGTAGATCCCTCCTCTCCTTCTTTTTGGTGCCTTGATGCCAAAGGGGGAGAGATTGAGAGGGAGTCTTAGGTTGTAGGTCTTCCCTTTCTTATCCTAGATTAAGAAATAAGCTTTTGTAAGACCTATGCCATCGTTATGCTATTGTAAGACTTATGCTACCATTATACTTTTGTAAGACTTATGTTATCATTATGCTTTTTGTGAGATGCCTATGTTATGCTTATGATTAATGATGTATGTTTAAAACTGTTATGATTATGCTCATTATCATATTCACATCAAAATTATTGCTCACACATGTAGTTTTGCACTCCACCATAAAGAGTGCACATATGTCTTATGTCTTCATTGCCTATTTTGTTCAAAACTCATATGTGCACACTTTATGAAAATCTGAACTTTTCTTATTATATTTGTGTGATCTCAATTGGTTGTCATCAATCACCAAAAAGGGGGGAGATTGAAAGTGCATCTAGTGATCCTTTATTGGTTTTGGTTGATTTATGACAAACAAATGAGACCCTAACAAAATTGTTGAGATGAGCGCAGGTTCTCACAGAAATTAGGAAGAAAGCGCAAAAAGAAAAGAGAAGGAGGATCCAAATTGATAAGAGCTCAAAAACTGAAAAGATTAGATCACTTATATAGAGTGTGTTGGAGAAACACACCCCAAGAGCTCAAGTGGAAGAAATCACACTAACTGCAAAAATTCAGCATGTGCGGACTAGTCCGATATCAACCGGACTAGTCTGATTTTCTTTCTGACCACAAAACAGACTAGTCCGATATGGACCGGACTAGTCCGATATATCTCTGAGTAGACATCGGACTAGTCCGCACTCCTACGGACTAGTCCGGTATCTCACAACACTTAGGGTTTGCTATACACCACACACAGGACTAGTCCGGAGTCAACCACGGACTAGTCCGGACATCACAAACCCTAACGTAACCATTGGAAAACCTACTATAAAAATAGGTGTACGGCCATACCAACAAAACACTTTAACCCCCTGTGCTGTCACACCTCCCAAGAGCCCAAGATTCACATCTCTCCACACGTTCTAAACCCAAGATTCACCCCCTGTGCTGGACTTTGACAGAGCATAACTCTGAGTAGATTGACCCAATGGAGGTGTATGATACAGTTCCGGAAAGGTTTTTAAGTGCCCTACAACTTTTCTGTAGAACTCCAGAGAAAAAATCAGATATTAAATTGGTTGAATGTCCAGTTGACTGCAAACTGTCCAGAGAACAGAACAGCTGTAACCTTCTCTGGATGTTTATGTAAATTGGTCATAGCATTCTGTAGAAAATTTTCTAAGGGTCATATGATACACCGTTGGAAAGGTTATGAGATTTGCAACAACTTTGTAGTTCATAGTTTATTCAGAATTGTACTCCCTTTTTATGTACAACTGTGATGAAAACAGCCACATACAAAGGAGATGCTGGCAAATTTTATCCAGAAGTTCTGTCAAACTTTGAGCAATCATAACTTTTGGTCCAGAAATGGTCTAGGGGCATATGAGTACTCGTTGAAAAGATACTGAAGCTAACTTTAACTTTAGTATTCAACTTGAGTTATGAAAATGCTAATAACCGGATCAAATTCTGGGTTAAGTACAGAAAAATATGTTCTGTACAGAATAGGTGATTGATTGTGGTTGCTTTAGGAAGATGTGTAAACATGAAATTTTGTTATGCTTTCATAAAGTTTAGCATGTTCATGTTTTACATACTTTCACATACTGCTGAGATGAAGTACCACAACTTGCACCACCTCCACAACAGCAGCGTCAGACGGTGGTTTGTGTTCCATCGCTGCAGCTATATGTACCTAGCTCCCAACCACAGGTCAGCGAGGCATCGGAGTGAAATCCGTGCTTCACTTGTGGTCGGATGGGCTATTATGCTAGGTATTGTTTGGAGGAAATTCAAGGATGCGGGTCATAATGTTTTCAATATTCAGACCCGTACCTAAATCTGCAGAGAAGAGGGCAGACAAGGAGCAACATTCACTATATAGTGATTGTGGATGTTCCGGAAGGAGAAGCCATGTTAGCAGAGATGCTTTCTCTGAATTAGCTACCGGTATTAATTCTCATCGATGCCGTTGCCAAACCTAGATTTATTAGTCAGTCTTTTGTGGCTCAACATCAGCTCCCAACTACTTTAAAAGGAAGCTATACCTCATGTCTTCGCCCGGGGCAGCATTACAACAAGCGATGTTGTCTTCCAAGCATCTCTTTGTTTGGGGGTTAGACTATAACCCACGACTCTCGCTTCTCTCGGGGGTCTGAAGATCGATATTATTTTGGGGATGTCGTGGTTGAATTACCACAATGCGGTTCTCAACATCAGTTCTTGAACCGTTAAACTCAACTCCCCTCAGCACGGTCTTCATACGTTAGTTCTGGGCGCCAGTCAGCAACAGATTGCAATATTGACCCACTCAGAAACTGTTAAGATAGAGTACATTCCGGTGGTACGTAAATCTCAGGATATGTTTCCTAATTGTTACCGGGCATGCTGCCTGAACGGGACGTAGAGTTCCAGATGGAACTTGCGCTGGGAACACCATTGAGTTCACGAAGGCCGTACAACATGGCACCCAATGAATGGGCAGATTGGAAGACACTGCTGAATAACCTTAGGAGCAAGGGTTTTATACGACGAAGTTCATTACCTTTGGGTTGCTCAGCATTGTTTGTAAAGGAAGAGGAACGAAACACTACGATTTTGTGTGGTGTTCGTCTGCTCAACACTGTGACCACCAAGAATAAGTACCCGTTGCCATAGATCAACATTTTGTTTGATCAGTTGGTCGAAACGAAGATCTTGTTCCAAGATTGACTTAAGATTGGGGTACCATCAGATTAAGAGAGGGGCTGAGGATATTTCAAAGACATCTTTTCGATGAGGTACGGGCTTTATAAATACCTTGTCATGTTCCTTGGCCTCCCTAACGCTCCAGCTCAGTTCATGTACTTGATGAACTCGGTATTCATACCAGAGCTGGACAAGTTTGTCGTGGTCTTCATTGACGACCTGCTGGTTTATTCCAAGTCGGAGGAAGAACACGAGAAACATCTGCGTATAGTCTTGTAAAGGCTGCGGGATCACAAGCTATACGCGAATTTCAGCAAGTGCGAATTCTAGATATCGCAAATACCTTGTCTCGGGCATATTATCTCAGCGAAGGGTATTGCTGTAGATCCGAGCAAGATCGCACAAGTGCTGCATTTGAAAGCCCCCGGGGTTTATTCACGAGGTACGGAAATTCCTCGGACTAGCGGGGCAAAGATGGTTGGATTTGATAAAGTATTACGAAATAGAGATCCATTATCACCTAGACAAAGTAAACGTGGGGCAGATGCGCTGAATCGCATGTCACACGTTCATAATCTGACCATCACACCGTTGGAAAAGAGCGAGCCACCATCACGTGTGGTTCCCCATAGGGCTCTTTACAATTTAGCTTTTATCCCCACCATCCGTAAAGAGAGGGTGGCAGCCCAGAAACAAGACAAGGGCATGCCACATTTGCGGAGACCTGGGGGACTAAAATGTTTCCAGATGGACGGAGATGGTGTCCTGTGGTTCAAGAATAGGATAGTCGTACCCCATAACCTGGAATTATGGAAGAAAGTGTCGCACACCGCTGAATTGGTGTGAGTTCGGCAAAAGTGTCTGTTTGGGGTTGATCTTGTCAACGAAGCCGATGACCGAGTTCGGTTGATACAAGAAAAATTTGAAGGCTGCACAATCCCGACAGAAGAGCTACGCTGATCAAAGGCGTAGGCCATTGCATTTTGACGTCGGAGAGCATGTTTATCTTCGTGTATTTCCGATGAAGGAAATTCACCGGTTCGGTGTAAAGGGGAAACTCCCTCCCCGCTTTATAGGTCTTTTTGCTATCACGGAGAAGTGCGGACCCGTAGTCTACCGACTGGAACTATCGGCCAGTCTTACGGGTGTCCATGACGTATTTCATGTGTCGCAGCTGCGGAAGTGCCTCAAATTTACCGCTGCTGTCCGCACCAAAGAAATCGACGAATTGAAACCGGACCTTACCTACACCGAGCGACCGGTTCAGATTATAGATGAAAAGACCCGGGTAACCCGGAACCGGACGATCAGATTTTTCAAGGTTCTATGGAGTAATCATACTACGGAAGAGGCAACATGGGAAAGTGAAAATTACCTCCGCACCAACTATTCGGAATTTTTAGCTTTGTACAGTTTGTAATTACCTCTCCCGTTTCGTTCTTCTTTTGGAATCTCGGGACGAGATTCTTTTAAGGTGGAGGAATGTAAAAGTCCCAAAAATGCATATGAATAAACCAAGGTTGGAATTCATATGTGTGGCAAAGTCATGAAAAATGGGACTTGTTAAAACTTTTTCCCACGTGTGATAACACACATGAGAGCTCTCTTCACACAAGTTTAGACAATTGTTTGAAAACTTGGAACCCAAAAGGGGTCTAAAACAAAGATGGGAAGTTCCCATATGTGTGAGAAAGCTAAAGTCAGATTTGGAACAAATTTGTTCAACTCAAAATTCAAATGAGAGCAACACAATGAATTTCAAAACTGTGGTGCTAAAAATCTCATTTGCAGCAGCCAAACTGAAAATCAGATTTCATATTTGAATTCCTTAGGTCCAAATTAGTGGGTATGCAAAGTTTCACGATTTATTGAATTGTTTTGCAACTCATTTTCCAAAATGGACTTTAAATTGCAAAGAATTCAAATACTTATTTGAATTTGGATGAAGCTTGTCCAATTATCCAAATGCACCTCAGATTTGAACTTCCACAATTTGATTTCACCATTTGTTTGGGAGATATTTTAGAGGATAAGATGGAACTGTGGTGGGGCCCACATGTCATTGAGCTGAAATGTGTGCCTTACCCACTAAGCATTGCTCTGGTTCTCCACTTCCACGGGGGGCTGCACCCGAGCGCCACCGAGATCGGCTGGCCACCTCCTGTTCGAGTCCCCCACGCGCTGGCACCCAAAGGCGGTGTCCCTCAGCGTGATCTATTCCTCAGGCCGAGCAAAGACTCATTTGCTTCCCCCTCGCTCACGAACAGCGCCCACAGAACCTCCCTCACTGCCGTGCCTCGGGAGCCACTGAGAAGCCCGGAAAAGCTCGCGCCCACTCTCCTCTGAGCTGCGAAACAGCACGGCGCACTTGTTTCTCACTTCCCTGGCCCAAAAGTGAGCGAGTTCCGGCGTTCCCGAGCACTCAAACAAACCCTCCACGGCGACCTAACTCGAAACGGTGATCGGGTGCACGTGGGCAGCTCGCCACAGCAGTTATCACGGCCAAGCGAGGGCGGCAACGGGAGCGCACGGCCACTGTGCTGCTCTCACCCAAAGCTCAAGCCATGCCGTGAGCTATTGATGGCGAAATTCAGGATTTGGCTCCGGCGGCTTCAACCCGAACGTCCGGTACGAATTCTGCAAATTTCCGCTCTCTAATCCTCCATAGGTCGTCAAACTTGGCACATAGGTGCTGGACTAGCAGGCGATCATACCTCTTTTAGCGATCCTAGCATGAAAACCCCTCGGAGCAGAGGATTTTGAGGTTTCCCGAGCATGTTCTTGGTGGGACTATTCGGTCGCACGGTGAAACCTTATTTGCGGCCGTTCCCGAGCTAGTTTGAGGCTTTGTCGAGCTTCCTAGTCGTACCCTGGTGCCGTAGAGCGTTTTGGTCGACGATTTGGCGGGCTGGAAACCACGACCGACGGCGCCGAAAACCATCCGGAGGCCGCCACACGTCGCCGACCATCTTCCGGTCACCGGCAGCCCTAGAACGCCCCACCATCGTGTTCCTTGACGTCAATAACTCCCTGGCGGCGAATTTCAGCTCGGGCGGTGGCCGGAAACGGCGAGCCGGCGAGCTCCGACGTCGGGCCGACGAGCTGGGCGGCGTGCGCGCGAAGGGGCGGCGGGAGGTAGAAGAAAGCCGTGGGTCCCGTCTGTTAGCAACTCAATTTTAAATCTGGGATCATCCGTGGCCCGGGGATCCGTTGTGGCTGCGCGCCAAAATGCCGTGGCCCGGTGTGGCTGAATTCTAATTGGCTGAGGTTTAAACATTGGGACCAGCGGAATTTTAGTGGGGCAAAATAATTCCAGGGATGATTCCAACTTTGGAAAATCATAACTCTTTGTAGAAACATCCAAATTGAATGATTCCAATTGGGTTGGATTCATTTTCCAGAGGTCTATCCAAATATGAACTCAGAATTGTATGAAAGTCAATATATAATTCTGGAAAATTCTTTGAAGGTTTTCTGAAAAAGAATTATTGAGAGAGTTTGGTTTATCAAAAAATCCTCAAATTTTGCCAGAATAATCGTTAGCATATTGTTGACCTTCAAGCAAATTTTCAGCTCATTTGAAGATCATTTGAGTGGGAATTTACTAAATATAAACCGTTGTGTTCATAAGGGTCCAGAAGCATTTTCAGGAAATGTTTCCAACTTATAAAATCTATTCTGGGAAATCCATAGCTCCAAAAATTATAGAAAATTTAGACAAGCTCTCTGAGACATACTTGAAATTGTAGTTCACTTAATTGAGCATGAAAATGCACATTACTCCAGAATTAATTCTTTTAAGTAGGAATTCTTAAAGAATTATTCTGGAAGAACTACTCAAGTAAGGGCTGAATTGTGGACCAAATTACTTTCATGTGACCAGGAACTCACATGTAAATTATCAGCTCAAGTTGAGCAGTAGAACTCCCTGTTCTTATTCTCCATACTTATGTATAGGTGGAAATACATAAGAGACTTTGTGAGAATTATGGAGAACACAATTTAACTCCACATTAGCTGCAATTTGGCAAGCTAAATACCTAGGTAGTATAGAACCTGCTGTAAAAGTTTTGAAGCCATCGAAGTTCTTGTGCTTCAGCTGCCTTCAAATCCTTTCAGCTCATCTTTTATGATCATTAGGGAAAATTAGTTAGTGGATAACTAAGACACTAAGACCAAGTGAGCTTATTCCTGTTTTTATGCACAACAGAGGCAAACCAAGCCATTCTTGAATTTTCCACACAACCTCTGTTCCTAAGAAATCATGTCTTAACTTCTTTCCATTGCATTCTATAAAAATTGTGCATATACATCTCGTTAGAATTCACAACGAAGGGGATTCAAAGGAGCGATTCATTGAAGTGGATCAAACTACGGAGAATCAAGGGTTGATCAGCAAGGATCACTAACTGCTTATATACTACTACCCTGCAAAACAGGCAAGCCCCGGTTTGCACTTAAGTACCTTTTATAAAGTTTTTCATTTGTATCACTTATGTCTAGGTTGAAATGTATGCATTAGAGTTAGAGTGATTGAAACCCCACTTGCATAACCTTTAAATCCTATGGAGGGTTGGGTAGTTTACAGACTCGATGAGTAGAGAATGCCATGCTAATTTTTAGGATCTCGGTAGAAGTCGAGTGGTTGGAAGCTACTCGCGAGATAGTACTTATCACACGGGATGAGAAGAGGTAGAAAATGGCTTGAGTTATGAAAATGAGACCCAGCAGGGGGGATAGGATGCAGTGAGCAGAGGTCTCACGTGCTTAGCCCTATTGGTGTCGGTTGAGGACTGTCCGTGTGCGGCCCTGCTGGACAAGTATCGAACAGTACCGGATGCATACTGGCATATGGGAACCAGGAAACCGATGTAATTGGTTAACCTGGGTGCGGAGGCTTACCCAACCGTAAATAGGAGTGGGTTGAGGGTAGCAAGGTGTAAATCTGCCGGTGGGCACAGTCACGCTCCACGCTGGGACCTCCTGCCCATTTGGATGGACCGGTTCGGCATTTGGGTTGCCTTTGAAAGGTTGTTGCATACAATAGAGTAGGAAGGGGTGTGGAATCACGCTTCTGAAAGTGGGTGTATGTGACGTGTTATCCGGGTGTGTCTTGATTGCAATCACCGTCCCTCGCGGTTATTTGAGTACCCGCTTGTTCACTGCGCTGTGACGTAGAAAGAAGTGAAATAAGACAACTGAAAATGCTGTATTGTACTATTAATGTCTTGAATACCTTGATTGTTGTAGATATAGAGATAATTATGTTTATATTCCACTTTGGGCATCACCACATCGGAGGAAAGCGTTTCTTGTTTGATTGTGGACTTTCGATGTGAGGGCTGTCTAAGGCTCATTAAACTGTTGCTATAAAACTGAAAATAAGGATCAACATGTAGGCGTGTCTTTATTGCAAAGTCCTTTTTCCTATTTTACACATCCTTGCATGTAGAGTTCCATGCCTAGGGCTGACGGTTAAGACTTGCTGAGCGTTATGCTCACGGATGCTATCCGAGTTGTTTTGCAGGATTAACTTCAAGCTTATGAGAAGGGATGTCGATGAGACTCGGAAGCCTCCGAGTGATTACTCAAGAGCACCCTCGCCGCCGCGGTTTGTTCTTCGTGTTGCTAGTAAGAAACGTCCACGGGCTGGACTGTTTCTTTGTTGCTAAGTTAGAAATGAGTCATGAGAGTTGTAGTCTTCCGCTGTAGCTTATTTTGATATAAGTATTTGTAAAATACTTTTGTATGCTTCCGCAAATGATTTATGTAATGTGATGTATTTTCTCGACCCGTGTGCTGTTGGGTGCCGCATATCACGGCACCACCCAACGAGATCCTGTCGAGGGGCGTGCCCTCACATTCCCTGCCTTGGAGCTGTCATCTTAAGGGGACCAACTGGGCCGGAAGCAAGCCCCTTACCCTTGCCCTTGGTTTGGCGTTGAGCCACCAAGCTAGAACCAGCCACATTTGCTTTTGAAGCTGGTCTCTTGATTGTAACCTTTCGACGCACCCTAGGTGGTGTGAGCAAAGGCTCGACAGCACGCTCTTGTCACTTGTTGGAGCGAGACTCCGGAGGATGAGACATCACATCTTGATCTTGATCCATCTCGGCCTCAAAGTCGGAGAGACTCTTATTCGATCCCGACATGATTTCTGACAAGGAAGGTATAAAGGATATGAATAACCAAAGATGACAAGGGATTGCATTGAATTGACATAAGCTAGGATTCCCTGACAAAACCCCTGAATCAGGGTATACCGGACTAGTCCAGTGTTCAAGGTCGGACTAGTCCGGAGTACCGGACTTGTCCGCCCTAAGAACGGACTAGTCCGTCATGAGGCTCCTCAAGCCCTAATTTGTCGAAATTTGAGGTTCTTCAATGCAAATATGATCTAGGGTACATGGAATACATCAATAGAATATATATATTGACTAGAGGGGCTAAGCTAATTGAGCAAAAGCAAGGAAAATCGAAGGTTAGGATTTGAAGAGTAGTTTACCAAATCCTTCGATTCGAGGCGTTGAAGGTGCTCTTGATGTGGACTAGTCCGTGGTCTTTGATCCCTTTGCAATGGAGATTGATTCCCACGGAAATTTGGGTGGTTTCGATGGAGAACATGCAAATCCACCTTGGGAGCACTTGAGTGAGGAGAGAGAGAGAGTGGGAAGGGTTTTGAGGATGAAGAAGATTAGGTTTGAGCCGGCCCTAGAGTTATGAAGTCGAAATATCGGACTAGTCCGGACCATATCGGACTAGTCCGTTTTCTGGTCAGAGAGAAAATCGGACTAGTCCGTGGTTGTCCGGACTAGTCCGAATTAATGGACCTAGTGCGGACTAGTCTAGGGTGTCCGTGGTCCCTTGTACAGAAGTGTACAAAACACACACACACACACACACACACACACACACACACACATATATATATATATATATATATGTGTGTGTGTGTGTGTGTGTGTGTATGTATTCAAAGGTTCCTATTAAGGAATAAGGGACAAAGGCACACATATATTCTTGATGAATATGATCAGTAAACATACAACAATCAAGCTATGACCATGATTCTCCAAGATCAAGTAACTAACACAGTTTTTAGGAGAAAAAATAGAGAGAGATGATTTTTCAACATAATTAGCATAATTTTGAGGATGGCATACAGGTATGCAAGTTTTCAAGCCACGTTTCGAGCATCAAGGATATTTAGTTCATTTCGGAGCTCACAAAAGTATTTTTCATCAAGTGGCTTGGTAAAGATATCGGCTAGTTGTTTTTCAGTGTTGACAAGGGAAATAGCTATGTCTCCTTTCATTGAGTGATCTCTCAAAAAATGATGTCGGATATCTATGTGTTTGGTTCTAGAGTGCTCAATAGGGTTATGGGCAATTTTAATTGCACTCTCATTATCACAAAGGAGTGGAATGCAGCTCATATTGTAACCGTAATCCCTTAGAGTTTGTCACATTCAAATGAGTTGTGCACAACAACTCCCGGGTGCAACATACTCTGCTTCGGCTGTGGATAGGGCAATTGAATTTTGTTTCTTGGAGGACCAAGAAACTAGGGATGTACCTAGGAATTGGCAAGTACTAGAAGTACTTTTTCTATCTACCTTGCATCCGGCATAATCTGCATCGGAGTATCCAATGAGATTGAATTTTGAACCTTTGGGATACCAAAGGCCTAGGTTGGGTGTATGAACTAAATATCTCAAGATCCTTTTAATGGTTTTCAAATGACATTCCTTAGGATTGACTTGAAACCTTGCACACAAACATACACTCAACATGATATCAGGCCTAGATGCACATAAATAGAGTAAGGTGCCAATCATGGAATGATATACCTTTTGATCCACATTTGGTCCGTCTTCATTTAGATCCAAGTGTCCATTTGTCGCCATGGGAGTCTTTATGGGCTTTGCTTTGTCCATTCCAAACTTCTTGAGAATGTCTTGAGTGTATTTTGTTTGGCTTATGAACGTCCTGTCCTTTTGTTGCTTCACATGGAATCCCAAGAAGTACCTCAACTGTCCCATCATGGACATCTCGAATCTATCTGTCATAATCTTACTAAATTATTGACAAAAAGAATTGTTAGTTGAACCAAATATAATATCGTCAACATAGATTTGGCAAATGAAGAGATCATCATCAAAGTGTTTAGTGAACAAGGTGTAATCAGCTTTTCTAATTTGGAAGTCATTTTCAATCAAAAAATCTCTAAGGCACTCATACCAAGCTCTAGGAGCTTGTTTGAGGCCATAAAGAGCCTTACGTAGTTTGAACACATAGTTGGGGTGCTCTTGATCTTCAAAACCGGGTGGTTACTCCACGTACACCTCCTCCTTGATCGGTCCGTTGAGAAAGGCATTTTTCACGTCCATTTTATAAAGCTTGAAATCATGGTGAGTAGCATATGCGAGTAGTATACGAATCGATTCAAGCCTAGCTACGGGAGCAAAAGTCTCGTCGAAATCCAAACCTTCGACTTGTGAGTACCCTTTTGCCACAAGTCGTGCCTTGTTCCTTGTCACCACTCCATGTTCGTCTTGCTTGTTGCGGAAGACCCATTTAGTACCGACGACGTAGGACTTGGGTCTTTCAACAAGCTCCCACACTTCGTTCCTTTTGAAGTTGTTCAATTCTTCTTGCATCGCCATCACCCAATCTGGATCTTTTAATGCATCTTCAACCCTGTATGGTTCCAAAGAAGATACAAAAGAATAGTGTTCACAAAAATTAGCTATGCGAGATCGAGTTATTACTCCCTTTTGGATGTCACTGATTATGTTATCAACGGGGTGATCTCTTTGAATGCTTTGGTGTACTCTTGGATGTGGCACTTGTGGTCTTGAATCTTCATTATCATCTTCTTCCCCTCTGGATAGTTTCCCTCATTGATGTTTTGGTCTTCTTAATTTTCTTGAGGTTGATCTTGTATGGAAGCTCCCCCTTGATCATTTTTCTCCATCTGTGATTCATTTTCTTCATTCGCATTTGAAGTTGGCACTTGTGGTCGAACATCGCCTAATGCCATTCTTCTCAATGCTTGACATGGAGTTTCTTCTTGATCTAGCACACACTGATCAACTTGCTCTTCTTGAGAGCCGTTAGTTTCATCGAATACTACGTCACGTGCTACTTCAACAAGTCCGGAGATTTTGTTGAAGACACGATAAGCGTAGGAGTTCGAATCATAGCCAAGTAAGAAACCTTCATCGGACTTCGAAGCCCTTGGCTTCTTATTTAAAATATAACATTTTGAACCAAAAACTTGAAAATATGAAATATTCGGCTTGTTACCCGTGAGTAGTTCATATGAAGTTTTCTTGAGTAACCGATGAAGATATAGTCGGTTTATGGCGTGACAAGAGGTGTTAACCGCTTGTGACACCCTCATCTCGGGTGTCAACATATGTTCATGTTTTATGAAGAAGAAAAAAAACATTTTAAAAAAAAGATGGAACCGAGACAAGTATCAAAAGGATGGCCAACAAAGCTCTCCGAGAGCGCCGAAGGCAACTTCCACGACCAGCAGACCACGTGGCGTGTTCGGAGCTCATCCCCGAGAAATTTGGGAGAGGTCCGCCGTTAAACTAGCTACGTGGCAGGCTCGGGGCTCACCTCCGCAATTGGAAAGAGGTCCGACCCTGTGGGACGCGTGTTGCCCGTGGAGCTAGCCTCTGCGGAAGAAGCAAAGGCATTTTTATAAGACACGTGTCATCCCCGGAGCTAGTCCTCACGGAAGTCAGGGGACCAGTCGCACGGGATACGTGTCAATCTCGGAGCTCATCTCCGAGAAGTCCGGATCTATTGAACACGTGTCACCACCGGAGCTTATCACCGGAAGGTCCGTCGCAGCTAAACACGTGTCGACCTCGGGGCATGTCCCTGAGGAAAGGAGAGCGGAAAGATCGGCGCCAACACGTGGCATGCGCGGAGCTCATCTCCGAAGAAGAGGGAGGTCTTGATCGATTGACACGTGGCACAATCGGAGCTCGTCTCTGCGGATGAGGAGATACCAGGCCCGGAGGACCTGTGGAGCTTCCGGAGCTCATCATCACGGAGGTAACGAGTTCTGAAGCAGCTGTTACGCGTAAGGACACCGGTACGCAACAGAAACCGATCTAAAATACACAATGGTTACCGAAGATAAGACGTCAGGATCTAACAAAGATCTGAATAAGACTCTTATTCGGGATCCAATCAGATTAGGACTCTTCTCTTCCCGATTATAAATAGAACCCAAAACCTCTGTCCGAAATCACGAACTTCTCTTTCAACTCCTGAGCCGAGGACTTAGCACCCTAGCCCTAACTCGCCGAGCAAAACATCGCCGAAGCGCAACAAGGGAGATCACCGGAGAAGAACCGAGTGGTCTGAGGAGGACCTCGAAGTCAAGAAGAGCGTGAGGTAGGACTTCAATACCACCTTACGACATCATGGTGTTCATCTCTTGCATCTGTTCTTCAATTCCTTTCGAACAGAAGCTTTCTCGTGGGCAGATCACTCGATGATCAGTTTGATCTAAAAACAAGATCATCGCCACAACCACCTTTGATCCGAACACCTCTGTCCATGCAAGCCATGCAAGGGCACACCAATCTAATAAAAATCATAGGATAGCATGCATGTGCATCATCACATCTAGTTTAAGGTTTGCACATGATATTGATTGTGGGAATCTTGTATGCACGTGAATCCTACATAGCAGGACAAGCTCAGGAAGCTGTCCACGACGAGCTGCAGCAACAAGGTTTTGAGAATCGAAAACAACAGGAACCGCAAGAACAAGGCAAGTGCTCCTTGACCATGTTGATCCTATGTTTTGGATATAACTATTTTGTTTTGCGAAAAGGTGTGTGTGCTGAGTCAAACATGATGGGAAAACCCTTTTTTATAGGAGTTTACTAGTTTTGATTAAACCATCCTTGTCGCCTGGGAAGTTTATGAGTCGGGCATGGTTTTTGCTTTATGCTTCGCTGAGTCCATGGGATTGGGAAGCGAGATAGATGTGTCTAGCTAACTGCATTCGTACTGATAATAAGTAACTGATGAGGTTAATAAACATGGATCGGAGGGAGATCTAGGCAAGCCTGGGTTTGTGAATGAGGTAGCATGATATGGTGGTTTTGCTTGCCGTAGATCTAAGGACCGGTTCATGCATGCACATGCCAGGATAACAGTGCCACCACAAGGCCAAGTATGGGTGCGGCTTAGCTGAGTAATTAGGTAAGTTGCTAGAGTGTTATGGACTGTGGAAGGCGCGGGGAATGGGAGTCGAGTGAGGACTGCCCTGGGAACTGCATGGCACAAGAGGGGGCCCGTGGGTGGGAGAATTGGAGATTCTAGCCTGCCGGTGAAACCTTAGTGAGTCCATACATCTAGTAACCCCTTTGTAAAGGCTATTTTGTGATCTCTTGGCCATACACCGACGGTTGTGTACTGGTATAATGGAGGTTCTGCATTCGCTGACGGGTGACGAAATCACAAACTTGTGGGTAAAGAGGTGCAAACTCTGCAGAGTTATTAAAACTATCATGATAGCCGAGCTTACGGTTACGAGCACCTGGCTAAACTGCCATGATTAGATGGGATGGTTATTGGGAAGGTTCTTGGTTATGGTTATGGGTTGGTTTGGAATTGTTAAGTCTGGATGATGAAAGGGTTGCATGACTGGTGGGTCATGATATGAGATTGGTCTCGGTGCGAGACAAGGTTGTTGCATGAGGCGAGATGGTAGCGAATACGAGGAGGTATTCGTGAGTATGGGTAAAGGATTGGTTAATGTTTGGATGGAACACGAGAAGTGATGGAGGTATGTTGGTAATTTCATACATGCTGGGAATACATTCATCTAAAGTTAAGTTGTTGTTTTATCACGGTTTTATAAATCTGCTTTTCTGCAAATAAGCCTTTTGTACCTACCTTGTTTTATGAGCTGCATATCATGTGTTATTCCCGCACTTGCTGAGTACATCATTGTACTCAAACTTGCATTATTATTTCTTCATCAACAGCAAGAGAAGACTACTATGAAGACCGAGTAGAGCATTATGGCGTGTGATCTGTTCTCAACCTTGCCTGTGGAGGGAGTAGAGATGGAGCCACTTCTGCTTAGTTTTGCTTCCGCATTAGTTTTTGCTTCCGCATTTAAATAAAGATTTCCGCTGCGTAGAAATAAAGACTTCCGCTGTGAGCATGAGTCCAAGACTCATGAGGTGTTGTAATAAACTCTGTTATTCGTGGTAATATATAATCTGAATTCAGTTTGTGGAACGTATGTGTATGTGTGATGAACATCCTGGGCACACATATGCATTAGTTCTCGGTTTCGTGGTTTTCCACAGAATTGAGGGCGTCACACCGCTTCAGCCCAAAACTTGTCCGAAGTCTTGTATTCATCGAGCATTGTCCTCGTCATCTCAATGAGAGTTTTGTTGAGGAGTATATGATGCTGAAAATTCGTGCTTTATTCCTTCTTCATCTAGATACTCCCTAACTTGGGTGTTCTTGAATTCTGTCCCATTGTCACTTCGTATGTTCTTGATCTTCAATGAGAATTCATTTTGGGCACGCTTGATGAACTTCTTGAGGGTTCCTTGAGTTTCTGTCTTATCATGCAAAAAGGAAACCAACGTGAAGCGTGAAAAATCATCAACAATGACTAGACCGTATTTGTTACCGCCGATGCTTATGTAAGCAATTGGACCAAATAGATCCATGTGGAAGAGCTCAAGCCGTCATGTTGTAGTAGTGACATTCTTCACGGGATGGGGTGTTACTACTTGCTTCCCTGCCTGGCACGCTCTATACGGCCTGTCTTTCTAAAAAACAACATCCTTTAAACCTCGGATGTGATTGCCTTTGAGGAGTTTTTGAAGATTCCTCATACCAACATGTGCTAGCCGTCTATGTCACAGCCAACCCATGTTAGTCTTTGCAATCAAGCATGTGTCAAGTTTGGCTTTATCTTTGTTGAAGTCAACTAGATAAAGTTTTCCCTTCAACACACCCTTGAATGCAATTGAGTTATCACTCCTTCTAAAGACAGTCACACCCTCATTAGTGAATAAACAATTATAACCCTTGTCACATAACTGAGATATGGACAAAAGGTTATAATCCAAGGAGTCAACGTGTAAAACATGAGAGAGATTATGTTGTGATAAAATTGCAATTTTATAGGTACCAAGCACTCGTCCTCGACTATTATCACCAAAGTAAATGCTTTCGCTTGGATCTTCATTTTCATCATATTCCACAAACATTCTTCTTTCTCCGGTTATGTGATTGGTGCATCCACTATCACTACAGGATTCCCGTAAACATACGACGGCTAAAACCGTCGTATATAAAGCCGAAGCCGTCGTATAGAGTTTATATACGACGGCAGTTGTTTATATACGACGGTTTGCGGCCGTCGTATATAATTTGTCGTATATATAGTTATATACGACGGGGCCGTCATATATAACAGTATATATACGACGGCCGCTTATATACAACGGCCCGTTTCGTGGACTTGGCCCAGTGGACCAGGGCCTTTATATACGACGGCTGGGCCCTGGCTGTCGTATATAAGCCCTTATATACGACAGCCGCTGGGCCCTGGCTGTCATATATAAGGTCTTATATATGACAGCCTGGCTCCGCCGTCGTATATAATTTAGGCTTATATACGACGGCCCTGTATAGCAGCTGTTGTATATAAATTATACAGGCCGTCGTATATAAGCTTTTCCATTTTTTTTAAAAAAAAATAGAAAACGGCTAACCTGGCTCGATGGCCAGCTACACATACAAAGACAACAAAAAAACAGTTTGATATATAAATTCACAACAAATTGCAATAGTACACATCGATAATCACAAAGTCTGACACAAATGAAAACAAAATCACAAATCTATTGATTACTAGCCCCTCCACTACCTCCGGGAGCGAAGAAGTCATCCTGCCGCGGCGAACCTGGCGCCCTTAGCTGTGGCGATGGAGTCTGAGCCTCCGTCCCTGATCCCTGCGAAACAAAGTGACATGTACAAGTTTACAATTGTTTTTCTAGTTTCATTAGGATTCTTAGCGGTAGGGGCTTCCACTTAATATAACTTTCTTTTTATACCTGTACTCCAGGAAACTGCTCCTGTGGTGGCGACGGCTCCAGCACGAACGGAGGTGGCTGCCACAACGATATCTGGATTTGCTGCCCTTGCTGTCGAGCTAGCGCCTGCCATTTCAAACATTACAATTTACAAAACTAATTGAAATGCAATGTAATTAAACTATAATTGTATGTTTCTTACTTCCATTGCCGCTTGCATCTGTGCCATATAGGACGCATGGTACGCCATGGCAGCCCTGTTGTTCTCTCGCTCTCTCGCCAAGGCCTCCTCCTGCCGAGCCAAGCTCTCCCGAAGCGCTATGACTTCGAGATCTCTCTCGGTGACACGGCGGCTGGAAGAGCCTGCAGCCGAAGACTGCGAGGAGCTGCCTCTCGCAGGTCGTGCCTCCCTAGAGTTGACGACTCCAGAGAATATGGCAAGCCTAAAAAAACGAATCAATTCAAGGTAAAATTAAATAATCTTGAATTGAAAACAATGAAAGTAAATGGATTCACCCTCCGTGTGCTTTTCCACCTCCGCTTGCATACGCGGCTTGAGGGTCGATGTTCGGGGAGTTTTCCCAGTCGAACCCTTCGCCGTGTATCCTCACAGCCTCTTGCCCATACCTAGTCTGAAAAAAACAATGAAATTGTGTAAGTTCAACAACATATATAGTGTCAAATAATTTCAGAGGTCATGAAACTTACCAGGCGCTCCGCTGCGTACTGACTACACTGCTCCGGCTGAGAAGGGTCAGCGTGACCTCTCCTATAGACCGCAGTAGCACTCGGTCGCACGCCGGTCTCCTTTTCCTGTGAACATATGTTAGTACGAACAATACTACATTATGAATATAATAAAAACTACCAAGAAACTTACCATCCGTTTAGCCATTCGCACAAAACCTTGGACGCCCATACCGTGCTTCCCTGAGCTCCCTCTGGCATCTCGATCCTTCTTGGACTTAGCGATGAACTCATCGCTAGCCCAATACCTGCAAAGGGCTCGGTAATCTTCAGTTCGTCCCTGTAACCAAGGGACACTAACCTGCACACATGCGTAGTTCATTAGGTGTTACTTAGCAATATTAATATGAACAATTTAAAGATTACGCAACCTACCTCTGCGTATTGCTCCTCCGTCAAGTACGTGTCGGAGGCGTCTCTGAACGACCCAACCTCGTGGTCGTGGAGCTTTAAGTAGTCGTTAACTACTTGACTCCGAGCGTTCGAAAGCATTTGCATAACAATCTTCCGAGCGTTTACTTCGAACACGGAGCGGACGTGATCCATCTGCTCAGCCGGGTCTTCAAGGCGGTACCTGAGCTGTAGGAAGTCAACACAGTTTGACATATACGCATGTTAATATTTGAAGGAACATAAAGAATTGAAACTTCAAATATTTATGAAAGTTACTTACCCAAAAATCTGCCCACACGACTCCCTGTAGGTTGTCGTTCTCCGGGTGTGGAACGCGCGCGTAGTCGTCCCACGACGTAGCTGCACGTCCATCAATCGCACCGGGGTAGTGCAGACGCACTAAGTTCCCGATGCAACCGTTCACCGTCCTGTGGTGTTTCTGCTCGTCGTACGAGAGGTCCTCCCAAGAACTAAAAAGTTGTTTGTTAAGTCATTAAGTAATATCATAGTCTTTGAGAACAAATAGAAATGAATACTTTAGTAATGTGTTACCTGTCTCCAACCGGACGAATAATTACCGGCTCTCTAGGAATAGGTGGAGGACCAACAAAGTTACTCCTCCTCGTGCGTCTCCTCCGCTGCGGCACCACGTCTGGTGACCCAGAAGGCTGGTCACCGGACGTGTCCTCAGGCTGGGTGCCCTCGGGCTTGCTGGGCAGACTACCCTGGGGGTGGCTGCCGGAGGGCTGGCTACCAGAGGGCTCGCTGCCCGAGGGCACGCTGCGCTGCGTACCCGTCTCCTGAGGTGCCGCTCTGGCCTCGGACTCATAGTCCGAATCAGACTACAATGGTAAAGTAAGTAAGCTAAATTGAAAAAGTGATTTTATTAATTTTGTGCATTGTAGAAAAATTTACCTCTGTACGCTGCAAACTGACAACCCTGTCCCGCAACTCTGGACACGCACTTAACAGCTGAGTGCGTCTGCTCCCGCTGTAAGTGGAACCGTAGAAGTAGTCGTCCCTCTCCTGCGAGGGGAGGAAACCCCTCACACTCGGTGCCTTCTTCCCCTTTGAACCCTTTGAACCCTTGCTTGACGACATCCTAATCAGTTTAAAAAGTAATTACTCCTAATCAGTTTCAAAAGTAATGTAAGCAATAATTAATGTCACTTTCATTTAAAAGAACATTACTCGTAATCAGTTTCAAAATTCATCAACATCATGATCATCAACATCGCGATCTGTCGTCTTGAGCTGTTTACGTTTCCGCTTTCGCATTGTAGATGTCTCTACATCTGCAACGTCTCCTACTAAGTTATCGAGTCCTGCACCAGACTTGACGATAAAAGAGTCTGGCAACTCTTCGTCTTGGTAAACTTCTTCAATGTCTCCACTATCATGATAACCATCATCTCCAGGAGTATACAAGCGCTCACGAGGATTCACTTTATATACCACCCACCAAGTGCTAAGCTTCTTGAATGGATAAGGTAGATAATACACTTGTTCCACTTGATGTGCAAGAACGTATGTATCTAAACCTCGTAAGCGTTCGTTGTGATTCACTTCCACCATGCCAAATTGATTTTCTCGAGTTCCATGATTGTTATCAAACCAATCACAATCAAAGAATACCACTCGAAGTTCTTTATTGCCAGCGAAAGTAAATTCCAGAATTTTGTTAATGATTCCATAGTAATTGGTTTCTTTCCCTTGTGAGTCGATTGCTCTCGTCACAACTCCGCAATTTGATGTTGCTGCGAGAGGACGAAGAGTTTCGAATTGAGTTGTACGGAATCGGAAGCCATTTACGTCATATCGACCATAGCTTCTAACTTTCACTAATCCATAAGATAGTTGTCGTAAATCTTGATGGATGTCTGTGTTCGCTAATACATAAGCTCGAAACCAGGATAAGAAATTTGGCCCTCCATTAATTCCAGCCCGTCGCATCGTTTCTACTTGCTTTCTTGTTGGTTGATGCTTATGTTTCCAGTTTTGGTTGTGGAACTCACTGTACATACAAAACACATGCCATCGACATTAGCATACATGTATTGGTAAATACAATAATCATCATAAATGTAAGAGAAACACTTACTCGAAATATTTCTCCATGCCATCGATATTAGCATACATGTAGAGTAAAGCAGCAGTCCTTTCTCCTTCAGTAAAATTGTATGATGTGCTGCTGCCAACAGTAGTTCCCCTCGATTCAAAAATAGAGAGATCACTAACTGGTGGTTCGTCATCTACATTGTATCGCATTGCCGAAGTATTGACATTGTTTTCCTCTGCAAAGTAGAAACTAGAAAAGTAACCTACTTCCTTTAGAGTAAATGCTTCGGCAATGCACCCTTCAACCCTTGCTCTGTTGCCAACCATAGTTTTCAAATATCTCAAAGCTCTTTCAATATGGTACATCCATCTATATTGCACAGGACCACCAACTTTTGCTTCGAATGGAAGATGTATAAGAAGATGCTGCATTGGATTGAAGAAACCAAGAGGAAATATTTTTTCCATCTTACATAAAAGTACAGGTATCTCCTTCTCTAACTTCTCCATCATGTCTTTCGTTATTTCTTTAGCACATAACTGCCTATAGAATAATGATAGCTCAGCTAACACCTTCCACACCGCATCATCCAGGTATCCCCGAAACATAACAGGTAAGAGTCTTTCCATTATTATATGATAGTCATGACTCTTCAACCCAGTGAGCTTTCCCGTTTTAACATTCACGGCTCGTCTTAGACTAGCAGCATAACCATCTGGGAATTTCAAAGTTTTCAACCATTCCATAACTTGTTTCTTTTCATTAGGTCGAAGCACGAAAGAAGCACGTGGCTTACCACCGCTTTCAGAGAGCTCAAGAGTAGGTCGATTACAAATCTCGGCCAAATCCTTTCGAGCCTTTAAGTTGTCTTTCGTTTTGCCCGTGATATCCATGCACGTGCTTATGATACATTCGGTCATGTTACGCTCCTGATGCATTACATCAATATTATGCATTAGTATCAATGACTTCACATATGGTAGCTCCCAAACTCCACATACATGAGTCCAGTTGTGAACATTTCCGTAACCTACATGGCGACGGCGGGCGGGCGGCGGGTGGCGGCCGGGGCGCCGGCTGGCGGGCGGGGGGGCGGCAGGGGCGGCGGCCGCTGGGGCGGCCGGGGGGCGGCCGGGGCGGCGGCCGGGCGGCGCTTGGCGGGCGGCGGCCGGGTGGCGGACGGGGGACGGCCGGGGGGGCGGTCGGGCGGCGCCTGGCGGGCGGCGGCCGGGGCGGCGGCGGGCGGGCGACGGCCGAGCGCTGGCTAAGCCGCAGGGGGGGGAGGGGGATGGGGGATCGCAGGCCGAACGCCGCGGGGGGTGGGAGGGGGGTAGGGCGAGGCGGCCTAGGTTGTTCACATCGTCCTTTTGTAGACGTATACGTTACCACTAAATGGGTCGTATCGGGCCCTAAGCCCATTTATGTACATATAGTACTTTTAAACACTCAAACAATCGAAACAATAATCAATTACACTATTAACTCATATGCATTAATCATCTAAGCAATTAACAAATCATCTAAACAAACATAATTACCGTAGTTAACAAACTTATCAATTCTAAGCAATTAAAAAAACACCTAGCTAGCAATTCAAATAAACATGGGCAATAATTAAACCTAAGCATATCAATTCATCTAAAGCTAAGAAATTATCCACCTGTCGGGCGGGTGGAGGCCGGGGCGCCGGCTGTCGTGGGCGGCCGGGGCGGCGGCGGGTGGCGGCCGGGGCGCCGGCTAGCGGGCGGGGGGCGGCCGGGGCGGCGGCCGGGCGGCGGCCGGGCGCGGGCGGGCGGCGACCGGCGGCGGCGGGAGGCTCGGGCTCGGGTCGGCGCGGGCGTGTTCACGCCCGCGCCGACCCGAGACCCCGCGGGTATATAAGCCTTATTTATGACGGCCACAACATGGGCCGTCGTAAATAAGGCTTATTCACGACAGCCTCGGTGTGGCTGTCGTATATAACTGCTATATACGACAGCCTAGGGTTGGCTGTCGTATATAACTGCTATATACGACAGCCTAGGGTTGGCTGTCGTATATAAGAACTATATACGACAGCCATATACTTATATACAACAGCTTCGGCTGACCGTCGTATGTAAGTTTATATACGACAGCTAGCCGTCGTATGTTATACTGGTTGTCGTATGTTGCCCTGTTTCCTGTAGTGTATCTAGCACCCATTTTGCTCCACCGGATGAATAAGTCTGCAAAAACAATTTATGCGTTGGTCTTAGGTACCCAAGCCTGCTTGGGTCCTTTGAGGTTAGTCACAAGTGATTTGGGCATCCACACATGAGACTTGGTGTTCCCATGGCGTGGTCCAACATATTTAGTATAAACTCTTCCAAGATTACTTTTCATAAGTACATATGAAGTATCAAAAGTTTTAAATAGAAGTTGTTGTTCATATGTGTTCACAGTGTTAGATTTATCAACATTATTGAGTTTTCCAACTTGAGAAGGGTTTCCCTTGACAAAGGCAATGCACCCCTTGTTATTCTTGTGGCTTCTAGCGTTTTTCTTTTCACCATTAGAATATCCAATGCCATATTTGACATTAGGAGGTCTTGCCGAGTATGCACTGCGTGCATACTTGATCCTCTCCTTGTCAAATATGTCACTTTGAGAAGATTGCTTGTCCTTTGTCAAGTTTGGCTTTTTCTTCAAGTTAGTGTCACTTTTGGCACAAGCACAAGTAACACTAGTTTCAGATTTTATATGTTGAGAAGGTGAGCTTGAAGTGGATGAAGAACTATTTTGCTTGAGTGACTCAACTTGTACCTCAAGGATCTCGTTAACTTTGGTTAAGTTAGCAAGTTCATCCTTGATGATGGTGTTTGAGTCTTTTAACTTCAAGCAAGCTTCCTTGCTTGAAGCTAACTCAAGCTCTAGTGATTATTTTGTTCCTTTTCAAGTTCAAGAAGCTTTTCAATCTCAAGATATTCCTCCTTTTGGGAGATGATCATATCTTCCTGACGATTGACTAACTTCTCCATATCAACAAGCTTATCAAGTAGGAATTTCATTTTAGCAGCTGTCTTTTTGTCTAAACCCCAAAGCATATAATCATTTTCATCACTACTATCATCCTCAATAGAATTTTCACTATCACTAGTAAAAGAATGCGAGGAGCAAGATTTAGTTATTACCTTTCTTTTACCTTCCTTTGCCATTAGACAAGTGTTGTCGGTGTCCTTCCATGCGCCCATGGTTGGGAAGAGAGTGGATTTCTTGGTAGTCTCTATGGCTATGGTGGCCATCTCCTCTTCTTCTTCGGATGAGGATTCATCATTGGAGTCCCACCCCTTCCCTAGATGCGCTTGGCCATATTGCTTCTTCTTCTTGAACATTTTCTTTGGTTGAGGCTTGTTGTCTTTTGTCTTCTTCTTGTTTTCATCATATGGACAATCTACTATGAAGTGATCGTATTCTCCGCAGTTATAGCACGCCCGTCTCATCTTGGGTCTTTATTTGTCCCTTTGTCTTCCTTCATTTGAGCTGCTACCCTTTCTTCTTCTCATCATTTTCTTGAACTTCTTCATGAACAAGATCATGTCTTCTTCATCGATATCACTACTTTTATCATCGTCTTCTCCATAAGCTTCTCGAGCTTCCTTTGATACGGGTTTACAAGTTGACTTCAAAGCAACTCCTTTCTTCTTTGCCGAGGTGAGATCAGCAATTTCCTTGACATGCTTGGCTTGCTTCTCCATCATTTCAAAGTTGATGATATTGCTAAGAAGTTCGTCTGGGGTCATTTTCCAGTACCCGCGGCTTTCTCTAATCATAGAGCAAAGAGTTACATTGCGAGGCATGAATGCTCTGAGAATCAACTTCACAACCTCATGATCATTCCACTTTTTGCTGCCATAAGCTCGGACTTTGTTGATAAGATTCTTCAGTTGATTGTACATATCTTGTGGTGATTCATCTTCTTCTATCGTGAATCTTCCCAATTCACCTTCAATCATTTCTATTTTGGCTTCACGTACATGATGGTCACCTTCATGTGCGGTTTGTAGTGTGTCCCATATCTCCTTGACAATTTCGAGTCCGTCTACCTTGGTGAACTTGTCTCAGCTCAGTGATGATGTGATCACAGCTGCAGGTTGAGCATTCCAATGAACGACTTGTTCTTGGCTTGGGGTCAGCTCTTCATCATCATCTAGGATATCTATATCTGTACACACTATATGCCACAAACTTGGGTTAAGAGATATAAAGTGCATTTTTATGTTTTGTCTCCACATTGAATAGTCATTGCCATCAAAGTAAGGTGCTTTCCCTAGAGGAATTGATAAGTAATGGCTATTGTTGGAATTTAAACGCTCATAGTCAAAAGGATATCGAGAGTAGTCGGTGTGACTACCCCCTTTCTTCTTCTTTTCTTCATCGGTGTTTTTCTTCCCTTTTGGGGAGATTGTCGTCTTCCCTAGAAGAGCTTTGAGTTGGAGCACCTCCTCATCATCGTCCTCACTGTCTTGAATGGCGTCGAGTAACTTCTATAGTTTTTGAGTCCTTTCATCATCACCCTTTTGATCGTCGATCTTCTTGTGTACATCTTTGATGTCCGACATCGTCTCTTCGAGCGGTGAGTCTCTTTTGAAGAGTTTGGCTCTGATACCAATTGAATGTAGCCTAGAGGGGGGGTGAATAGGCTTTTCGACGCTTTGTTGATCCCTGAAACACTTAGTAGGTTTATCAAATACAGGGAAATTGGACTAGTCCGGTAGAGTGCGGACTAGTCCGTTTTTTACACAGAGAAAAATCGGACTAGTCTAGTACTGTGCGGACTAGTCAGGTATGCGTGGACTAGAGATATCAAAATTGATCAATATTCTCACTTCTAGTACTTTATGCAACGGAAATTAATTTGGTACTTAGATGTATTACAAAGTGAAACATGAGGGGGCCCGACCTCCATCACGGGGCCGTGCCGCCTCGCCCGGGGATCGCATTCGGTGGTGCCGTGTTATGCGGCACCGAACAGCACACATATAAGGAACATTGTATTACATAAATCAAGAGCGGAAGCTTACAACTGTTCTTTGTAAATACTTTACATAAAATAGCTACAGCGGAAGTCTATGACATCTCACGTCGAATATCTGAGAAGCACTTGCGAAGAGGTCCAGCCCGCGGACTCCTCTCGCTAGCAACACAAAGACATGGCAGCGGCTAGGTTATCCAAGTGTGACATGCCTCAGAAGTTCCCGAGTCTCACCGGACAACCTTCTTTATAGCGTCGAAGTTTACCTGCAAAACCACTTATATAGCGAGAGTGACCACAAAGGCTCAGCAAGGCTTAACCGTCTCTCCTAAAGCATGCAACTCTACATGAGGGTAACTTAAGACCTAATCATATAAGTTGCAAAAAGACTCGCCTACGAGTTTATCCTTAACTTTCAGATTTTTGCCACAATAGTAGTGACCTTGCGCTCAGCAACATTAGAACTCCACAATCAAACAAGGAACGCTTCATTCCAATGTTACTTGTCCCAAGGTGGAAAAATAACTTTAGTTTGCTCTATCTCTACTTCAAACATGGTTTCCATGCAATTTCTAATTAGCATAACAGCATTTAAACTTTGCAAACTATTCCCACATAACTTGATTACTACGTCACAGCGCAGTGAGCAAGCGGTACTCATAACGCGAGGGACGGTGATTCGAATCAAACACTACCCGGATAACTCGACACATACGCCCGCCTCTGAAGACCCAACTCTGGCGTCCTTCATTACGTCGTATGTGGCAACCTTTCTCAGGACACTGAACTGTAGAACCGGTCGCGCCGTCTCGGGCTCATAGGTCTAACGAGACGATGTGGTATGCCTCTACAATCCAGTGAACCTGGTACATCGGTTTCCTGGTTCCCATATATCAGTAAGCATCCGGTACACAACTCAATACTTGCTCCCAGGGCCGCATACGCTCGGTCCTTGTCCGACATAGGCAGAGCTACTCGACCAAGACCTCGTCTTGTCGCTGTCTAACCCCTCTGCCCGGTCTCATCTTTAGAAATGTAAACTTTAGTTTGCCTCTCTTTCCAACCCCACTTATGTGGTCCTGGAACAAAGCTCGCGAGTAGATTCCAACTACTCGTCTTCTACCGGATGTCCTAGCCTATTTAGCACGGCCTTATTCTATAGTTATGACACAATTCTACCCTTGACCTCAGGGTTCATGTTTGGTTATGCATGTGGAGTATCAAACATCCTTGACCTAATGCACATACAAACTTTGACCAATAGTAGTGAACAAAAGAAAAACTTTAAAAACAACTTAAGTGCAAACCGGGGCTTGCCTTGGTTTTGCAGGTGACTAAAGTCACATGATATGAGGTTAGTTGCTGATGACTTGAAGTTCAATCCCTGCCCTTCTTGCTCCTTGATCCGAGCTTAACTTCTCTTCCACTCTTCGACGTTTAATCACTACACGTTATGAACATGCACATATGTTTAATTTTAAAACTTTTGCTAACAAATTCTAAAGACAAGTTTGAAACTGAAACTTTGTTTAAGAATTTAAAATGACACTGGGGCTGGTGGTTTGGATGTGTTTAAGTACTAGGATCAAGTGATGAGTGGGGCTTCATCACTTGGGTGGGGATCAACTAATGAGGTTGAACAGGACATAATTATACAGGGCTCCAATGGAGATGGAAATTTTCTTGTGAGTTCCTTGTCACAAGAAAGTCCTCTGGACCAAAATTCAGAATGTTTCACTAAGTAGATCACCCAGAATAATTCCCTAAGCATTTAGGCAAAAAGGAATTAATTCTGAATAAATTTGCACTTTAATGCAAATCTAAGTGAACCATAATTTCACACATGGCTCAGGGAGCATGCATGAATTTTTCTAAGATTTTTGGAGCTAAGGGATGGCTAGAACTGAATTTCCAAGTTTTGGAAATTCTCTGAAAATGTTTCTGTATTCATTTGAATACAGAAACTTAAAATCAGAATTACCCTAACTAAATCAACTCCAAATGAGGTGAAACTTTTATAGGAGTCTCCTAATATCCTAAAGGATATCCTGGCAAAATTTGGGGATTTTTGGATGAACCAAACTCCCTCAAAAATTCTTTTTCTAAAAAGCTTTAAAGAATTCTCCAGAATTTCCTATTGCTTTTCATACAAATTGGGTTGCATATTTGGATAGAGTTTTTCATCCTGAATCCAACACAATTTGAATCACTAAATTTGAAGCTTCCTAGCAAAAGTTATGGGGTTCTACAGTTTGAACTAAATCTGGAATTCAAATTAAATCGGGGAATTGTTTAAACTCACAGTGGCCCCATCCCCACGTGTCAGCTGCTAAATTCAAGCCACACGGGGCCACAGACCTGCCCCGCGTTGTCACAGACCGATCCGAGGCCACAGAAAATCCCACTCCCTCGCAACAGAGACTGACGTGTGGGCCAGCCCCCATCTTCGTCTTCCTCCGGCTCCCGCGCGACCCCGCCGCCGGGCTCGCCGGAGACCTCGCCGGGAAGGGGTTCCGGCCCTCGGAACTTGTTGATCTTCGCCGCCACTGCATGTTTTTGCGGGAGGAACACATTGCCGGCCTTACCTCCGATCGAAGGTGGCTGGAAACCTAAGTGCAACGGCGACAGTGGCGGTGGCCACTCCGGCGATGTCGCTAGGGCGTTATACTACACCAAACACGTAGCCGTTTGCGCGTGCAGCACCACCGCACAGAGGAGAACACGGACCCAACCGCCGATCTCACTGGAACTCGCCGGAAGTATGACCTCACCGTCGGGCTAGGTCAAAATCCGGCGAAAATCGAAAAACTCGATGAACAGCGGCTCTGCTCAATGGTTCTCGGTGGTTCTTGGCCCTATGAACGCGCACGGGGGTGTAGAAGGTGTAGGCTACGTCATGTGGGGAGTGGTTCGACGTGTTAAACGAATTCGCCGAGTTTCTCCTCTCGGCCATTATCGTATGTCGTCAGCAAAACTGAAATTCCGGCGAGCACGGTGCATGACACGCTGCCGGCGTTGTTGTGAAGTGAGAAGGTTTACAGGTGCACCTTTTTGCTTTTGCAGCTGGGTGGGAGAGGTCCTGTGGCGGCCGGGCGACGAGTTCTCGTCGCGGCGGCTCCCTTCGGTGCTGTGGTGGAGAACCGAGCTCGACGCCGGAGTTTCTGCGGAGCCAGAGCCTGGTTATCGCTTCGACCACGTCGAGGGAGGTCCGACGGGGCTCTAGGGCGGCTTAGCTCGGCGCGGAAGCTGCCGAGGCGTCCGGGCGCCGGTGCTCTGAGGACTTCTCTCCGTGCGGCAAGAACTCGATGAGAGGCGCGTGGTAAGGACGGGTTCTCGGCACTGTGAGGGTGCACCCGGTGGGAGATGATAAGGGCGCGTGGAACTGACGTTGAAACAGCTCGGGAGGTGCTTCCGGTCCTCGGTCGGTAGCGCGTGGCAGCTCGCGGGAGAAGGGTAACGCTCGGGTGTGCTCGCGTGTGTGAACCGAGAACAGAGTGACTTCGGCAGTAAGTTAGGCCCCCTCCTCTCAATGACCAGTGGGGCCCACAGCTCCCCTCTGGCCCAAAATATCTCCAAATTTTTGACACATTGTAAATTCATCTATGCAGGATCCAAATCCAAAAGCCATTTTGACATTTGACAATTTACGCCACAGTTTCAAGTTTAAATTCAAATTTAGATGAATTTCACAAGTTCCTTTGATATTCATATCAAAGCCTCTCCAAATTTGCTCAAAACTTGGCTCCCTCATAATTTGGATCTGAGGAATTCAAATATGTCCTCTGATCTTTGAGTTGGCTATTGCAAATACACTTTTTCAAACAACAGTTTGAATTTTCTCTTTTGAACATGCCCTCCTTCTTTTTGAAGTGCACCTCTTAATTCAAACTGAATTCAAAGTTTATTGCACAAGCCAACACTTTCATGAGTATACAAAAGTTTTTGTAAGTCCCATTTCTTGCATATAAACTCAACTTTATTCATAGCTCAAGTTTTCTATTTACAAGTTTTGGGACTTTTACAAAACAATAAATGACAGAGATCAACTTTTGTTTCAATGCTTCAATGTAAATTGCACAAGATTAATTAAACACTAGAATATGATGAAAAATGAATGAACGAGAGTAGGAGACAAGTGTTTATCCCGAGGTTCGATTCCACGAAGGAAATCTACGTCCCCGTTGAGGATTCAACTAAGGACCGGGTCCTCACCAACCCTACCCTCGTCGAATCGCCACGAAGGCCGATTCTCTTGCACTAATCACAAAGGGCAAATAAATCGTTCAAGGGGCCTTCTCACAAGTTGAGGGCTCCCCAATAATTACAATAAATGAACACAACCAGACACACTCAAAAGATGAACAATTAACGAACAAGAGTGTGCGAGAGATCAAACCCAAGAGCTCAAGATGTGTAGAACAAGTCTCTCCTTTGATCAATTGCTAATCCTCGAAGAATTGATCCTTTTTGGGTTAGAATGTGTAGAGAGATGTGAATTTTGGTCTCTTGGGAGGTGTGACAGTGCAGGGGGGTCAAAGTGTTGTGTTGGTATGGCCGTACACCTCTTTTTATAGTAGGGTTTTCAATGGTTACGTTAGGGTTTGCGATGTCCGGACTAGTCCGTGGTTGAATCCAGACTAGTCCGGTGTGTAGAAAACACTAAGTGTTGTGAGACATCGGACTAGTCCATAGGAGTGCGGACTAGCCCGATGTCTACTCAGAGATATATCGGACTAGTCCGGTCCATATAGGACTAGTCCGATGTCTACTCAGAGATATATCGGACTAGTCCGGTCCATATCGTACTAGTCCGTTTTGTGGTCAGAAAGAAAATCGGACTAGTCCGGTTGATATCGGACTAGTCCGCACATGCTGAATTTTTGCAGTTAGTGTGATTTCTTCCACTTGAGCTCTTGGGGTGTGTTTCTCCAACACACTCTATACTAAGTGATCTAATCTTTTCAGCTTTTGAGCTCTTATCAATTCGGATCCTCCTTCTCTTTTCTTTTTGCGCTTTCTTCCTAATTTCTTTGAGAACCTACGCTCATCTCAACAATTTTGTTAGGGTCTCATTTGTTTGTCATAAATCAACCAAAACCCATAAGGGATGCCTAGATGCACTTTCAACTATCATAGACCTTATGTGGGCTTAATAACTAATCCTCACTCAATTACTTCTAAGTTTTCAAAATAGGCTCTTTTCGAGCATGCTATTCCCAATGCGGCTCTGATACCACGTCTGTGGGGACCACCCCATGGTTCACTCACTCCGGGATCGCAGAGGGTGGTGCCGTGCAATGCGTCACCCAACATCACACAAGAAAAGAATAAGAATAATATATAAAATTTTATTTGATATAAAATAGCGGAAGTCTTTTTACAGAACTTAATTATACAGCGGAAGTATTATACATAGCTACTCTCTAATCCTATCTACGCAAAAGTGCAGCCGTACAGCCCGGGGACGCTACACACTAGCACCATGTAACTAGAGATCACAGCGGCGTGCAGGGCTCCAGCTCGGCCGTGTACCCCGACGGGGGCACCGCCTCGTCCTCGGACCCCTCCTCATAGCTCTCACCTGCACACAGCTCAAATATTGCAACCGTGAGCACAATGGCTCAGAAAGGCTTAACCGACAACCCTAGTCATGTAACGCTACATGCAGGGATGTGTAATATAGGAAAAAGGACTTTACAACAAAGACACGCCTATAAGTTGATCCTTACTTTCAGTTTTATAGCAACAGATTCATATGCCTTAGACAGCCCTCACATCGGAAGTCCACAATTAAACAAGAAACGTTTTCCTCCGATGTGGTGATGCCCAAAGTGGAAAATAAACTTAATTAGCTTTACATCTACAGCAGACATGGTTTCCAAAACATTAATAATTCATCACAGCGTATTATCATTCATCTGGCTTGTTTTTTTCTTCTTACTACGTCACAGAACAGTGAACAAGCGGTACTCAAATAACCGCGAGGGACGGTGATTGCAATCAGGAGACACCCGGGCAACACGTCACATACACCCACTTTCAGAAGCGTGATTCCACACCCCTTCCTACTCGGTTGTATGCAACAAACTTTCAAAGGCTACCCAAATGACGAACCGGTCCATCCGTAATGGATAGGAGGTCCACGCATGGAGCGTGACTGTGCCCACCGGCAGCAACCCACTCCTATTTACGGTTGGGTAAGCCTCGGCACCCTGGTTAACCAATTACATCGGTTTCCTGCTTATGTCAGTACGCCATCCGGTACTGTTCGATACTTGTTCATCAGGCCCGCACACGACTCGGTCCTCAATCAACACCAACAGGGCTACGCACGTGAGATCTCCGCTCACTGCATCCTATCCCCCCTGCTGGGTCTCAGTTTCACAACTTAAGCCATTATCTACCTCGTCTCATTCCGTGTGATAAATTCTTATCTCGCGAGTAGATTCCAACCACTCGACTTCTACCGAGATCCTAAGAACATTAGCATGGCATTTTCTACTCGTCGAGCCTGTAAACTACCCAAACCTTCATAGGATTTAAAGGTTATGCAAGTGGGGTTTTAATCACCCTAACTCTAATGCAAGCAATTCACCCTACATCAGCGATACAAATGAAGAATTTACAAAAGTACTTAAATGCAAACCGGGGCTTGTCTAGTTGCAAGTCAAAGGAGAAGTTAGCGTCGGGTGGGAGGACGTCCAAGGGCTCCGGTGCGTCCTCAACTTCGGTCACTATATGAAATGTAGTAAAATATATGCATAAGTGTTAAGGAATTATATGAATTAAACTTCTATTCATAGATACTGCTATTTAGGATCCTTAATTGGCTTTGGGATTTTTCCAGTGGATACTAGACTTTCTAAGGATGATCTGAGCAAAATTTGGAGAAATTTCATTGCACCTTGTGGTCTCCAAAATTCCCACAAGTACAAGGCTTCTCTGAATTTTGAGCCCAAATTATAAGTTCTAACATGGCTAAAAGTGGAAGATCTAATTAGGGTAAGTCTCCATGGTTCTAACAAAATTTGTTTCACCATTATGGGAGCTACCAACAGAGAGATATGAATTTTTGAAGTTGGACAGGAGTTCTGAAAAGTTTCTGTTTAAATTTGAATTTTCAAATAAAGGCTGAACTTTGGAAGGCAATTTAGCCTAGCAAATGGACTCCAATGGAGCTCAAATTTTTACTGGATATCAGTAACTATGAAAAGGATTAGCTTCCCAAATTTGGGAACGTTTCATAAAGAATTGCTCTTGAAATAAATCTCCAAAGGATTTATTAAAACAATTCTACAGAAATTCCGCATTTTCGTAGCAAGCAATTTGTTCCTCTGTGAAGTACTCCTCATGAGGATTCCAACAAAATTGGTCTCACCCTTTTTAGAGTTCCCTACACAAAGTTATAGATTTTTCAAACTTGAATAACTTTCTGTTTCAAATTTACACAGAGACTCAAAAGGGGGGCCCACGGGTCAGATGCTTCTTCAACCTCCCGCCAGAGAACGCACGTGCACACCGGCACAGATCGTGGCGCGGCTCGTTCTCCCTCAATTCTCCACCGTTTTTGCTCCGGTTTTGCCCTCCACGACCGTGGCAACGTGGCGCAGCTGCCGGGCAAGGTTTTACCTCATGAAAACCGCTGGAAGTAGGTCGGCATCGGCGGCGGAGCTCGACGGCGGGGCATAGAAACATTCCGGTGTGTCGCAAGCTTGTCCCGACAAGATAAGTTGCCCTAAAGCATCCTTAGTGGTCGGGGAACATGGAACACAAGCCAATCCTTGCAGCAAACGGCGGGAAAAGGGGGTTCACCGGAGGACCGACCCGTTTTTGCCGCTGCCGGTGATTTCTCGTCTCCCGGGGCGTGTGGTGGACGGTTTGCTGCGATTTCGACATGGGAGGGCGCTAGGATGGTGTGATGCTATGGCTTGAACCGAAGGAAGAATGATCAAGCGTGTTGGACGAATTTCCCGTTTTTGTTTTGATCGGTTCTTCACGTGTACCGTCGCCAAAACCCAAATTCCGGTGATCCGGTGATGGAGAAGAGCAAGGGGACTGCGGTAGCATGATATACACACCTTGGCGCACCTTAGGGAGGTGTTGGTCGTGCGGGAGGGGCGCTGGCACGGCTGAAAGACGAGGAGCAGCGAGGTGCGACGGTGCTCTGTTTTCTTCCGGCGAAGAACGGCTCGGGCACTACAAGGGGAGGCCGGGGACGAGCTGAGGAATGGAGGAACACGTCGAGGAGGCACCGGCGGAGCTTGTGGGCGGCTCAGCTAGGTGCTAACCTGGCGGGGGGCTGCTGAACGATGAGCACAGAGGGCGCGATGTTTCTCTCATGAGCGCTCAAGCACGGAGGAACTTCAGGTGAACGTGTAGACAGAGGAGAAACTGGAGTGGTGCAGCTGCTACTGCTAGCGATCAACCACGCATGAAAAGCTGCCTTCGGGAGCAAGTTCTTGCAAGCTGCTTGGTGGCCTGCAGAGCACAGCTCAGTGGCGCGCCGAGATGAAAAACAGTCAGTTTGCAGTTTGTGTGGCTGACCAGTGGGCTCCACCTTCCCTTTTCTTATTCAATTTTTCCCACTGATCTTTTTCCACAGCTACTCAGAATTAAAAACTTTGCTTCACCTCAAAGTCATGGTTTGAATATTTGAATTCCAAGGATTTGAATTCGAGTGTGGAATTTGAATTGAGTTTGCTTATTTGAATTATCCCTTTTGCATTGTTCCAAAACATAGCAAACCAACTCCAAAGTTTCTGATTTTTGGCATGGCAGCTAATTCAAATGTGGAGAACACATTTGTGGAACCAAATTTGCAAATTGAGGAAGTTGGGGTTTGAAACTGAAATTTAAATTCAGATTAGAGTGCTTCCTCTTTTAATCCCAAACAAATACTAAAACCCATCCAAATGAGCAGAAATTCGGAAGTTGAATATTTGAAATATAAAGACCCAAGTTATGAATTTAGATCTCCATGTTTGGAAGTTTTTTGGGAAGTTTGAATCCTCACTTTGAACTCACACCGTTCTAATTTAAAGTTTAAATTCCCCTCATTTTTCCTAAGTGTACATGTGCTGAATTTCTTGCTATCACTTTTTGGGGATTTTACATCCCCCCCTTAAAAAGAATCTCGTGAGGAAACTTTACCGGGTATAGGATGATAGCAAGTTCGTATAATTTGCTTGTAGATAGTCCTCGCTTTCCCATGTCGCCTCATCAGCGGTATGGTTACTCCACAAGACCTTGTAGAACCATAAGGCCTGGTTTCTTGTGGCGCGAGTCTTTTCATTGATAAGCCGGATCGGATACTCCGTGTACGTGAGGTCCGGTTGAAGAACTTCTATGTCTTCAGTGCGGATTTCAGCCGATGGTTTGAGGCACTTCCTCAACTGAGAGATATGGAAGATGTTGTGAATTCTTGCGAGCGACGCCGGTAAATCCAAGCGATAGGCCACGGGTCCGCATTTTTCAATGACAGCGAACGGACCAATGAATCGTGGCGTAAGTTTGCCCTTCACTCCGAAACGATGAACTCCCTTCATCGGAGACACATGGATATAAACATAGTCCCCGATGTCGAAGTGGAGAGGGCGACGTCTTTTATCCGCATAGCTCTTCTAACGAGATTGAGCAGCCTTGAGATTGGTCTGTATTACTCGCACTTGTTCTTCAGCCTCATTCACAAGTTCAATGCCGTAGATAACTCGCTCGCCGGACTCGCACTAGTTGAGTGGTGTGCGGCATTTCCGGCTGTAGAGCACCATTGAGCACCGGCGTTCACGTCTTCCCCCAACATCGATCTCCGACGAGGAACCCTCCCCGCCGAGCCCCGCCGAGCCCCGCCAAGCCGCGACCAAGGTGAGCACCCCAACCTCCACTCTTCTTCCCGAGTCATCCCCCCTTCTCCCTCTCCTCGGGTTTGGCCGCGACCACCCCGCGGCATTGCCGCCCCGCCATGAAGTTGCTCTACTTCCTATATCCCTACCCAAAATTGGCAGCTTAATAGAGTGAGTCGTAGCCTTGGCGTTCGATTTCTTACTCTCTAGCCAGCCTCCCCCTGTTTACTCTCATTGATTTGAGCCCAACCCTAAGCAACCCCTTGATTAGACTTAGACTAGATCTCACCCACACACAAATATCACTTAATCCGATTCTTCTTATAAAAATCATCTAATATCATAATATAGTTAGTGCAAGCAAGTTTGAATTATGTATATATGCATTTATGAGTGAAAATGGAGATGATATTGAGATAAGTCATGACACTGGGTTAGGGACGACTGGTTTGGGTGATGTTTCGACTGGGTGTCGGTTATGACGGGCTGTCTTTGATGGTCCGTGCGTGTGGGTACAGCGTACAACCTTTGCAGAGCGTAGAATCTGTTCGGACGGCCGTGTCCTCGGCATAGGACAGGTTATGGTGTGGTCCTAACAACTAGGAAGCCACATGTTGTGAGAATGATGTGAGATATGTTTCTGGATGGGTTATTTGGTTGCATTTAGTTGCATTAGGTTGCATCAATCTTATTGTTGTGCATTGCATCTATGTTTGTTTCATTCTCCTCCCAAAGGGCGAGGTGGAACTTGCTGAGTACTTTTGTAGTCAACTGTTGCTGATATCTTCAGAGGATACTGACTTCAACCCAGAGGGCTTCGAGTAGGGTCGCATCCACACCCAAGGTGTTACCGTGGAACCATGTACGAGGAGGAGCTATTCGTCCATGTGTTTATGTCATTAGTCATCCTTATGTTAGTTCTTATTATTGTTATACTAAAGTGTATGCCGTTGTAACAAAGCTCTGTATGGTTGTGGTTCCACTTGTGTTATAATATTATGTATTGAACTCTGTTTCTGGCATAGTATTACATGTTTAGTTCTGATCTTATGGGTCGGGATGCTTCAGGTCCCATCCGGCGCCACCGGACCCGAGTTCATGAGTTTACCGACTTTCCAAAATTCGACCCAGATGGCCATCCACGTATGCAAAACTATCAATTTCTGCCGTTCGGACGTGTATTTCGAAAATGCCCCGTTGGGCCGCCCGGGACGCGAGTTCGTGAGTTTTAGCGACATTCTCGACTTTCCCGATTTTGACCCAAATGGCCATCCGTGAAAAACCATCAAGCTGCATCGTTCGGACGTGTATGCTGTCAAGGTCTCTTCCGGTCTCCCGGGACCCGAGTTCGTGAGTTTTACCGACTTTCCTGACTTTCTCGATTTCGACCCAGATGTCCATCCGCGCAATAAAAACCATCAAGTTGCACCGTGCAGACATGTATTTCGTCAAATTCCGTCCGGCCGCCGGGGACCCGAGTTGTGAGTTTTGCCGACCTTCGCGACTTTTCTGATCTAGACCAATATGGCCATCTGCGCATGCAAAACCATGAAGTTGCACCTTCCGGACATGTATTCCATCAAGGTTCTGTCCGGCCGCCCGGACCCGAGTTCATGAGTTTTATCGACTTTCTCTATTTAGAACCATATGGCCATCCGTGCATGCAAAACCATCAAGTTGCACCATCGAGACATGTATTTCGTCAACGTCATGTCCTGCCACCCGGGACCCGAGTTCGTGAGTTTTACCGACATTCCCGACTTTCTCGATTTCGACCAAGACGGCCATCCGTGCATGCAAAAACACAAATTGCACCGTCCGGACGTGTATTCCTTCAAGGTCCCATCCGTCTGCACGGGACCTGTAGCAGCTCTGATACCACGCTATGAGGGACCACAGGACCTCGTTGGGTGGTGCCGTGATATGTGGCACCCAACAGCACACGGGTCGATGAAAACACATCATATTACATAAAGAGTTTGCGGAAACGCACAGGAGAGTTTTACAAATAAGTATATCAGAGTAAGCTACAGCGGAAGACTATCTCTCTCACGAATCATCTCTATCTTAGCAACAAAGAAACAGTCCAGCCTGCGAACTGTCTCTTACTAGCAACACGAAGACAACCTGCAGCGGCGAGGATGCTCTTTGAGTAAGCACTCGGAGGTTCCCGAGTCTCATCGGCATCCCTTCTCATAAACATCGAGTCAATTACCTGCAAAACAACTCGGATAGCATCCGTGAGCATAACGCTCAGCAAGACTTAACCGTCACCCTAAACATGAAACTCTAAGTGAGGTTATGAACCTAACATAGGATGGCATAAGCATAATTAAACTCGCCTAAAAGTGAATCCTTACTTTCAGGTATTATTTGCAGCATTTTAACTAACCCTGGGCACGCCACATCGGGAGTCCACAATCAAACAAATAACGCTTTCCCCTGATGTAAATTGCTCATGGCATAAAAGAATCGAGTTTGCACTAGCCTATTCATCAAGATCCAAGACAAAGCTAGTATGATACTTCACATCAAAATGATTAGTTCCTTTCTCATGCAAGTTCTTACTACGTCACGACTGTGAGAACAAGTATGCTCGGTCCATTCCGCGAGCGACGGTGATTCGAATCAATAACACCCGGACTACACGACACGTACGCCCGTACTCGACGTTGCCTACAACAACCATCACTGACGTCGTACGTGGCAGCCTTTCCCCCGTTTCACCCAGCTGAATCGATCAAGTCGCCCCGTACAGTAGCCACTCTCATGGTGCACCTGCCGAAGTGAGATGTCATGAGAATGTTCCCCACATACTGCACACCGGCCATCCGCCTGAGGCGACCTGAAAAGTCCCAACGACAGCTTCCCGAGGTACATCGGTTTACTGGGTCCCATATAGCCAGCATGAGTCTGGTACACAACTCAAACTTGTTCAACAGGGCCGCATACGGATCGGTCCTTGACCGACATGGACAGGTCTATAACACCCAGGCCCCTATGTCCTGCTGCCCCTACAACCTTCCGGTCTCAACTTTAACTTGCTAATTCATTCATGAACCAATCCCGTATGCCCCTGTTATTCCTGAACATGCGAGTAGCATCTCGCCACTCGACTTCTACCGAACCGTATTTAAGCATGGCAGTTCTACACGGTGAAAGACACCTACCCAATACTCCATGGGTCATTTTGCTATGCAAGAGGAGTATCAAACACTAGACCTAATGCACAGTCATATCTTAACCGAAAGTGAATATAAAGTAAAAACTTAAAATTGTTAAATGCAAACCGGAGTTTGCTTGTTTTGCAGGGTAGTCGTATATAAACAGTTAGTGTCCTTGCTGTCCACCCTTGATTCTCCAGAGCTTGATCCACTTCTATGAATCACTCATTTGAATCCCCTTCATTGTGGTTCCTATTGAAATGCATATGCACATGTTTTATGGAATATAATGGAAAGAAGTTATGGAATTAATTTCTTAGGAACAGAGGTTGTGTGGAAAAGCCAAGAATGGCTTGGGTTGCCTCTGTTGTGCAAAGAAACAGACTTAAACTAAATTGACCTTAAGGTCCTAGCTATACACTAACCATTTTCCCTAATGAACATAATAGATAAGCTGAAAAGATTTGAGTGCAACTGAGGAACAAGAACTCCAATGGCCTCAAAACTTTTACAGCAGGGTCTATACTATCTAAGGATTTAGCTTGCCAAATTGCAGCTAATGTGGAGTCATATTGTGTCCTCCATAATTCTTACCATATCTCTTATGTATTTTCCCCTATACATAAGTATGCAGAATAAGAATAGGGAGTTCCAGGACTCAACTTCGGCTGAGAATTTCCATGTGAGTTCCTGGCCACATGAAAGTAATCTGGTCCAAATTTCAGCCCTTTTGCTGGAGTAGTTCTCTCAGAACAATTCTTTAAGCATTTGTACTCAAAAGAATTAATTTTGAAGTAAAGTGCATTTTCATGCCCAATTAAGTGAACCACAATTCCAGGTATGTCTCAGAGAGCTAGCCTAATTCTTCCTATGATTTTTGGAGCTATGGATTGCCCAGAATAGATTTTTGAAGTAGGAAACATTTTCTGAAAATGTTTCTGGACTCTTTTGAGCACAGTAGTTTGCATTTAGCAAATTCCTACTCAAATGATCTTCAAATGAGATAAAAATTTGCTAGAAGGTCAACAATATGCTAAAGAATATTCTGGTAAAATTTGGGGATTTTTGGATAACCCAAACTCCCTCAATAATTCTTTTTCAGAATACTTTCAAACAATTTTCCAGAATATAATATTAACTTTCATACAAATCTGAGTTCATATTTGGATATAACTCAGAGAGATTAATCCAACCCAAGTAGAATCACTCAAATTGGAGGTTTCTACCAGGAGCTATGAATTTCCAAAGTTTGGGCCCTCACTGGAATTGTTTTCCTACAGAAAATCCCACTGGGCCCGCTTATTTAAATTCCAGCCAATCAGAACTGGGCCACACCGGGGCCACAGCTTCTCAGCGTGCCAACACACGGGATCCAGCCACACCCGATCACGGGTTTAAATTCTCTGCTGCTGACAGGCGGGGCCCAACCGTCTTCTTCTTCCTTCGGCTCTCCTCCCGCGCCCGCGCTCTCCCCCTCGCCGGAGCAACCTGGGGCTCGCCGGACCGGCGTTCCCGGCCACTATCCGAACGCAGACTCACCGCCAGGGGGTTTAGGGCACCGAGGAACACGACGGTGGGGTCGGCTTAGGCTGCCGGCGGCCGGGACATGGCCGGCGATGTGTGACAGCTACTGTGGAGGTTCGGCGGCGTTGCCTAAGGTATCCAGCCCGCCAAAACCTCTGCCGACGAGCCCTACAGCACTAGAGCACCTCTAGGAAGATCGGCACGACCTCAAAGTGGCTCGGGAGTGGCTGCAAATAGGTTGTCGTCGGGCGACCAAATGGTTCCGCCATGAACACCTCTAGTCGAGCTCGAATTCCGTCGCGCTGAGGCGTTTTCATGCGCTGGATCCTAAAGGAGAATTGATCGACAGCTAATCCAGCATCTAAGTGCAAAGTTTGATGATCTGCAGAGAATTGGAGAGGGGGAATTTTGAGGAACGGTACCAGGAGCTCGAATTGAGGCCGCCGGAGCAAAACTTTGAAATTCGCCGGCGATGCTTCACGGCACGGCTGGAGCTTTGGCTGAGAGCAGCACCGAACCAGCACGCATCGGTGGCCGTGCTTGACCAATCCTGGAAACCACCGTAGTGGTCTGTCCACGTGAGGCTGATCGCCGCCTTTGCGCTAGGTCGCAGCGGACGGCGTTAATCACGGGCAGAGAGGCCGCAACTCGGTGGTTTAGGCGTCGGGGAAGTGGGGTTCGAGCTCTGGACGTTGTCTAGCAGTTCGGAGAGGAGGGAAGCGCGTCGTTTTGCCGTTTCTTTGATCGGACCGAGAGGCGGAGGGGAAAACAGCTGCTGCTCGTGCGCTCGCTAAGGGAGGAGAACAACTGGGTCTTCGCTCGGGCGGAGGGAACGATAGCGTCGAAGGAACCGCCTTCGGGTGGCCGCACGTGGGGGAGGGCAGCAGGAGGTGGCGGGTTCAGCTCCCCGGGAGCGCGTTGGAATCCCTTCGGTGGCACCCGAGCAGAACAGAAGCAAAAGTTCATTTGCCTCATGGCTAAGTTTAGGTCTCTAGCTCACTGCCATGTGGGTCCCACCCCACATCCCCCCCCCAATTATATTCTCATGCTGATCCTCTTAATTTCCACAATTCTGAGTTTTAAAAGGTGGGCTAGAATTTGAATTCTCCAAATTTAGTTTGACTTTGTATGACGTATTTGAATTTGGCTAGAATTTGCTAATATTCCTCTTTAACTCCTTTTTGAGCGCACCCTAGAATTGAAAAGTTTAAGATTCCACTTTTCCCTATAATTCCAACTATATGGCTGCACTTTTATTCCAAGTTTTTGGTCCCCACATGTGTGAACTTTGAATCTCAAATCAGATTTTTAAACTTACATGCAAAGGGGCATTTAACTCCTTATTGGTTCAACACTTTTAAATAAAATTGTCAACCTTATTTTGGATGCCCATTCATATATTACTTTGCATGAGGAAAAGTTTTAGCAAGTCCCATTTTTCATGTCATTGCCACACATATGAACTCAAACCTTGGTTTTTATTCATACACATTTTTAGGACTTTTACAGAACCCGAGTTCATGAGTTTACCCGACTTTCTCGATTTTGACCCAGATGGTATCCGCGCATGCAAAACCATCAAGTTGCACCGTCTGGACGTGTATTCCGTTAAGGTTCCGTGTGGCCGCCGAGGACTCGAGTTCGTGAGTTTCACCGACTTTCCCAATTTTGACCCAGATGGCCATCCGCGCATGCAAAACCATCCAGTTGCACCATCCAAACATGTATTCCGTCAAGGTCCCATACAGCGTCCTAGGACCCGAGTTCATGAGTTTTCCCGACTTCCCCAATTTGGACCCAGATGGCCATCCATGCATGCAAAACCATCAAGTTGCACCGTCCGAACGTGTATTCCATCAAGGCCTAGTCCGTCCGCTAGAGACTCGTGTTCGTGAGTTTTACCAACTTTCCCGACTTTCTTGATTTCAACCCAGATGGCCATCCGCGCATGCAAAACAATCAAGATGCACCATCCGGAACTGTACTCTGTCAAGGTCCTGTCCGGTCGCTCGGGACCTGAGTTATTGAGTTTTTCCAACTTTTTCCGATTTTGACCCAGATGGCCATCCGCGCATGCAAAAACTATCCAGTTGCACCATCCGAACATGTATTCCATCAAGGTCCCATCCGGCGCCACCGGACCTAAGTTCATGAGTTTTACACTTTCAAAAATTCGACCCAGACGTCCATCCGCGCTTGCAAAACCATCAAATTCCACCGTCCGGACGTGTATTCCGAAAAGGCCCTGTCCGTCCGCCCGGGACGCGAGTTCGTGAGTTTTAGCGACATTCTCGACTTTCTCTATTTTGACCCAAATGGACATCCGCAAAAAAACCATCAAGCTGCACCGTTCGGACGTGTATGCTGTCAAGGTCTCTTCCGGCCTCCTGGGACCCGAGTTCGTGAGTTTTACCGACTTTCCCGACTTTGACCCAGATGTCTATCCGCGCAATCAAAACCATCAAGTTGCACCATCTGGACATGTATTCCATCAAAATTCTGTCTGGCCGCCGGGGACCCAATTTTGTGAGTTTTGCGGACCTTCGTGACTTTTCTGATTTGGACCAATATGGCCATCCGCGCATGCAAAACCATGAAGTTGCATCTTCCGGACGTTTATTCCGTCAAGGTCCTGTCCGGCCGCCCGGACCCGAGTTCATAAGTTTTATCGACTTTCTCTATTTAGAACAAGATGGCCATCCGCGCATGCAAAACTAACAAGTTGCACCGTCCAAACATGTATCTCATCAACGTCCTGTCCGGCCACCCGGGACCCGAGTTCATGAGTTTTACCGATTCCAGACTTTCTCGATTTAAACCAAGACGGCCATCCGTGCATGCAAAAACATCAAGTTGCACCGTCCGTACGTGTATTCCTTCAAGGTCCCATCCGTCTGTACGAGACCCGAGTTCATGAGTTTACCCGACTTTCTCGATTTTGACCCAGATGGTATCCGCGCATGCAAAACCATCAAGTTGCACCGTCCGTACGTTTGCCCCGTTAAGGTTCCATCTGGCCGCCCAGGACTCGAGTTCGTGAGTTTCACCGACTTTTCCGATTTTGACCCAGATGGACATCCGCGCATGCAAAATGATCCAGTTGCACCATCCAAACATGTATTCTGTCAAGGTCCCATCTGATGTCCCGAGACCCGAGTTCATGAGTTTTCCCGACTTTCCCAATTTTGACCCAGATGGCAATCCACGCATGCAAAACCATCAAGTTGCACCGTCCGGACGTGTATTATGTCAAGGCCTAGTCCGTCCGCCCGGGACTCGTGTTCGTGAGTTTTACCGACATTCTCGACTTTCTTGATTTTGACCCAGATGGTATCCACGCATGCAAAACCATCAAGTTGCATCGTCCGGACATCTATTCCATTAAGGTTCCGTCCGGCCGCCCAGGACTTGAGTTCGTGAGTTTTACCGACTTTCACGATTTTGACCAAGATGGCCATCCGCACATGCAAAACCATCCAGTTGCACCATCCAAATATGTATTCCGTCAAAGTCCCATGTGGCGTCCCTTGACCAGAGTTCATTAGTTTTCCTGACTTTCCCAATTTCGACACAGATGGCCATCCACGCATGCAAAACCATCAAGTTGCACCGTCCAGACGTGTATTCCGTCAAGGTCCCGTCCGGCCGCCCGGGACCCGAGTTCTTGAGTTTTACCGACTTTCCCAATTTTGACCAAGATGGCCATTCGCACATGCAAAACCTTCAAGTTGCACCGTCTGAACGTGTATTCCGTCAAGGTCCCGTCCGGCCGCCCGAGACCCGAGTTCGTGCATTTTACCGACTTTCCTGACTTTCTAGTTTTTGACCCAGATGGCCATCTGTGAATGCAAAACCATCCTATTGCACCATCCGAACGTTTATTCCATCAAGGTCCCGTCCAGCGTCCCAGGGCCTAAGTTCATGAGTTTTCCCGACTTTCCTGATTTCGACCCGGATGGCCATCCTCGTATGCAAAATCATCAAGTTGCACCATCCGGACGTGTATTCCGTCAAGGTCCCGTCCGGCCGCCCAGGACTCGAGTTTGTGAGTTTTACTGACTTTCTCGACTTCCCCGATTTCGACCCAGATAGCCATCCGCGCATGTAGAACCATCAAGTTGCACCATCCGGAAGTGTACTCTGTCAAAGTCCTGTCCGGCCGCTCGGGACCCGATTTGGTGAGTTTTTCTGACTTTTTCTGATTTTGACCCAGATGGCCATCCGCGCAAGCAAAAACCATCCAGTTGCACCATCCGAACGTGTATTCTGTCAAGGTCCCATCCGGCGCCACCGGACCCGAGTTCATGTGTTTTACCGACTTTCTAAAATTTGACCGTCCACGCATGCAAACCATCAAATTCCACCGTCCGGACGTGTATTCCGAAAAGGCCCCATTCGTCCATCCGGGGCACGAGTTCTTGAGTTTTAGCGACATTCTCAACTTTCGTGATTTTGACCCAAATGGTCATCCGCGAAAAAACCATCAAGCTGCACCGTTCGGACGTGTATGCTGTCAAGGTCTCTTCCGGCCTCCCTGGACCCGAGGTCGTGAGTTTTACCGACTTTCTCGATTTCGACCCAGATGTCCATCCACGCAGTCAAAATCATCAAGTTGCACCTTCCGGACATGTATTCCGTCAAAATTCCGTCCGGCCGCCGGGAACCCGAGTTTGCGAGTTTTGCCGACCTTCGCAACTTTTCCGATTTGGACCAATATTGCAATCCGCGCATGCAAAATCATGAAGTTGCATCTTGCGGACGTGTATTCCGTCAAGGTCCTGTCCGGCCGCCAAGACCCGAGTTCATGTGTTTTATCGACTTTCTCTATTTAGAACCAGATGGCCATCCGCACATGCAAAACCATCAAGTTGCACCGTCCAGACATGTATTTCGTCAACGTCCTGTCCGGCCACCCGGAACTCGATTCGTGAGTTTTACCAACTTTCATGACTTTCTCGATTTCGACCAAGACGGTAATCCGTGCATGCAAAAACATCAAGTTGCATTGTCCGGACGTGTACCCATCCATCCGCACGGAACCCGAGTTCATGAGTTTACCCGACTTTCTCGATTTTGACCCAGATGGTATCCGCGCATGCAAAACCATCATGTTGCATCGTACGGACGTGTATTCCGTTAAGGTTCCGTGTGGCCGCCCAGGACTCGAGTTCGTGAGTTTCACCGACTTTCCCGATTTTGACCCGGATGGCCATCCACGAATGCAAAACCATCCAGTTGCACCATCCAAACATGTATTCCGTCAAGGTCCCATACAGCGTCCCGAGACCCGAGTTCATGAGTTTTCCCGACATTTCCAATTTCGACCCAGATGGCCATCCACGCATGCAAAATCATCAAGTTGCACCGTCCGGACGTGTATTCCGTCAAGGCCTAGTCCGGCTGCCCGGGATTCGTGTTCGTAAGTTTTACCAACTTTCTTGACTTTCTCAATTTCGACCCATATGGTATCCGCACATGCAAAACCATCAAGTTGCACCGTCCGGACATGTATTCCGTTAAGGTTCCGTCTAGCCGTCCAGGACTCGAGTTCGTGAGTTTTACCGACTTTCTCGATTTTGACCCTGATGGCCATCCGCGCAAGCGAAACCATCCAGTTGCACCATCCAAACATGTATTCCGTCAAAGTCCCATACGGCGTCCCTCGACCCGAGTTCATTAGTTTTCCTGACTTTCCCAATTTCGACGCAGATGGCCATCCACGCATGCAAAATTATCAAGTTGCACCGTCCGGACGTGTATTCCGTCAAGGTCCCGTCCGGCCGCCCGGGACCCGAGTTCGAGAGTTTTACCGACTTTCCCAATTTCGACCAAGATGGCCATTCACACATACAAAACCTTCAAGTTGCACCGCCCGAATGTTTATTCCGTCAAGGTCCCGTCCGGCCGCCCGAGACCCGAGTTCGTGCATTTTACCGATTTTCCCGATTTTCTGGTTTTCGACCCAGATGGCCATCTGTGAATGCAAAACGATCCTGTTGCACCATCCGAACATTTATTCCGTCAAGGTCCCGTCCGGCGTCCCAGGACCCAAGTTCGTGAGTTTTCCCAACTTTCCCGATTTCGACCCAGATGGCCATCCTCGTATGCAAAATCATCAAGTTGCACCGTCCGGACGTGTATTCCGTCAAGGTCCCGTCCGGCCGCCCAAGACTCGAGTTCGTGAGTTTTACTGAGTTTCCCGACTTTCCCGATTTCGACTCACATGGCCATCCACGCATGCAAAACCATTAAGTTGCACCGTCCGGAAGTGTACTCTGTGATGGTCCCGTCTGGTTGCTCGGGACCCGAGTTAGTGAGTTTTTCCGTCTTTTTCCGATTTTGACCCAGATGGCCATCCGCGCATGCAAAAACCATCCAGTTGCACCATCTGAACGTGTATTCCATCAAGGTCCCATCCGGCACCACTAGACCGGAGTTCATGAGTTTTACCGACTTTCCAAAATTCGACCCAGACGGCCATCCACGCATGCAAAACCATCAAATTCCACCGTCCGGACGTGTATTCTTAAAAGGCCCCGTCCGGCCGTCCGGGACGCGAGTTCGTGAATTTTAGCAATATTCTCGTCTTTCCTGATTTTGACCCAAATGGCCATCCGTGAAAAAACCATCAAGCTGCACCATTCGGACGTGTATGCTGTCAAGGTCTCTTCCGGCCTCCCGGGACCCGAGTTCGTGAGTTTTACCGACTTTCTCGATTTTGACCCAGATGTCCATCCGCGCAACCAAAACCATCAAGTTGCACCTTCCGGACATGTATTCCATCAAAATTTCGTCCGGACGCCAGGGACCCGAGTTTGTGAGTTTTGCCGACCTTCGCGACTTTTCCGATTTGGCCCCAGATGGCTATCGGTGCATGCAAAACCATCAAGTTGCACCTTCCGGACGTGTATTCCGTCAAGGTCCTGTCCGGCCACCCGGACCCGAGTTCGTGAGTTTTATCGACTTTCTCTATTTAGAACCAGATGGCCATCCGCGCATGCAAAACCGTCAAGTTGCACCGTCCAGACATGTATTTTGTCAACATCCTGTTCGGCCACCCGGGACCCGAGTTTGTGAGTTTTACCGACTTTCCCGACTTTCTCAATTTTGACCAAGACGGCCAACCGTGCATGTAAAGACATAAAATTGCACCGTCCGGATGTGTATTCCTTCAAGGTCCCATCCGTCTGCACGGGACCCGAGTTCATGAGTTTACCTGACTTTCTTTATTTTGACCGGACTTTTATTCAGGTATGGTTCCGTCTGGTCGCCCAGGACTCGAGTTCGTGAGTTTCACCGACTTTCCTGATTTTGACCCAGATGGCCATCCACGCATGCAAAACCATCCAGTTGCACCACCCAAACATGTACTCTGTCAAGGTCCCATACGGCGTCCCGGGATCCGAGTTCATGAGTTTTCCCTACTTTCCCAATTTCGACCTAGATGGCCGTCCACGCATGCAATGTAAAAGTCCCAAAATGTATATGAATAAAAACCAAGGTTTGAGTTCATATGTGTGGCAAAGACATGAAAAATGGGACTTGCTAAAACTTTTTTTCATGCAAAGTAATACATGGATGATCATCCAAAATGAGGCTCACGTTTTTTTTTGAAGGTGTTGAACCAATAAGGCTTTAAATACCTCTTTGCATGAAAGCTTAAAAGTCAGATTTTAAATTCAAAGTCTCACAAATGGTGGCCAAAAAATTTGAATAAACATGCAGCCATATAGTTGGAAATTATGGAAAAAGTTTTATGACAAACTTTTCATTCTTAGGATGGGCTCAAAAAGGAATTAAAGAGAAACATTTTTCAAATTCCATCCAAATTCAAATTTGCTATGCAAATTCAAACTGAAGTTGGGGAAGTTCAATTGCTAACCACAACTAAATTTCAAACTTTGGAATTTGGGGAGATCAACTTGAGAAGATATTTGGGAGCAAAATATGGGGTGGGACCCACATGTCATGGAGCTGAATTGTGCCTTGCACACTAAAACTTCTCTGTTTTCAGCTCACTAAGGGGCTCTCACCCGTGTGCCACCGAGGGGCAGCGGAGCCACCTCCTGCTCCCCTTTTCCACGCACTGGCGCCCAGAGGCGGTTGACCCTCGTGCGCTCGGCGTGATCACCTCCTCCAGACCGAGCTAGTTGATCTTTGCCTCCTCCTCATGAGAACACGGAACAGAGCCCCGTTCTCACTTCCGCTGCCTCGGCCTGATCGGGAAACCGAAGAAACTCGCGCCCCTCTCCTCCCCGTGCTGCTAGACAGCACCACGAGCTTGGTACACACCTCCCTGACCCAGAAATTAGCAAGCTATGGCCTGTTTCCCCGTGATCACCATCAGCCGCCACGACCTAGCTCAAGCCGACGATCGGGCGCTCGTGGACAGCTCTCCACAGGAGTTTTCACGAGCGAGCAATGGCAGCAACGGAAGCGCACGGCCACCGTGCTGCTCTCGCCCAAATCTCAAGCCACGCCGTGAAGCATCGATGGTGAATTTCGAGATTTTGCTGCAGCGGGTTCAAACCAAACATCCGGTATGAAATCTTCAAATTCCCCCTCTCTGACCCTCCATAGGTCATCAAATCTTGCACATAGAAGCTGGACTAGCCGGCGATCATGTTTCCTTTAGAATCCTTCGCATGAAAACACCTCGGAGCGACATATTCCGAGCTCTTCTGAGGGTGTTCTCCACGGATTCAATCGGTCGCACGGTGAAACCTTATGTGCGGCCGTTCCCGAGCTAGTTTGAGGCTTTGTCGAGCTTTCTAGTCGTTCCCTGGTGCTGTAGAGCGTGTTGGTCGACAATTTGGTGGGCTAGAACCCTTGGCTGACGGTGCCGAAGTCTATCCGAGGCCGCCACACGTCGCCGGCCATCTTCCGGTCACCGGCAGCCCCAAAACACTTCACCATCGAGTTTCTCGGCGTCCAAAACTCCCTGGTGGCGAGTTTCAGCTTGTGCAGTGGCCGGCAGCGGCGATCCGATGAGCACCAGTTTTGCTCCGGTGAGGGGAACGGCGCGCGCGCGAGGAAACGGCGGGAGGTAGAAGAAGGGGCCGGGCCCGGCTGTCAGCGGCTCAATTTTTAAATTTGGGATCGGCTGTGGCCTGGATGCGGTGTGCTAGCGCACTGAAGACCTGTGGCCCGGTGTGGCCCATTTCCTATTGACTGGGATTTAAATAGCGGGCCCAGTTGAATTTCAGTAAGAAAAACAATTCCAGAGTGGCTTCCAATTTTGGAAATTCATAACTCTTTGTAGAAACCTCCAAATTGAGTGATTCCAATTGGGTTGGATTCATTTGCAGAGATCTATCCAAATATGAACTCAAATTTGTATGAAAGTCAATATAAAATTCTTGAAAATTCTTTGAAGGTTATCTGAAAAAGAATTATTGAGGGAGTTTGGTTTATCCAAAAATCCTCAAATTTTGCCAGAATATTCTTTAGCACATTGTTGACCTTCTAGCAAATATTCAGATTATTTGAAAATCATTTGAGTAGTAATTTGCTAAATACCAACTGCTGTGTTCATAAGAGTCCAGAAATATTTTCAGAAAATGTTTCCCACTTATAAAATCTATTCTGGACAATCCATAGCTCCAAAAATCATAGGAAAATTTAGGCAAGTTCTCTGAGACACACTTGAAATTGTAGTTCACTAAATTGGGCATGAAAATGCACAGTACTTCAGAATTAATTCTTTTAATTGTTCTGGAGGAACTACTCAAGTAAAAGGTCCAGATTTTGGATCAAATTACTTTCATGTGACCAGGAACTCACATGTAAATTATCAGCTCAAGTTGAGCCCTTGAACCCCCCTGTTCTTATTCTCCATACTTATGTATATGTAGAAATACATAAGAGACATTGTGAGAATTATGGAGAACACAATTTGACTCCACATTAGCTGCAATTTGGCTAGATAAATTCCTAGGTAGTATAGAACCTGCTGTAAAAGTTTTGAGGCCATTGGAGTTCTTATTCTTCAGTTGCATTCCATTATTTTCAGCTCATCTATTATGTTTATTAGGGAAAGTAGTTAGTGCATAGCTAAAACATTAAGGCCAAGTTAGTCATTCCAGTTCCTTTGCACAACAAAGGAAAACCAAACCATTCTTGGCTTTTCCACACCACCTCTGTTCCTAAGAAATCCATTCTATAATTCTTTCCATTGTGTTCTATAAAAATTGTGCACATACATTTTATTAGGATTCATGACGAAGGGGATTCAAAGGACCGATTCATTGAAGTGGATCATACTCCGGAGAATCAAGGGTTGATCAGCAAGATCACTAACTGATTATATACGACTACACTGCAAAACAGACAAGCTCTGGTTTGCATTTAACAGCCTTTAAGTTTTTATTTTGTATCCACTTTCAGTTAAGATATGAATTGTGTATTAGGTCTAGTGTTTGATACTCCTCTTGCATAACCAAATGAACCCATGGAGTATTGGGTAGATGTCTTTCACCGTGTAGAACTGCCATCCTTAAGTAAGGTTCGGTAGAAGTCGGGTGGTGAGATGCTACTCGCATGTTCAGGAACAACAGGGGCATACGGGATTGGTTCAAAAATGAATTAGCAAGTTAAAGTTGAGACCGGAAGGTTGTAGGGGCAGCAGGACATAGGGACCTGGGTGCTATAGACCTGTCCGTGTTGGTCAAGGACCAATCCGTATGCGGCCCTGTTGAACAAGTTTGAGTTGTGTACCGGACTCATGCTGGATATATGGGGCCCAGTAAACCGATGTACCTCGGGAAGCTTGCGTTGGGCCTTTTCGGGTCGTCTCAGGCGAGACGGCCGGTGTGCAGTATGTGGCTAACATTCTCATGACATCTCATGTTGGTAGGAGCACCATGAGAGTGGCTACTGTACGGGGCGACTTGATCGATTCAACGGGGTGAAATGAGAGAAAGGCTGCCGCGTACGACGTCAGTGATGGTTGCTGTAGGCAACGTCGAGTATGAGCGTACGTGTCGTGTAGTCCGGGTGTTATTGATTCAAATCACCATCGCTGACACGACCCCACGATCTTGTCGAGCCAGGATCATGTTGAGGGATGCTGCGTTGCACAGCACTAAATAACACAAATCAAAGGTACAAAGCGGAAGCAAAGTTTTATTACATAAACTGTTTTATGAACATTTTTATAACAAAATATGTTCAGTCTACACTCACGGGCGTAGACTACACGCACCAAGTTCACGTTCAGCCCGTGAACGTGTCCTTGCTAGCACAAACGCACACTAACACGGCGGCGTGCATGACTCCCACTCGACGGGGTTCCCCTCCTGGGGTTCCGTCTCCTCCTCGGGAGTCCCTTCCTCATAGGACCCTGCAAAAGCTTCAAACACAAGCAGTGAGCACGAAGGCTCAGCAAGACTGACCCGTCTCTCCTAAACATGAAACTTCTACATGAGGGTGATAGGTACATGAGATAAAACAAGTTGCAAAGGACTCACCTACTTAGTGGAACCTTACTTTCAAGTTTTAGCAACAGGTTGTGCAGAACCTTACGCTTAGGCACATGAGAGAGCCACAATCAATCAAGAAACGCATTTATCTCATGTACTTTGCCCAAAGTTGAAAAGAACTTTAGTTAGCTCTAAACTACAACAAATCATTAACAATCAAAGTCCATCTTTCATTCAGCAACATTTTAACATGTAACTAGCATGTTCTTTCTACGTCACAGTATAGTGAACAAGTGGTACTCACTGACCGTGAGGGATGGTGATTATAATTGATTTACACCTGCAGGGTTACCTAAATAACCCGTCACGTACGCCCGTACTCGATGTTGCCTACAACAACCATCACGGACGCCGTACGCAACCACCATTCGCCCGTTAGCCAAATATTGAACCGGTCCTATCGTCCCGAGCAAGAGGTCTCTGCACACGCATCTCAGTGCCGCCAGCCGATTTACACCTCAAGATCTCAACCTACCCTCTGAACGACAGGCAATGCCTCAATACCCAGCTACCCGAGTTACATCGGTTTCCCGGTTCCCATATAGCCGGTAGGTCTTCGGTACTGTTCTAGCTTATTCAACAGGCCCGCACATGGCTCGGTCCTCAAGCTATACAAGCGGAGCTATAGCACACAGGCCCCAAAGTCCTGTTGCCCTTACTCTCTGCTCGGTCTCATTTTTCTTGCCATGTGTTTCATTGCTATTTTTACCCGAGCGATGTACCTCTAGCCTATTCTCGCGAGTAGTTCCAACTACTCGACTTGTACCGAATCCTACTCTATCTTAGCATTGCAGTGACTAACGAGGTTTTCAATCCTAATCCCAACCCATGGTTTTCGTGGCTATGCATTTGGGTTTCAAACAAGACTCTAATGCAAGAAATAAGTGATGCTCAAAGAAAGTGCTCAAATTAATAAAAATTTGTAAAGAGGTTAATGCAAACCGGAGCTTGCCTTGCTGCTCTTGGTTGTAGGCTAGCTGCTCTTCCGTAGTAACGAAGTCTAAGACTTCGGGTTCCTTCTCGATCTTAGCGACTACATGAGATAACAAGTACATGTATTAATTTAAATGCATTTGAATTGAATTTAAACTTGTGAAGTTTATAAGTCTTACTAGACAGACCCAATGACTCTGAAATTTTTACTGTGATTTGGTTACAACCTAAACAAAGACTTCGCCAAGTTTTAGTTGCGTAAAAACTCATTTGAGCCCTCATAAATAATTATATACTTGACCTTAATTGGAGCTCTTAGGGTTTTCTAGAAATTTTCATGGAGCAAGCCATGACTTTCTAAAAACTATACTTTAAGAGGGTTCTAATAACTTGAAGGTTCCTAGCTAAAGATATGAGCTAAACAATTTCAGAGAAATTCTGAAAATGTTTCTGGATATTTTCTATTTTCTCTGAAACAGTTTTATTAATCACATTATTAGGTGGATCAAATGAGTTCAAATGGATCTGAAATTTTTATTGTAGCTCAGGGATATTTTGGTGAAAATCCCAGAAAAATTTCAGAATTTTCCTCCAAAGGGTTCTCCAGTTAAAATTCTAAACAATTTAAACTTTGAAGAATTAATGCTGGAGAAATAAGGATTTCCATGAAGTGAAACTTGATTTGCTGGAAAGTACCCAGAGAGCTGAATGCAACAAAATTTGGTTCACACGATTTGGATGTCCCTAGCCAAAGTTATGAGGATTTGAAGTTTGAATGAACTCTGAAAATCGGGAAAAAGTTCAAATCACTGCGCATGGGACCCGGGGCTACGTGTCAGCTCCTCATCGGTTGACACACGCGGCTACTGAGTCCTTCACACGCAGCCGCACCCGATCCGTGCCATAGCAGATCCCGGTTTTAAAATATCTGCCGCCGACAGCCGGGACCCACCCCCTTCGTCTTCCTACCGCCTCCCACGCTCGGCCGCCGCGATACCTCGCCGGAGAGCTCACCGGTGGCCTCTGTGGTGCTCCAAACTTCATGATTCTGGCCACCCCTGCCTAAATCCACTCGGGGAACATGATTCCGGGCTCAGCTTGTCATGAAAATCGCCGGCACACGGTCGGCGACGAGCGGCAGCTTCGGAAGAAATTCGGCGTGTCGGCCGACCTTCCTAGCACCCCAACCGACCGAGCAAAAGGCCGGAAAGCATCAGTGGTCCCTAAGGAAGCTCGGCATGGGCTCGAAGCAGCTTGGGAGAGGTCTGAAGTAGGCTCCCATCGTGCGCCCGATGCTCCACGCAGGATCCGCCGTCGGCAAGCTTGTAAATATGCCGGGTACAGGGGTTCTCATGCTAAAGGTTGTGAAGGCAACTTGTGCGCCACCAAGTCTAGTCTGTGTAGGAACGGATTGAGACTCTCTACACCTCTCTGTAGTGTGAATTCGGCGGAGCCGCACCCGAAGGTCGGTCTGCACCGAGTGAAAGGGAAAACCGAAATTCGTCGCCGGCGATCCAGCACTCGGGCTGTGGCTCGAGGGTGAGCATCACAGGTCCCCAACGCGTCCAGGGACGCCTCAGCTCGGGCGCAACAACCTCCCAGTTGGGCTGTCCACGGGAGCCCGAAGTGCGGCAGACTTAGGTCACTAAGAAGAACTCCCGGTATAGCTGAGATCGTCCGAGTTCACCGATTTTCAGCAACGGGGAAGGAGAAGGGGAGTCCTTAGTACCTTTTTGTAGCTTTGGAGGGAGTGGAGGGGCTGTGATCGCGGCTCTCCGATCAGTTCCGAGCGATCAGCAGCGAGGGTGGTGTTTCTGGTACGGGGAAGCAAAAAAGTGAGCGGTTCTTCCTCCGATCAGGGCGGCTGCGGAGATAAGAAGACCGTGAGGTGGTTCAGCAGGTCGGGGCGGCAAGCAGCTTCTGTCCCGATCGACCTCTCTCTGTGGCGGCTGCTGCATCACGCGCAAGTAAGCGAGCTGGGTTTTCAGTCGGTTGTTTTTGCTTCAGTGACTGACATGTGGATCCCATCTCCCTTTTAACCTCTGAACTTAACTCCCTCTTACTGTTGTGAACAGTAATCCCCTTATACCCATGTTGATTTGAATTATCTACCCCTGGGCCATTTGAATGGGATAGAATTCAAATTGGGTTTGGTTTGACTAAATTTCAGCACATATTCAGTTTGAAATTCAAATAACGTTTGAATTTGCTAAACTTAGCTCATGTCAAGATCAACTCCAAATGGAGTGAAAATTGGTGTGTGAGCTCACAAAAATGTGCTGAGTAATAATATGCCTCCCACTTTTGAATTCATGGGATGAAAATAGTTTGAATTTGAATTTGAGTTTAAACCACCCTCTTTCTAGCTATACCCAAAAGGACTTCAAAAAGGTTTTGAATTTGGGTGAAACTTGGCATGGACATTCCTAGCAAGGTATAGGAGTTTTTCATATGTCCAGCCCCTATATGATGCATGTGGGAAATACCACTTTTGCACTTGGTGAGTTTACCCTCTAATGAGCATGTTGATGGTGGTTACTTGCTCTTCAAATGTGTTCATCAACTTTCTTTAAATGAAGTGTGTGTGTGTGGTGTGATGAACACTTTGAGTATGTGCCAAAAACTTAGGCCCTTACATTCCTCCCCCCTTAAAAGAATCTCGTCCCGAGATTATAAGGTGAAAATAAGAGAGAGGACGGTGGAAAAATTACCGGATATGCGATGTGAAAAAGTCGGGGTAGTTAGCGCGAAGAAATCCTTCGCTCTCCCATGTCGCTTCGTCCACGGAGTTATTACTCCACAGAACTTTGTAGAACCACAACGTACGGTTGCGTGTGGTTCGGGCCTTTTTATCAATAACCTGAACCGGTTCCTCCCGATACGTGAGATCCGGTTTCAGTTCTTCTATGTCCCCCAGCTGAATGGTAGTTGATAGCTTAAGACACTTCCTCAGCTGGGATATGTGAAAGACGTCGTGCACACCGGATAGTGCTTCTGGTAATTTCAGCCGGTATGCTACTGATCCACATCTTTCTGTAATCTGAAATGGACCGATGAATCGGGGTGCCAACTTTCCTCTCACCCCGAATCTATTCACGCCCTTCATTGGAGACACACGTAGGTATACGTGATCCCCGACTTCAAACTGTAATGGGCGTCTCCTCCGGTCCGCATATTGCTTCTGTCAGGATTGGCCGGCTTTTAGGTTTGCTTGAATCAGCCGAACCTTTTCCTCCGTGTTATTGACAAGATCAATCCCGAAGGTAACCCTTTCACCAGACTCACACCAATTCAGTGGTGTGCGGCATTTTCTCCCGTATAGCGCCTCATAAGGCGCCATCTTGATGCTGGCTTGGTATCCATTGTTGTACGAGAACTTGGCCAACGGCAAGTGATCATCCCAATTCTTGCCGTGGTTGAAAGCGCAAGCTCGTAGCATATCTTCTAGAATCTGATTTACCCGCTCGGTTTGCCCATCCGTCTGCGGGTGGTATGCTGATCTACGGATCAACTTCGTCCCCAACGCAGCGTGTAGCTGCTCCCAAAAACAGGACACAAATAAAGTGCCCCGATCCGATATGATGGTACGGGGTACGCCATACAAGCATAGGATCCGTGAGATGTACAGTTCAGCATACTTTTTGGCGTTGTAGTTTGTGTTGACCGGGATGAAATGGGCAACTTTGGTGAGCCAGTCGATGATCACCCACACAGAATCATGCTTCTGAAAGGTTGTGGGTAAACCGACGATGAAGTCCATGCTCACATCCTCCCACTTCCAGGCAGGAACGTCCAGTGGTTGTAGCAGTCCCGATTTCCGCATATGATCTGCCTTCACCCTTCGACATGTATCACACTTGGACACGTACTTTGCGATCTCCCGCTTCATCCGTGTCCACCAAAACTTGCTTCTGAGTTCTTGATACATTTTGTTGCTGCCAGGGTGAATAGAAAACTTTGACAAGTGAGCCTCATCAAAGATTTTCTTCTGTAATTCCGGGTTACGGGGTACGACGATCCGGTCCTTGAACCATAGGACGCCGTCTCCGTCTTTCCAGAAACATTTCAGCTCCCCACTGTCTATACGTCTCCGCAAATGCGACATGCCCTTGTCATGTTTCTGAGCAGCCGCTATCTCTTCACGGATGGTGGGGATCAAAGCTAAGTTGTAGAGAGCTCCGTGTGGAATCACATGCAGTGGTGGTTCGCTCTCTTCCAACGGTGTGATGGTCAGATTGTTGACGTGTGACTTACGGTTCAGCGCATCTGCCACTACGTTTGCCTTGCCGGGGTGATAATGGATCTCTATTTCATAATCCTTTATCAACTCTAACCATCTTCGCTGCCTCATGTTCAGCTCCTTCTGAGTGAATATGTACTTGAGCCTTTTGTGGTCGGTATATAAATGTACGAGGTTACCGAGTAGGTAGTGCCTCCACATTTTAAGTGCAAGTACCACGGCAGCGAGCTCCAAGTCATGAGTTGGATAATTCTGCTCATGGTTTCTGAGCTGCCGTGATCCATACGCGACCACTCTCCGGTCTTGCATCAGCACACATCCGAGCTCAATGCCGGATGCACCGCAGTACACATCAAATGGTTTTGTTGTGTCTGGCTGCGCCAAAACTGGTGCTGATGTCAGGTGCTTGACTAAAGCCTTGAATTCTGTTTCACATGCTAGACTCCAAACATATTTGGTAGCCTTCTTCAACAGCTCCATCATAGGCTTGGCAATCTTTGAGAAGTTCGGAATGAACCTCCGATAATATCCCCCGACTCCAAGGAAACTCCGTACCTCGTGAACAGTTCTCGGGGATTTCTAATTCAGCACTTGTGTGATCTTGCTCGGGTCTACAGTGATACCCTCCGCTAAGATGATATGCCCGAGAAAAGGCACTTGCGATATCCAGAATTTGCATTTGCTGAATTTCGCGTATAGCTTGTGATCCCGCAGCCGTTGCAAGACTATACGCAGATGTTTCTTGTGTTCTTCCTCCAACTTGGAATATACCAATATGTCGTCGATGAAGACCACGACAAACTTATCCAGCTCCGGCATGAATATCGAGTTCATCAAATACATGAAGTGAGCTGGAGCATTGGTGAGGCCGAAGGACATGACTAGGTACTCATAAAGCCCGTACCTCGTCGAGAAAGCCGTCTTCGGAATGTCCTCAGCCCGTATTTTAATCTGATGGTACCCGGATCTTAAGTCCATTTTGGAAAAGATATTTGCTTCGACCAACTGGTCAAACAACATGTCGATCCTTGGCAACGGGTACTTGTTCTTGATGGTTACGGCGTTTAGTGGACGATAGTCCACGCAAAGCCGCAACATTTCATCCTTCTTCTTCACGAATAATGCCGAACAGCCCCATGGCGAGGAGCTCGGCCTAATAAAACCCTTCTCCAGCAGGTCCGTTAGCTGAATCTTCAGTTCAGCCAATTCCTTGGGCACCATCTTGTACGGCCTTCGGGATATTGGCATGGTTCCCGGTGCAAGTTCAATCTTGAACTCCACCTCTCTATCATGCGGCATCCCGGGTAAATCATCGGGGAACACGTCAAGGAACTCTCGGACCACTGGAATATCTTCCAATCTGATGGTTGTGGATTGATAGACACTTGGAAGTTTTATTTCTGGACTGTCCAGAAATAAGGAGTGAGATCCGTGCACTTCTGAGTTCAAGTGCACGATTCGAAGGACGGTATCTAAAACAGCGCCGTGGTGGGTTAACCACGACATAACTAAGATGACATCGACTTTCTGTCCCTCTAACATTATGAGAGACGTAGGGTACACTCTACCCGCTAAGCATAATGGTGCTTTGGAAACCATTACGCTTGCTGAAATCTTCCCACCCGGTGAACAAATCACATAAGGACTATCGGTGGGTAGTATTTGCAAACTGTGTTTAGCAATGAAATCTTGGCTAATGAAATTGTGTGTGGCGCCTGAATCAAACAATACTATGGCGGGATGCTGGTGGAGTTGGAACATACCCGCAAGGATTGGCTCACCCTCCGGCATGTCCTCTATGGCAAGTTGGTGGACGGTGCCGGGCCTAGGGTTTGCCCGCCGCGCATTAGTAGGATTCCGGGGCTGATTCCTCTCCGGAAGTTGCGGTGCAACTCCGCCGCCTTGTCTCTCCGGACAACTGCTGGCGAAGTGTCCTGGATGACCACATTTGTAACATGTGGCTGCTGCTTAGCCTGTGCTTGGGGGATGAAAGCCCGGCATGCGCTGCTGAGGTGCATACGCACGCGGCATCGCCCGCTGCTGCTGTTGTTGCTGCGGAGGTGGTGCTGGCAGTGCCGGCCTGAATGCCGGTGAGAGTAAGGCTGACTGCGGAATGACATCGACCTCTGTGGTGGCTGCCAGCGTGGACCCGATGGTGGGCGATTCACCATCCAAAATTTCTAAGAAGGACCACCTCCTTCTCCGCTACTTTGCGGCGCGCTTCGCTTTCTTTCCGCCGCCGCTAACTCCTTGCCGGAGTCCTCGTGAACAATCGCAGCATCAATTATATCGTTGAGGCTGCCGTGATTGAACATCACTAGTTTGTCCTTCAGGAGTGGATTAAGCCCCTGGTAGAAGTGATCCCGCCGCTTCTCGTCGGTATCGGCGTGATACACACGTAGAGCACAAGATCATTGAACGCCCTGGAGTATTCCAGCGTGTTCCGGCTCCCTGCAGGCGTAAGAACTCCTGCGTCTTCCTCTTCATGAGACCCGGCGGTATGTGATAGGCCCTAAAGGCCGTTCTGAATTCTGTCCAGGTCATAACTCGGTCGGTGAGCTGTGAAGCACAGTAGTTCGCCCACCACGCGGTCGCGGATCCCTGGAGCTGTTGGACCGCGAACTGAGTCTTGCGCTGCTCACTTACTTGGAGCAGCCCGAACTTCATCTCCATCATGCGGAGCCAGTTGTCCGCATCGAGGGGTTCATCCGCCCTTGAGAATACCGGGGGATGAGTCGCTAGAAAGTCGGAGTAGGGGCTCTGTTGACGCTCCTCACGATCATGATGCCTCTCTGGTCGAGACGTATTTGCAATAAGAGTTTGCAGCAACTCAGTGTGCTGCTGATGAGAACCCGCCATTGCCGCAACAATGTCAGCCAATGTAACTGTTGGCGGTGGCGATGGCGGTGTTTGCTGTTGCTGTTGCTGTTGCTGTCCCGAGGAGTCCTGGGGAGGATGTTGGAAGGTTTCTCCCCCTTGACTAGAACCCCCAACGTCCAGGTTGGCACGAGCACGAGTCATTCTAAAATTTAAAACAGCAGCGATCAACACATGTCATACTTAGAATTCCATATGAAACAGTAGGTATTTGAAGTGACGCATGAATAATTTGCACAACATTCACATATATTGATAAAGCATAAACTTTATACAAGATACATTATTCTCGGGTCTCCGAGAAGTCGTGCTCATGTCGTCACTACCTATAAATACGCTACTGCCTATACGACATGTCACTGGTTACAAAAGTTTGGGTTACACCACTCTGGTTGCCCTACTTGGCAACGGTAACCCCCTACTCGGAGTAGAACTCGACCTCCTGCGGGTTGTCTTCCTCCGGTACCTCTGCTGGTGGCTCTGGGTCTACAACCTCCTCTCCCATGTTGGGTTCTCCCATTGCCGGAAGACCCAAGACCACGGGTACAGCGCCTACCACCGGTATGCCCATTACCGGAGGTACGAGGTCCTGCAATGCGTGCACCTCGTCCATGGCCTGGTTGTAGTCCTCTTCCCAGGATTGCCCTTCCTCAATAGCATCGTCCCGCTCTTGAGTAAGGACCTCATTCTACTGGGTCAGAGCCTGCACCTGTTCTTGCAACGCTGCAATATCGACACGGCTTTTCTTCTTCGCCTTCTTCAGACGATGCAACTGATTATGCTGTTCGTTCAGTCGCTTAATCGTCGGAAGGAGCACATTGCGGAGTGTGCTGTGAGCACTCTTGAAATGGTCTCCACATCTTGTGCTCTCTTTGAGCCTTGTGGCTAGACACTCCGTATGAGCAGCTTGGCTGTCCATTACGGCCTTTCCCGCCCTCATCTGGAGGCTGAGGTTCGCTTCCGCGGGGTTGTACCTTGGGCAACCCGGATCGGTTGCCTCCATATACCTCCCTTCCCACACGTGATTAGCCCGTCCCTTCACCAGAACGAGCGCGTATGGAGTGCCCTCCATAGCTCTCACGTGTAGTTGGCAGAAACACGACATGGTGTCGTAGGCTGCCACTTGCCACATCCCCTCCGGTTGTCTACCTCTCACCGTAACGGTGAACGGCGCCCAATCGGGTGGCGTAGGTCCTGCAGGAACCTCGACATGGATTGTCCACGTCTTGTTCCCCTCCTCGCCTTCTTCTTTGGCGACGTACTGCAGCATCTTGTCATACCCAAAATATTGAAGCATTTGCCTCAACGTTTCCGGATAGCCGCTGCGGTGAGAAAAGTGGGACACCACCCACCCGTTCTCCAACTGTCTATCTGCTGTCATCTGTAAAAACATATTTGAGAAATGTCAAATATTTGTTTGAATAGTAAACCATTGAGTTATAATATAAGACATGTCATTGAACTCATAAAACTTGGAAACTTAGTTCAAATTTAAAAAAATTTGACTGCTGATCTGCTGTCCAACATGACAGCCCTGACCAGTTTCCATGTCAACCTTATTTAGACCATGCTAAAGGCAAAACCAATTCTAACTCAACATCAAAGTTGAAGTTAACTTCAATAGCTTTCCAGAAAGTATTTACTTGGCCTAAGATCTGTCTTGGTTCAAAAGTTATGAGATGCCAAAGTTAACAGAATTTCTGGACAGTTTCAACTCTACTGCATTTTTCAATTGGTTAAGGGAGGAAACACCTCTGGACCTCAAGAGAAAAGTTGTAAAGCTCTTCCAAAGATTTCCAGAAATGTATCATATGACCCCAACCTCGAAATAACTCAACCTCTAGCCTCTGATTAACTTAAGCCTTATTTCAGCTGAAAACAGGGGACTCTGTCCTTAGTATCCTAAAAGTTGAAAACTTGTTAACTTTGAATATCCTGATTAAGGGAAAGAGTTGCATCAAATTTTTGTGCTCTGGATTAAAACTTTCAAGTTTTATAATGCAGTTGCTCATTTAGTGGGGTGTGATGTCGATGCGTCACCAGATCATGTCGGTACTACGTCCTCACAAAGAAAAACCTATACCGGACTTAGCCGGCTTCGTTAACTCAGTGGCACTAAGCGTCTCTCGCACACGGATGCTACACATCTACCGTTTTGTAGTTAGACTACCTGCAGATAACTCACACAATCGTCAGACTCGGCTGCACACTGAGCCCGGTATCCATAAAGTTCGTACACCCGGCCGTCATCACTCGCCCGGATGTTCTCAAGCCAAACACGCCTTGAGCTACGTGTTCACGTTACTGACCACGTGACGGGGTCTCCCAAATTGCACCACGCACACCAGGGACAGACGTTTCTCAAATACCCCAAACGGGTCAGGTTACCTGCCACCCATGGGGCTCCACCCTTCAGCTTGTGCGCACTGGTGGACAGCGCTTACGTGCACCCCCCAAGACATAAAGCGTCCCGAGATGCACGATTTTCTGACATAATCAAATAGGTTAGTATGCCACTTTCTATACACTAATAACATCTTTATATGGGCTACTAACTCGTTCCTCACTGGATTTTTAAAAAAGATAACCTTTGTAGTGCGTTAAACCTCAAGCGAGCTCTGATATCAACACTGACACGACCCCATGGTCTTGTCGAGCCAGGATCACGCTGAGGGGTGCTACGTTGCACAGCACCGAATAACACACATCAAAGGTACAAAGCGGAAGCAAAGTTTTATTACATAAACGGTTTTATGAACATTTTACAACAAAATATGTTCAGTTTACACTCACGGGCGTAGACTACGCACCAAGTTCACGTTCATCCTGTAAACGTGTCCTTGCTAGCACACACGCACACTAACACGGCGGCGTATACGACTCCCACTCGACGGGGTTCCCCTCCTGGGGTTCCGTCTCCTCCTAGGGAGTCCCTTCCTCATAGAACCCTGCAAAAGCTTCAAACACAAGCAGTGAGCATGAAGGCTCAGCAAGACTGACCCGTCTCTCCTAAACATGAAACTTCTACATGAGGGTGATAGGTACATGAGATAAAACAAGTTGCAAAGGACTCGCCTATTTAGTGGAACCTTACTTTCAAGTTTTAGCAGCAGGTTGTGGAGAACCTTACGCAAAGGCACATGAGAGAGCCGCAATCAAACAAGAAACACATTTCTCTCATGTACTTTGCCCAAATTTGAAAAGAACTTTAGTTAGCTCTAAACTACAACAAATCATTAACAATCACAGTCCATCTTTCAGTAAGCAACATTTTTAACATGTAACTAGCATGTTCTTTCTACGTCACGGTACAGTGAACAAGTGGTACTCACTGACCGTGAGGGACGGCGATTATAATCGATTACACCTGCAGGGTTACCCGAATAACTCGTCATGTACGCCCGTACTCGATGTTGCCTACAGCCACCATCACGGACGCCGTACGCAACCACCTTTCGCCCGTTAGCCAAATATTGAACCGGTCCTATCGTCCCGAGCAAGAGGTCTCTGCACGCGCATCTCAGTGCCACCAGCCGATTTACACCTCAAGCTCTCAACCTACCCTCTGAACGACAGGCAATGCCTCAATACCCAGCTACCCGAGTTACATCGGTTTCCCGGTTCCCATATAGCTGGTATGTCTTCGGTACTGTTCTAGCTTGTTCAACAGGCCCGCACACGGCTCGGTCCTCAATCGACACGAGCGGAGCTATAGAACACATGCCCCAAAGTCCTGTTGCCCTTACTCTCCGCTCCGTCTCATTTTTCTTGCCATGTGTTTCATTTGCTATTTTTACTCGAGCGATGTGCCTCTAGCCTATTCTCGCGAGTAGTTCCAACTACTCGACTTGTACCGAATCCTACTCTATCTTAGCATTGCAGTGGCTAACGAGGTTTTCAATCCTAATCCCAACCCATGGTTTTCTTGGCTATGCATTTGGGTTTCAAACAAGACTCTAATGCAAGAAATAAGTGATGCTCAAAGAAAGTGCTCAAAACAATAAAAATTTGTAAAGAGGTTAATGCAAACCGGAGCTTGCCTTGCTGCTCTTGGTCGTAGGCTAGCTGCTCTTCCGGAGTAACGAAGTCTAAGACTTCGGGTTCCTCCTCGACCTTAGCGACTACATGAGATAACAAGTACATGTATTAATTTAAATGCATTTGAATTGAATTTAAACTTGTGAAGTTTATAAGTCTTACTAGACAGACACAATGACTCTGAAATTTTTACTGTGATTTGGTTACAACCTAAACAGAGACTTGGCTAAGTTTTAGTTGCGGCAAAACTCATTTGAGCCCTCCACAAATAATTATGTACTTAACATTAATTGGAGCTCTTAGGGTTTTCTAGAAATTCTCATGAGGCAAGCCATGACTTTCTGAAAACTAGACTTTCAGAGGGTTCTAATGGAGTTGGTCTCACTTAATTTGAAGGTTCCTAGCTAAAGATATGAGCTAAACAATTTCAGAGAAATTCTGAAAATGTTTCTGGACATTTTCTATTTTCTCTGGAATAGTTTTATTAATCACACTGTTAGGTGGATCAAATGAGCTCAAACGGATCTTAAATTTTTATGATAGCTCAGGGATATTTTGGTGAACATCCCAGCAAAATTTCAGAATTTTCCTCCAAAGGGTTCTCCAGTTAAAATTCTAAACAGTTTAAACTTTGAAGAATTAATTCTGGAGAAATAAGGATTTCATGAAGTGAAACTTGATTTTCTGGAAAGTACTCAGAGAGTTGAATCCAACAAAGTTTGGTTCACTCGATTTGGATGTCCCTAGCTAAATATATGAGGATTTGAAGTTTGAATGAACTCTGAAAATCGAGAAAAAGTCCAAATCACTGCGCATGGGACCCGGGGCTACGTGTCAGCTCCTCATCGGTTGACACGCACGGTTACTGAGTCCTTCGTGTGCAGCCACACCCGATCCATGGCACAGCAGATCCCGGTTTTAAAATATCTGCCGCTGATAGCCGGGACCCACCCCTTCGTCTTCCTCCCGCCTCCCGCGCTCGGCCGCCGCGACACCATGCCGGAGAGCTCGACGGTGGCCTCTGTGGTGCTCCAAACTTCATGATTCTGGCCGCCTCTGTCTAAATCCACTCAGGGAACATGATTCTAGGCTCAGCTCGTCATGAAAATCACCGGCACACGTTCGGCGACGAGCGGCAGCTTCGGAAGAACTTCGGCCGTGTCGGCCGACCTTCCTAGCACCCCAACCGACCGAGCAAAAGGCCGGAAAGCATCAGTGGTCCCTAAGGAAACTCAGCATGGGCTCGAAGAAGCTTGGGAGAGGTCTGAAGTAGGCTCCCACCGTGCACCCGATGCTCCCCGCAGGATCCGCCGTCGGCAAGCTTCGAAATATGCCGGGTATAGGGGTTCTCATGCTAAAGGTTGTGAAGGAAACTTGTGCGCCACCAAGTCTAATCTGTGTAGGAACGGATTGAGACTCTCTACACCTCTCTGGAGTGTGAATTCGGCAGAGCCGCACCCAAAGGTCGGTCTGCACTGAGTGAAAGGGAAAACCGAAATTCGTCGCCGGCGATCCAGCACTCGGGCTGTGGCTCGGGGGTGAGCATCACCGGTCCTAAACGCATCCAGGGACGCCTCAGCTCGGGCGTAACAACCTCCCGGTTGGGCTGTCCACGGGATCCCGAAGTGCGGCGGACTTAGGTCACTAAGAAGAACTCTCGGTATAGCCGAGATCGTCCGAGTTCAGCCGATTTTCAGCAATGGGGAAGGAGAAGGGGAGTCCTTAGTACCTTGTTGGAGCTTTGGAGGGAGTGGAGGGGCTGTGATCGCGGCTCTCCGATCAGTTCCGAGCGATCAGCAGCGAGGGTGGTGTTTCTGGTACGGGGAAGCAAAAAAGTGAGCGGTTCTTCCTCCGATCAGGGCGGCTGCGGAGGTAAGAAGACCGCGAGGCGGTTCAGCAGGTCGGGGCAGCAAGCAGCTGCTGTCCCGATCGACCTCTCGCCGTGGCGGCTTCTGCATCGCGCGCAAGTAACCGAGCTGGGTTTTCAGTCGGTCGTTTTTGCTTCAGTGGCTGACATGTGGGTCCCATCTCCCTTTTAACCTCTGAACTTAACTCCCTCTTATTGTTGTGAACAGTAATCCCCCTTATACCCATGTTGATTTGAATTATCTACCTCTGAGCCATTTGAATGGGATAGAATTCAAATTGGGTTTGGTTTCACTAAATTTCAGCACATATTCAGTTTGAAATTCAAATAAAGTTTGAATTTGCTAAACTTAGCTCATGTCGAGATCAACTCCAAATGGAGTGAAAATTGGTGTGTAAGCTCACAAATGTGCTGAGTAAGAATATGCCTCCCACTTTTGAATTCATGGGATGAAAACAGTTTGAATTTGAGCTCAAACCACCCTCTTTGTAGCTATACCCAAAAGGAATTCAAAAAGGTTTTGAATTTGGGTGAAACTTGGCATGGACATTCCTAGCAAGGTGTAGGAGTTTTTCATATGTCCAGCCCCTATATGATGCATGTGGGAAATACCACTTTTGCACTTGGTGAGTTTACCCTCTAATGAGCATGTTGATGGTGGTTACTTGCTCTTCAAATGAAGTGTGTTTGTGGTGTGATGAACACTTTGAGTATGTGCCAAAAACTTAGGACCTTACAGTCGCTCGCGGAATGGACCGAGCATACTTGTTCTCATAGTCGTGACGTAGTAAGAACTTGCATGAGAAAGGAACTAATCACATTGGTTTGAAGTTTCATACTAGCTTTGTATCTTGATGAATAGGCTAGTGCAAACTCGATTCTTTTATGCCGTGAGCAAATTACATCGGGGGAAAGCATTTCTTGTTTGATTGTGGACTCCCGATATGGCGTGTCCAAGGTTACTTAAATTGCTGCAAATAATATCTGAAAGTAAGGATTCACTTTTAGGTGAGCTTAACTATGCATTATGCCATCCTACTTTATGTCCATAACCTCATGTAGAGTTTCATGGCTAGAGTGACGGTTAAGTCTTGCTAAGCATTATGCTCACAGATGCTATCTGAGTTGTTTTGTAGGAATGACTTCATGCTTATGAAGGGATGCCGATGAGACTTGGGAACCTCCGAGTGGTTACTCAAGAGCATCCTCGCCGCTGCAGATTATTCTTCGTGTTGCTAGTAAGAAACATCCGCGGGCTGGACTGTTTCTTTGTTGCTAAGTTAGAAATGAGTCGTGAGAGTTATAGTCTTCCGCTGTAGCTTATTTTGATATAAGTATTTGTAAAATACTCTTGTACGCTTCCGCAAATGATTTATGTAATGTGATGTGTTTTATTGACCCGTGTGCTGTTGGGTATCGCATATCACGGCACCACCCGACGAGGTCCTGTCACGGTCCTCACATGCAAAACCATCAAGTTGCACCGTCCAGACGTTTATTCCGTCAAGGCCCCATCCGGCCGCCCGGGACTCGAGATCGTGAGTTTTACCGGCTTTCACGATTTTGACCCAGATCGCCATCCGCGCATGCAAAACCATCAAGTTGCACCATCTGGACATGTATTTCATCAAGGTCTTGTTTAGCCGCTCGGGGCCCGAGTTTGTGAGTTTTACCGACTTTCCAAATTCAACCCAGATGGCCATACGCGCATGCAAAACCATTAAGTTACACCATGCGGACGTGTATTCCGTCAAGGTCCCGTCCGGCCGCCCGGGACCCGAGTTCGTGAGTTTTACCGATTTTTCCCAATTTCAACCAAGATGGCCATTCGCGCATGCAAAACCTTCCAGTTGCACCGTCCGAACGTGTATTTCGTCAAGGTCCCGTCTGGCCGCTCGGGACCCGAGTTCGTGCATTTTACTGACTTTCCCGACTTTCTGGTTTTCGACCCAGATGGGCATCAGCGAATGCGAAACAATCCAGTTGCACCATCCGAACGTGTATTCCGTTAAGGTCCCGTCCGGCGTCCTAGGAACCGAGTTCGTGAGTTTTCCCGACTTCCTCGATTTCGACCCAGATGGCCATCCTCATATGCAAAACCATCAAGTTGCACCGTCCGGAAGTGTATTCTGTCAAGGTCCCGTCCGGCCGCCCAGGACTCGAGTTCGTGAGTTTTACTGACTTTCCCGATTTCGACCCAGATGGCCATCCGGGCATGCACAACGATCAAGTTGCACCGTCCGGACGTGTACTCTGTCAAGGTCCCATGCGGTCGCTCGGGACCTGAGTTAGTGAGTTTTTCCGACTTTCTCGACTTTTTCTGATTTTGACCTATATGGCCATCCGCGCATGCGAAACCATCCAGTTGCACCATCCGAACATGTATTCTGTCGAGGCCCCATCCGGCCACCCAGGACTCGAGATCGTGAGTTTTACCGACTTTCTTGATTTCAACCCAGATCGCCATCCGCGCATGCAAAACCATCAAGTTGCACCATCTGGACGTGTATTTTGTCAAGGTCCCGTTTGGCCGCCCGGGGCTCGAATTTGTGAGTTTTACCGACATTCCCATATTCAACCCAGATGGCTATACGTGCATGCAAAACCATTAAGTTGCACCATGCGGACGTGTATTCCGTCAAGGTCCCATCCGGCTGCCCGGGACCCGAGTTCATGAGTTTTATCGGATTTCCCAATTTTGACCAAGATGGGCATTCGCGCATGCAAAACCTTTAAGTTGCACCGTCCGAACGTGTATTCCTTCAATGTCTCGTCCGGCTGCCCGGGACCCGATTTCGTGCATTTTATCGACTTTCCCGACTTTCTGATTTTTGACCCAGATAACCATCAGCGAATGCAAAATGATTCAATTGCACCCTCCAAACGTGTATTCCGTCACGGTCCCGTCCGGCGTCCCAGGATCAAAGTTCGTGAGTTTTCCCGACTTCCCAATTTCGACCCAGATGGCCATCCTCGTATGCAAAACCATCAAGTTGCACCGTCCGGACGTGTATGCTATCAAGGTCCCGTCCGACGGCCCAGGACTCGAGTTCGTGAGATTTACTGAATTCTCAATTTCGACCCAGATGGCCATCCGCGCGTGCAAAACCATCAATTGGACCGTCCGGACGTGTACTCTATCAAGGTCCCATCCGGCCGCCCATGACTCGAGTTCGTGAGATTTAATGACTTTCCCGATTTCGACCCAGATGGCCATCCGCGCATGCAAAAATAATCCAGTTGCACCATCCGAACGTGTATTCCGTCAAGGTCCCATCTGGCGCCACCGGACCTGAGTTCATGAGTTTTACCGACTTTCCAAAGTTTGACCCAGACAGCAATCCACTGTAACACCCCAAAATTTTGATTTAAAACCCTAAATCATGTTAAGAGGGGAATTTAAGAATTTTTGGACGTGTTGCATGTTTTGCAAAAATTCAAATTCAAACTGGAATTCAAATTAAACTCAAATCAGAAAAGAAATAGAAAAAGAAAAAGAGAAAACAGAAATAAAAGGCCAGTGGGCCGCAACCCACCAGCCGGCCCAACCAGCGCCGCGCCAGCCCGCAGCCGCGCGCGCTGTTTCCTTCTGCTGACAGGTGGGACCCACCAGCTCGTCTTCTACCTCGCGCCCGCGCCGGACTCCCTCTCACCCGAATCAAAACCGATCGAGATTTCTGCGTATCCCCGCTGAATTCTGTTCGTAGGCGACGCAGACTTGATCTAAACCACCCCGCCGCCCTCCCCCGTCTATAAAAACCACGACCTAGTTCTGTTTTTCCCAGGCGATCCGCCGATTTTCCTCCGGTGAGAACCGAGACTTCTCTGGCGAATTCTGGCCGATCTAAGCTCGGAAATTTTGATCTAACTCGCTGGTCTTGATCCACCGCCTCCGGGGAACCTTGCAGGTGCAGAAAACTCGGTGACTTGCGGTGTAAACACAGCGCCGATGAGCCTCGCCGTGGTTTCACCTCGGACCTCGTCGCCGATCGCTTTCCAGGACCTCCGAGGTCAAGAAAACCCCCGAGGTGAGATCCCCGACCTCCCCTTTACCGATCTATGCCATAAAATCACAGTTCTAGGGAGAATTCTCGAAGATCCGAAAGTCTCCGGCGAGATCGCCGCTTCCCGCCGCCGTGCGCCGCCGGCAGCGCCGCCCGCACTCGATCAGAGCGACGTGACCGCTTGTGCGCCGTTTATTTTAAATCGCACGGTAGGGTTTAAATCCCCGCGTACCGGTTCGACGTTATAATCTCAGCCGTCGGTTTAAAATCGGACGGTCCACGTCAGCCCCGCATTATAAAGACTGGAAATCTTACGTGCTACCCCCAGGGGTTCTCGGGAAATAAGAGCTAGCCCCAGAAACTTCTGATCTAGCCCCTGGAACTCCAGAAAATCATGTAAATTCATTTCAAAATCAGTTTTAGCCCCTGGACTTAATAAAAATTAGGAAAAACACCTCTGTTATGAGTAGCTAGACCCCTGAAAATTCTTAAAATAATATTATAGACCCTGTAGTGGGGTAAGTTTAACTTTTTAGCCCTGTTTAGTATTTAATTTAGGAAATTGAATATGTGGCTAGTGTTTAAAAATTAAAAAGTGGGACAAACATATTGTCAAAATTAAATTAAAAACTTTCTTAGTATTTAGAAAAACTTTGGAGTGAGATAAAAACATATTTTGGGCTGAGTTGAATCTGTTTAATTTCTTATTCACATGTAGGGACACATTTTTAAGTAATGAATAGTTTTAGAAAATAGGGAAAATAATTCTGAAATAGTTTACATCTGAGGCAAAGGTCAAAATATGTTATTAAATTATTTAGGACCAGAACCTATTCTGTTTAGATGATGTGTATTACTATTTTCATAATAAAGTACACATTTATGCATAGGAAAATAAATCTGAAAATGTAGCAACTAGTAAATGATAAATGGAGTTTCTAAAATCCAAAGAATTCAGTTTAGGGTTGGTAGAAATTATGAAGACACTTATGGAGAAGGAAAATACCTTTCATGCATACTTGGTAGCTAAAAGGTGTAGTAATTAAATATAAGGAATTTATTTAAATTGGAAACTCATATATGTATATATAGTATGTAACTATAAATGTGAACACCAAAGTAGGAATCATATACACATGATTAAAGTGTATGCAAGCCACAAATCAACACACATAGAGTAACCACAACACATATAATGGTGAATGACTTTCATAAATATGAATGTGTGGTTTGTATGAAGTGGAAGTGTGAACTATGTCTTATGGATGGTTGTTTTTCTTTTGCTATGTGTGATGGCATGATGTAGAACCTACTCAAGAGCAAGTTATTCCTTTCCAAGATCAGGACTACCCATTCCAAGAGCAGCAGGAAGGAGGCAAGTGTCCTTGACCACTTTGATCCTATACTAGGATGTGTAGTTAGAACTATTTGCATTGTCAATTGAAATATGAAACCCATGTTAGGAAGTTTCCCTAGAATTGCATTACCTTGTTTCCTTGTAGCTTGGGTTGGGATTTATTTGATCATGTCATTTATTATTATGCATATGCTTAGCCATGCTTAGAATGGGATATTTGGGATAAGAGATCATCAGTTTATATTACCATACTCTTGAATGAGATATTGTGAGTTATGTAGAGGTAGGGATCAAGGCAAGTTGGTTGTTTTGGTTGTGTGCTGGGTGCACGAGACTCGGGTTTGTTTTTAGTACTTGCCTGAATCCTAAGGACCGGTTCATGGAGCATGTAACCTGGCTTTACAGTGCCAACCACATGCGGAGATGGGGCAGCTTGGCCAATTAATTAGGTGTATCCCCGGCGTAGTATGGGTGTGTTGGATGGTGCGGGGAGTAGGTGTCAGCTGGACTACCATATGAACCGCAAGGCTCAAGAGGGGGCCCCTGCAGCGGGGTTGGAGCCTCTTGTATGCTGTTAGGGGTGAAACCTCAGTGGGCCCACGCTCATCGGGAATCCCTTTGTAAAGGCTTCGTAGTGATCTCCTGGCTACACACCTGGGAAGTGTGAATGTGGTTCGTAGCCACTGGCATAATGGAGGTTCTTTTAGTCCACCCGGCAATGGGGGATGAAATCACTACATGTGGGTACAGTGGTACAAACTCTACAGAGTCAAAACTGTCATGACAGCCGTGCTCACGGTCAAGAGCGGCTTGGACTTATTCATGATTAGAGGATTGATGGTTTTGGAAGTTGTGGATGTTAAGCGGGGAGCTTAACATTGGAAATGATGTTATGGTTATTGGATTATGATGATGGGATGGGAGATTGGGACCATTTCACTTGTGTAGTAATGTAGGTGCTTAATAAGCTAAGGTGATATGTATTAAGTGTGTAGTGCTTTAACCATGAGTTCAACCTCTCCTTGATCTAGCCATGCATGATATAATTTTCCCACACTTGCTGAGTACCATTGGTACTCAACCTTGCACATTTTGTTGGTTTATATTGCTGCTCAGGTCAAGATAATGAGGTGGTGTATAATGACCAAGACTTTGGACCCGAAGAAGGTTTCTAGGTTCATGGAGACCGCAGGCAACGCCTGTGATGGAGCCCTCAAGAATAATATTCCGCTGCTAGTTTGTTTATTTGTGATTAATTTATTATTGTCCATCGAGACATTTGCCATGCAAGACTTATTTATATTCGACACCTGGCTTGTAATAAATGATGCTTCACTATTTGGCATCACATGTATGAGAAAATGATCCTGGCATACATGTGATATTCACTTGGTTGTTCTTCGGAAAAACCGGTTGTGACAGAAGTGGTATCAGAGCCAAGGTTGCCCGTAGGAACGTGGACCTAGGTAGAAATGGACGTATTTAAGGGCCCTATTTTCTTAAAAACTATTTTACAAGGTGTGTGTTGAAAAGTGCTATTTAATGAGTCACTTTCTTCATCTTACCCCAACTTTCATTCAAAATAGGATCTGGTTTAAGAGTTTATCTAACCTAAGTTTAAATTCTTTTTGTTTTAGATGGTTCGCATGATTCGCACCGCTCGCAAGTCCACAGGAGGGAGAGTTCCCGTAGTTGCCCTTGCCCAAAGAGAGGAGAGCCGTCCGGTGACGTACCTTTCCTATGGATTGGAAGTAGGAGGCTTGTTGCGCCGTCTTCGACGTATGCTTGAAGCCGCTGGCAATACGGGCAAGCTAATCATCCACTATAACTCCACCAGGACCATCCGTGAAAAGAGGGAAGAATGGAATTCAGAGATGAGGATTATACACGAAAATCAGCTGCTTAAGATCCACCACTCTCCAGCTTGTCGAGCGACACAGGTCGATGCGGAGAAGGATGTCACCTGGGAGGCCATCACCTGCCAGAGTCACATCTATCATTGCCACCTGGACAGGACTGAGTACATGTATGTCCTCCAGCGTGAGAGTGGTACAACGGAGTATAAGTACCCGCCAGTGCAGCAAGGGACTTCCCATGAGCACATGGACTTGTGCTTGGAGGATGCTGCTATGCTCAGCACTCGACTGCAGGAGTGTCAGCAAGAGCTTCAGGATGTTCGGGGCACCCTGAAGGAAACGGAGGCGTTGCTGCGAGCCCGCCTGAGGGCGAGAGAAAGAGGAGATGGGAATGAACTGTGTGTCACCGCGAATGATACATGGACTCCTGACTCCCCAGATCGTTGGGCGATAAGGCGTCGTCGCACTTCTCCACCAGCAGCCTCCCCACCCAAAGCAGAGTCAGAAGGAAGCCGAAATGATGAGGAAGATCCCGAGGAGCCAGCTCAAGAAAACGAGTAGTGTAGAGTCCTTCCCTTAGTTAGCAAGATGTCGAATAGTCGAGTCGTTAAGTTAAGTTAATGGTGTGTTAATGCTTGGTGTGTGACGTGAGTTGTGGAAGCCATGAGTAATTGTCCACAGCCTCGTCTTTAGATTGTTTTGCTTTGGTGTGAGAACCCACATGAAATAATATTGCATTTATTATTGTGTGAAAAATGAACCCTCAGAAAAGTATAACAAATCCTCAACGCTTCAAAGTACAAACAAATGAAAGTAGTAAGATGATACTAAATGCTTTCAAGTTAACATTGGTTGATTCTGCCAGATGGCTGGAAGAGGAAAAGGACGTGCTGCCAACCCCGCCAACAACAACGATGAGGCATGCAACCCTCATCTTTCTGGAGGCTAGGACCGGGGTGGTCGCCGTGAAGGAGTTGATCCCCTCCACCAAATGCTGGAGAATCAGAATCAGCTCATCCAGAACTTGACTCAAGTGGTGGCCAACTTGCATCAAGTTCCACCTCCACAAGCTGCACCACGCCAACCAAGGTTGAGTGAGTTTCTAGGAACTCAACCTCCGAAGTTTGCAAGTGCTGCTGAACCTCTGGAGGCAGATGATTGGCTTAAGACCATTGAGAGCAAGATGAGGATCATACAGTGCCAAGGGTATGAGAGGATGCTGTTTGCCTCTCATCAATTGCATGGACCTGCTGCTGATTGGTGGACCGCCTACGTGGCTGCCCATCATGACCCTGAGAACATCACTTGGGAAGAGTTCAAGCGTAGCTTCCGCAACCATTACATCCCAAGAGGTGAACTCAAAAACAAGAGGAAGGAGTTTTTGGGACTGCAGCAGGGAAACATGACGGTGAGGGAATACCTCACTAAATTTACTCAACTATCCCGTTATGCCCCACGGGACATAGAGACTGATGAGCAGAAACAAGATTGTTTCGTGGAGGGACTTACCGCAGAGATGCAGTGTGCAATGTCCTCAAATGAGTATGAAAGCTTCCAAAAGATGGTGGACAGAGCATTTGTGGTAGAAAGGAAGCTAAAGGCCTTGGAAAATGAGAATAAGAGGAAGGCCGGGTGGTCACACCAAGCCTCAGAGAGCAACACCCGCCCCCGTCTGATGCAGCAACCAGCTGGGAAGACGAACCGTGCTGCGGTACCCTACTCAGCACCAAGAGGGTACAACCCGAACTACAGGCCTCCGGCAGCACCAGCACAGCCGCAGCGTCAGTTTGTACAGCAGCCTCGCCCCACATATCCACCTCGACCAGCAGTACAAGGACCCCCAAACCAACCCCAAGACAACAAAGGCCAGGCACCTAAGGTTGGGGTGCAATGTTTTAGCTGCGGTAAAGTGGGGCACTACGCCCACAAATGCCCAAAGAAGAAGCCCGCGCAGCCACAACAGCAGAATGTGATGCGAGGACGGGTGAACCACGTCACTATGGAGGAAGCGCAAGAGACACCCGACGTGGTAGTTGGTAAGTTTCCTGCCAATTTACACCTTGCAACCCTGCTGTTTGATTCTGGTTCTACCCACTCGTTCATTGCTCAAGGGTTTGTTAAGAAGCATGACCTAGCAACAACACAAATGAACCATATGCTAGCCGTAAACTCTCCAGGTGGAGAAATAAGGACAAGACAAGTGTGTCCCAAAGTGAATCTAGACATTAATGGGGTGGTATTTACTGCTAACCTCATAGTGATAGATTCACAAGGGATAGATATTATCTTGGGTATGGATTGGTTGACAAAACCTAAAGGAATCATCCATTGTTCGACCAGAACGGTGGAACTAACTCACCCTAGTGGCACAAGAGTAAAGTTCATAACAATACACGAGCCTAGGAGGGACATTAAATTAAATCAAGTTGAGGTGAAAGTTGAGGAAATCAGGACCATCAGGGAATATCCAGATGTTTTTCCGGAGGAGTTGCTAGGTATGCCTCCCGATCGTGAAGTGGAATTCGCGATTGAGCTAGTACCTGGAACAGCCCCGATTTACAAAAGACCTTATCGGATGGACTCCAAGCAGCTGGAAGAACTCAAGGATCATTTGAGAGAACTGACGGAGAAGGGGTATATTCGCCCTAGTTCCTCACCTTGGGGAGCTCCGGTGATATTTGTGCCCAAGAAGGACGGAACCCAAAGGTTATGCGTGGATTACCGTGCTTTGAATGAGGTAACCATCAAGAACAAGTACCCATTACCCCGCATTGAAGACTTGTTTGATCAGTTGAGAGGCGCTTGTGTGTTCTCGAAAATTGATCTCAGGTCGGGCTACCACCAATTCAAGATAAGGCAATCTGATATTCCCAAGACAGCTTTTGTATCTCGGTACGGACTGTATGAATACACCGTCATGCCTTTCGGGCTGACTAATGCCCCGGCATACTTCATGTATCTCATGAACAAGGTATTCATGGAATATCTGGACAAATTTGTGGTGGTTTTCATAGATGACATTCTCGTCTTCTCCAAAGATGAAGAAGAACATGAGAAACATCTAAGGTTGGTGTTGCAGAGGCTAAGGGAACACCAACTATATGCCAAATTGAGCAAGTGTGAGTTTTGGCTGAAGAGAGTTCCCTTCTTAGGACATATAATCTCGGAGGGAGGAATCTCCGTAGATCCCGCCAAAATCGAGGATATACAGAAGTGGAAGACCCCTGAAAATGTCGGGGAAGTTCGAAGCTTTTTGGGATTGGCTGGATACTATCGACGGTTTATTGAGGGATTCTCCAAGATCTCGAGACCTCTCACCAAATTGTTGGAGAAGGGAATCACATTCACATGGACGCCGCAGTGCAAGAAGAGTTTTCAGGAGTTAAAGGAAAGATTGACAACAGACCCAGTGCTGGTTATGCCAGATATGCAAAAGAGCTTCACGGTGTACTGCGATGCCTCTGGAAACGGGTTGGGATGTGTTCTCATGCAAGAAGGGCATGTCGTGGCTTATGCATCCCGGCAGCTTCGGAAGCACGAGAAGAACTATCCTACACATGACCTAGAACTAGCCGCAGTGGTACACGCGTTGAAAATTTGGCAGCACTATTTGATGGGGAAGAGGACCGAGGTATATACGGATCATAAGAGTTTGAAGTACATATTCACACAGCCAGATCTCAACCTCAGACAAAGGAGATGGTTAGAGCTAATCAATGACTTTGATGTAGGCATCAATTATCATCCTGGGAAAGCAAACGTCGTGGCCGATGCTTTGAGTCGGAAAGTGCAGGTCAATAAGTTGAGCTTGAAGGACATGCCTGCAGAATTGAAGGACGAGGTTATAAGGCTCAATCTATGCCATGTGAATAGTGGTGAAGCCATCGCCATGGAAGTGGACTCCACACTAGAGCAAGACATCCGCGAGGGTCAAAAGAATGACAAGAAGATACGAGAGATCAGACAACTCATCAAGGAAAATAAAGCTTCTGGTTTTAGAGAGGATGAACAAGGAACGGTGTGGCACGGGAAAAGAATCTGTGTGCCAGAAGTAAAGGAGATCCGTGAATTGATTTTGAAGGAGGCTCATGATTCCGACTATTCCATTCATCCTGGGAGTACGAAGATGTACCAGGACCTCAAGAGCAGGTATTGGTGGTATGGCATGAAGCGAGATGTCGCGGAACATGTTGCCCTATGTGACACATGTCAGTTGGTGAAAGCAGAACATCAACGACCCGCGGGATTATTGCAACCACTCAAAGTGCCTGAATGGAAGTGGGAAGAAATCAGCATGGATTTTATCGTGGGATTGCCTAGGACCCAATCAGGATATGATTCGATATGGGTCATCATTGATAGGCTAACCAAGGTAGCTCACTTCATCCCCGTGAAGGAAAGCTACAGCGGATCCAAATTGGCAGATTTGTACATGTCAAGGATCGTGTGTTACCATGGAGTGCCAAAGAAGATTGTGTCGGATCGAGGGACACAGTTCACCTCAAGGTTCTGGCAGAAGTTGCATGAAATCATGGGAACCCATCTGAACTTTAGTTCTGGCTACCATCCCCAAACTGATGGGCAGACAGAAAGAACCAATCAGATCCTTGAAGATATGTTGAGGGCATGTGCACTCAAAAACAATCAGAGTTGGGATAAAAACTTACCGTATGCGGAGTTTTCCTATAACAACAGCTATCAAGCTAGTATGAAGATGTCACTGTTTGAAGCTTTGTACGGGAGGAAGTGCAGAACTCCCCTATTTTGGAACCAAACGGGGGAAAGTAAAGTGTTTGGTCCAGAAGTACTACAAGAAGCCGAGGCGAAGGTGAGGGAAATTCGCAACAACTTGAGGATAGCACAAACATGCCAAAAGAGCTATGCCGATGTACGAAGAAGAGAGCTCGTCTTCAACGTGGGAGACTATGTCTATCTCAAGGTGTCCCCTATCAGAGGACTTCGTCGGTTCAAGGTGAAAGGGAAGTTGTCACCTTGATACATCGGACCCTTTCAAGTTTTGGAGAGGAAAGGCGAAGTGGCGTATCAACTAGAATTACCGGCTCGTCTATCGGATGTGCACGATGTATTCCATGTGTCACAACTCAAGAAATGCCTGAGGACGCCTGAAGAGGTGTTACCCATGAATGAAGTGGACGTAGCTGAGGATTTGTCTTATGCCGAGCAACCATACAAGATTTTGGAGACAATGGAACGCCTCACCAGAAATAAAAGAATCCGGATGTGCAAAGTGCAGTGGAAGCATCACTCAGAAGAGGAAGCCACCTGGGAGCGGGAAGATGAGCTCAAGGCACAATTTCTGGAATTGTTTTCTTAGAAACACCAATCTCGAGGACGAGATTTCTTTTAAGGGGGGTAGAGCTGTAACACCCCAAAATTTTGATTTAAAACCCTAAATCATGTTAAGAGGGGAATTTAAGAATTTTTGGACGTGTTGCATGTTTTGCAAAAATTCAAATTCAAACTGGAATTCAAATTAAACTCAAATCAGAAAAGAAATTGAAAAAGAAAAAGAGAAAACAGAAAAAAAACAGGCCAGTGGGCCGCAACCCACCAGCCGGCCCAACCAGCGCCGCGCCAGCCCACAGCCGCGCGCGCTGTTTCCTTCCGCTGACAGGTGGGACCCACCAGCTCGTCTTCTACCTCGCGCCCGCGCCGGACTCCCTCTCACCCGAATCAAAACCGATCGAGATTTCTGCGTATCCCCGCTGAATTCTATTCGTAGGCGACGCATACTTGATCTAAACCACCCCGCCGCCCTCCCCCGTCTATAAAAACCCCGGCCTCGTTCTGTTTTTCCCACGCGATCCGCCGATTTTCCTCCGGTGAGAACCGAGACTTCTCCAGCGAATTCTGGCCGACCTAAGCTCGAAAATTTCGATCTAACTCACTGGTCTTGATCCACCGCCTCCGGGGAACCTTGCAGGTGCAGAAAACTCGGTGACTTGCGGTGTAAACACAGCGCCGACGAGCCTCGCTGTGGTTTCACCTCAAACCTCGTCGTCGATCGCTTTCCAGGACCTCCGAGCTCAAGAAAACCCCCGAGGTGAGATCCCCGACCTCCCCTCTACCGATCTATGCCATAAAATCACAGTTCTAGGGAGAATTCTCGAAGATCCGAAAGTCTCCGGCGAGATCGCCGCTTCCTGCCACCGTGCGCCGCCGGCAGCGCCGCCCGCGCTCGATCAGAGCGACGTGGCCGCTTGTGCGCCGTTTATTTTAAATCACACGGTAGGGTTTAAATCCCCGCGTACCGGTTCAACGTTATAATCTCAGCCGTCGGTTTAAAATCGGATGGTCCACGTCAGCCCCGAGTTATAAAGACTGGAAATCTTACGTGCTACCCCCTGGGGTTCTCGGGAAATAAGAGCTAGCCCCGGAAACTTCTGATCTAGCCCCTGGAACTCCAGAAAATCATGTAAATTCATTTCAAAATCAGTTTTAGCCCCTGGACTTAATAAAAATTAGGAAAAACACCTCATTTATGAGTAGCTAGACCCCTGAAAATTCTTAAAATAATATTATAGACCCTGTAGTGGGGTAAGTTTAACTTTTTAGCCCTGTTTAGTATTTAATTTAGGAAATTGAATATGTGGCTAGTGTTTAAAAATTAAAAAGTGGGACAAACATATTGTCAAAATTAAATTAAAAACTTTCTTAGTATTTAGAAAAACTTTGGAGTGAGATAAAAACATATTTTGGGCTGAGTTGAATCTGTTTAATTTATTATTCACATGTAGGGACACATTTTTAAGTAATGAATAGTTTTAGAAAATAGGGAAAATAATTGTGAAATAGTTTACATCTGAGGCAAAGGTCAAAATATGTTATTAAATTATTTAGGACCAGAACCTATTCTATTTAGATGATGTGTATTACTATTTTCATAATAAAGTACACATTTATGCATAGGAAAATAAATCTGAAAATGTAGCAACTAGTAAATGATAAATGGAGTTTCTAAAATCCAAAGAATTCAGTTTAGGGTTGGTAGAAATTATGAAGACACTTATGGAGAAGGAAAATACCTTTCATGCATACTTGGTAGCTAAAAGGTGTAGTAATTAAATATAAGGAATTTATTTAAATTGGAAACTCATATATGTATATATAGTATGTAAGTATAAATGTGAACACCAAAGTAGGAATCATATACACATGATTAAAGTGTATGCAAGCCACAAATCAACACACATAGAGTAACCACAACACATATAATGGTGAATGACTTTCATAAATATGAATGTGTGGTTTGTATGAAGTGGGAGTGTGAACTATGTCTTATGGATGGTTGTTTTTCTTTTGCTATGTGTGATGGTATGATGTAGAACCTGCTTAAGAGCAAGTTATTCCTTTCCAAGATCAGGACTACCCATTCCAAGAGCAGCAGGAAGGAGGCAAGTGTCCTTGACCACTTTGATCCTATACTAGGATGTGTAGTTAGAACTATTTGCATTGTCAATTGAAATATGAAACCCATGTTAGGAAGTTTCCCTAGAATTGCATTACCTTGTTTCCTTGTAGCTTGGGTTGGGATTTATTTGATCATGTCATTTATTATTATGCATATGCTTAGCCATGCTTAGAATGGGATATTTGGGATAAGAGATCATCAGTTTATATTACCATACTCTTGAATGAGATATTGTGAGTTATGTAGAGGTAGGGATCAAGGCAAGTTGGATGTTTTGGTTGTGTGCTGGGTGCACGAGACTCGGGTTTGTGTTTAGTACTTGCCTGGATCGTAAGGACCGGTTCATGGAGCATGTAACATGGCTTTACAGTGCCAACCACATGCTGAGATGGGGCAGCTTGGCCAATTAATTAGGTGTATCCCCGGCGTAGTATGCTGTCACACCCGGTTTTTCCGAAGAACAACCAAGTGAATATCACATGTATGCCAGGATCATTTTCTCATACATGTGATGACAAATAGTGAAGCATCATTTATTACAAGCCAGGTGTCGATTATAAGTAAGTCTTACATAGTAAATGTCTCGATGGACAATAATAAGTTCATCACAAGTAAATAAACTAGCAGCGGAATATTATTCTTTAGGGCTCCATCACAGGCGTTGCCCGGGGGTCTCCATGAACCTAGAAACCTTCCTCGGGTCCAAAGTCTTGGTCATTATACACCACCTCATTGTCTTGACCTGAGCAGCAATATAAACCAACAAATATGCAAGGTTGAGTACCAAGGGTACTCAGCAAGTGTGGGAAAATTATATCATGCATGGCTAGAACAAGGAGAGGTTGAACTCATGGTTAAAGCACTATGCAATTAATACCTATCACCTTAGCTTGTTAAGCACCTACAATTACTACACAGGTGAAATGGTCCCAATCTCCCATCCCATCATCATAATCCAATAACCATAACATCATTTCCAATGTTAAGCTCCCCGCTTAACTTCTAAAACCATCAATCCTCTAATCATGAATAAGTCCAAGCCGCTCTTGACCGTGAGCACGGCTATCATGACAGTTTTGACTCTGCAGAGTTTGTACCACTGTACCCACATGTAGTGATTTCATCCCCCGTTGCCGGTGGACTAAAAGAACCTCCATTATGCCAGTGGCTACGAACCACATTCACACTTCCCAGGTGTGTAGTCAGGAGATCACTACGAAGCCTTTACAAAGGGATTCCCGACGAGCATGGGCCCACTGAGGTTTCACCCCTAACAGCATACAAGAGGCTCCAACCCCGCTGCAGTGGCCCCCTCTTGAGCCTTGCGGTTCATATGGTAGTCCAGCTGACACCTACTCCCCGCACCATCCAACACACCCATACTACGCCGGGGATACACCTAATTAATTGGCCAAGCTGCCCCATCTCAGCATGTGGTTGGCACTGTAAAGCCAGGTTACATGCTCCATGAACCGGTCCTTAGGATCCAGGCAAGTACTAAACACAAACCCAAGTCTCGTGCACCCAGCACACAACCAAAACATCTAACTTGCCTTGATCCCTACCTCTACATAACTCACAATAGCTCATTCAAGAGTATGGTATAATAAACTGATGATCTCATATCCCAAATATCCCATTCTAAGCATGGCTAAGCATATGCATGTAAATAAATGACATGACAAAATAAATCCCAACCCAAGCTACAAGGAAACAAGGTAATGCAATTCTAGGGAAACTTCCTAGCATGGGTTTCATATTTTATTTGACAATGCAAATAATTCTATCTACACATCCTAGCATAGGATCAAAGTGGTCAAGGACACTTGCCTCCTTCTTGCTGCTCTTGAAATGGGTAGTCCTGGTCTTGGAAAGGAATAACTTGCTCTTGAGCAGGTTCTACATCATACCATCACACATAGCAAAAGAAAAACAACAATCATAAGACATAGTTCACACTTCTACTTCATACAAACCACACATTCACATTTATGAAAGTTCTTTACCATTATATGTGTTGTGGTTACTTTATCTGTGTTGAGTTGTGGCTTGCATGCACTTTTAACCATGTGTATATGATTCCTACTTTTGTGTCCACATTTATACTTACATACTATATATATGAGTTTCCAATAAATTTCTTATATTCAACTACTACACCTTTTTACTACCAAGTGTGTATGAAAAGTATTTTTCTTCTTCATATGTGCCTTCAGAATTTCTACCAACCCTAAACTGAATTCTTTGGATTTTAGAAACTCCATTTATCATTTACTAGTTGCTATATTTTCAGATTTATTTTCCTATGCATAAATGTGTATTTTATTATGAAATTAGTAATACACATCATCTAAACAGAATAGGTTCTGGTCCTAAATAATTTAATAACATATTTTGACCTTTTCCTCTGATGTAAACTATTTCACAATTATTTTCCCTATTTTCTATAACTATTCTTTACTTAAAAATGTGTTCCTAAATGTGAATAATAAATTGACCAGATTCAATTCAGTCCAAAATATGCTTTTATCTCACTCCAAAATTTTCTAAACAATGAGAAAATCTTTAACTTAATTTTGACAATTATGTTTGTCCCACTTTTTAATTTTTAAACACTAGTTACATATTCAATTTTCTAAATTAAATACTAAACATGGCTAAAATAATGAACTCACCCCATTACAGGGTCTATAATATTATTTTCATAATTTCCAGGGGTCTAGCTACACTTATCAGAGGTGTTTTTCCTAATTTTTATTAAGTCCAGGGGCTAAAACTGATTTTTAAATGAATTTACATGATTTTCTGGAGTTCCAGGGGCTAGATCAAAAGTTTCTGGGGCTAGCTCTTATTTCCCGAGAACCCCAGGGGGTAGCACGTAAGAATTCCAGTCTTTATAACGCGGGGCTGACGTGGACCGTCCGATTTTAAACCGACGGCCGAGATTATAACATCGAACCGGTACCCGGGGTTTTAAAGTCTACCGTGCGATTTAAAATAAACGGCGCACAAGCGCCACGTCGCTCTGATCGAGCGCGGGCGGCGCTGCCGGCGGCGCACGGCGGCGGGAAGCGGCGATCTCGCCGGAAACTTTCGGATCCTCGAGAACTCTGCCTAGAACTGCGATCTTATGGCATAGATCGGTAGAGGGGAAGTCGGGGATCTCACCTCGGGGGTTTTCTTGAGCTCGGAGGTCCTGGGAGGTGATCGGCGGCGAGGTCCGAGGCAAAACCATGGCGAAGCTCGTCGGCGCTGTGTTTACACCGCAAGTCACCGAGTTTTCTGCACCTGCAAGGTTCCCCGGAGGCGGTGGATCAAGACCAGCGAGTTAGATCGGAGTTTCCGAGCTTAGATCGGCCAGAATTCACCGGAGAAGTCTCGGTTCTCACCGGAGTAAAAATCGGCGATCGCGTGGGAAAAACAGAACGGGGTCGGGGTTTTTATAGACGGGGGAGGGCGGCGGGGTGGTTTAGATCAAGTCCGCGTCGCCTACGAACAAAATTCAGCGGGGATACGCCGAAATCCCGATCGGTTTTGATTCGGGCGCGCGGAAGCTCGGCGCGGCGCGAGATAGACGAAGATTGGTGGGTCCCGCCTGTCAGTGTGAGAGAGCGCGGGCGCGCGGCTGCGGGCTGGCACGAGGTAAGTTGGGCCGGCTGGTGGGTTTCGGCCCACTGGCCAGTTTTTTCTGTTTTCTCTTTTTCTTTTTCCATTTCTTTTCTGATTTGAGTTTAATTTGAATTCCAGTTTGAATTTGAATTTTTGCAAAACATGCAACACGTCCAAAAATTTTTAAATTCCCCTCTTAACATGATTTAGTGTTTTGAATCAGAATTTTGGGGTGTTACAGCTCTACCCCCCTTAAAAGAAATCTCGTCCTCGAGATTGGTGTTTCTAAGAAAACAATTCCGGAAATTATGCCTTGAGCTCATCTTCCCGTTCCCAGGTGGCTTCCTCTTCTGAGTGATGCTTCCACTGCACCTTGCACATCCGGATTCTTTTATTTCTGGTGAGGCGTTCCATTGTCTCCAAAATCTTGTATGGTTGCTCGGCATAAGACAAATCCTCAGCTACATCCACTTCATTCATGGGTAACACCTCTTCAGGCGTCCTCAGACATTTCTTGAGTTGTGACACATGGAATACATCGTGCACGTCCGATAGATGAACCGGTAACTCTAGTTGGTACGCCACTTCGCCTTTCCTTTCCAAAACTTGAAAGGGTCCGATGTATCAAGGTGACAACTTTCCTTTCACCTTGAACCGACGAAGTCCTCTTATAGGGGACACCTTGAGATAGACATAGTCCCCCACGTTGAAAACAAGCTCTCTTCTTCGTACATCGGCATAACTCTTTTGGCGTGTCTGTGCTATCCTCAAGTTATTGCGAATTTCCCTCACCTTCGCCTCGGCTTCTTGTAGTACTTCTGGACCAAACACTTTACTTTCCCCTGTTTGATTCCAAAATAGGGGAGTTCTGCACTTCCTCCCGTACAAAGCTTCAAACGGTGACATCTTCATACTAGCTTGATAGCTGTTGTTATAGGAAAACTCCGCATACGGTAAGTTCTTGTCCCAACTCCGATTGTTTTTGAGTGCACATGCCCTCAGCATATCTTCAAGAATCTGATTGGTCCTTTCCGTCTGCCCGTCAGTTTAGGGATGATAGGCAGAGCTGAAGTTCAGATGGGTTCCCATGGTTTCATGCAACTTCTGCCAAAACCTCGAGGTGAACTGTGTCCCTTGGTCCGACACTATCTTCTTTGGCACTCCATGGTAACACACGATCCTTGACATGTACAATTCTGCCAATTTGGATCCGCTGTAGCTTTCTTTCACGGGGATGAAATGAGCTACCTTGGTTAGCCTATCAATAATGACCCATATTGAATCATACCCGGATTGGGTCCTAGGCAATCCCACGACAAAATCCATGCTGATTTCTTCCGATTTCCATTCAGGCACTTTGAGTGGTTGCAATAATCCCGCGGGTCGTTGATGTTCTGCTTTCACCAACTGACATGTGTCACATAGGGCAACATGTTCCGCGACATCTCGCTTCATGCCATACCACCAATACCTGCTCTTGAGGTCCTGGTACATCTTCGTACTCCCAGGATGAATGGAATAGTCGGAATCGTGAGCCTCCTTCAAAATTAATTCACGGATCTCCTTTGTCTGAGGTTGAGATCTGGCTGTGTGAATATGTACTTCAAACTCTTATGATCCGTATATATCTATGTCCTCTTCCCCATCAAATAGTGCCGCCAAATTTTCAACGCGTGTACCACTGCGACTAGTTCTAATGCATGTGTAGGATAGTTCTTCTCGTGCTTCCGAAGCTGCCGGGATGCATATGCCACAACATGTCCTTCTTGCATGAGAACACATCCCAACCCATTTCCAGAGGCATCGCAGTACACTGTGAAATTCTTCTGCATATCTAGCATAACCAACACTGGGGCTGTTGTCAATCTCTTCTTTAGCTCCTGAAAGCTCGTCTCGCACTGTGGCGTCCAGGTGAATGTGATTCCCTTCTCCAACAGTTTGGTGAGAGGTCTCGAGACCTTGGAGAATCCCTCAATAAACCGTTGATAGTATCCAGCCAATCCCAAAAAGTTTCGAACTTCCCCGACATTTTCAGGGGTCTTCCACTTCTGGATATCCTCGATTTTGGCGGGATCTACAGAGATTCCTCCCTCCGAGATTATATGTCCTAAAAAGGGAACTCTCTTCAGCCAAAACTCACACTTGCTCAACTTGGCATATAGTTGATGTTCTCTCAGCCTCTGCAACACCAACCTTAGATGTTTCTCATGTTCTTCTTCATCTTTGGAGAAGACGAGAATATCATCTATGAAAACCACCACAAATTTGTCCAGATATTCCATGAATACCTTGTTCATGAGGTACATGAAGTATGCCGGGGCATTGGTTAGCCCGAAAGGCATGACAGTGTATTCATACAGTCCGTACCGAGATACGAAAGCTGTCTTGGGAATATCAGATTGCCTTATCTTGAGTTGGTGGTATCCCGACCTGAGATCAATTTTCGAGAACACACAAGCTCCCCTCAACTGATCAAACAAGTCTTCAATGCGAGGCAATGGGTACTTGTTCTTGATGGTTACCTCATTCAAAGCACGGTAATCCACGCATAACCTTTGGGTTCCGTCTTTCTTGGGCACAAATATCACCGGAGCTCCCCATGGTGAGGAACTAGGGCGAATATACCCCTTCTCCGTCAATTCTCTCAAATGATCCTTGAGCTCTTCCAGCTGCTTGGAGTCCATTCGATAAGGTCTCTTGTATATCGGGCTGTTCCCGGTACTAGCTCAATTGTGAATTCCACGTCACGGTCGGGAGGCATACTTGGCAACTCCTCCGGAAAAACATCTGGATATTCCCTGATAGTCCTGATTTCCTCAACTTTCACCTCCACTTGATTTAATTTAATGTCCCTCCTAGGCTCGTGTATCGTTATGAACTTTACTCTTGTGCCACTAGGGTGAGTTAGTTCCACCGTTCTGGTCGAACAATGGATGATTCCTTTATGTTTGGTCAACCAATCCATACCCAAAATAATATCTATCCCTTGTGAATCTATCACTATGAGGTTAGCAGTAAATACTACCCCATTAATGTCTAGGTTCACCTTGGGACACACTTGTCTTGTCCTTATTTCTCCACCTGGAGAGTTTACCGCTAGCATATGGTTCATTTGTGTGGTTGCTAGGTCATGCTTCTTAACAAACCCTTGAGCAATGAACGAGTGGGTAGCACCAGAATCAAACAGCAGAGTTGCAAGGTGTAAATTGGCAGGAAACTTACCAACTACCACGTCGGGTGCCTCTTGTGCTTCCTCCATAGTGACGTGGTTCACCCGTCCTCTCATTACATTCTGCTGTTGTGGCGGCGCAGGCTTCTTCTTTGGGCATTTATGGGCGTAGTGCCCCACTTCACCACAGCTGAAACATTGCACCCCAATCTTAGATGCCTGGCCTTTGTTGTCTTGGGGTTGGTTTGGGGGTCCTTGCACTGCTGGTCGAGGTGGATATGCGGGGCGAGGCTGCTGCACAAACTGACGTTGCGGCTGTGCTGGTGCTGCGGGAGGCCTGTAGTTTGGGTTGTACCCTCTTGGTGCTGAATAGGGTACCGCAGCACGGCTCGTCTGCCCCGTAGGTTGCTGCATCATTTTCCAGGGCGGGTGTTGCTCCCTGAGGCTTGATGTGACCACCCGGCCTTCCTCTTATTCTCATTTTCCAGGGCCTTTAGCTTCCTTTCTACCACAAATGCTCTGTCCACCATCTTTTGGAAGCTTTCATACTCATTTGAGGACATTGCACACTGCATCTCTGCGGTAAGTCCTTCCACGAAACAATCTTGTTTCTGCTCATCAGTCTCTATGTCTCATGGAGCATAACGGGATAGTTGAGTAAATTTAGTGAGGTATTCCCTCACCGTCATGTTTCCCTGCTGCAGTCCCAAAAACTCCTTCCTCTTGTTTTTGAGTTCACCTCTTGGGATGTAATGGTTGCGGAAGCTACGCTTGAACTCTTCCCAAGTGATGTTCTCAGGGTCATGATGGGCGGCCACGTAGGCGGTCCACCAATCAGCAGCAGGTCCATGCAATTGATGAGAGGCAAACAGCACCCTCTCATACCCTTGGCATTGTATAATCCTCATCTTACTTTCAATGGTCTTCAGCCAATCATCTGGCTCCAGAGGTTCAGCAGCACTTGCAAACTTTGGAGGTTGAGTTCCTAGAAACTCACTCAACCTTGGTTGGCGTGGTGCAGCTTGTGGAGGTGGAACTTGATGCAAGTTGGCCACCACTTGAGTCAAGTTCTGAATGAGCTGATTTTGATTCTCCAGCATTTGGTGGAGAGGATCAACTTCTTCACGGCGACCACCCCGGTCCTGGCCTCCAGAAAGATGAGGGTTGCATGCCTCACATTGTTGTTGGCGGGGTTGGCAGCACGTCCTTTTCCTCTTCCGGCCATCTGGCAGAATCAATCAAGGTTAATTTGAAAGCATTTTGTATCATCTTACTACTTTCATTTGTTTGTACTTTAAAGTGTTGAGTCTTTGTTATACTTTTACGAGGGTTCATATCTCACACCAAATAAATGCACTATTATTTCCTGTGGGTTCACACACCAAAGCAAAACAATCTGAAGACGAGGCTGTGGACAATTTCTCATGGCTTCCACAACTCACATCACACACCAAGCATTATCACACCATTAACTACGTAACGACTCGACTACTCGACCTCTTGCTAGCTAAGGGAAAGACTCTACACTACTCGTTCTCTTGAGCTGGCTCCTCGGGATCTTCCTCCTCATTTCGGCTACCTTCTGACTCTGCTTTGGGTGGGGAGGCTGTTGGTGGAGAAGTGCGACGACGCCTGATCGCTCGGCGATCCGGGGAGTCAGGAGTCCATGTATCATTCACGGTGACACACAGTTCATTCCCATCTCCTCTTTCTCTCGCCTTTAAGCAAGCTCGCAGCAACGCCTCCGTTTCCTTTAGGGTGTCCCGGACATCCTGAAGCTCTTGTTGACACTCCTGCAGTCGAGTGCTGAGCATAGCAGCATCCTCCAAGCACAAGTCCATGTGCTCATGGGAAGTCCCTTGCTGCACTGGTGGGTACTTGTACTCCGTGGTACCACTCTCACGTTGGAGGACATACATGTACTCAGTTTTGTCCAAGTGGCGACGATAGATGTGACTCTGGCAGGTGATGGCCTCCCAGGTGACATCTTTCTCCGCGTCAACTTGTGTTGCTCGACAAGCTGGAGAGTGGTGGATCTTAAGCAGCTGATTTTCGTGTATTATCCTCATCTCTGAACTCCATTCTTCCCTCTTCTCACGGATGGTCCTGGTGGAGTTATAGTGGATGATTAGCTTGCCCGTATTGCCGGCGGCTTCGAGCATACGCCGAAGACGGCGCAATAAGCCTCCTACTGCCAATCCGTAGGAAAGGTACGTCACCGGACGGCTCTCCTCTCTTTCGGCAAGGGCAACTACGGGAACTCTCCCTCCTGTGGACTTGCGAGCGGTGCGAATCATGCGAACCATCTAAAACAAAAAGAATTTAAAATTAGGTTAGATAAACTTTTTTAAACAAAAATCCTATTTTGAATGAAAATTTGGGGTAAGATGAAGAAAATGACTCCTTAAATAACACTCTTCAACCCACACCTTGGAAAATAGTTTTTAAGAAAATAGGGCCCTTAAATACGTCCATTTCTACCTAGGTCCACGTTCCTACGGGCAACCTTGGCTCTGATACCACCTCTGTCACACCCGGTTTTTCCGAAGAACAACCAAGTGAATATCACATGTATGCCAGGATCATTTTCTCATACATGTGATGACAAATAGTGAAGCATCATTTATTACAAGCCAGGTGTCAATTATAAGTAAGTCTTACATAGTAAATGTCTCGATGGACAATAATAAGTTCATCACAAGTAAATAAAGTAGCAGCGGAATATTATTCTTTAGGGCTCCATCACAGGCGTTGCCCGGGGGTCTCCATGAACCTAGAAACCTTCCTCGGGTCCAAAGTCTTGGTCATTATACACCACCTCATTGTCTTGACCTGAGCAGCAATATAAACCAACAAATATGCAAGGTTGAGTACCAAGGGTACTCAGCAAGTGTGGGAAAATTATATCATGCATGGCTAGAACAAGGAGAGGTTGAACTCATGGTTAAAGCACTATGCAATTAATACCTATCACCTTAGCTTGTTAAGCACCTACAATTACTACACAGGTGAAATGGTCCCAATCTCCCATCCCATCATCATAATCCAATAACCATAACATCATTTCCAATGTTAAGCTCCCCGCTTAACTTCCAAAACCATCAATCCTCTAATCATGAATAAGTCCAAGCCGCTCTTGACCGTGAGCACGGCTGTCATGACAGTTTTGACTCTGCAGAGTTTGTACCACTGTACCCACATGTAGTGATTTCATCCCCCGTTGCCGGGTGGACTAAAAGAACCTCCATTATGCCAGTGGCTACGAACCACATTCACACTTCCCAGGTGTGTAGCCAGGAGATCACTACGAAGCCTTTACAAAGGGATTCCCGACGAGCGTGGGCCCACTGAGGTTTCACCCCTAACAGCATACAAGAGGCTCCAACCCCGCTGCAGTGGCCCCCTCTTGAGCCTTGCGGTTCATATGGTAGTCCAGCTGACACCTACTCCCCGCACCATCCAACACACCCATACTACGCCGGGGATACACCTAATTAATTGGCCAAGCTGCCCCATCTCAGCATGTGGTTGGCACTGTAAAGCCAGGTTACATGCTCCATGAACCGGTCCTTAGGATCCAGGCAAGTACTAAACACAAACCCAAGTCTCGTGCACCCAGCACACAACCAAAACATCCAACTTGCTTTGATCCCTACCTCTACATAACTCACAATAGCTCATTCAAGAGTATGGTATAATAAACTGATGATCTCATATCCCAAATATCCCATTCTAAGCATGGCTAAGCATATGCATGTAAATAAATGACATGACAAAATAAATCCCAACCCAAGCTACAAGGAAACAAGGTAATGCAATTCTAGGGAAACTTCCTAGCATGGGTTTCATATTTCATTTGACAATGCAAATAATTCTATCTACACATCCTAGCATAGGATCAAAGTGGTCAAGGACACTTGCCTCCTTCTTGCTGCTCTTGAAATGGGTAGTCCTGGTCTTGGAAAGGAATAACTTGCTCTTGAGCAGGTTCTACATCATACCATCACACATAGCAAAAGAAAAACAACAATCATAAGACATAGTTCACACTTCTACTTCATACAAACCACACATTCACATTTATGAAAGTTCTTTACCATTATATGTGTTGTGGTTACTTTATGTGTGTTGAGTTGTGGCTTGCATGCACTTTTAACCATGTGTATATGATTCCTACTTTTGTGTCCACATTTATACTTACATACTATATATATGAGTTTCCAATAAATTTCTTATATTCAACTACTACACCTTTTTACTACCAAGTGTGTATGAAAAGTATTTTTCTTCTCCATATGTGCCTTCAGAATTTCTACCAACCCTAAACTGAATTCTTTGGATTTTAGAAACTCCATTTATCATTTACTAGTTGCTATATTTTCAGATTTATTTTCCTATGCATAAATGTGTATTTTATTATGAAATTAGTAATACACATCATCTAAACAGAATAGGTTCTGGTCCTAAATAATTTAATAACATATTTTGACCTTTTCCTCTGATGTAAACTATTTCACAATTATTTTCCCTATTTTCTATAACTATTCTTTACTTAAAAATGTTCCTAAATATGAATAATAAATTGACCAGATTCAATTCAGTCCAAAATATGCTTTTATCTCACTCCAAAATTTTCTAAACACTGAGAAAATCTTTAACTTAATTTTGACAATTATGTTTGTCCCACTTTTTAATTTTTAAACACTAGTTACATATTCAATTTTCTAAATTAAATACTAAACAGGGCTAAAATAATGAACTCACCCCATTACAGGGTCTATAATATTATTTTCATAATTTCCAGGGGTCTAGCTACACTTATCAGAGGTGTTTTTCCTAATTTTTATTAAGTCCAGGGGCTAAAACTGATTTTTAAATGAATTTACATGATTTTCTGGAGTTCCAGGGGCTAGATCAGAAGTTTCCGGGGCTAGGTCTTATTTCCCGAGAACCCCAGGGGGTAGCACGTAAGAATTCCAGTATTTATAACGCGGGGCTGACGTGGACCGTCCGATTTTAAACCGACGGCCGAGATTATAACATCGAACCGGTACGCGGGGTTTTAAAGTCTACCGTGCGATTTAAAATAAACGGCGCACAAGCGCCACGTCGCTCTGATCGAGCGCGGGCGGCGCTGCCAGCGGCGCACGGCGGCGGGAAGCGGCGATCTCGCCGGAAACTTTCGGATCCTCGAGAACTCTGCCTAGAACTGCGATCTTATGGCATAGATCGGTAGAGGGGAGGTCGGGGATCTCACCTCGGGGGTTTTCTTGAGCTCGGAGGTCCTGGAAGGTGATCGGCGGCGAGGTCCGAGGCAAAACCACGGCGAAGCTCGTCGGCGCTGTGTTTACACCGCAAGTCACCGAGTTTTCTGCCTCTGCAAGGTTCCCCGGAGGCGGTGGATCAAGACCAGCGAGTTAGATCGGAGTTTCCGAGCTTAGATCGGCCAGAATTCACCGGAGAAGTCTCGGTTCTCACCGGAGTAAAAATCGGCGATCGCGTGGGAAAAACAGAACGGGGCCGGGGTTTTTATAGACGGGGGAGGGCGGCGGGGTGGTTTAGATCAAGTCCGCGTCGCCTACGAACAAAATTCAGCGGGGATACGCCGAAATCCCGATCGGTTTTGATTCGGGCGCGCGGAAGCTCGGCGCGGCGCGAGATAGACGAAGATCGGTGGGTCCCGCCTGTCAGTGTGAGAGAGCGCGGGCGCGCGGCTGCGGGCTGGCGCGAGGTAAGTTGGGCCGGCTGGTGGGTTTCGGCCCACTGGCCGGTTTTTTCTGTTTTCTCTTTTTCTTTTTCCATTTCTTTTCTGATTTGAGTTTAATTTGAATTCCAGTTTGAATTTGAATTTTTGCAAAACATGCAACACGTCCAAAAATTTTTAAATTCCCCTCTTAACATGATTTAGTGTTTTGAATCAAAATTTTGGGGTGTTACATATGGGTGTGTTGGATGGTGCGGGGAGTAGGTGTCAGCTGGACTACCATATGAACCCGCAAGGCTCAAGAGGGGGCCACTGCAGCGGGGTTGGAGCCTCTTGTATGCTGTTAGGGGTGAAACCTCAGTGGGCCCATGCTCGTCGGGAATCCCTTTGTAAAGGCTTCGTAGTGATCTCCTGGCTACACACCTGGGATGTGTGAATGTGGTTCGTAGCCACTGGCATAATGGAGGTTCTTTTAGTCCACCCGGCAACGGGGGATGAAATCACTACATGTGGGTACAGTGGTACAAACTCTGCAGAGTCAAAACTGTCATGCTAGCCATGCTCATGGTCAAGAGCGGCTTGGACTTATTTATGATTAGAGGATTGATGGTTTTGGAAGTTGTGGATGTTAAGCGGGGAGCTTAACATTGGAAATGATGTTATGGTTATTGGATTATGATGATGGGATGGGAGATTGGGACCATTTCACTTGTGTAGTAATGTAGGTGCTTAATAAGCTAAGGTGATAGGTATTAAGTGCGTAGTGCTTTAACCATGAGTTCAACCTCTCCTTGATCTAGCCATGCATGATATAATTTTCCCACACTTGCTGAGTACCATTGGTACTCAACCTTGCATATTTTGTTGGTTTATATTGCTGCTCAGGTCAAGATAATGAGGTGGTGTATAATGACCAAAACTTTGGACCCGAAGAAGGTTTCTAGGTTCATGGAGACCCCGGGCAACGCCTGTGATGGAGCCCTCAAGAATAATATTCCGCTGCTAGTTTGTTTATTTGTGATGAATTTATTATTGTCCATCGAGACATTTGCCATGTAAGACTTATTTATATTCGACACCTGGCTTGTAATAAATGATGCTTCACTATTTGTCATCACATGTATGAGAAAATGATCCTGGCATACATGTGATATTCACTTGGTTGTTCTTCGGAAAAACCGGGTGTGACATCCACGCATGCAAAACCATCAAATTCCACCGTCCGGACGTGTATTCTAAAAAGGCCCTGTCCGGCCGCCCGGGACATGAGTTCGTGAGTTTTAACGACATTCTCGACTTTCCCAATGTTGATCCAAATGGCCATCTGCGAAAAAACCATCAAGCTGCACCGTTTGGACGTGTATGCTGTCAAGGTCTCTTCCGGCCTCCTGGGACCCGAGTTCGTGAGTTTTACCGACTTTCTCGATTTTGACCCAGATGTCTATCCGCGCAATCAAAACCATCAAGTTGCACCGTCTGGACATGTATTCCGTCAAAATTTCGTCCGGCCGCCGGGGACCCGAGTTTGTGAGTTTTGCTGACCTTCGCGACTTTTCCGATTTGGACCCAGATGGCTATCCGCGTATGCAAAACTATCAAGTTGCACCTTTCGGACGTGTATTCTGTCAAGGTCCTGTCCGGCCGCCCGGACCCGAGTTCGTGAGTTTTATCGACTTTCTCTATTTAGAACCAAATGGCCATCTGCGCATGCAAAACCATCAAGTTGCACCATCCGGACGTGTATTTTGTCAACGTCTTGTCCGGCCACCCAGGACCCGAGTTCGTGAGTTTTACCGACTTTCCCGACTTTCTCAATTTTGACCAAGACAGCCATCCTTGCATGCAAAGATATCAAGTTGCACCGTCCGGACATGTATTCCTTCAAAGTCCCATCCTTCTACACGGGACCTGAGTTCATTGGTTTCCCCGACTTTCTCGATTTTGACCCAGATGGTATCCGTGCATGCATAACCATCAAGTTGCACTGTCCGGACGTGTATTCCGTTAAGGTTCCGTCAGGCCGCCCAGGACTCGAGTTCGTGAGTTTCACCGACTTTCCTGATTTTGACCCAGATGGCCGTCCAAGCATGCAAAACCATCCAGTTGCACCATCCAAACATGTACTCTGTCAAGGTCCCATACTGCGTCCCGGGACACGAGTTCATGAGTTTTCCTGACTTTCTCAATTTTGAACTAGATGGCCATCCACGCATGCAAAACCATCAAGTTGCACCGTCCGGACATGTTTTTTGTCAAGGCCGGCCACCCGGGATTTGTGTTCATGAGTTTTACTGACTTTCCCGATTTCGACCCAGATGTTATCCACGCATGCAAAACCATCAAGTTGCACCGTTCGGACGTGTATTCCATTAAGGTTCCGTCTGGCTGCCCAGGACTCGAGTTCGTGAGCTTTAACGACTTTCTCGATTTTGACCCAGATGGCCATCCACACATGCAAAACCATCGAGTTGCACCATCCAAACATGTATAACGTCAATGCCCCATACGCCGTTCCGGGACCCGAGTTCGTGAGTTTTGTCGACTTTCCCAATTTCGACCCAAATGGAGATCCACGCATGCAAAGCCATCAAGTTGCACCGTCCGGACATGTATTCCGTCAAGGCCCCATTCGGCCGCCCGGGACTCGAGATCGTGAGTTTTACCGACCTTCCCGATTTTGACCCAGATCGCCATCCACGCATGCAAAACCATCAAGTTGCACCATTTGGATGTGTATTTCGTCAAGGTCCTGTTTAGTCGCCCGGGGCCCGAGTTTAGGAGTTTTACCGACTTTCCCAAATTCAACCCAGATGGTCATACGCGCATGCAAAACCATTAAGTTGCACCATGTGGACGTGTATTCTTTCAGGGTCCCGTCCGGCCGTCTGGTACCTGAGTTTGTGAGTTTTACCGATTTTTTCTAATTTGAACCAAGATGGCCATTCGCGCATGCAAAACCTTCAATTTGCACCGTCCGAATGTGTATTCCATCAAGGTCCCGTCCGGCCGCTTGGGACCCGAGTTCGTGCATTTTACCGACTTCCTGACTTTCTGCTTTTTGACCAAGATGGCCATCAGCGAATGCAAAACAATCCAGTTGCACCATCAAAACGTGTATTCCGTCAAGGTCCCGTCTGGCGTCCTAGGAACCGAGTTCGTGAGTTTTCCCAATTTTCTCGATTTCGACCCAGATGACCATCCTCGTATGCAAAACCATCAAGTTACACCGTCCAGAAGTGTATTCCGTCAAGGTCCCATCCGGCTGCCCAGGACTCGAGTTCGTAAGTTTTACTGACTTTCTCGATTTCGACCCAGATGGCCATCCGCGCATGCAAAACGATCAAATTGCACCGTCCAGATGTGTACTCTGTCAAGGTCCCGTACGGTCGCTCGGGACCCGAGTTAGTGAGTTTTTCTGACTTTACCGACTTTTTCTGATTTTGACCCAGATGGCCATCCACGCATGCGAAACCATCCAGTTGCACCATCCGAACATGTATTCCGTCAAGGCCCCGTCCGGCCGCCTAGGACTCAAGATCGTGAGTTTAACGACTTTCCCGATTTCGACCTAGGTCGCCATCCGCGCATGCAAAACCATCAAGTTGCACCGTCTGGACATTTATTTCATCAAGGTTCCGTTTGGCTGCCCCGGGCTCGAATTTGTGAGTTTTACCGACTTTCCCATATTCAACCCAGATGGCAATACGCGCATCCAAAACCATTAAGTTGCACCATGCGGACGTGTATTCCGTCAAGATGGGCATTCGCGAGTTCATGAGTTTTACCGACATTCCAAATTTCGACCAAGATGGGCATTCGCGCATGCAAAACCTTCAAGTTGCACCGTACGAACATGTATTCCGTCAAGGTCTCTTCCGGCCGCCCAGGACCCGATTTCGTGCATTTTACCGACTTTCCCGACTTTCTAATTTTCGACCCAGATAACCATAAGCGAATGCAAAATGATCCAGTTGCACCATCCGAACGTGTATTCCGTCACGGTCCCGTCCGGCGTCCGAGGATCAGAGGTCGTGAGTTTTCCCGACTTTCCAGATTTGGACCCAGATGGCCATCCTCGTATGCAAAACCAGTTGCACCATCTGGACGTGAATTCTGTCAAGGTCCCGTCCGGCCGCCCATGACTAGAGTTCGTGAGATTTACTGACTTTCCCGATTTCGACCCAGATGGCCATTCACGCAAGCAAAACCATCAATTGGACCGTCCGGACATGTACTTTGTCAATGTCCCATACGGTCGCTCGGGACCCGAGTTAGTGAGTTTTTCCAACACTGACTTTTTCCGATTTTGACCTAGATGGCCATCCGTGCATGCAAAACCATCCAGTTGTACCATCCAAACGTGTATTCCTTCATGGTCCCATCCAGCGCCGTCAAGGTCTCTTGGAGGACAGAGTTCGTGAGTTTTACTGACTTTCCCGACTTTCTCTATTTCGGCCCAGATGGCCATCCGCGCAATCAAAACCATCATGATGCACCGTCCGGACATGTCTTCCGTCAAGGTTCCGTCCCCTCGCTGGGGACCCGAGTTTGTGAGTTTTGTCGACCTTCGCGACTTTCTTGATTTCAACCCAGATCGTCATCCGCGCATGCAGAACCATCAAGTTGCACCATCTGGACGTGTATTTGTCAAGGTCCCGTATTGCCGTCCCGGGCCCGAGTTTGTGAGTTTTACCATCTTTCCCAAATTCAACCCAGATGGCCATAGGCGCATGCAAAACAATTAATTTGCACCATGCGGACATGTATTCCGTTAAGGTCCCGTCCGGCCGCTCGGACCCGAGTTCGTGAGTTTTACCGACTTTCCCAATTTTGACCAAGATGGCCATTCACGCATCCAAAACCTTGAAGTTGCATCGTCCGAACGTGTATTCCGTCAAGGTCCCGTCGAGCCGCCCGGGACCCGAGTTCGTGAGTTTTACTGAGTTTCCCGATTTTTACCAAGATGGGCATTCGCGCATGCAAAAACTTCAAGTTGCACCGTCCAAACGTGTATTCTGTCAAGGTCCCGTCCGTTCGATCGAGCACCGAGTTTGTGCATTTTACCGACTTTCCCGACTTTCTAGTTTTTGACCCAGATGGCCATCAGCGAATGCAAAACAATCCAGTTGCACCATTGTCCGGACGTGTATTCCGTCGAGGCCCCGTTCGGCCGCGCAGGACTCGAGTTCGTGAGTTTTACTGACTTTCCCGATTTCCACCCAGATGGCCATCCACGCATGCAAAAGCTACAAGTTGCACCGTCCGGACATGTACCCTCTCAAGGTCCCGAGTTAGTGAGTTTTCCCGTATTTTCCGATTTTGGCCCAGATGGCCATCCGCGCATGCAAAACCATCCAATTGCACCTTCCAAACATGTATTCCATCAAAGTCCCATACGGTGTCCCTTGACCCAAGTTCATTAGTTTTCCCAACTTCCCAATTTCGACACAGATGGCCAACCACCCATGCAAAACCATCAAGTTGCACCGTCCGGACGTGTATTCCGTCAAAGTCTCGTCCAGCCGCTGGGAACCCGAGTTCGTAAATTTTACTAACTTTCCTGATTTCGACCCACATGGCCATTCGCGCATGCAAAACCATCTAATTGCACCATCCGAATGTGTATTCCATCATGGTTCCATCCGGAGTCCCAGGACCCAAGTTCGTGAGTTTTCCCGTCTTTCCAAATTTCGACCCAAATAGTCATCCGCATATGCAAAACCATCAAGTTGCACCTTCTGAACGTGTATTCCGTCAAGGTCCTGTCCGGCCGCCTAGGACCCAAGTTTGTGAGTTGTATATACTTTCTCGATTTAGAACCAGATGGCCACTCGCGCATGCAAAACCATCTAGTCGCACCATCTGAATGTGTATTCCATCATGGTTCCATCTAGAGTCCTGGGACCCGAGTTCATGAGTTTTCCCGACATTCCCAAATTCAACACAGACGGCCATCCACGCATGCAAAACCATCAAATTCCACCGTCCGGACGTGTATTCCCAAAAGGCCCCGTCTGACCGCCCGGGATGCGAGTTCCTGAGGTTTAGCGACATTCCTGACTTTCCCGATTTTGACCCAAATGGCCATCTGCGAAAAAACCATCAAGGTGCACTGTCCGGACGTGTATGCCGTCAAGGTCTCTCCCGGCCTCCAGGGACCCGAGCTCGTGAGTTTTACTGACTTTCCCGACTTTGACCCAGATGTCCATTCGTGCAATCAATACAATCAAGTTGCACCGTCCGGACATTTATTCCATAAAGGTTCCGTCCGGCCGCTGGCGACCCAATTTTGTGAGTTTTGCGGACCTTCGCGACTTTCCCGATTTCAACCTAGATGGCCATCCGCGCATGCAAAACCATCAAGTTGCACCTTCCGGACGTGTATTCCATCAAGGTCCTGTCCGGCCGACTAGACCCGAGTTCATGAGTTTTATCGACATTCTCTATTTAGAACCAGATGGCCATCCACGCATGCAAAACCATCAAGTTGCACTGTCCAGACATATATTTCGTCAATGTCCTTTCCTGCCACCCGGGACCCGAGTTCGTGAGTTTTACCGACTTTCCCAACATTCTCGATTTTGAACAAAACGGTCATCCGTGCATGCAAAAACATCAAGTTGCACCGTCCGGACGTGTATTCCTTTAAGGTCCCATCCGTCTGCACGGGACCCGAGTTCATGAGTTTACCCAACTTTCTCGATTTTGACCCAGATGGTATCCGCGCATGCAAAACCATCAAGTTTGTGAGTTTTACCGATTTTCCCAATTTCAACCAAGATGGTCATTCGCGCATGCAAACCCTTCAAGTTGCACCATCTGGACGTGTATGTCGTCAAGGTCCTGTACGGCCGCCCGACCCGAGTTCATGAGTTTTATCAACTTTCTCTATTTAGAACCAGATGGCCATCCGCGCATGCAAAACCAGCAAGTTGCACCGTCCAGACATGTAATTCGTCAACGTCCTGTCCGGCCACCCGGGACCCGAGTTCGTGAGTTTTACCGACTTTCTCGATTTCGACCAAGACGACCATCCGTGCATGTAGAAACATCAAGTTGCACTGTCCGGATCTGTATTCCTTCATGGTCCCATCCGTCTGCACGGGGCCCGGGTTCATGAGTTTACCCAACTTTCTCGATTTTGACCCAGATGATATCCGCGCATGCAAAACCATCAAGTTGCACCATCCGGACGTGTATTCCGTTAAGTTTCCGTCTGGCCGCCCAGCACTCGAGTTCGTAAGTTTCACCAACTTTCGCAATTTTTGACCCATATGGCCATCCGCGCATGCAAAACCATCTAGTTCCACCATCCAAACATGTATTCCGTCAAGCTCCCATACGGCGTCCCGGGACCTGAGTTCATGAGTTTTCCAGACTTTCCCAATTTTGACCCAGATGACCATCCACCGATGAAAAACCATCAAGTTGCACCATCCGGACATGTATTCCATCAAGACCTAGTCCGGCCGCCCGGGGCTCGTGTTCGTGAGTTTTACGACTTTCCCAACTTTCTCGATTTCGACGCAGATGGTATCCGCGCATGCAAAACCATCAAGTTGCACCGTCCGGACGTGTATTCCGTTAAGGTTCCGTCTGGCCGCCGAGGATTCGAGTTCGTGAGTTTTACTGACTTTCCCGATTTTCACCTAGATGACCATCCACGCATGCAAAACCATCCAGTTGCACCATCCAAACATGTATTCCGTCAAAGTCCTATATGGCATCCCTTGAACCGAGTTCATTAGTTTTCCCGACTTTTCTAATTTCGACACAGATGACCATCCACGCATGCAAAACCATCAAGTTTCACCGTCCGAACGTGTATTCCATCAAGCTCTGTCCGGCCGCTGGGAACGCGAGTTTGTGAGTTTTACCGACTTTCCCAATTTTGACCAAGATGGCCATTTGCACATGCAAACTTTCAGGTTGCACCGTCTGAACGTGTATTCCGTCAAGATCTTGTCCGGCCGCCCGAGACCCGAGTTCGTGCATTTTACCGACTTTCTCAACTTTCTAGTTTTTGACCCAGATGGCCATCTGCGAATGCAAAACGATCCTGTTGCACCATCCGAACGTTTATTCCGTCAAGGTCTCGTCTGGCCTCCTAGGACCCAAGTTCGTGAGTTTTCTCGACTTTCCCGATTTCGACCCAGATGGCCATCCTTGTATGCAAAATCATCAAGTTGCACCGTCCAGACGTGTATTCCATCAAGATCTCGTCCGACCGCCAAGGAGTCGAGTTTGTGAGTTTTACTGACTTTCTCTATTTAGAACCGGATGTCCATCCGCTCATGCAAAACCATCAAGTTGCACCTTCCAGACATGTATTTCGTCAACGTCCTGTCCGGCCACCCGGGACCCGAGTTCGTGAGTTTTACCGACTTTCTCGATTTTGACCAAGACGGGAATCCACGCATGCAAAACCATCAAGTTGCATCGTCCAGACGTGTATTCCATTAAGGTTCCGTCTAGCCGCCCAGTACTCGAGTTCGTGAGTTTTACCGACTTTCCTGATTTTGACCCAGATGGCCATCCGCGCATGCCAAACCATCCAGTTGCACCATCCAAACATGTATTCTGTAAAAGTCCCATACAGCGTCCCTTGACCCGAGTTCATTAGTTTTCCCGACTTTCCCAATTTCGACCCGGATGGCCATCCACGCATGCAAAACCATCAAGTTGCACCGTCCGGACGTGTATTCCGTCAAGGTCCCGTCTGGCCGCCCGGGACCCGAGTTCGTGAGTTTTACCCACTTTCCCAATTTCGACCAAGATGGCTTTTCGCACATCCAAAACCTTCAAGTTGCACCGTACGAACGTGTATTCCATCACGGTCCCGTCCAGCCGCCCGAGACCCGAGTTCGTGCATTTTGCCGACTTTCTGGTTTTTGACCCAGATGGCCATCTACGAATGTAAAAGATCCTGTTGCACCATCTGTACGTTTATTCCGTCAAGGTCCCGTCCGGCGTCCCAGGACCCAAGTTCATCAGTTTTCCCGGCTTTCCCAATTTCGACCCAGATGGCCATCCTCGTATGCAAAATTATCAAGTTGCACCGTCTAGACGTGTATTCCGTCAAGGACCCGTCCGACCGCCCAGGACTCGAGTTCCTGAGTTTTACTAGCTTTCCCAACTTTCCCGATTTCGACCTCCATGGCCATCCGCGCATGCAAAACCATCAAGTTGCACCGTCCAGAAGTGTACTTTGTTAAGGTCCCGTCCGGTCGCTTGGGACCCGAGTTAGTGAGTTTTTCCGACATTTTCCGATATTGACCCAGATGGCCATCGCGCATGCAAAAACCATCTAGTTGCACCATCCGAACGTGTATTCTGTCAAGGTTCCATCCAGCGCCACCGGACCCGAGTTCATGAGTTTTACCGACTTTCCAAAATTCGACCCAGACGGTCATCCACACATGCAAAACCATAAAATTCCACCGTCTGGACGTGTATTCTAAAAAGGTCCCGTCTGGCTGCCCGAGACGCGAGTTCGTGAGTTTAAGCGACATTCTCGACTTTCCCGATTTTGACCCAAATGGCCATCCGCGATAAAACCATCAAGCTGCACCATTCGGACGTGTATGCTGTCAAGGTCTCTTCCGGCCTCTAGAGACCCGAGTTCGTGAGTTTTACCGACTTTCTCGATTTCGATCCAGATGTCCATCCGCGCAATCAAAACCATCAAGTTGCACCGTCCGGACATGTATTCCATCAAAATTTCGTCTGGCCCCCGGGGACCCGAGTGGCTATCCACGAATGCAAAACCATCAAGTTGCACCTTCCGGACGTGTATTCCGTCAAGGTCCTGTCCGGCCGCCTGGACCCGAGTTCGTGAGTTTTATCGACTTTCTCTATTTAGAACCAGATGGCCATCCGCGCATGCAAAACCATCAAGTTGCACCGTCCGGACATGTATTTTGTCAACGTCCAGTCCGGCCACCCGGGACCCGAGTTCGTGAGTTTTATCGACTTTCCTAACTTTCTCAATTTTGACCAAGATGGCAATCCGTGCATGCAAAAACATCAAGTTGCACCGTCTGGACGTGTATTCCTTCAAGGTCCCATCCGTCTGCACGGGACCCGAGTTCATGAGTTTACACCACTTTCTCGATTTTGACCCAAATGGTATCCGCGCATGCAAAACCATCAAGTTGAACTGTTCAGATGAGTATTCCATTAAGGTTCCTTCTAGCCACCCAGGACTCGAGTTCGTAAGTTTGACCGACTTTCCCGATTTTGACCCAGATGGCCATCCACGCATGCAAAACCATCTAGTTGAACCATCCAAACATGTATTCCGTCAAGGTCCCATACGGCGTCCCCGGACCCGAGTTCATGAGTTTTCTCGACTTTCCCAATTTCGACCCAGATGGCCAACCACGCAGGCAAAACCATCAAGTTCCACCATCCGGACGTGTATTCCATCAAGGCCCCGTCTAGCCGCCTGGGATTCGTGTTTGTGAGTTTTACCAACTTTCTCGATTTCGACCCAGATGGTATCTGCGCATGCAAAACCATCAAGTTGTACGGTCCGGACGTGTATTCCGTTAAGGTTTCGTCTGGCCGCCCAGGACTCGAGCTCGTGAGTTTTATTTTACCGACTTTGCCGATTTTGACCCAGATGGCCATCCGCGCATGCAAACCATCCAGTTACACCATCCAAACATGTATAACGTCAATGTCCCATACGGTGTTCCGGGACCCGAGTTCATGAGTTTTCCCGACTTTCCCAATTTGGACCCAGATGGATCCACGCATGCAAAGCCATCAAGTTGCACCGTCCGAACGTGTATTCTGTCAAGGCCCCATACGGCCGCCTGGGACTCGAGATCGTGAGTTTTACCGACTTTCCTGATTTTAAGCCAGATTGCCATCCGCGCATGCAAAACCATCAAGTTGCACCATCTGGGCGTGTATTTTGTCAAGGTCCTGTTTAGCCGTCCGGGGCTCGAGTTTGTGAGTTTTACCGACTTCCCAAATTTAACCCAGATGGTCATACGTGCATGCAAAACCATTAAGTTGCACCATGCGGACGTGTATTCCGTCAAGGTCCCGTCCGGCCGCCCGGGACCCGAGTTCGTGAGTCTTACCGATTTTTCCCAATTTCAACCAAGATGGCCATTCACGCATGCAAAACCTTCAAGTTGCACCATCCGAACGTGTATTCCGTCAAGCTCCCATCCAGCCACCCGGGACCCAAGTTCGTGCATTTTACCGAATTTCCCGACTTTCTGGTTTTCACCCCCCATGGCCATCAGCGAATGAAAAACAACCCAGTTGCACCATCCGAACGTGTATTCCGTCAAAGTCCCGTTTGGCGTCCTAGGAAGCTAGTTCGTGAGTTTTCCCAACTTTCTCGATTTCGACTCAGATGGCTATCCTCGTATGCAAACCATCAAGTTGCACCGTCCGTAAGTGTATTCCGTCAAGGTCCCGTCCGGCCGCCCAGGACTCGTGTTTGTGAGTTTTACTGACTTTCCCGATTTCGACCCAGATGGCCATCCACGCATGCAAAACAATCAAGTTGCACCGTCCGGACGTGTACTCTGTCAAGGTCCCATACGGTCGCTCTGGACCCGAGTTAGAGAGTTTTTTCTGACATTCCCGACTTTTTTTGATTTTGACCCAGATGGCCATCCGTGCATGCGAAACCATCCAGTTGCACCATCCGACCATGTATTCCATCAAGGCCCCGTCCGACCGCCCTGGACTCGAGATCGTGAGTTTTACCGACTTTCCTGATTTTGACCCAGATCGCCATCCGAGAATGCAAAACCATCAAGTTGCACCATCTGGACGTGTATTTCGTCAAGGTCCCGTTTGGCCTCCCGGGGCTCGAATTTGTGAGTTTTATCGACTTTCCCATATTTAACCCAGGTGGCCATACGCACATGCAAAACCATTAAGTTGCACCATGCGAACGTGTATTCCATCAAGGTCCCGTCCTGGTGCTCGGGGCCTGAGTTCGTGAGTTTTACCGATTTCCCAATTTCGACCAAGATGGGCATTCACGCATGCAAAACCTTCAAGTTGCGCCGTTCGAACGTGTTCAAGTTGCGCCGTCCGAACATGTATTCCGTCAAAGTATCATCCGGCCGCCTGGGACCCGATTTCGTGCATTTTACCCACTTTCCCAACTTTCTAATTTTCAACCCAGATAGCCATCAGCGAATGCAAAACGATCCAGTTGCACCATCCGAACGTGTACTCCGTCACGGTCCCGTCCGACGTCCCAGGATCAGAGTTTGTGAGTTTTCCCGACTTTCCCTATTTCGACCTAGATGACCATCCTCGAATGCAAAACCATCAAGTGGCACCTTCCGGACGTGTATTCCGTCAAGGTCCGTCCGGCTGCCCAGGACTCGAGTTCGTGAGATTTACTGACTTTCCCGATTTCGACCCAGATGACCATCCGCGCATGCAAAACTATCAATTGGACCGTCCGGACGTGTACTCTGTCAAGGTCTCGTACGGTCGCTCGAGACCCGAGTTAGTGAGTTTTTCCAACTTTCTCGACTTTTTCTGATTTTGACCCAGATGGCCATCCGTGCATGCAAAACCATCCAGTTGCATCATCCAAACATGTATTCCGTCATGGTCCCATCCAACGTCATCAATATCTCTTTAGGTCTCATGGGACAAGAGTTCGTGAGTTTTACCGAATTTCCCGACTTTCTCTATTTCGATCCAGATGGTCATCTGTGATATCAAAACCATCATGTTGCACCATCCGGACATGTATTCCGTCAAGGTTCCGTCTGGTCGCCGGGGACCCGAGTTTGTGAGTTTTGTTGACCTTCGCAACTTTCCGGATTTTAACCCAGATCATCATCCACGCATGCAAAACCATCAAGTTGCACCATCTGGACGTGTATTTCGTCAAGTTCCCGTTTTGCCACCCGGGGCCTGAGTTTATGGGTTTTAGCGACTTTCCCAAATTCAACCCAGATGGCCATAGGCGCATGCAAAACCATTAATTTGCACCATGCGAACGTGTACTCCGTAGAGGTCCCGTCCGGATGATCGGACCGGAGTTCATGAGTTTTACCGACTTTCCCAATATCGATCAAGATGGCCATTCACGCATGCAAAACCTTCAAGTTGCACCGTCCGAACTAGATTCCGTCAAGGTCCCGTCCGGCCGCCCGGGACCCGAGTTCGTGAGTTTTACCGACTTTCCCAATTTTGACCAAGATGGCCATTCGCGCATGCAAAACCTTCAAGTTGCACCGTCCGAACGTGTATTCCATCAAGGTCACGTCCGTCTGCTCGAGAACCGAGTTTGTGCTTTTACCGACTTTCCCGACTTTCTGGTTTTTGACCCAGATGGCCATCAGCAAATGCAAAACAATCCAGTTGCACCATCCGAACATTTATTCCGTCAAGGTCCCGCCAGGCGTCCCAAGACCCGAGTTCGTGAGTTTTCCCGACTTTTCCGATTTCTAGCCAGATGTCCATCCTTGTATGCAAAACCATCAAGTTGCACCGTCTGGACGTGTATTCCGTCGAGGTCCTGTTCGGCCGCCCAGGACAACGAGTTCGTGAGTTTTACAGACTATTCCGACTTTCCTGATTTCCACCCACATGGCCATCCACGCATGTAAAACCATCAAGTTGCACCGTCCGGACATGTACTCTGTCAAGGTCCCAAGTTAGTGAGTTTTCCCGTCCTTTTCTGATTTTGACCCAAATGGCCATCCGCACATGCAAAACCATGCAGTTGCACCATCCAAACATGTATTCCGTCAAAGTCCTATACAACGTCCCTTGACCCGAGTTCATTAGTTTTCCCGACTTTCCCAATTTTGTCCCAGATGTCCATCCACGCATGCAAAACCATCAAGTTGCACCGTCCAGATGTGTAATCCGTCATGATCTCGTCCGTTCGCTGGTGACCTGAGTTCGTGAATTTTACTAACTTTCTCGATTTCGACTCAGATGGCCATTCACGTATGCAAAATCATCTAGTTGCACCATCCGAATGTGTATTCTATCATGGTTCCATCCGGAGTCCCGGGACCCAAGTTCGTGAGTTTTCCCGAGTTTCCGAATTTCAACACAGATGGTCATCCGCGTATGCAAAACCATCAAGTTGCACCTTCTGAACGTGTATTCCATCAAGGTCCTGTCCGGCCGCCCAGAACCCAAGTTCGTGAGTTTTATATACTTTCTCAATTTAGAACCAGATGGCCATTTGCGCATGCAAAACCATCTAGTTGCACCATCTAAATGTGTATTCCATCATGGTTCCATCCGGAGTCCCGGGACCCGATTTCATGAGTTTTCCCGACTCACCCAAATTCGACCCAGACGGCCATCCACACATGCAAAACCATCAAATTCCACCGTTCGGATGTGTATTCCTAAAAGGCCCCGTTTGGCCGCCCGGAACACGAGTTCGTGAGGTTTAGCGACATTCCTGACTTTCCCGATTTTGACCCAAATGGCCATCCGCGAAAAAACCATCAAGGTGCACCGTCCGGACGTGTATGCCGTCAAGGTCTCTCCTGGCCTCCAGGGACCCGAGCTCGTGAGTTTTACCGACTTTCCCGACTTCGACCCAGATGTCCATTCGCGCAATCAATACAATCAAGTTGCACCGTCCGCACATGTATTCTGTAATGGTTCTGTCCGGCCGCTGGGGACCCGAGTTTGTGAGTTTTGCGGACCTTTGCAACTTTCCCAATTTGGACCCAGATGGCCATCCGCGCATGCAAAACCATCAAGTTGCACCCGGACGTGTATTCCGTCCAGGTCCCATCTGGTCGCTGGGGACCCGAGTTTGTGAATTTTACTAACTTTCCCGATTTCGACCCAGATGGCCCTTCGCGCTTGCAAAACCATCCAGTTGCACCATCCGAATGTGTATTCCATCATGGTTCCGTCCGGCGTCCCGGGACCCAAGTTCGTGAGTTCTCCTGGCTTTCCCAATTTGGACCCAGATGGCCATCCGCGCTTACAAAACCATCAAGTTGTAGCATCCATACGTGTATTTTGTCAACGTCCTGTCCGGCCACCCGGGACCCGAGTCCGTGAGTTTTAACAACTTGCTCGATTTCGACCCTGATGGCATCCGCGCATGCAAAACCATCCAGTTGCACCGTCCGGACATGTATTATGTTAAGGTTCCGTCTGGCCGCCCAGGATTCGAGTTTATGAATTTTACCGACTTTCCCGATTTTGACCCAGATAGCCATCCGTGCATGCAAAACCACCCAGTGCACCATACAAACATGTATTCTTTCAAGGTCCCATACGGCGTCCCGGGACCGAGTTCATGAGTTTTCCTGACTTTCCCAATTTTGACCGAGATGGCCATCCACACATGTAAAACCATCAAGTTGCACCGTCCGAACGTGTATTTCATCAACGCCCCGTCTGGCCGCCCGGGACTCGAGATCGTGATTTTACGGACTCTCCTGATTTCGACCCACATTGCCATCCCCCATCCAAAACCATCAAGTTGGACAATCTGGACATGTATTTCGTCAAGGTCCCGATTGGCCGCCCGGGCCCAAGTTTGTGAGTTTTACCGACTTTCCCAAATTCAACCCAGATGGCCATACGCGCATACAAAACCATTAAGTTGCACAATCCGGATGTGTATTCCATCAAGGTCCCGTCCGGTCGCCCGGGACCCGAGTTCGTGAGTTTTACCGACTTTCCCAATTTCGACCAAGATGGCCATTTGCGCATTCAAAACCTTCAAGTTGCACCGTCTGAAATTGTATTCCATTAAGGTCCCGTCCGGCCGCTCGAGACCCGAGTTCGTGCATTTTACCGACTTTCCCGACTTTCTGGTTTTCGACCCAGATGGCCATCAGTGAATGCAAAACGATCCAGTTGCACCATCCGAACGTTTATTCCGTCAAGGTCCTGTCCGGCGTCCCAGAATCCGAGTTCGTGAGTTTTCCCGACTTTCTCGATTTCAAGCCAGATGGCCATCCTCGTACGCAGAACCATCAAGTTGCACCGTCCGGACGTGTATTCCGTCAAGGTCCCATCCGGCCACCCAGGACTCGAGTTTGTGAGTTATACTGACTTTCCAGACTTTCCTGATTTCGACCCAGATGGCCATCCTCGCATGCAAAACCATCAAGTTGCACCGTCCGGACGTGTACTCTGGCATGGTCCCGTCCGCTCGCTCGGGTCCCGAGTTACTGTGTTTTTACAACTTTCCCGTCTTTTTCCGATTTTGACCTAGATGGCCATCCGCTGATGCAAAACCATCCAGTTGCACTATCCGAACATGTATTTCGTCAACGACCTGTCCTGCCACCCGGGACCCGAGTTCGTGAATTTTACCGACTTCCCCAACTTTCTCGATTTCAACCAAGACGACGATCCGTGCATGCAAAACCATCAAGTTGCACCGTCTGGACGTGTATTTCTTCAAGGTCCCATCCGTCTGCCAAGGACACGAGTTCATTAGATTACCCGACTTCCCCGATTTCGACCCAGATGGCCATCTACGCATGCAAAACCATCAAGTTGCACCTTCCAGACGTGTATTCCGTCAAGGCCCCGTCCGACCGCCTGGAACTCGTGTTCGTGAGTTTTACCGACTTTCTCGATTTCGACCCAGATGGCATCCATGCATGCAAAACCATCAAGTTGCACCGTCCGGACTTGTATTCGGTTAAGGTTCCGTCTGGCCGCCCAGGACCCGAGTTCGTGAGTTTTACCGACTTGCCCGATTTTGACCCAGATGGCCATCCACGCATGCAAAACCATCAAGTTGCACCGTCAGAACGTGTATTCCATCAAGGTCCCGTCCGGCCGCTCGAGACCCGAGTTGTGCATTTTACAGACTTTCCCGACTTTCTAGTTTTCGACCCAGATGGCCATCAGCGAATGCAAAACGATCCGGTTGCACCATCTGAACGTTTATTCCATCAAGGTCCTGACCGGCGTCCGAGGACCCGAGTTCGTGAGTTTTACCGGCTTTCTCGATTTCGACCAAGATGGGAATCCTCGCTGCAAAACCATCAAGTTGCACCGTCTGGGCGTGTATTCCGTTAAGGTTCCGTCTGGCCGCCCAGGACTCGAGTTCATGAGTTTCACCAACTTTCCCGATTTTGACCTTGACGGCCATCCGCGCATACAAAACCATCCAGTTGCACCATCCAAACATGTATTCCGTCAAGGTCCCATACGCCGTCCCGGGACCCGAGTTCATGAGTTGTAACACCCCAAATTTTTATTCAAAACCCAAAACCATGTTCAGAGGGGAATTTAAAAATTTTTGGACGTATTGCATGTTTTGCAAAAATTCAAATTCAAACTGGAATTCAAATTATACTCAAAACAGAAAAGAAAGGGAAAAAGAAAAAGAGAAACGGGAAAAAAACCGGCCAGTGGGCCGAAACCCGCCAGCCGGCCCAGCTTTCCCCGCGCAGCCCGCCCCCGCGCGCGCCGCGCTGCCTCTCACCGACGGGTGGGACCCACATGTCATCCCTAACCCTGAGCCCCCGCAACCCCGGACTTTTCCCCGAGCGCGTGCGATCGCAACCGACCGGAAACCGCGTCCCGTCGCCCGAATTCTGGTCCCAGAAGAATCCAACTCGATCACAACTGACCCACCGCCCTCCCCCGGCTATAAAAACCCCAGCCCCGATCGGTTTTTCCCACGCGATCGCCGATTTTTACTCCGGTGAGCACCGAGACTTCGCCGGTGAATTCTGTCCGATCTAAGCTCAGAAACTCTGATCTAACTCGCTGGTCTTGATCCACCGCCTCCGGGGAGCTTTGCAGGTGCAGAAAACTCGGAGACTTACGGTGTAAATCCAGCGCCGACGAGCTTCGCCGTGGTTTTGCCTCGGACCTCGCCGCCGATCACTTTCCAGGACCCCCGAGCTCGAGAAAACCCCCGAGGTGAGATCCCTGACCTCCCCTCTACCGATCTATGCCATAAGATCACAGTTCTAGGTAGAATTCTCGCGGATCCGAAACTTTCCGGCGAGATCGCCGCTTCCCGCCGCCGTGCGCCGCCGGCAGCGCCGCCCGCGCTCGATCAGAGCGACGTGGCCGCTTGTGCGCCGTTTATTTTAAATCGCACGGTAGACTTTAAAACCCCGCGTACCGGTTCGATGTTATAATCTCAGCCGTCGGTTTAATATCGGACGGTCCACGTCAGCCCCGCATTATAAAGACTGGAATTCTTACGTGCTACCCCCTGGGGTTCTCTGGAATTGAGAGCTAGCCCCGGAAACTTCAGATCTAGCCCCTGGAACTCCAGAAAATCATGTAAATTTATTTAAAAATCAGTTTTAGCCCCTGGACTTAATAGAAATTAGGAAAAACACCTCTGATAAGTGTAGCTAGACCCCTGGAAATTATGAAAATAATATTATAGACCCTGTAATGGGGTAAATTCATTATTTTAGCCCTGTTTAGTATTTAATTTAGAAAATTGAATATGTAACTAGTGTTTAAAAATTAAAAAGGGGGACAAACATAATTGTCAAAAATTAATTAAAAACTTTCTCAGTACTTAGAAAACTTTGGAGTGAGATAAAAATATATTTTTGGGCTGAAATAAATCTGTTTCATCTATTATTCACATTTAATTAGTATAGGGACACATGTTTAAGTAAATAATAGTTATAGAAAAATAGGGAAAATAATTATGAAATAGTCTACATCAGAAGCCAAGGTCAAAATATGTTATTAAATTATTTAGGACCAGAACCTATACTGTTTAGGTGATGTATATTACTAATTTCATAATAAAATACACAATTATGCATAGGAATATAAATCTGAAAATATAGCAACTAGTAAATGATAAATGGAGTTTCTAAAATACAAAGAGTTCAGTTTAAGTGTGGTAGAAATTCTGAAGGCACATATGGAGAAGAAAAATACTTTTCATACACATTTGGTAGTAAAAAGGTGAAGTAGTTGAATATAAGAAATTTATTGGAAACCCATATAAATAGTATGTAAGTATAAAGGTGGACACAAAAGTAGGAATCATATACACATGGTTAAAAGTGCATGCAAGTCACAACTTAACACACATAAAGTAACCCCAACACATATAATGGTAAAGAACTTTTATAAATGTGAATGTGCGGTTTGTATAAAGTAGAAGTGTGAACTATGTCTTATGATTGTTGTTTTTCTTTTGCTATGTGTGATGATATGAAGTAGAACCTGCTCAAGAGCAAGTTATTCCTTTCCAAGATCAGGACTACCAATTTCAAGAGCAGCAAGAAGGAGGCAAGTGTCCTTGACCACTTTGATCCTATGCTAGGATGTGTAGATAGAATTATTTGCATTGTCAAATGAAATATGAAACCCATGCTAGGAAAGTTTCCCTAGAATTTGCATTACCTTGTTTCCTTGTAGCTTGGGTTGGGATTTAATTTGTCATGTCATTTATTTACATGCATTTGCTTAGCCATGCTTAGAATGGGATATTTGGGAAATGAGATCATCAGTTTATATTACCATACTCTTGAATGAGATATTGTGAGTTATGTAGAGGTAGGGATCAAGGCAAGTTGGATGTTACCATACTCTTGAATGAGATATTGGGTGGTCGCCGTGAAGAAGTTGATCCTCTCCACCAAATGCTGGAGAATCAAAATCAGCTTATCCAGAACTTGACTCAAGTGGTGGCCAACTTGCATCAAGTTCCACCTCCACAAGCTGCACCACGCCAACCAAGGTTGAGTGAGTTTCTAGGAACTCAACCTCCAAAGTTTGCAAGTGCTGCTGAACCTCTGGAGGCAGATGATTGGCTGAAGACCATTGAAAGTAAGATGAGGATAATACAATGCCAAGGGTATGAGAGGGTGCTGTTTGCCTCTCATCAATTGCAGGGACCTGCTGCTGATTGGTGGACCGCCTATGTGGCCGCCCATCATGACCCTGAGAACATCACTTGGGAAGAGTTCAAGCGTAGCTTCCACAACCACTACATCCCAAGAGGTGAACTCAAAAACAAGAGGAAAGAGTTTCTGGGACTGCAGCAGGGAAACATGACTGTGAGGGAATACCTCACTAAATTTACTCAACTATCCCGTTATGCTCCACGAGACATAGAGACTGATGAGCAGAAACAAGATTGTTTCGTGGAAGGACTTACCGCAGAAATGCAGTGTGCAATGTCCTCCAATGAGTATGAAAGCTTTCAAAAGATGGTGGACAGAGCATTTGTGGTGGAAAGGAAGCTAAAGGCCCTGGAAAATGAGAATAAGAGGAAGGCGGGATGGTCACATCAGGCCTCAGGGAGCAACACCCGCCCACGTATGATGCAGCAACCTACGGGGCAGACGAGCCGTGCTGCGGTACCCTATTCAGCACCAAGAGGGTACAACCCAAACTACAGGCCACCCGCAGCACCAGCACAGCCGCCACGTCAGTTTGTGCAGCAGCCTCGCCCCGCATATCCACCTCGACCAGCAATGCAAGGACCCCCAAACCAACCCCAGGACAACAAAGGCCAGGCGTCTAAGATTGGGGTGCAATGTTTCAGCTGTGGCGAAGTGGGGCACTACGCCCACAAATGCCCAAAGAAGAAGCCTGCGCCGCCACAACAGCAGAATGTAGTGAGAGGACGGGTGAACCATGTCACCATGGAGGAAGCTCAAGAGGCACCCGACGTGGTAGTTGGTAAGTTTCCTGCCAATTTACACCTTGCAACTCTGCTGTTTGATTCTGGTGCTACCCACTCGTTCATTGCTCAAGGGTTTGTTAAGAAGCATGACCTAGCAACCACACAAATGAACCATATGTTAGCCGTAAACTCTCCAGGTGGAGAAATAAGGACAAGACAAGTGTGTCCCAAAGTGAGCCTAGACATTAATGGGGTAGTATTTACTGCTAACCTCATAGTGATAGATTCACGAGGGATAGATATTATTTTGGGTATGGATTGGTTGACCAAACATAAAGGAATCATCCATTGTTCGACGAGAACGGTGGAACTAACTCACCCCAGTGGTACCAAAGTAAAGTTCATAACGATACACGAGCCTAGGAGGGACATTAAATTAAATCAAGTGGAGGTGAAAGTTGAGGAAATCAGGACTATCAGGGAATATCCAGATGTTTTCCCGGAGGAATTGCCAGGCATGCCTCCCGACCGTGACGTGGAATTCGCAATTGAGCTAGTACCGGGAACAGCCCCGATATACAAGAGACCTTATCGAATGGACTCCAAGCAGTTAGAAGAGCTCAAGGATCATTTGAGAGAATTGACGGAGAAGGGGTATATTCGCCCTAGTTCCTCACCATGGGGAGCTCCGGTGATATTTGTGCCTAAGAAAGACGGAACCCAAAGGTTATGCGTGGATTACCGTGCCTTGAATGAGGTAACCGTCAAGAACAAATACCCATTGCCCCGCATTGAAGACTTGTTCGATCAGTTGAGGGGAGCTTGTGCGTTCTCAAAAATTGATCTCAGGTCGGGGTACCACCAACTCAAGATAAGGCAATCAGATATTCCCAAGACAGCTTTCGTATCTCGGTACGGACTGTATGAATACACCGTCATGCCTTTTGGGCTAACCAATGCCCCGGCATATTTCATGTACCTCATGAACAAGGTATTCATGGAATATCTGGACAAATTTGTGGTGGTTTTCATAGATGATATTCTCGTCTTCTCCAAAGATGAAGAAGAACATGAGAAACATCTAAGGTTGGTGTTACAGAGGCTGAGAGAACACCAACTATATGCCATGTTGAGCAAGTGTGAGTTTTGGCTGAAGAGAGTTCCCTTTTTAGGACATATAATCTCGGAGGGAGGAATCTCCGTAGATCCCGCCAAAATCGAGGATATCCAGAAGTGGAAAACCCCTGAAAATGTCGGGGAAGTTCGAAGCTTTTTGGGATTGGCTGGATACTATCGACGGTTTATTGAGGGATTCTCTAAGATCTCGAGACCTCTCACCAAACTGTTGGAAAAGGGAATCACATTCACCTGGACGCCACAGTGCGATACGAGCTTTTAGGAGCTAAAGAAAAGATTGACAACAGCCCCAGTGTTGGTTATGCCAGATATGCAAAAGAATTTCACAGTGTACTGCGATGCCTCTGGAAATGGGTTGGGATGTGTTCTCATGCAAGAAGGACATGTCGTGGCATATGCATCCCGGCAGCTTCGGAAGCACGAGAAGAACTATCCTACACATGATCTAGAACTAGCTGCAGTGGTACACGCGTTGAAAATTTGGCGGCACTATTTGATGGGGAAGAGGACAGAGATATATACGGATCATAAGAGTTTGAAGTACATATTCACACAGCCAGATCTCAACCTCAGACAAAGGAGATGGTTAGAGCTAATCAATGACTTTGATGTGGGCATCAACTATCATCCCGGAAAAGCAAACGTCGTGGCCGATGCTTTGAGTCGGAAAGTGCAGGTCAATAAGTTGAGCTTGAAGGACATGCCCGCAGAATTGAAGGACGAGGTTATAAGGCTCAATCTATGTCTAGTAAATAGTGGTGAAGCCATCGCCATGGAAGTGGACTCCACACTCGAGCAAGACATACGCGAGGGCCAAAAGAATGATGGGAAGATACAAGAGATCAGACAGCTCATCAAGGAAAATAAAGCTCCTGGTTTTAGAGAGGATGAACAAGGAACGGTGTGGCATGGGAGAAGAATCTGTGTGCCAGAAGTAAAGGAGATCCGTGAATTGATTTTAAAGGAGGCTCATGATTCCGACTATTCCATTCATCCTGGGAGTACGAAGATGTACCAGGACCTCAAAGGCAGGTATTGGTGGTATGGCATGAAGCGAGATGTCGCGGAACATGTTGCCCTATGTGACACATGTCAGTTGGTGAAAGCAGAACATCAACGACCCGCGGGATTGCTGCAACCACTCAAAGTGCCTGAATGGAAGTGGGAAGAAATCAGCATGGATTTTGTCGTGGGATTGCCTAGGACCCAATCCGGGTATGATTCAATATGGGTCATTATTGATCGGCTAACCAAGGTAGCTCATTTCATTCCTGTGAAAGAAAGCTACAGCGGATCCAAATTGGCAGAATTGTACATGTCAAGGATCGTGTGTTACCATGGAGTGCCAAAGAAGATAGTGTCGGACCGAGGGACACAGTTCACCTCGAGGTTTTGGCAAAAGTTGCATGAAACCATGGGAACCCATCTGAATTTCAGCTCTGCCTATCATCCCCAAACTGACGGGCAGACGGAGAGAACCAATCAGATCCTTGAAGATATGTTAAGGGCATGTGCACTCAAAAACAATAGGAGTTGGGACAAGAACTTACCGTATGCGGAGTTTTCCTATAACAACAGCTATCAAGCTAGTATGAAGATGTCACCGTTTGAAGCTTTGTATGGAAGGAAGTGCAGAACTCCCCTATTTTGGAACCAAACAGGAGAAAGTAAAGTGTTTGGTCCAGAAGTGCTACAAGAAGCCGAAGCGAAGGTGAGGGAGATTCGCAACAACTTGAGGATAGCACAAACACGCCAGAAGAGTTATGCTGATGTACGAAGAAGAGAGCTCGTTTTCAACGTGGGAGACTATGTTTATCTCAAGGTGTCCCCTATCAGAGGACTTCGTCGGTTCAAGGTGAAAGGGAAGTTGTCACCTCGATACATCGGACCCTTTCAAGTTTTGGAAAGAAAAGGCGAAGTGGCGTATCAACTAGAGTTACCGGTTCATCTATCGGATGTGCACGATGTATTCCATGTGTCACAACTCAAGAAATGTCTGAGGATGCCTGAAGAGGTGTTACCCATGAATGAAGTGGATGTAGCTGAGGATTTGTCTTATGCCGAGCAACCATACAAGATTTTGGAGACAATGGAACGCCTCACCAGAAACAAGAGAATCCGGATGTGCAAGGTGCAGTGGAAGCATCACTCAGAAGAGGAAGCTACCTGGGAAAGGGAAGATGAGCTCAAGGCACAATTTCCGGAATTGTTTTCTTAGAAACACCAATCTCGAGGACGAGATTTCTTTTAAGGGGGGTAGAGCTGTAACACCCCAAATTTTTATTCAAAACCCAAAACCATGTTCAGAGGGGAATTTAAAAATTTTTGGACGTATTGCATGTTTTCCAAAAATTCAAATTCAAACTGGAATTCAAATTATACTCAAAACAGAAAAGAAAAGGAAAAAGAAAAAGAGAAACGGGAAAAAAACCGGCCAGTGGGCCGAAACCCGCCAGCCGGCCCAGCTTTCCCCGCGTAGCCCGCCCCCGCGCGCGCCGTGCTGCCTCTCACCGACGGGTGGGACCCACATGTCATCCCTAACCCTGAGCCCCCGCGACCCCGGACTTTTCCCCGAGCGCGTGTGATCGCAACCGACCGGAAACCGCGTCCCGTCACCCGAATTCTGGTCCCAGAAGAATCCAACTCGATCACAACTGACCCACCGCCCTCCCCCGGCTATAAAAACCCCAGCCCCGATCGGTTTTTCCCACGCGATCGCCGATTTTTACTCCGGTGAGCACCGAGACTTCGCCAGTGAATTCTGTCCGATCTAAGCTCGGAAACTCTGATCTAACTCGCTGGTCTTGATCCACCGCCTCCGGGGAGCTTTGCAGGTGCAGAAAACTCGGAGACTTACGGTGTAAATCCAGCGCCGACGAGCTTCGCCGTGGTTTTGCCTCGGACCTCGCCGCCGATCACTTTCCAGGACCCCCGAGCTCGAGAAAACCCCCGAGGTGAGATCCCTGACCTCCCCTCTACCGATCTATGCCATAAGATCACAGTTCTAGGTAGAATTCTCGCGGATCCGAAACTTTCCGGCGAGATCGCCGCTTCCCGCCGCCGTGCGCCGCCGGCAGCGCCGCCCGCGCTCGATCAGAGCGACGTGGCCGCTTGTGCGCCGTTTATTTTAAATCGCACGGTAGACTTTAAAACCCCGCGTACCGGTTCGATGTTATAATCTCAGCCGTCGGTTTAATATCGGACGGTCCACGTCAGCCCCGCATTATAAAGACTGGAATTCTTACGTGCTACCCCCTGGGGTTCTCTGGAATTGAGAGCTAGCCCCGGAAACTTCAGATCTAGCCCCTGGAACTCCAGAAAATCATGTAAATTTATTTAAAAATCAGTTTTAGCCCCTGGACTTAATAGAAATTAGGAAAAACACCTCTGATAAGTGTAGCTAGACCCCTGGAAATTATGAAAATAATATTATAGACCCTGTAATGGGGTAAATTCATTATTTTAGCCCTGTTTAGTATTTAATTTAGAAAATTGAATATGTAACTAGTGTTTAAAAATTAAAAAGGGGGACAAACATAATTGTCAAAAATTAATTAAAAACTTTCTCAGTACTTAGAAAACTTTGGAGTGAGATAAAAATATATTTTTGGGCTGAAATAAATCTGTTTCATCTATTATTCACATTTAATTAGTATAGGGACAGATGTTTAAGTAAATAATAGTTATAGAAAAATAGGGAAAATAATTATGAAATAGTCTACATCAGAAGCCAAGGTCAAAATATGTTATTAAATTATTTAGGACCAGAACCTATACTGTTTAGGTGATGTATATTACTAATTTCATAATAAAATACACAATTATGCATAGGAATATAAATCTGAAAATATAGCAACTAGTAAATGATAAATGGAGTTTCTAAAATACAAAGAGTTCAGTTTAAGTGTGGTAGAAATTCTGAAGGCACATATGGAGAAGAAAAATACTTTTCATACACATTTGGTAGTAAAAAGGTGAAGTAGTTGAATATAAGAAATTTATTGGAAACCCATATAAATAGTATGTAAGTATAAAGGTGGACACAAAAGTAGGAATCATATACACATGGTTAAAAGTGCATGCAAGCCACAACTTAACACACATAAAGTAACCCCAACACATATAATGGTAAAGAACTTTTATAAATGTGAATGTGCGGTTTGTATAAAGTAGAAGTGTGAACTATGTCTTATGATTGTTGTTTTTCTTTTGCTATGTGTGATGATATGAAGTAGAACCTGCTCAAGAGCAAGTTATTCCTTTCCAAGATCAGGACTACCAATTTCAAGAGCAGCAAGAAGGAGGCAAGTGTCCTTGACCACTTTGATCCTATGCTAGGATGTGTAGATAGAATTATTTGCATTGTCAAATGAAATATGAAACCCATGCTAGGAAAGTTTCCCTAGAATTTGCATTACCTTGTTTCCTTGTAGCTTGGGTTGGGATTTAATTTGTCATGTCATTTATTTACATGCATTTGCTTAGCCATGCTTAGAATGGGATATTTGGGAAATGAGATCATCAGTTTATATTACCATACTCTTGAATGAGATATTGTGAGTTATGTAGAGGTAGGGATCAAGGCAAGTTGGATGTTTTGGTTGTGTGCTGGGTGCACGAGACTTGGGTTTGTGTTTAGTACTTGCCTGGATCCTAAGGACCGGTTCATGGAGCATGTAACCCGGCTTTACAGTGCCAACCACATGCTGAGATGGGGCAGCTTGGCCAATTAATTAGGTGTATCCCCGGCGTAGTATGGGTGTGTTGGATGGTGCGGGGAGTAGGTGTCAGCTGGACTACCATATGAACCGCAAGGCTCAAGAGGGGGCCACTGCAGCGGGGTTGGAGCCTCTTGTATGCTGTTAGGGGTGAAACCTCAGTGGGCCCACGCCCGTCGGGAATCCCTTTGTAAAGGCTTTGTAGTGATCTCCTGGCTGCACACCTGGGAAGTGTGAATGTGGACCGTAGCCACTGGCATAATGGAGGTTCTTTTAGTCCACCCGTCAACGGGGGATGAAATCACTACTTGTGGGTACAGTGGTACAAACTCTGCAGAGTCAAAACTGTCTTGACAGCCGTGCTCACGGTTAAGAGCGGCCTGGACTTATTCATGATTAGAGGATTGATGGTTTTGGAAGTTAAGCGGGGAGCTTAACATTGGAAATGATGGTTATGGTTATTGGATTATGATGATGGGATGGGAGATTGGGACCATTTCACCTGTGTAGTAATGTAGGTGCTTAATAAGCTAAGGTGATAGGTATTAATTGCGTAGTGCTTTAACCATGAGTTCAACCTCTCCTTGTTCTAGCCATGCATGATATAATTTTCCCACACTTGTTGAGTACCATTGGTACTCAACCTTGCATATTTGTTGGTTTATATTGCTGCTCAGGTCAAGATAATGTGGTGGTGTATAATGACCAAGACTTTGGACCCGAGGAAGGATTTTAGGTTCATGAAGACCCCCGGGCAACGCCTGTGATGGAGCCCTAAAGAATAATATTCCGCTGCTAGTTTATTTACTTGTGATGAAGCATTTGTGTCCATTAAGACATTTGCGATGTAAGACTTATTTATATTCGACACATGGCTTGTAATAAATGATGCTTCACTATTTGTCATCACATGTATGAGAAAATGATCCTGGCATACATGTGATATTAACTTGGTTGTTTTCCTTCGGAAAAACCGGGTGTGACATGAGTTTTCCCGACTTTCCCAATTTTGACCCAAATGGCCATCCACGCATGCAAAACAATCAAGTTGCACTGTTCGGATGTGTATTCCATCAAGGCCTAGTCCGGCCGCCTGGGACTCGTCTTCGTGAGTTTTATCGACTTTCCCGACTTTCTCGATTCTGACCCAGATGGTATCCACGCATGCAAAACCATCAAGTTGCACCGTCCTGACGTGTATTCCGTTAAGGTTCCGTCTGGCCGCCCAGTACTCGAGTTCGTGAGTTTTACCGACTTTCCCAATTTTGACCCAGATGGCCATCCGCGCATGCCAAACCATCCAGTTGCACCATCCAAACATGTATTCCGTAAAAGTCCCATACGGCGTCTCTTGACCCGAGTTCATTAGTTTTCCCGACTTTCCCAATTTCGACCCGGATGGCCATCCACGCATGCAAAACCATCAAGTTGCACCGTCCGGATGTGTATTCCGTCAAGGTCCCGTCTGGCCGCCCGGGACCCGAGTTCGTGCGTTTTACCCACTTTCCCAATTTTGACCAAGATGGCCATTCGCACATGCAAAACCTTCAAGTTGCACCGTCCGAACGTGTATTCTGTCATGGTCCCGTCCAGCCGCCCGAGACCCGAGTTCGTGCATTTTGCCGACTTTCTGGTTTTTGACCCAGATGGTCATCTGCGAATGCAAAACGATCCTGTTGCACCATCCGAACGTTTATTCCGTCAAGGTCCCGTCCGGCGTCCCAGGACCCAAGTTCATGAGTTTTCCCGGCTTTCCCGATTTCGACACAGATGGCCATCCTCGTATGCAAAATCATCAAGTTGGACCGTCCGGAAGTGTATTCCGTCAAGCACCCGTCCGGCCGCCTGGGACTCGAGTTCATGAGTTTTACTAGCTTTCCCGACTTTTCTGATTTCGACCCTTCATGGCCATCCGCGCATGCAAAACCATCAAGTTGCACCGTCCAGAAGTGTACTTTGTTAAGGTCCCGTCCGGTCGCTCGGGACCCGAGTTAGTGAGTTTTTCCGACATTTTCCTATATTGACCCAGATGGCCATCCACGCATTCAAAAACCATCAAGTTGCCCCATCCGAACGTGTATTCTGTCAAGGTTCCATCCGGCGCCACCGGACCCGAGTTCATGAGTTTTACCGACTTTCCAAAATTCGACCCAGACGGCCATCCACGCACGCAAAACCATCAATCTCCACCGTCCGGACGTGTATTCTGAAAAGGCCCCGTCTGGCTGCCCGGGACGCGAGTTCGTGAGTTTTAGCGACATCCCAAGAAAACTCCGAATATCCCTCACGTTTTGCGGTTGGTTCCACTTCAGAACATCCCCCACTTTTCCGGGATCAAGCGATACTCCTTCCTCGGAGATGATGTGGCCTAGGAACGATATCTCCTTTAGCCAAAATTGACATTTGCTGAACTTGGCATACAGCTGATGCTCTCGCAGCTTCTGCAATGTCAATCTCAAGTGTTCTTCATGTTCCTCCTCACTTTTCAAATACACCATGACATCGTCAATGAAAACCACGATGAACTTATCCAAGTACTCCATGAAAACCTTGTTCATGAGGTACATGAAGTATGCGGATGCGTTTGTTAACCCAAAAGACATAACGGTATATTCATACGAACCATACCGTGTCCGAAAGGCAGTCTTGGGTATATCGGAGGGCTTAATCTTCAGCTGGAAATATCCCGACCAAAGATCAATCTTGGAAAACACTCGGGCTCCCTTCATCTGGTCGAACAGGTCCTCTATACGGGGCAGAGCATATTTATTCTTGATCGTCACCTCGTTGAGAGACCTATGATCCACGCACATCTTTTGGGTTCCATCCTTCTTGTCTACGAAGAGCACGGGGGCTCCCCATGGTGACGAGCTTGGACATATAAAACCCTTCTCTTGCTGCTCCTGGATTTGCTTCTTGAGCTCCACGAGTTCATTGACGGGCATCCTATATGGTCTCTTTGCTATAGGTGTAGTTCCGGGTACTAGGTCAATGGAAAACTCGATATCCCGGTCAAGTGGCATACCGGGAAGTTCTTCCGGGAACACGTCCGAAAATTCTTGAACCACCGAAATACTGTCCACGGTTGCTTCTTCGATGTGGTTCAATGTTGCCTTCTCGGTTGCTGGTTGGGCTGACTCAAACTCGATACGGGTACCATGCTCGTTGGTCAACTGCACGCTCCTTTCAGCACATTGAATTACCCCGTTGAGCTTACTTAGCCAATCCATTCCGAGTATTATGTCAAGCCCTTTGGAATCCAAGACAATGAGGTTGGCAAGGAAGTCTACCTCCCTTATATTAAGGTGTACTTTCGAACATACTATATTAGTCCTCATCTCTCCACCGGGAGAATTAACCAACATAGTATATTTCAAGTATGATATGGGTAGATTGTACTTGGCAACATACTTGGATGATATGAAGGAATGTGATGCTCCGGAATCAAATAGAATGGTGGCTGGGTTGGAGTTGGCAAGGAACATACCAATCACGACGTCCTCAGCCTGTTGCGCTTCCTCAGCAGAGACATGGTTCACGTTGCCGCGAGCATAGTTCTGTTGTCCACGGTTTCCTTGGTTGGCTCCTCCATTCAGCCGTGGGTTCTGCTTGGGGACGTTGCCTTGCTGTCCTGGACCTCTCCTCGCGCACTGGCACACAAAGTGTCCCGTCTCCCCACATGCAAAGCATGCCCTGTTGCCTACGGCAGCAGGTACGTTGGGGCGGGAGTTTTGAACAGGGGCGCCCATGTTGGGACGTGGCATAGGAGGCAAAGGCATACGAGGTGCTTGTGTAATGGGTCGTTGCTGTGGTGGCTGATTAGGGCGGTGTGCAGGAGCGGTTGATCCATACTGCGGTGCAGCTGGGGGCATGTATCGAGGTCGTACGTTGCTCCCTTGTGGCTGGTACGACATCTTCCTCTTGCCCTCTCGCTCGATCTCTCGAATCTTGCTTTCGATCACTATAGCCTTGTCAACCAGCTTCTAGAAGCTCGCGTAGTCATTGTTGAGGAGGTGAACCTGGATCTCATTGTTCAACCCTCTCATGAACAGGTACTGCTTCCTCTAGTCTGATTTGACATCTTCGGGGGCATACCGGGACAGTTGTTGAACTTGTTAAGATACTCATTCACGCTTTTCTGTCCTTGGCGGAGACCTTTGAACTCCTGTCTCCTGAGCATCATTACACCAGCAGGGATGTAATGAGATCGGAAACTCTCCTTGAACTCAGTCCAAGTGATCGTCTCCGGGTCAACGTGAGCGTTACAAAGGGCATCCCACCAGTCAGTGGCAGCTCCCATGAGTTGGTGCAATGCAAAAAGAACTTTCTCTCTGTCGTTGCACTAGACGATGGCAAGCTTCTTCTCCATGGACTTCAACCAATCGTCGGCCTCCATGGGGTCATTAGCTTGAGCAAAGGTGGGAGGTCGAGTCCTCATGAACTCTCGCAGCCTGTTATGAGCCGGCGGTGGTGGCGGTGGTGCCGGAACATGGTTGTTGTTGTTGGCCTGCAGCTGACCCAAAGTTTGGATCATGGTCTGCATAAGCTGATTCTGCATGGCCATCAACCATTCCAGGTTGTTTTCACCAGCTCCGGGGTTAACAGGAACTTCATCGTGGCCTCTTGGTTGCCACGGACGTCCCTTCCTTGACGGCCGGCGTTTTCTCTCACCATCTGTGAGAGAGAATGGAATAGAATAGAGGTTAGAAGGTTAGATGGATCCCTCCCAACTATATGCATCAAGGTGGATGGACTGTAGCCCATATAAGGATATGAACAAGTGCCGAGTCATCTCACATCTCTCTCTACTTATGTGTGGATATGGACAACGCTTGAGACGTCCCACAACGCACACTAAGCACACAATCACAACCAATCATCACAAAGGCTCACACAACTCCTATTCAAGGCTTTTTCGATGGGAGTCCTATGGGGTTTAAGGTGATATCAATCTGTGACTTCACCCTATGTCAAGGTGATTTGGGGTGATACCAATTTGTGATCTGACTATTGGTTCTCCTAGTCTTGCATCCTATGTCAAGGTAGTTTCAATGCCAATCTATGCATCCTATGGTCAGCGTGGCTTTTAATACCAATCTGTTACTAGGGTGCGTCCTATAGTCATCGTGGCTCTATAACCAATCTGTGATCATTCTAAGTTTGTGGCCTACAGTCAACCGTGGTAGCTTGGTACCAATCTGTGACTAGGCATGGCAGTTTTAATATCAATCTGTGACCTATCTAGGTTGTGTGGTCTACGATCAACCCGTGACAGGTTGATACCAATCTGTATTCGATACCAATCTGTATTTTCTATCTAGGTGTGTAACCTACCGTCAACCCGTGGCAGGTTGATACCAATCTGTGGTTGTATCTAGGTGTGTAATCTACCCTCAACCGTGGCTCTGATACCAATCTGTGACGCCCTCAATTCCGTGGAAAACCACGGAACCGAGAATTGATGCATATGTGTGCCTAGGATGTTCATCACACATACACATATACTTCACAAACTGAATTCAGAATATATATTACCACGAATAACAGAGTTTATTACAATGTCTCATAAGTCTTGGACTCATGCTAGCAGCGGAAGTCTATCTTAGCAGCGGAAGTCTAAATCTAGCAGTGGAAGTCTTCTAACTAGTGCGGAATCAATCTGTTGCTGCAGGCGTTGGTGCCGCAAACGCTTGGTTCACTGCTGGCACTGTGTACCCCGGTATGGGCAAGGCTGCGCCATAGACCGGGGGCGCCGTTTGCAGGGCATATGATGCGTGGCGTATGCCTGGGGCAGAGACCGCGTGGCGAAGGTCTGCGCCTCAGGCAGGGTCGAGGCTGACGTCATGCTGTCGCCGGCCTCAAGGAACACTCGGGCATCTTGGCCCAAGTGGCATCGTTCCAGCTTTGTCCTCAGGTCCGTCGATGGGAGTCTGGTGGAGCTGGAGTCCGCCGTCTGCCCGTCAACCGTTGGCGTGCGCATCAGCGACACAGCTGGTTGGCCGGGGCGTCGTCCCCGCCGAAGTCGAGGGTTTGCGGCGGCGACGACAAGACGGTCTACTTCCCGAATCCACTGCTGGGTCACCGCCTGAGGCGCGTCCCCAGCAGGTGGATTGCGCAGTAGCGCTCTTGCTGCAGCTAGCGCGCCCCCGTGGGGAAAGCTCAGCGCTGCAGAAGATCTCACGCTAGCTGGAGCCTGCATTGCCGGAGTCGGCGTTGCCGGAGTCGGCTGCTGGCTTCCAGCTTGCGCCGACACACTCCGTCCTGAGTGTGTCGACACGTATTCCCCGCTAGTCACGGTCCGTCGTGAACACGGGGGAGGAGAGCTTGCCGCTGAAGGAAGCATTGTCATCTTCGTCGGCAGAAGCTTGTCACGCAAGGTAAAAGCCCCCTACCTGGCGCGCCAAATGTCAAAGTGTGTGGTCGACACTTCCCCCGGACCTGCTCTGGGCAGCCCGCGGAGGTTCTTTTTGGGAGGGGCTAGTCGCTTGCGGAGAGCTTCAGCGTTAGGGACGAGTGAGGGAGAAGCTTGACACGGCGAGTTTTACGTGGTTCAGGCCGCCGGAGCGTAAAACCCTACGTCCACGGTGAGCAGAGGTGCTCGCTGTATTGCTTGTTGCTCAGAACCGGAGTCCGGAGCTTGAGGGCGAGTGATGCCTAGGATGCGAGTTCACAGATTTCGAACCCTTGCTAACGTTGCCTACCCGAGCCTTTTATAGTCCAAGGCTCGTGTGGCTTACAAGGGGGGCCCGGGACCCGACAGGTGGTCCCGGGGAGATTTCCTGCCATCTACCGTATCTGCAGTTATGCCGGTAGTTGTCTCTGGCGAAGGCTTCTAAGTCTTCGTCCTGCCGCCCTGCCCATGCTGCAAGCTAGTCGTAGTGGTTGATGACGGCAGGGACGGCAGGGGATGTCTTGTTGCTGTGTTTATTGGCGGGCAGGCTCTGACACGGCGCGTCAGTTTGTGATGTGACTGGGCGCAACGACACCTGACAGGGGCGTGCTCCGCGTCTTGGGAAGGTGCAATCCTTGAATACCTTGTACGGGCAAGGTATGGTGCATCTTTACGCCCGCTTCCTACCGCGCGGGGGCAGGCAGCGTCGTCCTGCTGGCCACATGGCAGGCCCGGAGCTCTCCTCTATGGAGAGGGAGGTCCGGCCCCGTGGGACACGTGGAGCCTTTGGAGCTCTCCCCGCGGAGGGGGGAGGTCCGGCTTCTGCCGGCCACATGGCTGGCCCGGAGCTCTCCTCTGAGGAGACGGAGGTCCAGCCCCGCGGGACACGTGGCGCCTTCGGAGCTCTCCCCGTGGAGGGGGGAGGTCCGGCTGCTGCTGGCCACGTGGCGGGTTCGGAGCTCTTCTCTAAGGAGAGGGAGGTCCGGCCCCGCTGGACACGTGGCGCCTTCCGAGCTCTCTCTGCGGAGAAGGGCGAGATCCTTAGGAATTTTCCCCTGTGCGCGGGGGTACCCCATATCGAGGGTACCGACACAGTTTTTATTAGATCGGTTTGTACGTATTTTTGCATGTTTGCATGGGCTTTTATGATGAACAGAGGTGTTCGGATCAAATGTGGACGTGGCGATGAACTTGACTTTAGATCAAACCGATCAACACGTGATCTGTCCACGAAAAAGCTTCTGTTCAAAAGGAATCGAAGAACAGATGCAAAGAAAATGCAATGATGTTGTAAGGTGGTATTGGAAACCTACCTTACTCTCTTCGGTCCTCCCTCCTAGAAAAACAGATCGTCGGGCTCCTCCGGCGATGTCGATCATGATCCAGGCTCGTCGGCGGTCTCTTCCGGCGGTTGTACTCCGGCGAGCTGGGGCTAGGGCTCTAAGTTGTCTGCTCAAGAGTTGGAAAAGAAGTTCGTGGTTGCAGCCAAAGATTTTTGGTTCTATTTATGACCAGGAAGAGAAGAGTTCTAATATGATTGGACTTCGAATAAGAGTCACATTCAAACTGTTTTTAGATCTTAATAACTTATCTTTAGTTGATTTGGTGCGGTAACAATGTGGAATTCGTGTCGGTTTCCTCCCGTACCGGTATTCCCGTGCGTACAGAAGCGAAACTGCTTCAAATCTCGTCACCCTCGCGGTGATGAGCTCCGGAAACTCTACGTGTCCTGCGGAAACCTGGGCTCCCTTTCCCGCAGAGACAAGCACCGGTTGCGCTGCGTGTCAGGCGGGCGAGACCTCCTCTTCCTCAGAGGTGAGCTCCGCTTGCACCACGTGTCCTGGCGGGCGGGACCTCCCTCTCTCTAGAGGCGAGCTCCACGTGCCCCACGTGTCCGGTGCGACGGGACCTCCCCTTTTAACAGAGGCAAGCTCCGCGAACCCCACATGTCAATTGCGGACCTCCCCTCTCTTCGGAGGTGGCTCCGGGGTGTCATGTGTCAATTCCAGACCTCCCTCTCTTCGGATGTGGCTCCGGATGTGCCACGTGTTCTAACAGTGCCAGACTTCCTTTTTCCTCAGAGACGAGCTCCGAGGTCGACACGTGTCCATCAGTGGCGGACCTCACAGAGGTAAGCTCCGGAGGTGACATGTGTCCAATAGGACCGGACCTCTCGGAGGTGAGCTCCGAGAGCGACATGTGTATAGCGGGGCCGGACCTCTCGGAAGTGAGCTCCGAGAGCGACACGTGTCCCGCGCGGATGGTCCTCTCTCTTTTCCGCGGTGAATAGCTCTGCAGCCAACACGTGTCCTTCGGGACTGGCCTCGATCCTCTGCAGAGGCTAGCTCTGGAGGCAACACGTGTCCCACAGGGTCGGACCTCCCCCCTTTACGGGAATGAGCCCCGAGCCTGCCAGGTAGCCAGTTCAGTGGCAGACCTCTCCCCATTTGCGGTTATGAGCTCCGAACACGCCACGTGACCAGCGAACCGCTGGAGTTGTCTTTGGCACTCTCTGTAAAATGGAATTTGCTCTATTTGGATAACTTTTTGATTCTTTCTCGATTTCAACTTATTTTAAAAGTGTTTTTCTACATGAAACATGAATACATGCAGAACCCGAAAATGAGGGTGTCACAGGACGTGTATTCCGTAAAGGCCCCGTCCAGCCGTCCGGGACGCGAGTTCGTGAGTTTTAGCGACATTCTCGACTTTCCTGATTTTGATCCAAATGGTCATCCACGAAAAAACCATCAAGCTGCACCGTTCAGATGTATATGCTGTCAAGGTCTCTTCCGGCCTCCCGGGACCCGAGTTCGTGAGTTTTACCAACTTTCTCGATTTCGACCCAGATGTCCATCCGCACAGTCAAAACCATCAAGTTGCACCGTCCGGACATGTATTCCGTCAAAATTCCGTCCGGCCGCCGGGGACCCGAGTTTGTGAGTTTTGCCGATCTTCGCGACTTTTTCTGATTTGGACCAATATGGCCAACCGCGCATGCAAAACCATGAAGTTGCACCTTCCGGACATGTATTCCGTCAAGGTCCTGTCCGGGCGCCCGGACCCGAGTTCATGTGTTTTATCGACTTTCTCTATTTAGAACCAGATGGCCATCCGCGCATGCAAAACCATCAAGATGCACCGTCTAGACATGTATTTAGTCAACATCCTGTCTGGCCACCCGGGACCCGAGTTCGTGAGTTTTACCGACTTTCCCGACTTTCTCGATTTCGACCAAGACGGCAATTCGTGCATGCAAAAACATCAAGTTGCACCGTCCGGATGTGTATTCCTTCAAGGTCCCATCCGTTTGCACGGGACCCGAGTTCATGAGTTTACCTGACTTTCTCGATTTTAACCCAGATGGTATACGTGCATGCAAACCCACCAAGTTGCACCATCCGGACATGTATTCCGTTAAGGTTCCGTGTGTCCGCCCAGGACTTGAGTTCATGAGTTTCACCGACTTTCCCGATTTTAACCCAGATGGCCATCCGCGAAGGCAAAACCATCCAGTTGCACCATCCAAACATGTATTCCGTCAAGGTCCCATACGGCGTCCCAGGACCCGAGTTCATGAGTTTTCCCGACTTCCCAATTTCGACCCAGATGGCCATCCACGCATGCAAAACCAACAAGTTGTACCGTCCGGACGTGTATTCCGTCAAGGCCTAGTCCGGCCGCCCGGGACTCGTGTTCGTGAGTTTTATCGACTTTCCCGACTTTTTTGATTTCGACCCAGATGGTATCCGCGCATGCAAAACCATCAAGTTGCACTGTCGGGACGTGTATTCCGTTAAGGTTCCGTCTGGCCGCCCAGGACTCGAGTTCGTGAGTTTTACCGAATTTCCCGATTTTTACCCAGATGGCCATCCGCGCATGCAAAACCATCCAGTTGCACCATCCAAACATGTATTCCATCAAAGTCCCATACGGCGTCCCTTGACCCAAGTTCATTAGTTTTCCCGACTTTCCCAATTTCGACACAGATGGCCATCCACGCATGCAAAGCCATCAAGTTGTACCGTCCGGACGTGTATTCCGTCAAGGTCCCGTCCGGCTGCCCGGGACCCGAGTTCGTGAGTTTTACCGACTTTCCCGATTTTGACCAAGATGGCCATTTGCACATGCAAAACCTTCAAGTTGCACCGTCCAAACGTGTATTCTGTCAAGGTCCCGTCCAGCCGCCCGAGACTCGAGTTCGTGCATTTTACCGACTTTCTGGTTTTCGACCCAGATGGACATCTGCGAATGCAAAATGATCCTGTTGCAGCATCCGAACGTTTATTCCGTCAAGGTCCCGTCCGGCGTCTCAGGACCCAAGTTCGTGAGTTTTCCCGACTTTCTCGATTTCGACCCAGATGGCCATCCTTGTATGCAAAATCGTCAAGTTGCACCGTGCGGACGTGTATTCCGTCAAGGTCCCGTCCGGCAGCCCAGGACTCGAGTTCGTGAGTTTTACTAACTTTCCCGACTTTCCCAATTTCGACCCAGATGGCCATCCGTGCATACAAAACCATCAAGTTGCACCATCCAAAAGTGTACTCTGTCAAGGTGTTGTCCGATCGCTCAGGACCCGAGTTAGCGAGTTTTTCCAACTTTTTCTGATTTTGACCCAGATGGCCATCCGCGCACGCAAAAACCATCCAGTTGCACCATCCGAATGTGTATTCTGTCAAGGTCCTGTAACACCCCATTTTTCATAAAGATAATAAATCAGAGTTATAGAATTAATCACCAGACAAATTACGCACACTCTTGGCCAATTTCAGATATGCCTTTATTGAAACTGGCGCAACCACCCCTCTACCTTTGCCTAAAGGCAAATCCTTTTTTTTCTTCTTCCTCCCCCATCCTCATCCATTCTACAAGAAGCTTCTAGAACCACACATCACTCACCCCTTCCTCCCCCATCCTTATCCATTTCACGAGGAGCTTCCAGAATCACCCCTCCCATACCCCTTCTTCCTCTATCCTTATCCATTTCATGAGAAGCTTCCGGAATCACCCCCCTCACATACCCTTTCCTCTTTCATCCTTATCCATTTTATGAGAAGCTTCTAGAATCACCCCCCACATACCCCTTCCTCCTTTATCCTTATCCATTCCATGAGAAGCTTCCGGAATCACACCCCACATACCCCTTCCTCCTCCGTCCTTATCCATTTCACGAGAAGCTTCGAAAATCACCCCTCCACATACTCATTCCTCCTTCATCCTTATCCATTCCATGAGAAGCTTCCGGAACCACCCCTCACATATCTCTTTCTCCCCCATCCTTATCCACTCCACGAGAACCTCCCGGAACCTACAGTAATTACACCTCACCTATCTCTCGTTCCTCCATCCCTATCCCTTCCCCCCTTCATCAATAAAAGGGGCTTGGGAGCTCACTTTCTCCCCCGCCCCATTGAGCACCGGCGTTCACGTCTTCCCCCAACATCGATCTCTGACGAGGAACCCTCGCCGCCAATCCCCGCCAAGCAAGGCTAAGGTGAGCACCCCAACCTCCACTCTTCTTCCTGAGTCATCCCCCCTTCTCCCTCTCCTAGGGTTTGGCCGCGAGCACCCCGCGGCATGGCCGCCCCGCCATGAAGTTGCTCTACATCCTATATCTCTACCCAAAATCGGCAGCTTAATCGAGTGAGTCATAGCCTTGGCGTTCGAGTTCTTACTCTCTGGCCAGCCTCCCCTGTTTACTCTCGTTGATTTAAGCCCAACCCTAAGCAACCCCTTGATTGGACTTAGACCAGATCTCGACCACACACAAAGATCACTTAATCTGATTCTTCCTATAAAAATCATCTAATATCATAATATAGTTAGTGCAAGCAAGTCTGAATGATGTATATTTGCTTGTGCGCAGTATAGAACCAATGCCGAAAGAGAGCCCAGGGGAGCCAAGTGACCAAGAGCACGACGCTGCAGACGGTTGCGAAGGCAAGTTCCATCACCCCCTTTTTGATCATATTGCTCCTATGTGAGGTTCATCCATTGTGGCCAATAGATTAGATCTTTACATTATTGAGCATAAGTTATTCGAGTGATAGAGTGTAAGCATACTAGTTTCTTCTTTTGCAACATATTGATATGATGAGATTATGCATGATGATGTTGCCCTGTTTATGTTGCACGGTTGGGGAGAGCATGAGTTGAGACCGGGGTGGAAGGGTTAGTGTTGGTGTAAGCGCTACCGTGGTGATAGACTTACAGCGAGTACTATCAAGATGATAGACTCGTGGTTTGAGTATAGAGGCTGCCCTGGTGAGCCTTACGTATCGAGTTATTTTGACATCTCACCTAACTTTCTTCAGTACGACCACATGACCCTGTATGGGCGGGGCTTAGTCTAACCCCGGTGGCTAGCCCGACAGTCATCCACGGTGGAGAGAGAGAGATATGCATTTATGAGTGAAAATTGAGATGATATTGAGATAAGTCATGACACTGGGTTGGGGACGACTGGTCTGGGTAATGTTTCGACTGGGTGTTGGTTATGACGGGCTGTCTTTCATGGTCCGTGCGTGTGGGTACAGCGTACAACCTCTACAGAGCATAGAATCCGTTCGGACGGCCGTGTCCTCGGCATAGGACAGGTTATGGTGTGGTCCTAACAACTAGGAAGCCACATGCTGTGAGAATGAGGTGAGATATGTATCTGGATGGGTTATTTGGTTGCATTTAGTTGCATTAGGTTGCATCAATCTTATTGTTGTGCATTGCATCTATGTTTGTTTCATTCCCCTCCCAAAGGGCGAGATGGAGCTTGCTGAGTACTTTTGTACTCAACTGTTGCTGATATCTTCAGAGGATCCTGACTTCAACTCGGAGGGCTTCGAGTAGGGTCGCATCCACACCCAAGGTGTTACCGTGGAACTATGTACGAGGAGGAGCTAGTCGTCCATGTGTTTATGTCGTTAGTCGTCCTTATGTTAGTTCTTATTATTGTTGTACTAAAGTGTATGCCATTGTAACAAAGCTCTGTGTGGTTGTGGTTCCACTTGTGTTGTAATATTATGTACCGAACTCTGTTTCTGACATAATATTACATGTTTAGTTCCGATCTTATGGGTCGGGATGCTTCAAGTGATATCAGAGCCATACTTGGCTGTAGGATGCGTAACCTAGTACTTGAGTGACTGTAGGAGACCGTAAAATAGTTGGCCTGTAGGAAACCTAGACTGTAGAGCCTTGGTGATAGGTTTTGCTCTCATCTAATCCTTGTGCTCTATTCTAAGCCAGATGGTCGACGACCGTATCACCACCTTTTGCATCAACGAAGATGGCTTCCCCAAGGTGCTCTATGCCGCCACAATGCAACTCGGTATTCCAGACCGTCCGGAGTACGTGGGTCATGAGTTCATGAAGCATGGCACCGAAAGTTGTGAGGTCACTGTGCACATCGGCGCTAGTGAGAGGTTCCTGGACATGAAGCCATGGAATGTCTCCGCCACTGGATGCCACATGAAAGATACGTGCCAATTGGTGTCCCGCAAAACCCTGAAGTACCTCCACCACATGTTTGACTGGCATTTGGGTTCCACACCCATGAAGTACTTCCCACCACTGGATCGTAGTCGTCCCGCATGTATGGCGAGGATTCGCAACTTGGAAGGCCTCGGGTCGACCGAAGACGACCGCACCATTGTCGCCATGTCCGGTTATTTATTGAGCCTGGATGACTTGTGCGATCAGCTGAACCAGCGTGTGAAGACCCTCGTCCAGCGTGCTAACATATTGGAGACCCGCTGGCGAATGGCTAAGCTAGCACTAGCGCAGGCTGAAACCCAAGTTGCCAGCGCCGAAAGTCATGTCACGTTGGCCGAGGAGAACCTTAGTGAGCAGGCCGACCGCCACAGCCAGCTGCTTAGGGGTGTCTACCTCGTAACCGAGCCAAGCAGAAGGACCGTCAGGCAGGTGTAGCGACGGAGCCACTAATACTAGAAGGAACTCCAGCATATCACCTATCCAAGCCCAGTAGGAGGATTTGTTAGCCCGTGCCACCTACCCCTCCGACCTCACCTCGCGGGACCAGCGAAGACCCTGAAGATCAGGATGTAGGACCTAGTAGCGGGGCGGAGGTCCCGGCTGACCCTTAAGGGAACAGACCTAGGGACGACATGCGTTATGTATCTTGTACCCGCTTGCCTGAATGAATGAATGTTTGGTGTGTTGCTTGCAATGTTTGATGTTTGCGTGAATTGTGTGGTATAAAACTATATATGTGTATTTAGATACACATAGTAAAATAGAAAATAATAATAATAATAATAACAATAATAATAAAAGATGGTAAGCATAACTAATTATGACGCACCATAGTAATAATAATAGGAAGAAAATCTAAACCTATCGATTGCCTTGTCACATATGCCTCGCCGCTCGAGCCGAGCGACTAATGGACACGAGACGGACCAAGGACTATGAGAGATTCCGCCTGCAACTCACGAGCATGAGACAGCGGAGAGTGCACCTGTCCGGCCACATCCCCAAGCACCTAACTATGATCTAACCGCCATTCTGGACCGCCAGACTTGACTCCTCGAGCTACTAGCGAACACCCTGGCTGTCTGGAACAACAATAGTCTCAACAACCATCAGCCAGCGCCGCAAAAAAAGCACCAGATCACAGACTTCAATAGGATGAACCCGCCCAAGTTTTCTGGATCTGAGGACCCTATTGAGGCAGATGACTGGCTAAGAGAGATTGAGATGAAACTCGAGGTTGTGCATGCAAATGAACAGGATAAGATTCTACTTGCAGTCTAACAACTGAAAGAATCTGCCTTAGCCTGGTGGCACAGCTACAGAGAGATGCATCCACAAGCCAGGATCATAATATGGGATGAGTTTGTGAAGTTGTCTAGAGAGCAACACATCTCAAGTAGCATTTAGCTAAAAAGGGAAGAGTTTATGAACCTTAAACAGAAGGGTCTAACTGTGATGGAGTATCTACACAAGTTTACCGGGTTATCTCGCTATGACCCCCACGCTGTGGATACAGAAGAGAAGAAGCAAAAAGCCTTTCTGCGTGGGTTAAACACTTAAATCATGAAATTACTTGAAGCATCTGTTTATACAGATTTCAATACCTTGGTTAACAAGGCAATCACTACAGAAAAAAATAGAAGATGAGCTACCGGAGAAGAAAAGAAAATTTGAGGACAAGAAGGGGTTCCAGCAGGTGAAACTTCAAAGTACTAATCAACCTGTTTATTCAGTACAGAGGACCCAACAACCAACCTACTTTTTGCAGAAGACCCAACACCTTATTTACTCTGGGCAGATGGCTCATAGTGGTGTATCCTACAAAGCACCAACCACCACCTTCAAGCAACCAGTACAACCTGCTAAATCACATGGCTCATTCCGTCCTCAGCAGTCTACGGTCAATCAGACTGGTGGCCAGAGGATATGTTTCAGCTGTCGTGAGCCTAGACATATCGCTGTTAACTGCCCTTACAAGGTTAAGCCAGCACCATCTGTTGTCTCCAACTTAGTTAACGGACCAAGGCAACTAGCTGGAAGCAGCCGTGGAGCGCCGTCAAGGACTCAACACTCCTTTGAAAAGGCCACAGTAAACCACGTCTACGCCGAAGAGGCAGATGCAGCACCAGGAGTTCTACTTGGTGAGTTCTTGGTTCAGTCTGTTTTGCCTTCAGTACTATTTGATTCTGGTGCATCGCATTATTTTATATCATCACACTTCATAGAGACACATGATATATCTACGATAGACCTTAAGAGGCCCTTAATGACTCGATCACCAGGAGGTTATATACCTTCCCACCTAGGAGTTAACAACATCCCTTTAAACCTAAGTGGGGTAGAGTTCTTGCTTAATCTAGTAGTGCTAGACTACCATGGGATAGATGTCATCCTCGGTATGGATTGGTTAGCCAAGTGCAATGGGAGTATAACTTGTGAACAGAGGACTGTGACAGTGACAAACCATGAAGTGAAGACTGTCACATGTCATGTCAAGACCAGCCTGTCTGAGCCAGTAGTAAATCACTTAAAGGCGGAAACACCTCAGGAAGTGCCAGTGATTAAGGAGTATGTTGATGTGTTCTCTGAGGAGTTGCCAGGCATGCCGCCAGAAAGAGAAGTGAAGTTCTCCATTGATCTAGTTCCTAGAACTGCCCCAATAGCTAAGAGGCCTTATAGAATGGCAGCACCAGAACTAGCCGAGTTAAAGAAACAGTTAGATGAGTTACCAGAGAAAGGGTACATAAGACCTAGTGCATCATCATGGGGCGCAGCAGTCCTCTTCGTAAAGAAAAAGGATGGAAGTAAGAGACTGTGTAGATTACCGAGCTCTTAATGCGGTGACCATCAAGAACAAATACCCTCTACCACGGATAGATGATCTATTCGACCAGCTAAAGGGGGCCAAGTTTTTCTCAAAGATTGACTTGAGGTCTGGATATCATCAAGTGAGGATTAAGCCTGAAGATATACCTAAGACAACATTTGTGACTCGCTACGGTTAGTTCGAGTTCACAGTGATGTCTTTTGGATTAACCAATGCCCCTGCCTACTTCATGAACCTAATGAACCGGGTGTAAAAGTCCCAAAAACATGAATGCAAAGAAAAGGATGTTTGAGCATCATCGTGTTTCGGATTCATAAGAATTGGGACTTGTTTAAATTTTTCCACATGTGATGACACGCATGAGTGTCCCACCACTCTAGCATAGGATCAAGTGAGTGTTTGGGGACAAAGTTAATTTAAAACTCATGTGTAAACTCTCATGTGAAAGGGGGACAGTGGGACCCCACATGTCAGTGAGCAAGAATTTTGACTTGCACCCTAAGCAACTCTTCTCTGTTTCCACTGAAGCAACCGACGTTCTCTGTTTCACTCGAGCAGCCGAAATTTCAACGAGCGCCACCGAGGGTAGCCACCTCCAGCTTCTTGCATCAAGCTGGCGACCTACTCGTGGTTTCCACACCTCACGCCGTGATCCTCCCACTCACAAACTGAGCTGCAAGCAGAGGCCACCTCCTCGCTACATTAGTCGTGTTGGCGACCAGCTCGTAGTATTGAGTAGTCTCGGCGTGATCTTTTGCTCAAAAAAACCACAACCCCCCTCTCACATGAAACCTCATACTTTGGAAATTTAGGAAAATTTTGAATGGCAACCTTTTAAATTTTAGGGTGGGCTAAAAAGGGATTTGATATGAGCAGTTTCAAATTAAAAATTCAAATTTGCAATGCGAATTTAAACTGAATTTGGTAAATTCATTTCTAGCCCACTTTTGAAATTCAGAGTGTTTGAATTAAAGAGATGGACATGGAGAAGATCTTTTGAGGAGATAAGGGTCAGCCAGCAGTGCAAAGAGGTGAGAGCCTAAGTGGGGCCTACATGTCAGCTGCACACATGATTTTTCTCAGTCGGTTCTATTCAGTCGGTTCTCTCCTTCACGCGTAAGTTACCGGGAGAAACAGCGCTGGCCACCGGGGCGTCAAAGTGCAACTTCTGGACTGAAATTCCTCACACGTAAGGCCTCAGTGGAGCAACACAAACACTCCACTTCGGTCTCCTCCCCGTTTCCCTGAAAGAAGCACACCCGAGCCGAAAATTTTCTTGCCGCTCGCCCACTCTTCGGACCCGATCACCGCTCGGCGCCGCAGGGCCAATCCGTGACCACCGGTGACCGTAAGAGCGTGCGCAAGACTCCACTGGACCTCATCAAGCTGCCCAAGCCGGTCCATCACCCTCTGTGCACGGCGCATAGCAAGAATTTTCATCGGAGTTCCGGTTTGAGCCACCACCGTGCCTCCTCGACGTCCCGGCGATACAAAGCGTTTCACACCGAGTGTTGAACAGCAAAAAGGTGCGCCCCTCCTTCTCTTCATGCTCCCAAAAACCCTAGTCCATTCCTCCACGGGAGCCACGGGAATTTCTAAAATACCGACGACATGTTCATAGGCCGTGGGGGTAGACTTTCCCAAAATTCGTGATCAATATTGTTTCTTTGGCCATTTTGATCATAGGGTAAGCTACAGACCACCTTGCGAGTCACTGAGACCGAAAAGAAAGGAGAATCATTGAGCCACAACGGTGTTCTTCGAGTTTTAGCCCTTGCCGCAGGTTTTTGACCTAGGGCGCACGGTGACATGGTATTTGGAGGCGTTTCCATGTCCTTTGGCTTACATGATGACCTTTGCCATGAGCCACTGATGCTCTAGAACAAATAAGCCATGAGTTTGGGTCGGTAGGGGAGACGGCCGATGTCGCCGGGCTTGGTCCGAAGCCGCCGCCCATCACCAGAACCTTGCGGAACTCTAGGGCTCATACCGACCCCAAAAATGGCTTCCCCGACCTACAAAACTCTTAGGCTGCAAAATTTGGGCCGGGAGATGACCTGGGAGCGAGGGGCCGAGGTGGAGGAGGGGCTGCCGGCGAGGGGGTGCGCGCGCAGGAAGAAGAGGGCCGGAGGTTGAAGAAGAGGCGCTGGCCCCACCTGTCAGCCACCAAGTGTTTGAACCGAGATCCTCTGTGGCTGCTGATCTTTTGTGGCTACACCATTGGAACTCAGTAACCCCGTGTGTTCTCGGATTTCACTGGCTGAGATTTAAAACGTGGGCCCAAGTCTTTTTTCCATAGCAAAACAATTCCAGTTTCTGCTCCAACTTTGAAAATTCATAACTATGTGTAGGAAACTCCAAATTGGGTAATTCAAATTGGGTTGGATTCATTTTGCAGAGATCTATCCAAATATGAACCCCAATTTGTATGAAAGTAAATGTTAAATTCTGGAAAATTCTTTGAAGGTTTTCTGAAAAAGAATTATTGAGGGAGTTTGGTTCACCCAAAAAGCCTCAAATTTTGCCAGAATATTCTCTAGGATAATATTGAACTTTCAGCAAAATTTTATTTCATTTGGAGTTGATTTGAGTAGGAATTTCCAGAGTACAATCTGCTGTGCTCAAAATTGTCCAGAAACTTTTTCAGAAAATGACTTCCTTTGTAAAATCAGTTCTGGGAAATCCTTAGCCCCAAAAATCATGGAAAATTCATACATGCTCTATGAGACATACTTGAAATGGTAGTTCACTAGATTGGGCATGAAAACGCACATTACTCTATAATTAATTCCTTGTAGCATAACTGCTTCTAGAATTATTCTGGAAGAACTACTCAAGTAAAAAGTCTGAATTTGGTACCAAAGTACTTTCATGTGACCAGGAACTCACATGTAAAGTTTCAGCTCAAATTGAGCTTTAGATCACCCTGTTCTTATTCTCCATGCTTATATATGTGAGCAACACATAGAGAATTATAGGGGGAATTATGGAAGACACAATTTCCATCCACATTAGCTGCAATTTGGCAAGCTAAGTCTTTGTGTAGTGTATGACTTCATGTAAAAATTTCGAAGTCATTGGAGATCAGGACCTTTAGTTCCTTTCAACCCATTTCAAATCATGTCACATGTCCATTAAGAACCATAGAACATAGTAATGGAACTCCTTATGGACAGGGGGTTTTCCTCTAATTCCTCTGCACAACAGGGACAAGAACTTCTTTCTTAGTACTCCCACACAGTTCCCTGTTATTCATGAGTCGAGTCTTTACTTCTTTAAATTGCATTATAAGAACATGTGCATACACATATCGATAGGACTTACGACGGAGGCAATCAATGGAGAAGATCGACGGAGTGATTCCACTGAAGGGGATCAGTTGATCAAGCCTCAAGGGAGAAAAGACTGTAACTTAATTATATACTATTAGACCCTGCAAACAGGCAAGCCCCGGTTTGCATTTAACTACCACTAAGTTTTTACTTTGTATACAATACATCGGTTAGGATGAATTGTTCATTAAGTCTAGATGTTTGATACTACTCTTGCATGACCAGGAAACCTATGGAGTAATTGGGTAGATGTCCCTCCACCGTGTAGAAACTACCATGCTTAAGTAGGACTCAGTAGAAGTCGAGTGGTTGGACGCTACTCGCGAGTATTGGAAATTGGGAGCACCAGAGGTTTGGTTCAAAAAGTTGTTAGTAAGTTAAAATGAGAGCGGCAGGGTGTAGGGGCAACAGGACATGGGGGCCTGGGTGCTTAGACCTGTCCGTGTCAGTTGAGGACCGATCTGTGTGCGGCCCTGCCGAATAAGTTTGAACATACCGAAGGCATATCAGATATATGGGACCCGATAAACCGATGTAACCTATACCTCTGGGCGTCGAGGCATAACACACCGATTTATAGGTGTAGGTTGAGGGCAGCGAGGTGGAAATCTGCTTGCGGGCATAGATAGATGCTCCGTGTAGGGAACCTCCTGCTCGTTTGGGTGCGATCGGTTCGATGTTTGGGCTGTTTGGTGAAAGGTTGTCCCGTACGACATCAGTGGAGCGTGCTGTGTGCAGCTCCGAGTATGGGCGTACATGATGTGCTATTCGGGTATCCCTGCAGGTGTATAACGAGTCAATTCACCATCCCTCACGGTTATGAGTACCGCTTGTTCATTGCATCGTGACGAAGAGGTAACTTGCACTGAGATGAGAATTAAACACCATTGGTTTGAAGTTGATACTAGTAATGTAATGTTATCTCTTGTGAATAGGTTAGTGCAAATTCGATTCATTTCCACCATGAGCAAGTTACATCGGGAGAAAGCGTTTCTTGTTTGATTGTGGATTCCCAATGTGAGGTGCCCAAGGTTATGCATAATTTGATGCTAATAATACCTGAAAGTAAGTATCCATATTTAGGCGAGTTCGTATGCAATATACTATCCTATGTTATGTCTTTACCCTCATGTAGAGTTTCATGATTAGGGCCGACGGTTAAGTCTTGCTGAGCATTATGCTCACGGATACTATACGAGTTGTTTTGCAGGTAATAACACTAAGCTGCTGAGTACGGTTGTCCGATGAGACTCGGAATGCTCCGAGTGGTAAAACTCATGGAAACCCCTGCCGCTGCTACTGCGATCGTGTTGCTAGTGAGAAGGGTCCGCGGGCTGGACGTCTTCTCTGTTGCTTAGCATAGATATGAGACGTGAGTTGTATTAGTCTTCCGCTGTAGATTATTTTTAGAAATATTTGTAAAATTAACACTTTGTAAATTTCTGCTTGTTTTATGTAATATGATGCTTTATTATGTGTGCTGTTGGGTGCTGCATCGCATGGCACCAGCTATTCCCGGGCGAGAGGCACGGCCCCGTGAACAGGTGCTGGGTGGCCCCTCACACCGGGTGTTCATGCAAGAGTTGAACAAGTTTGTCGTTGTCTTCATTGACGACATTCTAGTATATTCACAAAGCAAAGAAGAGGACGTGCAACACCTGCGTGTTGTTCTGGACCGACTCAGGAGCCATCAACTTTATGCCAAGTTCAGCAAATGTGAGTTTTAGTTATAGAAAGTTAGTTTTCTTGGGCATGTGCTGACAGCCGAGGGAGTTGCAGTTGATCCAGAGAAGGTCAAAGCTGTATCATCTTGGAAACAACCAACTTTGGCCTCGGAGATTCGTAGTTTTTTGGGTATGGCTGGATATTATCGGAGGTTCATCGAAGCATTTTCCAAGCTAACCCGACCAATGACGGAACTACTCAAAAAAGATAAGAAGTTTGTGTGGACTGAAGCATGTGAGCGAAGTTTTCGTGAGTTGAAGGGAAGACTAACCACGGCCCCAGTCTTAGTCTTACCGGATATTCACAAGAGCTTCGTTATTTATTATGATGCTTCTAGACACGGCCTAGGATGTGTGCTAATGCAAGAAGGACAAGTGGTATCCCATGCCTCTTGTCAGTTAAGGCCGCACGAGCAGAACTACCCAACCCTTGACTTGGAATCGGCTGCCGTAGTGCATGCTCTTAAGATTTAGAGACACTATCTAATCGGTAACAAGTGTGAAATCTACACAGACCAAAAGAGCCTCAAGTATATCTTTACCCAGCCTGATCTGAGCCTAAGACAACGAAGATGGTTGGAACTAATTAAGGATTATGATGTGGAGATGATGAAGTTGAACCTAAGTATTGTACCTCACTCCTACAACTACAATCTTAGCGTCCACCCTGTCCTAGATGACCAGATTAAGAAGGCTCAACAGGAGGATGAAATGTTAATGAAGATCAAGGAACAAACCGGTGAAGGCAAGACACCAGACTTTAGAGTTGATAGAGATGGAATATTGTGGTTCAAGAAACGGTTGTATGTGCCTTCACAAGGTCACAATCGGAATATGATCATGGATGAAGCTCATAACTTTGCCTACTCTATCCACCCTGGAGCCACAAAGATGTACGTGGATGTTAAGCAAAAACATTGGTGGGTTGGCATGAAGGGTGACTGTAAGGGCCTCAGTTTTTGACACTCATTTGCAGTGTTCATCACCACACCACACACCTCATTTGAGGAAGAATGATGAACACAAATAAAGAGCAAGTAACAATTATCAACATGCTCATTAGGGAACAAACTCACACATTGCAAAAGTGGTACTTCCCACATGTGATATAGATGGGCTGGACATATGAAAACTCCTACACTTTGCTAAGGATGTCCATGCCAAGTTCCACCCAAATTCAAAACCTTTTTGAGGTCATTTTGGGTATAGTTAGGAAGAGGGCAGTTTGAAACCATATTCAAATTCAAACTGTTTTCACCCACTGAATTTAAAAGTGGAAGGCATATTCTTGCTCAGCACATTTTTGTGAGCTCACACACCAATTTTCACTCCATTTGGAGTTGATCTTGACATGAGCTAAGGGGGAGAAATTCAAACTTTATTTGAATTTCAAACTGCACTTGTGCTGAAATTCATTCAAACCAAACCTCATTTGAACTTTGATCAATTCAAATGGCTCTTGGGTGAATAATTTGAATTGCCAAGGGTAGAATAGGGTTCACTGTTTACCACAGCTGTTAGGAATAAATTTCAGAGGTTAAAAGAGAAGTGGGACCCACATGTCAGCCTCTGCCTCAAAGCAAACCGACTGAACCACAGTTCAGTCGGTTCCCGGCAGCTGTGCGCGCGCGCCACCGAAGGGGGCAGCCGGCGCCAGCTCCTGCTGCGTGCCCCAAGCCGGAGACCAGCCGACCGGGCTATTTATTCCCTCCCCGGCGTGCTTCAGTCACCATTTCCCCGAGCTACCGGCGTGCGCGACTGCTTTTCCCACTGCCATCACTAGCGCTCGAGTTCCTGCTTGATCAAGCCGATCGCAGCTCCCTCTTTCCATTCCAAGGTCCCAGCAAGGTACTAGCAACCATCCTCCATCCTTCCCATTGATAGAAATCGATTGAAACCGAGTGATATCGGCTGTGCCGAAAGATCAAACTCGGAACTGAAAACCGCCGCACCTCGGGCTCTCGTGGACAGCCCAACCTGGGCGTTGTCACGCCCGAGCCAAGGCACCCTTGGACGCGCAAGTGATCGGTGCTGCTCATCCCCGAGCCACAGCTCGAGTGGTTGCTCACCGGCGGCGAATTTCCACTTTTCCCCTTTCTGTGTGCAGAACGACCCTCGGGTACGATTCTGTTTAATTCGTGCTCTAGAAAGGATTAGAGGGCCTCAGGCCACTCCCACACGAACTAGACACGGTGACGCACAAGTTGCCTTCACAACTCTGGGCCGGAGAACTTCTGTGCCCGGCGTAATTCAAGGTCTACTAATGGCGGAACGCACGGGGGGTATCGGGCGCACGGTGAGGACCTATTTCGGGCCTTCCCCGAGCTGCCCCGAGTTCATGTCGACCTTCTCTGAGGTCCACTGATGCTCCCCGACCGGTTTCCCAAGTAGCTGAGGCACTAGGAGCATCAGCCGACATGGCCGAAGTCGTTCCGATATGGCGGCTCGTCGCCGACCATGCTCCGGCCGTTGTCATGAGCAGCTGACCCTCGGATCATGTTCCCCAAGTAAAAGTAGGCAGGGGCGGCCAGAATCAAGAATTTTGAAGCTGTACAGCAGCCGGCGGCGAGCTCTCCGGCGAGGTCCCTCGGCGGCGGAGCGCGGGTGTCGCGAGGTTGAAGAAGGGGGTGGACCCCAGCTGTCAGCGGCCGATATTTTGAATCGGGATCCGGCTGCGGCCGGGATCGGGTGTGCTGGCGCGCAAAAGCCTTGTGGGCCGCGGTGTGCTGTCGCTTCGGCGTGCGACGCGTGTCCCCTGGGCCCACGCGCGAGTTTAAACTTTTCCCCGATTTTCAGATTTCCTTCAAACTTCAAATCCTTATAACTTTGGCTAGAAAGCTCCAAATTGAGTGAACCAAATTTTGCTGGATTCAGCTCTCTGAGTACTTTCCAGAAAATCAAGTTTCACTTCATGAAATTCCCTAATTCTCCAGAATTAATTCCTTAATGTTTAAACTGTTAGGAATTTTAACTGGAGAATCCTTTGGCGGAAAATCCTGAAATTTTGCTGAGATGTTCACCAAAATATCATTGAGCTACCATAAAAATTTCAGATCCATTTGAGCTCATTTAGTCCACCTAATGGTGTGATTAGTAAAACTGTTCCAGAGAAAATAGAAAATGTTCAGAAACATTTTCAGGATTTTCTCTGAAATTGTTTAGCTCATATCTTTAGTTAGAGACTTCCAAATTAAGTGAGACCAACTCCATTAGAACCCTCTGAAAATCTAGTTTTCAGAAAGTCATAGTTTGTCTCATGAAAATCCCTAGAACACCCTAAAGGTTCCAATTAAGGTCAAGGACATAATTATTTGTGGAGGGCTCAAATGAGCTTTGCTGCAACTAAAACTTGACCAAGTCTTTGTTTAGGTTGTAACCAAGCCACAGTAAAAGTTTCACAGTCATTAGGTCTGTCTAGTAAGGGTTATAGGCTTCACAACTTCAAAGTTAATACAAAGGCCTCTAAATTAATACATACATTGTTCTTATCATGTAGTCGCTAAGGTCGAGGAGGAACCCGAAGTCCTAGACTTCGTTACTCCGGAGGAACAGCTAGCCTACGACCAAGAGCAGCAAGGCAAGCCCCGGTTTGCATTAACCATTTTATAAATTTTTATTGTTTTGAGCACATACTTGTTTTCTTTATGTTGTGCATCAGAGTCTTGTTTGGAAACCCCACTGCATAGCCAAGAAAACCATGGGTTGGGGTTTAGGATTGCAAACCCCGTTAGCCACTGCATTGCTAGGATAGAGTAGGATTCGGTACAAGTCGAGTAGTTGGAACTACTCGCGAGAATAGGCTAGAGGCACATTGCTCGGGTAGAGATAGCACATGATACACATGGCAAAAAAAAAATGAGACCGAGCGGAGAGTAAGGGCAGCAGGACTTTGGGGCCTGTGTGCTGTAGCTCCGCTTGTGTCGATTGAGGACCGAGCCGTGTGCGGGCCTGTTGAACAAGCTAGAACAGTACCGAAGACCTACCGGCTATATGGGAACCGGGAAACTGATGTAACTCGGGTAGCTGGGTATTGAGGCATTGCCCGTCGTTCAGAGGGTAGGTTGAGAGCTCGAGGTGTAAATCAGCTGGCGGCACAGAGATGCGCGTGCAGGGACCTCTTGCTCGGGACGATGGGACCGGTTCAATATTTGGCTAACGGGTGAAAGGTAGTCGCGTACGGCGTCCGTGATGGTTGTTGTAGGCAACATCGAGTACGGGCGTACGTGACGGGTTGTTCGGGTAACCCTGCAGGTGTAAATCGATTATAATCGCCGTCCCTCGCGGTCAGTGAGTACCACTTGTTCACTGTACCGTGACGTAGAAAGAACAGGCTAGTTACATGTTAAAATGTTGCTGATTGAAAGTTGGATATTGATTGTTAATGATATGTTGTAGCTTAGTGCTAACTAAAGTTCTTTTCAACTTTGGGCAAAGTACATGAGAGAAATGCGTTTCTTGTTTGATTGCGGCTCTCTCTCATGTGCCTTAGCGTAAAGTTCTCCACAACCTGCTGCTAAAACTTGAAAGTAAGGTTCTACTAATTAGGCGAGTCCTTGCAAATGATTTTTACCTCATGCAACCCATCACCCTCATGTAGAAGTTTCATGTTTAGGTGAGACGGGTCAGACTTGCTGAGCCTTCGTGCTCACTGCTTGTGTTTGAAGCTTTTGCAGGGTTCTATGAGGAAGGGACTCCCGAAGAGGAGACGGAACCCCAGGAGGGGAACCCCGTCGAGTGGGAGTCGTGCACGCCGCAGAGTTAGTGTGCGAGTGTGCTAGCAAGGACACGTTCGAGGGCTGAACGTGCACTTGATGCTTAGTCTACGCCCGCGAGTGTGGACTAAACTTATTTTGATGTAAACATGTTAATAAACTTGTTTATGTAATAAAGCTTCCGCTTCCGCTTTGTACCTTTGACGTGTGTTATACGGTGTTGTGCAACGCAGCACCCCTCAGCGTGATCCTGGCTCGACAGGACCAGTGGGGTCGTGTCAGCGTGGTATCAGAGCTCGCTTGAGGTTTAACACAGTACAAAGGTCTTCTTTTTCAAAAATCCAGTGAGGAACGAGTTAGTAGCCCGTATAAGGATGTTATTAGTATATAGAAAGTGGTTTATTAACTTATTTGTTATGTCGGAAAATCGTGCATCTCGGGACGTTCATGTCTTGGGGGGTGCACGTAAGCGCTGTCCACCAGTGCGCACAAGCTGAAGGGTGGAGCCCCACGGGTGGCAGGTAACCCGACCCGCTTTGATATCCTCTACGACTCTTCATGTCGTTTGGGGTATTCGAGCAACGTCTGTCCCTGGCGTGCGTGGTGCAACATGGGAGACCCCGTCACGTGGTCTGAAACGTGAACACGTAACTCAAGGCGTGTTTGGCTTGAGAACATCCGGGCGAGTGATGACGGCCGGGTGTACAAACTGTATGGATTCCGGGCTCGGTGTGCAGCCGAGTCTGATGATTGTTTGAGTTTCTGCAGGTAGCCTTACCACGAAACGGTAGACGTGTAGCATCCGTGTGCGAGTGACGAGTAGTGCCACTGAACTAACGAAGCCGGCTAAATCCGGTATAGGTTTTTCCTTTGTGAGGACGTAGTACCGACATAATCTGGTGACGCCTCGACGTCACACCCAACTAAATGAACAACTTCATTTAAAAACTTGAAGGTTTTGATCCAAAGTAGTAAAACTTGATGTAACTCCTTCCCTTGAACAGGATATTCAAAGTTAATAAGTTTTCAACTTATAGGATGTTAAGGACAGAGCACTCTGTTTTCAGCTAAATCAAGGCTGAAGTTAATCAGAGGTTAGAGGTTGAGTTCTTTCGAGGTTGATGTCGTATGATACATCTCTGGAAAGCGTTGGAGGAGCTTTACAACTTTTCTGTTGAGTTCCAGAGGTGTTTCGTCCCTTAACCACTCGAAAAATGCAGCAGAGTTGAAACTGTCCAGAAAACAGGACGGAGCAAAGACTCTCTGTAGACTCTCTGTAAATTAAGCATAACTTCCTGCATAAAAATCCAAAAATAGAAAATGAGGTGGTTCTGGGAAGCTTATGAGATGGGTTACAACTTTGTAACAGAAAGTTTTGTCAGATTAGGAACAGAATTAACTGGAATTCTTGGATCAAATCAGTACCTAAGGCAGGGAGGTGCTGTCCAATTGTTTCCAGAAATTCTGTTAACTTTGACATCTCATAACTTTTGAACCAGAGCAGATCTTAGGCCAACCAAATACTTTCTGGAAAGCTATTGAAGTTAACTTTAACTTTGATGTTGAGCTCCAGGACTGGTTTTGCTTTTAACCTGGCCTAAATCAGATTGATATGGAAACTGGTCAGGGCTGTCATGGGAACAGCAGATCAGCAGTCAAATTTGTTTAAAAATTTGAACTATGTTTCCAAGTGTTAAGGGTTCAATGACATATCTTATGTTATAACTCAATGGTTTACTGTTTAAATAAATATTTGACATTTCTCAAATATATTTTTACAGATGGCAGCAGATAAACGGTTGGAGAACGGGTGGGTAGTTTCCCACTGCTCTGACCGTAGCGGCTACCCGGGAGCATTGTGGCTAATGCTCCAATATTTCGGGTACAACCAGATGCCGCAATACTTCGCCAAGGAAGAAGGCGAAGAGGGGAACAAGACGTGGACGATCCATGTCGAGGTTCCTGCAGGGCCTACGCCACCCGGTTGGGTGCCATTCACCGTCACGGTGAGAGGAAGACAACCGGAAGGGATGTGGCAAGTGGCAGCCCGTGACACTATGTCACGTTTCTGCCAACTACACGTACAGGCTATGGAGGGAACTCCATACGCACTCGTTCCGGTGGAGGGACGAGCTCAGCATGTGTGGGAAGAGAGGTACCTAGAGGCAACAAACCCGAGTTGCCCAAGGTACAACCCCGCGGAGGCAAATCTCAGCCTCCAAATGAGGGCGGGAAACGCTGTGATGGACAGCCAAGCTGTTCATACGGAGCATCTCGCCACCAAGCTCAAGGAGAGCACAAGCCGTGGAGATCATTTTGAGAGTGCTCACAGTGCACTCCGCAATGTGCTCCTTCCGACGATCAAGCGACTGAATGAACAACACAATCAGTTGCGTCGTCTGAAGAAGGCAAAGAAGAAGAGCCGTGTTGACATTGCGGCGTTGCAAGAGCTGGTGCAGACCCTAACCCAGCAGAATGAGGACCTTGCTCAAGAGCGGGACGACGCTATTGAGGAAGGACAAGGCTGGGAAGAGGACTACAACCAGGCTATGGACGAGGTGCATGCATTGCAGGACCTCGTGCCCCCGGTATTGGGCGTACCGGTAGTCTTGGGTCTTCCAGCCATGGGAGAACCTGGAATGGGAGAAGAGGTGGTAGACCCCGAGCCACCAGCAGAGGTACCGGAGGAGGACGACCCACAGGAGGTCGAGTTCTACTCCGAGTAGGGGGTTACGGTTGCCAAGTAGGGCAGCTAGGGTAGCGTAACCCAACTTTTGTAATCGGTGACATGTCGTGTAGACAGTAGCGTATGTATAGGTAGTGACGACATGAGCACGACTTCTCGGAGATCCGAGAATAATGTATCTTGTATAAAGTTTATGCTTTATCAATATATGTGAATGTTGTGCAAGTTAATCATGCGTCGCTTCAATACTTACTCCTGTTTATGGAATTTTGAGTAAGACATGTGCTAATTGCTGCTGTGTTGAATTTCAGAATGACGCGTACTCGTGCCAACCCCGATGTTGGAGGTACTAGCCAAGGGGGAGAGACCTCCCAACCACCTCCCGAGGACTCCTCGGGACAGCAGCAGCAACAACAACAGCAAACACCGCCACCGCCACTGCCAACGGTTACATTGGCCGACATTGTCGCGGCAATGGCGGGTTCACATCAGCAGCATACAGAGCTGCTGCAAACGTTAATTGCGAATACGTCTCGCCCGGAGAGACGTCAAGATCGCGAGGAGCGCCAACAGAGCTCCTACTCCGACTTCCTGGCGACTCATCCCCCTGTATTCTCAAGGGCGGATGAACCACTTGACGCGGACAACTGGCTCCGCGCCATAGAGATGAAGTTCGGGCTGCTCCAAATCAGCGAGCAGCGCAAGACTCAGTTCGCGGTCCAACAGCTCCAAGGATCCGCGAGCGCGTGGTGGGCCAACTTTTGTGCTTCACAACCCACCGACCGAGTGATGACCTGGGCGGAGTTCCGGACGGCCTTCCGGGCCTATCATATACCGCCCGGTTTGATGAAGAGGAAGACGCAGGAATTCCTACACCTGCAACAAGGGAGCCGGAACGCGCTGGAGTACTCCAGAGCGTTCAACGATCTCGCACTCTACGCGTCGTATCACGCAGATACGGACGAGAAGCGGCGGGACCACTTTTACCAGGGGCTTAACCCGCTCCTGAAGGACAAGCTGGCGATGTTCAATCGCGGCAGCCTCAACGACATAATTGATGCTGCGATTGTTCAGGAAGACTCCGGCAAGGAGTTGGCGGCGGCAGAGCGAAAGCGAAGCGCGCCGCAGAGCAGCGGAGAAGGAGGCGGTCCTTCTCAGAAGTTTCGGATGGTGAATCGCCCACCATCAGGTCCGCGCTGGCAGCCACCACAGCGGTCGATGCCGTTCCGCGGTCGGCCGTATTCTTCACCGGCATTCCGGCCGGCACTGCCAGCACCACCGCAACAACAACAGCAGCAGCGGGCGATGCCGCGTGCGTTTGCACCTTCGCAACGCATGCCGGGCTTTCGTCCACCAAGTACTCCACCAGCAGCGGCCACATGTTACAAGTGTGGTCGTCCAGGACACTTCGCGAGCAGTTGCCCGGAGAGGCAAGGCGGCGGAGTGGTACCACAGTTTCCGGGGAGGAATCAACCCCGGAACCCTACTAATGCGCGGCGGGCAAACCCTAGGCCCGGCACTGTCCACCAGCTTGCCATTGAGGACGTGCCGGAGGGCGAGCCAATCCTTGCGGGTATGTTCCAACTCCACCAGCATCCCGCTATAGTACTATTTGATTCAGGCGCCACGCATAATTTTATTAGCCAAGCTTTCATTGCTAAACACAGCTTGCCAATACTACCCACCGATAGTCCATATTTAATTTGTTCACCGGGTGGGAAGATTTCAGCAAGCGTAATGGTCTCCAAAGCACCATTATGCTTAGCGGGTAGAGTGTACCCCACGTCTCTCATTATCTTAGAGGGACAGAAGGTCGATGTCATCCTAGGGATGTCGTGGTTAACCCGCCACGGCGCTGTTTTAGACACCGTCCTCCGAGTCGTGCACTTAAACTCAGGAGTGCACGGTTCTCACTCATTATTTCTGGACAGTCCAGAAATAAAACTTCCAAGTGTCTATCAAGCCACAACCATCAGATTGGAAGACATTCCAGTAGTCCGAGAATTCCCTGATGTATTCCCGGATGATTTGCCGGGGATGCCACCCGATAGAGAGGTGGAGTTCAAGATTGAACTTGCACCGGGAACCATGCCAATATCCCGAAGGCCGTACAAGATGGCGCCCAAGGAGTTGGCTGAACTGAAGACTCAGCTCACGGACCTTCTGGAGAAGGGTTTTATTAGGCCGAGCTCCTCGCCATGGGGCTGTTCGGCATTATTTGTCAAAAAGAAGGATGAAACGTTGCGGCTTTGCGTGGACTACCGTCCATTAAATGCCGTAACCATCAAGAACAAGTACCCGTTGCCACGGATCGACATGTTGTTTGATCAGTTGGTCGAAGCAAAGGTCTTTTCCAAGATGGATTTAAGATCCGGGTACCATCAGATTAAGATCAGGGCTGAGGACATTCCAAAGACAGCTTTTTCGACAAGGTACGGACTTTATGAGTACCTGGTCATGTCCTTTGGCCTCACCAATGCTCCAGCTCACTTCATGTATTTAATGAACTCGGTGTTCATGCCGGAGCTGGACAAGTTTGTCGTGGTCTTCATCGACGACATCCTGGTATACTCCAAGTCGGAGGAAGATCACAAGAAACATCTGCGTATAGTCTTGCAACGGCTGCGGGATCACAAGTTATACGCAAAGTTCAGCAAATGCGAGTTTTGGATATCGCAAGTGCCTTTCCTCGGGCATATCATCTCAGCGGAGGGTATCGCTGTGGACCCGAGCAAAATCACGCAAGTGCTGAATTGGAAATCCCCGAGAACTGTTCATGAGGTACGGAGTTTCCTCGGACTCGCGGGATATTATCGGAGGTTCATTCCGAACTTCTCGAAGATTGCCAGGCCAATGACAGAGCTGCTGAAGAAGGCTACCAAATATGTTTGGAGTCCAGCATGTGAAGCAGCATTCAAGGCTTTAGTCAAGCACCTGACATCAGCACCGGTTTTGGCGCAGCCAGACACAACAAAACCGTTCGATGTGTACTGCGATGCATCCGGCATTGGGCTCGGATGTGTGCTGATGCAAGACCGAAGAGTGGTCGCGTATGGATCACGACAGCTTAGGAACCATGAGCAAAATTATCCAACTCACGATTTGGAGCTCGCTGCCGTGGTACTTGCACTGAAAATGTGGAGGCACTACCTACTCGGTAACCTCGTACATTTATATACCGACCACAAAAGCCTCAAGTACATCTTCACTCAGAAGGAGCTGAACATGAGGCAACGAAGATGGTTGGAACTGATAAAGGATTACGAGATAGAGATCCATTATCATCCGGGCAAGGCAAACGTTGTGGCAGACGCGCTAAGCCGCAAGTCACACGTCAATAATCTGACCATCACACCGTTGGAAGAGAGCGAACCACCACTACATGTGATCCCACACGGAGCTCTCTACAACCTAGCTTTGATCCCCACCATCCGTGAAGAGATAGCGGCAGCCCAGAAGAATGACAAGGGCATGTCACATTTGCGGAGACGTGTAGACAGTGGGGAGTTGAAATGTTTCCGGAAGGACGGAGACGGCGTCCTATGGTTCAAGAACCGGATCGTCGTACCCCGAAACCCGGAGTTACGGAAGAAAATCTTTGATGAGGCTCACTTATCAAAGTTTTCTATTCACCCCGGCAGCAACAAAATGTATCAAGAACTCAGAAGAAGGTTTTGGTAGACACGGATGAAGTGAGAGACTGCAAAATACGTGTCCGAGTGTGATACATGTCGAAGGGTGAAGGCAGACCACATGCGGAAACCGGGACTGCTGCAACCACTGGGCGTTCCTGCCTGGAAGTGGGAGGACGTGAGCATGGATTTCGTCGTCGGTTTACCCACCACCTTACAGAAACATGATTCTGTGTGGGTGATCGTCGATCGGCTCACCAAAGTTGCCCATTTCATCCCGGTCAACACCAACTACAACGCCAAGAAGTACGCTGAACTGTACATCTCACGGATCCTATGCTTATATGGCGTACCCCGTACCATCGTATCGGACCGGGGCACTTTATTTGTGTCCCGTTTTTGGGAGCAGCTACACGCTGCCTTGGGGACGAAGCTGATCCGTAGTTCAGCCTACCACCCGCAGACGGATGGGCAAACTGAGCGGGTAAATCAAATCCTAGAAGACATGCTACGAGCTTGCGCTATCGACCACGGCAAGAATTGGGATGATCACTTGCCATTAGCCGAGTTCTCGTACAACAATGGGTACCAAGCCAGCATCAAGATGGCGCCCTACGAGGCGCTATACGGCAGGAAATGCCGCACACCACTGAACTGGTGTGAATCTGGCGAGAGGGTTACCTTCGGGATTGATCTTGTCAACAACGCGGAAGAAAAGGTTCGATTAATTCAAGCGAACCTAAAAGCCGCTCAATCCCGACAGAAACAGTATGCGGACCGGAGGAGGCGCCCATTACAATTCAAAGTTGGAGATCACGTATACCTACGAGTGTCTCCAATGAAGGGCGTAAACAGATTTGGGGTGAGAGGAAAGTTAGCACCCCGATTCATCGGTCCATTCCAGATTACCGAAAGATGTGGATCGGTAGCATACCGGCTGAAATTACCAGAAGCACTTTCCGGTGTGCACGACGTCTTTCACGTTTCCCAGCTGAGGAAGTGTCTCAAGCTATCAACTACCGTTCAGCTGGAAGACATTGAAGAACTGCAACCGGATCTCACCTATCGGGAGGAACCGGTGCAGATTATTGATGAAAAGGCCCGAACCACACGCAACCGTACATTGTGGTTCTACAAGGTTCTATGGAGTAATCACTCCATGGACGAAGCGACATGGGAGAGCGAAGAATTCCTTCGCACTAACTACCCCGACTTTTTCACGTCGCATATTCGGTAATTTTCCACCGTCCTCTCTCTCATTTCACCTTATAATCTCGGGACGAGATTCTTTTAAGGGGGGAGGAATGTAAGGGCCTCAGTTTTTGACACTCATTTGCAGTGTTCATCACCACACCACACACCTCATTTGAGGAAGAATGATGAACACAAATAAAGAGCAAGTAACAATTATCAACATGCTCATTAGGGAACAAACTCACACATTGCAAAAGTGGTACTTCCCACATGTGATATAGATGGGCTGGACATATGAAAACTCCTACACTTTGCTAAGGATGTCCATGCCAAGTTCCACCCAAATTCAAAACCTTTTTGAGGTCATTTTGGGTATAGTTAGGAAGAGGGCAGTTTGAAACCATATTCAAATTCAAACTGTTTTCACCCACTGAATTTAAAAGTGGAAGGCATATTCTTGCTCAGCACATTTTTGTGAGCTCACACACCAATTTTCACTCCATTTGGAGTTGATCTTGACATGAGCTAAGGGGGAGAAATTCAAACTTTATTTGAATTTCAAACTGCACTTGTGCTGAAATTCATTCAAACCAAACCTCATTTGAACTTTGATCAATTCAAATGGCTCTTGGGTGAATAATTTGAATTGCCAAGGGTAGAATAGGGTTCACTGTTTACCACAGCTGTTAGGAATAAATTTCAGAGGTTAAAAGAGAAGTGGGACCCACATGTCAGCCTCTGCCTCAAAGCAAACCGACTGAACCACAGTTCAGTCGGTTCCCGGCAGCTGTGCGCGCGCGCCACCGAAGGGGGCAGCCGGCGCCAGCTCCTGCTGCGTGCCCCAAGCCGGAGACCAGCCGACCGGGCTATTTATTCCCTCCCCGGCGTGCTTCAGTCACCATTTCCCCGAGCTACCGGCGTGCGCGACTGCTTTTCCCACTGCCATCACTAGCGCTCGAGTTCCTGCTTGATCAAGCCGATCGCAGCTCCCTCTTTCCATTCCAAGGTCCCAGCAAGGTACTAGCAACCATCCTCCATCCTTCCCATTGATAGAAATCGATTGAAACCGAGTGATATCGGCTGTGCCGAAAGATCAAACTCGGACAAAACCGCCGCACCTCGGGCTCTCGTGGACAGCCCAACCTGGGCGTTGTCACGCCCGAGCCAAGGCACCCTTGGACGCGCAAGTGATCGGTGCTGCTCATCCCCGAGCCACAGCTCGAGTGGTTGCTCACCGGCGGCGAATTTCCACTTTTCCCCTTTCTGTGTGCAGAACGACCCTCGGGTACGATTCTGTTTAATTCGTGCTCTAGAAAGGATTAGAGGGCCTCAGGCCACTCCCACACGAACTAGACACGGTGACGCACAAGTTGCCTTCACAACTCTGGGCCGGAGAACTTCTGTGCCCGGCGTAATTCAAGGTCTACTAATGGCGGAACGCACGGGGGGTATCGGGCGCACGGTGAGGACCTATTTCGGGCCTTCCCCGAGCTGCCCCGAGTTCATGTCGACCTTCTCTGAGGTCCACTGATGCTCCCCGACCGGTTTCCCAAGTAGCTGAGGCACTAGGAGCATCAGCCGACATGGCCGAAGTCGTTCCGATATGGCGGCTCGTCGCCGACCATGCTCCGGCCGTTGTCATGAGCAGCTGACCCTCGGATCATGTTCCCCAAGTAAAAGTAGGCAGGGGCGGCCAGAATCAAGAAGTTTGAAGCTGTACAGCAGCCGGCGGCGAGCTCTCCGGCGAGGTCCCTCGGCGGCGGAGCGCGGGTGTCGCGAGGTTGAAGAAGGGGGTGGACCCCAGCTGTCAGCGGCCGATATTTTGAATCGGGATCCGGCTGCGGCCGGGATCGGGTGTGCTGGCGCGCAAAAGCCTTGTGGGCCGCGGTGTGCTGTCGCTTCGGCGTGCGACGCGTGTCCCCTGGGCCCACGCGCGAGTTTAAACTTTTCCCCGATTTTCAGATTTCCTTCAAACTTCAAATCCTTATAACTTTGGCTAGAAAGCTCCAAATTGAGTGAACCAAATTTTGCTGGATTCAGCTCTCTGAGTACTTTCCAGAAAATCAAGTTTCACTTCATGAAATTCCCTAATTCTCCAGAATTAATTCCTTAATGTTTAAACTGTTAGGAATTTTAACTGGAGAATCCTTTGGCGGAAAATCCTGAAATTTTGCTGAGATGTTCACCAAAATATCATTGAGCTACCATAAAAATTTCAGATCCATTTGAGCTCATTTAGTCCACCTAATGGTGTGATTAGTAAAACTGTTCCAGAGAAAATAGAAAATGTTCAGAAACATTTTCAGGATTTTCTCTGAAATTGCTTAGCTCATATCTTTAGTTAGAGACTTCCAAATTAAGTGAGACCAACTCCATTAGAACCCTCTGAAAATCTAGTTTTCAGAAAGTCATAGTTTGTCTCATGAAAATCCCTAGAACACCCTAAAGGTTCCAATTAAGGTCAAGGACATAATTATTTGTGGAGGGCTCAAATGAGCTTTGCTGCAACTAAAACTTGACCAAGTCTTTGTTTAGGTTGTAACCAAGCCACAGTAAAAGTTTCACAGTCATTAGGTCTGTCTAGTAAGGGTTATAGGCTTCACAACTTCAAAGTTAATACAAAGGCCTCTAAATTAATACATACATTGTTCTTATCATGTAGTCGCTAAGGTCGAGGAGGAACCCGAAGTCCTAGACTTCGTTACTCCGGAGGAACAGCTAGCCTACGACCAAGAGCAGCAAGGCAAGCCCCGGTTTGCATTAACCATTTTATAAATTTTTATTGTTTTGAGCACATACTTGTTTTCTTTATGTTGTGCATCAGAGTCTTGTTTGGAAACCCCACTGCATAGCCAAGAAAACCATGGGTTGGGGTTTAGGATTGCAAACCCCGTTAGCCACTGCATTGCTAGGATAGAGTAGGATTCGGTACAAGTCGAGTAGTTGGAACTACTCGCGAGAATAGGCTAGAGGCACATTGCTCGGGTAGAGATAGCACATGATACACATGGCAAAAAAAAAAATGAGACCGAGCGGAGAGTAAGGGCAGCAGGACTTTGGGGCCTGTGTGCTGTAGCTCCGCTTGTGTCGATTGAGGACCGAGCCGTGTGCGGGCCTGTTGAACAAGCTAGAACAGTACCGAAGACCTACCGGCTATATGGGAACCGGGAAAACTGATGTAACTCGGGTAGCTGGGTATTGAGGCATTGCCCGTCGTTCAGAGGGTAGGTTGAGAGCTCGAGGTGTAAATCAGCTGGCGGCACAGAGATGCGCGTGCAGGGACCTCTTGCTCGGGACGATGGGACCGGTTCAATATTTGGCTAACGGGTGAAAGGTAGTCGCGTACGGCGTCCGTGATGGTTGTTGTAGGCAACATCGAGTACGGGCGTACGTGACGGGTTGTTCGGGTAACCCTGCAGGTGTAAATCGATTATAATCGCCGTCCCTCGCGGTCAGTGAGTACCACTTGTTCACTGTACCGTGACGTAGAAAGAACAGGCTAGTTACATGTTAAAATGTTGCTGATTGAAAGTTGGATATTGATTGTTAATGATATGTTGTAGCTTAGTGCTAACTAAAGTTCTTTTCAACTTTGGGCAAAGTACATGAGAGAAATGCGTTTCTTGTTTGATTGCGGCTCTCTCTCATGTGCCTTAGCGTAAAGTTCTCCACAACCTGCTGCTAAAACTTGAAAGTAAGGTTCTACTAATTAGGCGAGTCCTTGCAAATGATTTTTACCTCATGCAACCCATCACCCTCATGTAGAAGTTTCATGTTTAGGTGAGACGGGTCAGACTTGCTGAGCCTTCGTGCTCACTGCTTGTGTTTGAAGCTTTTGCAGGGTTCTATGAGGAAGGGACTCCCGAAGAGGAGACGGAACCCCAGGAGGGGAACCCCGTCGAGTGGGAGTCGTGCACGCCGCAGAGTTAGTGTGCGAGTGTGCTAGCAAGGACACGTTCGAGGGCTGAACGTGCACTTGATGCTTAGTCTACGCCCGCGAGTGTGGACTAAACTTATTTTGATGTAAACATGTTAATAAACTTGTTTATGTAATAAAGCTTCCGCTTCCGCTTTGTACCTTTGACGTGTGTTATACGGTGTTGTGCAACGCAGCACCCCTCAGCGTGATCCTGGCTCGACAGGACCAGTGGGGTCGTGTCAGTGACATAGCCAAATTTGTGGCTTATTGTGATATGTGTAGAAGGGTCAAAGCTGAGCATCAAAAGCTGAGTGGCCTATTACAGCCCTTACCGATTCCCGTTTGGAAATGGGATGAGGTAGTAATGGATTTCATCACTGGCCTACCAAGGACTAAGAATGGTAATGACTCCGTGTGGGTAGTGGTTGACTGTCTGACTAAAGTTGCACACTTTATTCTTGTGCGCACTACCAACAATGGGAGTAAGCTGGCCAAGTTGTACATAGACCGTATTGTGAAACTACATGGAGTACCCTCGAGTATAGTCTCAAATCGAGGTACTTAGTTTACGTCAAGGTTTTGGAGGAGTCTTCAAAAAGCACTTGGTACCAAGTTGGACTTTAGTTTAGCATATCACCCTCAGATGGATGGCCAGACAGAGAGGATCAACCAAATCTTGGAAGACATGTTGAGGGCTGCTGTTCTCACCTACGGCAAGGATTGGGAAGACAGTTTACCATATGCCAAGTTCTCATACAACAACAGTTATCAGGCCAGCATCAAGATGTCACCGTATGAAGCCCTCTATGGAAGGAAGTGTCGAACCCCACTCATGTGGTCAGAAGTTAGGGATCGTATTGTGAAGCAACCAGACTTCATCTTGGCAGCAGAGGACAAGGTAGCGGAGATTTGAGCGAATCTCAAGGCCGCCCCAATCACGTCAGAAAAGCTACACAGATAAGAGGAGGCGTGAACTCAGTTTCCAAGCTGGAGATCATGTGTACCTTAAGGTATCTCCTATCCGTGGCATGCGTAGATTCCAAGTACGTGGAAAGTTGGCACCACGGTACATCGGCCCTTTCTCAGTCCTAAAAAGGGTAGGATCAGTAGCGTATGAGATTCAGCTACCCGAAGAAATGTCAGGCGTGCACAACGTCTTCCTCGTTGTGGGGACCAGCCCGTGGTTCACCCACTCCGGGATCGTAGAGGGTGGTGCCGTGTGATGCGGCACCCAACAGTGGAAGTCTTTTTACAAAACTTAATTATACAGGGAAGTATTATACATAGCTACTCTCTAATCCTATCTACGTAAAGATGCAGCCGTCCAGCCCAGGGACGCTACACACTAGCACCATGTAACCGGAGATCACGGTGGCGTGCAGGGCTCCAGCTCGGCCGTGTACCCCGACGGGGGCACCGCCTCGTCCTCGGACCCCTCCTCATAGCTCTCACCTGCACACAGCTCAAATATTGCAACCGTGAGCACGATGGCTCAGCAAGGCTTAACCGACAACCCTAGTCATGGAACGCTACATGAAAGGATGTGTAATATAGGAAAAAGAACTTTGCAACAAAGACACGCCTATAAGTTGATCCTTACTTTCAGTTTTATATCAATAGATTCATATGCCTTAGGCAATCCTCACATCGGAAGTCCACAATCAAACAAGAAACGCTTTCCTCCGATGTGGTGATGCCTAAAGTGGAAAATAAACTTAATTAGCTCTACATCTACAGCAGACATGGTTTCCAAAACATTAATAATTCATCATAGTATATTATCATTCATCTGGCTTATTTTTTTCTTCTTACTACGTCACAGAATAGTGAACAAGCGGTACTCAGCGAGGGCAATCAGGAGACACCCGGACAACACGTCACATACACCCACTTTCAGAAGCGTGATTCCACACCCCTTCCTACTCTGTTGTATACAACAACCTTACAAAGGCAACCCAAATGCCGAACCGGTCCATCCGTAACGGGCAGGAGGTCCCCGCGTGGAGCGTGACTGTGCCCACCGGCATATTTACACCTTGCTACCCTCAACCCACTCTTATTTACGGTTGGGTAAGCCTCGGCAACCAGGTTAACTAATTACATCGGTTTCCTGCTTATGTCAGTATGCCATCCGGTACTGTTCGATACTTGTTCATCAGGCCTGCACACGACTCGGTCCTCAATCGACACCAACAGAGCTATGCACGTGAGACCTTCGCTCACTACAACCTATCGCCCCTGCTGGGTCTCAGTTTCACAACTTAAGCCATTCTCTACCTCTTCTCATTCCGTGTGATAAATTCTTATCTTGCGAGTAGATTCCAACCACTCGACTTCTACCGAGATCCTAAGAACATTAGCATGGGATTTTCTACTCGTCGAGTCTGTAAATGTGGCAGACTAGAATCCGTCCATCCAGGATCGCAGAGGGTGGTGCCGCGCGATGCGACACCCGATAGCACACATCAAAAGGATACATTGTATTACATAGAAAACAAACTGAAACTGTACAAACTAGTACAATACTCAGTTACAAACTATTGTTTATATTACACAGTGGAAGTCTAATTTGTACAACTCACGCCCGCCTATCTAGCAGAAGTCGGTTGCCCAGCCCTAGGGCAACCCACACTAGCTGCACTCCTCAGCTCAGCGCGGCATGTATGGCTCCCACTCAGCCGTGGTCCCCGATGGAGGGTAACCCTCACCGGTGGACTCGTAACCCGAGTCCGTGGGTGGCTCCTCACCTGAAAAACACTTAAGCAGCAACCGTGAGCACGATGGCTCAACAAGACTTAACCGACTCACCTAGACACGAAACTCTACATGTAGGGTACAATGAACATGGGGATAGTAAAATTTCAGCAAACGGACACATCTATAGTTTATCCTTAGTTCATTTTTTAGCCACAAGTTAATAGTTCATGAATCTGAAATTTATAAGCAATATTTGGTGGCACACATGTAACAATACAATTATATCATACAGCATAATTGAATTATAACATTCCATAAATTATCTACATTACAACGCAGTGAACAAGCGGTACTCGTCACCGTGAGGGACAGCGAATCGACTCGATATACACCTGCAGGGATACCCAAAGAGCACGTCACGTACGCCCACCCGTGGAGCTGCACAGCACGCTCACTCGGTGTCGTACGGGACAACCTTTCACCCAACAGCCCAAACGTCGAACCGGTCGCACCGAAACGGACAGGAGGTTCCATACACGGAGCATCTCTCTATGCCCGTTAGCGGATTTCCACCTTGCTGCCCTCAACCTACACCTATAAATCGGTGTGCTATGCCTCAACGTCCGGAGGTTTAGGTTACATCGGTTTATCGGGGCCCATATATCCGATATGCCTTCGGTACGTTCAATACTTGCTCAGCAGGGCCGCACACGGATCGGTCCTCAATCGACACGGACAGGGCTGCACACATAAGACTTCCTCTTTATGCACCCTAGCCCCTGCCTAGTCTCATTTTCATTACTAAAGTGATCTCGCATCACTCGAACCAATCCCGTGTGTCCCAAACCTAACTCGCGAGTAGATTCCAACTACTCGACTTGTACCGAAGTCCTATGAATCATTAAGCATAGCCTGTCTACTCAAGATCTTATACACTACCCTCACTCTTATAGGAAAATTCCGGTTATGCAAGTGGGGTTCCATCCATCCTACACCTACACATTCATACTTCACACTAGACATGTAAACAAAGCAAAACTTTATAAAAGGGGTTAATGCAAACCAGGGCTTTCCTTGTTGCTGCTGGTCAGTGGTTAGGTCTTCGTCCGGAAGAAGGAAGTCAAGTACTTCCGGAGTCTCCTCGCCTTCAGCGACTACACGTTAATGAGATACTACATGTCAATTCAAATGCAATGTGTAAACTTGAATAAGTAATTACTATAACTCTAGCTAACCTTCCCCTTCGGTTCTGAAATTTTTATGGTGGCTTGGTAGGGTCCTAACTAGAGTCTTGACCAAGTTTTATTTGAAACAAGGTTCATTTGAGCCTTGTACAAATAAAAGCCTAATTGGTCAATATTAGAGTCTAAGTAATTCCAGGGGTTTTCATGGCTCCAACCATTACTTTATGGAAACTAGCATTTGAGATGGTTCTAATGGAATTGGTTTCATGTAATTTTAAGAATCCTAGAGAAAGTTATGCCCTAAACAAGTTTTTGAGAAAATCTGAAAAATGTTTCTGTTCATTTTTCTATTTTCTCAGGGCAGTCCTTTTAATCACCCCATTAGGGGGACTAAATGAACTTGGATGAGTCTGAAAATTTTACTGTGACTAAAAGATTTTCCAATGACCATCTCAGCCAAATTTTAGAATTTTTCATAAAGTAATTCTCCATATAAAATTCCTAACATTTTGAAATTTAGGGATTTAATTCTGAAAAAATATTAACTTTCATGAGCTGAAATTTATATTTCTAGAAAGTACTCAAAATTCTGAGTTCAGCAAAATTTGATTCACTGGATTTGGAGCTTCCTAGCAAAAGTTATGTGCATTTGAAGTTTGCACTAAAACTGTAAATTCCCAAAATGTTTAAACTCTGCGGGTGGGGCCCACTCCTTAAACCGGCCCACAGAGAATGCAGCCACACCGTGGCCCACGGGGTTTTACCCATGATGCCGCACCGAATCCCAGCCGCAAATGGATCCCCGCGCGTGAACAGAGGCTGACCGGTGGACCCGGCCCCCCTTCGTCTACCTCGCGCCATCCCGCGACTCCCACGGCGGTGCCTCACCGGAGTTCTCGCTGCCAGTCATTTCACTGCACGACCTTCGATGGTTCTCGCCGCCTGGGCCCAACTTGGCTCGAGGAACACGCTGGTGCCCTCACCGAAGCTCGGTGATGGCCGGAACCATGCCCGCGACGGTGACAGTGGTTCTCTCTACTCCGGCGATGTCGCCCGGGCTACTCAGGGCCTTATTCTTCAAACGGTTTGCTCCTACAGCTCCGCTGTGGCATGCTGAGCATGAATATGAGCTCGGTTGGCCATGGAAATGGCCGGAGCTACGTGCTCACCGTCGACCTAGGCCCGATATCAGCTGTGACCGGAAATTTTCGAAGAACCTTAACCCTTGCCCATGGTTTTCGCTGGTTTTTGATCCTAGGTGGTCGTGGACAAGTGCAGGACGTGTGTGTAGCTCGGAATCCCCTGTGGTGAACTACCCATTCCGAATTTCCGCGTTTTGAACCCTTCGGTACTTTGAACACCGAATGACTAAACGGACAAATACTCTTCCTACAGAGCATGAGAGGAGGTAAGATCTTCACCGTGAGTTCGAGCTGCCTCCGGCACGTCTCTTTGCTATTGAGCTCCGGTCGCGAGAACGCCTGGATCAGCGGCGCGACGAGGAGCCAAGGGGAGCGGCCGGCGAAGAGTTTTGCCTCGGCTGTGTGCGGGCAACGTGAAGAGGATGAGGCCGGCTTTACTTGGGCAGGCGATTTAACCAGTGTGGCACCCGGCACCTTCGGTCACCGAGCAGGAGGTGGCAGGGGTGAGGCGGTCGAGCGCCGACACTGCCATGCGCTGGCGTGCGTTCTCGGCCGAGGGAGGAAAAAATCACTGAGTATACTTCTCTGTTAAGGCTGCTGACAGGTGGGGCCTCCCCTCTAATTCCTTTTTTAATTTTTCCTCTCTGTTTGTACTAAAATATCCCCAGCTACTCACAATTGAATGTGAGGCTTAATCACCAAGTCATAGTTTCAATTTGGTTTCCCAAATTTGAGATTTGTTTGGCTAATTTTGCTTCACATTTGAACTGAAATTCAAATTCAGTTTTGAATTCTTGCAAATTAGCTCCCGACAAGATGAAGTCCAATGGAGATGAAAATGGGTGGACTAACTCAGAAAAATGTGCTGAGTTTGAATATGAAGCCAACTTTTGAATTTAAGTGATGAAAGTTGCTGCAATTTGAATTTACATTCAAATTGGCCTCTTTTTCAAATGCCTCCAAAAGTGCCTCAAAAAGTGTTGGATTTGCATGATATTTGGCCTGAACCTTCCCAACACTTTTCAAGTTCTAGGGGTGAGCTCAACCTCCCATGTTCATGTGTAGAAATCCTACTTTGTGAAAGTTACGGCTTTCCCCTCTAATCACCCTTTTTGATGGTGGTTACTTGCTCTTCATAAGTCTTCACAAGATATCCACAACAAAAGCTGTGGTGTTGTGAGGTGATGGAAAATTTTTGCAAGTCCCTTTTTTTGGGCTTTTACATCCCTCCCCCTTAAAAGAATCACGTCCCCAGATTACCAAAGAAGAGACAGCAATGTAAGAGGAACTCACCCGCGCTGAGACGCCATGAACTCCAGGTAATTGAAGCGAAGGACTTCCTCGCTCTCCCACGTCGCTTCTTCGGTGGTGTGGTTACTCCAGAGTATCTTGTAGAACTACAACGTTCGGCTACGCGTGGTCCGGGCTTTCTCATCAAGAATTGCCACCGGATACTCATCATACGTCAAGTCCGGTTGTAATTCGCCGATGTTTTCGGTCGGAACAGCAGCTGTATGCTTCAGACATTTTCGCAGTTGTGAAACGTGGAAAACATCGTGAACACCAGCAAGAGATGCCAGTAGCTCCAGCCTATACGCCGCTGGTCCACACTTTTCGGTGATAGCATATGGTCCAATGAAACGGGGAGCGAGCTTCCCCTTCACACCGAACAGGCGCACGCCCTTCATCGGGGACACACAGAGGTACACGTGCTCTCCGACGTCAAAGTGCAGCGGTCTACGCCTCTTATCAGCGTAGCTCTTCTGCCGGGATTGAGCGGCCTTCAAGTTGGCTTGAATCATCTGAACGCGCTCTTCGGCGTCGTTCACCACATCAACCCCGAATGTGACCCTTTCACCGGACTCACACCAGTTCAATGGGGTGTGGCATTTGCGACCGTAGAGAGCTTCATATGGTGCCATCTTGATACTCGCCTGATATCTATTGTTGTACAAGAATTCCGCCAACGGTAGGTGATCATCCCAGTTCCTACCGTGGTGGATGGCACATGCTCTCAATATGTCTTCTAGTACTTGATTCACCCTCTCTGTTTGGCCATCTGTCTAAGGGTGATAGGCGGAGCTCCTAATCAGCTTGGTACCCAATGCAGCGTGTAGCTGCTCCCAAAAGCGAGATACAAATAATGCACCTCGATCTGAGACGATGGTCTTGGATACCCCATATAAGCATAGAATCTTTGCTATGTACAGCACCGCATATTTGCCGGCATTGTAGCGTGTATGCACCGGGATGAAGTGAGCCGTCTTGGTTAACCGATCAACGATTACCCAAACGGAGTCATGCTTGTTGGAAGTCAGGGGCAATCCTACAATGAAGTCCATGCTCACATCTTCCCATTTCCATGCCGGGATTTTCAGGGGTTGCAGCAACCCTGATTTTCTCATATGATCAGCTTTCACTCGTCTACACGTATCGCACTCAGATACGTATTTAGCCACTTCCCGCTTCATCCCTGTCCACCAAAATTTCTTTTTCAAATCTTGGTACATCTTGTTGCTGCCCGGATGAATGGAGTATTTAGACAAGTAAGCTTCATCGAGGATCTTTCTCCTCAGCTCCATATCTCGGGGTACGACTATGCGGTCATTGAACCATAGCGTCCCCTCATCATCTTTCCGGAAACATTTGATCTCCCTGTTGTCTATCCGTCTCCGGAGATGTGCCATACCCTTATCAGTCTTCTGAGCTGTAATGATGTCCTCCCTAATGGTAGGGATGAGGGCAAGGTTGTAGAGTGATCCATAGGGAACCAAGTATAAACTCGGCTCTTCCTCCTCCACCGGGGTAATGGTGAGGTTATGGACATGTGACTTCTGACTCAGCGCGTCGGCGACCACATTCGCCTTGCCGGAGTGGTAATGAATCTCAATCTCATAGTCTTTGATTAGTTCTAACCACCTCCTTTGCCTCATATTCAGCTCCTTCTGGGTGAAGATGTACTTCAAGCTCTTGTGGTCGGTGTAGAGATGCACCAAATTCCCCAAGAGATAGTGCCTCCACATTTTCAACGCCAAAACCACAGCAGTAAGCTCAAGATCATGAGTTGGATAATGCTGTTCATGGTTCCGAAGTTGGCGTGAGCCATATGCGACCACACGTCCTTCCTGCATCAACACGCAGCCGAGCCCAATACCGGACGCGTCACAATACACGTCGAAGGGCTTGGTTGTATCCGGTTGATCTAAGACCGGGGCTGTTGTGAGATGCTTCACTAATGCTTGGAACGCTCCTTCACACGCCGTGTTCCAAACGTATTTTGTCCCCTTTTTCAGCAACTCCATCATCGGCTTAGCAAGCTTGTAGAAACTCGGAATGAATCTCCGATAGTATCCCGCTAAGCCGAGGAAGCTTATGACTTTATGGACTGAAGTGGGAGCTTTCCATTTCAGCACTTACTCTATTTTGCTTGAGTCAACCGCAATGCCTTCCACTGATATGATATGCCCCAAGAATGGCACTTGGCTGATCCAAAACTCACATTTGCTGAACTTGGCGTAGAGCTTGTGGTCTCGCAATCGTTGAAGAATGATCCTCAAGTGTTCGGCGTGTTCTGCTTCTGTCGTGGAGTAAACCAAGATATCATCAGTGAACACCACCACGAACTTGTCCAGCTCCGGCATGAACACCGAGTTCATGACATACATGAAATGTGCTGAAGCATTTGTGAGACCAAAAGACATGACGAGATATTCGTATAAGCCATATCTCATCGAGAAAGCCGTCTTCGGGATATCCTCCGCCCGGATCTTTATCTGATGATATCCAGAGCGAAGGTCCATCTTGGAGAACACACTTGCACCCACAAGTTGATCAAACAATATGTCGATGCGGGGCAGTGGGTACTTATTCTTGATGGTGACGGCGTTGAGTGGCCGGTAGTCCACACACAGCCTCAAGGTTTCATCCTTCTTCTTCACGAACAGCGCCGAGCATCCCCAAGGCGAGGAACTCGGTCTAATGAAACCTTTGCTCAGTTCATTGAGCTGTTCTTTCAGTTCAGGCAGCTTATTTGGAGCCAATTTGTATGGTCTCCGTGATATGGGCGTAGTCCCGGGTGCAAGTTCAATCTTGAACTCGACATCCCGCTCAGGTGGCATGCCCGGAAGATCATCCGGGAACACGTCGGGGTGCTCCCAGACTACGGAGATGTCCTCTAACTTGAGAGCTTCAGCATTATTAATTTCTGAAACTTCCCGGACTGGATTGTCTAACACAATGGAGTGTGGACGGTGGAATGGAGAATTCAGATGAACCGTCCGTGTCCGAGTGTTCAGGACAGCGCTATGGTAGTTTAGCCATGACATCCCTAAGATTGTATCAATCTTTTGCCCCGTAAGGATTATTAAGGTAGTGGGATATAGCTGCCCACCTAAGCACAGAGGTGCTTTTAGAATCATCATATTTGCTGAAATCTTCCCTCCCGGTGAGCAGATCATATATGTGCAGTCGGTTGGGAAGACTGGCATTTGATGCTTAGCCACATAGGATGCACTTATAAAACTGTGGGTTGCACCAGAATCAAATAATATGATGATGGCTTGATTGTTGAGAGTGAACGTACCCGCCAGCACGTTGTCTCCCTCTGAGACGTCTTCATTGTCGAGGTTGCGAACGCCCCCAGTCCGCTGACCAACCTTCTTGACCGGAGGTTGGCCTCGAGCACCGCCCTGGAACTGGGCTTGCCCACTGCTCTGCTGCCCCTGGGGACAGTCCTTCGCGAAATGGCCCGACTGGCCACACGTGAAACAAGTGTAGCGGGGTGGTCCTCCGCTGATCGGCGGACGTAAACCCGGGGCGCGTTGTGGCGGTGGAAACGCCTGGAGTGTCGTCGTCTGCTGCTGCTGCTGCTGCTGCTGCGGTCGCGGTGGTGGCATCTGCGGTCGGAACGGGGGTGCCTGGAAAGAACGACCCCCGAACTGTTGAGGTCGCGCCGGTGGATGCCACTGCTGTCCGGATGGTGTCCGATACACCATGTGGTACTTCTGGGGAGCGCCACCCCCACTGCTGGGTGGAGTGCTGCGCTTCTACTGCTCAGACGCCAACTCCCGCTGAGCATCTTCTTGCATTATCGCGGCATTGACGAGGTCGTTGAAGGTGCCGCAATTGCTTTGGGCGAGATGTGTCTTCATCTCGGGGTGTAACCTCTGATAGAAATGCTCCCGCTTCTTCTCCTCAGTGGAGACGTAATCCGACACATATTGCGCCAGATGGTTGAAGGCACGGGAGTAGTCATGAGCACTCCTCCCGCCCTGCTTCAGCTCCAAGAATTCTTGGAACTTCCTCTTCATTATCCCGGGAGGAATATGATAGGCGTGGAACGCCTCCCGGAACTCTTCCACTCCACGGCATGGCCAGCCGGACGTGAGGCGACATAGTTCGCCCACCACATATCAGCGGCACCGTGAAGTTGCTGCGCCGCGAACAGAGTCTTCTGCCGCTCCATACATTGGAGCAGCCCGAACTTGGACTCGATTGTCCGCAGCCAGTTGTCGGCCTCCAGTGGTTCTTCTGCTTCAGTGAACACTGGAGGGTGCGTACTCATGAAGTCCGAGTACGTCACATCACGGGGCTCACGAGGGCCCCTCTCTTGACGCCCCCCGCCTGGGACGTATTCTGCACAATCGTGTGGAGCAGGTCGGTCTGCTCCTCACGATTCCCCACCAGTGCCGCTATCACATCCGCTAGGGTAAGCGGAGGCGGCGGTGGTGGTTGCTGCTGCGGGGTGCTGTCGTAGGCAGGCGGCTGGGAGTCATTGCCTCCCTGCTGGCTAGAGCCACCAATCTCGTGCGTGGTCCGAGTGCGAACCATTCTTTTACTAGTTGAAGATAACCACTCATGAGTATGTTCTACCCCATTGGAAGTACTTAAACCCCCTAGGGTACAACAATCTCCCAAATGAGTTCAACTTTCATTCCTCTGTCAGAATGACCAGTTTCTACATATCTCAGATTTTGATCTGGTTCTGGGCATTTTCATGACTCAAGCTGAATACCAAAGTTATAGTTAACCTCAGTATCTTCCCAACGAGTATTTATTTGCCCTCAGATCAGCTCTGGTTTAAAAGTTAGGGTAATTCAAAGTCAACAGAATTCCTGGAAGAATTTCAACAGCACCTCCCTTGGAAGTTGCTGTTTTCAACTCTGGTTTCCACGGAATTCCGTGCTGCAAATACAGACACTTTGAATTACAAAGATGTAACACATCTCCTATGATGAACCCAACAGGTACGGGGGACGCCCTATCTTTCGATGAGAGATGTTGGTAATGAACGAATTTGGTGGAGGCCGACGTTGGCTGCCCGACTACCACAACCAGAATGGTGTGGCGCTTTGAGCGACAGTTACACCGTCTCCTGGTAACTACGATTTGGGTGGAGGTCGACGTTGTGCTACCCGACTACAACAACCACAAGGATGCTGCGCCTTAGCGATAGTTACACCGGCTCCTGTTGTTGCTGTACTTGCCGTGCCAAGAACAGCCTTGAACCTGCAAGCAATCGAAGAACAAGCAAGAACAAGATAACAAGCAAACACTCACGGGTGTGAAAAAGTTGGGGTTCTGATTCAAGTAATCGGAAGGTCTCGTCGACACTTGCGTTACAAGGAAGTAGCAAATGGCTAAACTTACAGAAAACAAAACCCGCCCTGTCAAGGAGCTCTTGGACTACTTAAATAGGGGAGGGAAGAGGGAAATTTGTCCAGCAACAAAGGTAGGACGTGATATCCCTTATTCTTCCTTTTTCTGTGATAGACTACCATTTAATAGGGAAAGAAAGAGGCAAACCCATCCAACAGCAAGGCAGGATATGATTTCCTCTATTTCTTTCCTTATTATAGCACATCTATCTTTAAATGGGGGAAGAAAGAGGGAATTTCGTCCAGCAGCAAAGTTGGACGAGATTTCCCTTATTCCTTTCCTTATTTGTCTAAATCTCTCTTTATTACATGGCCCCAGCCTCAAGATTTCTCCTCGGGTGGAGCAGCCTTTATTGCATTAATCCCTCCATCCCTCCTAGCTGGATCAATTCCCAAGCACCTAATAATAACAAGGTCATCACAAGGCTTTAATAGGTCCCCATTTGAAGGATAATTACTTTGAACAGCCAGGAATGAATTCACCTGATAATTAAGTTGACGTGCACGAGCGTGTGTCATTGGACCTTGATTAGCTGAGAGTGGTGAATGGGCTGGTGTTGTGGTTGTATCAACGGTAGCGATGTCCGCATCATCCTCCCCTTCTTGCAATTGAGTCGTCCTCGACTCAAATGTGTCTTCCTCGCCCATATATGGTTTCAAATCTGCAATATTAAAAGAGGAAGTAACCCCAAAATGTGCAGGCAACTCAATTTCATATGCATTATCATTAATTTTTCGAAGCACTTTGAAGGGTCCAGCAGCTCTAGGTAGTAATTTAGATTTTCTCAAATCTGGAAATCTATCCTTTCTCAAATGCACCCAAACCAAATCACCAGGTTCAAAAGTAACATGCTTCCTACCCTTGCTACCGGCTTGTTGATACTTAGCGTTCATGCTCTCAATGTTTGCTTTAGTTTGCTCATGCATTTTAAGAATTAATTCAGCACGGCGAGAAGCATCCAAATTCAATTTCTCTGAAGGTGGCAGAGCCAAAAGATCAATGGGAGCACGAGGAATAAAACCATATACAATCTGAAAAGGGCACAATTTAGTAGTAGAATGCAGCGAACGATTGTAAGCAAATTCAATATGAGGCAAACATTCTTCCCATAATTTGATGTTATGTTTCAGAACAGCCCTTAGCATGGTAGATAAACTACGGTTCACTACTTCGGTCTGTCCATCAGTTTGAGGGTGACAAGTGGTAGAAAAGAGTAATTTTGTCCCCAACTTAGCCCATAAGGTTTTCCAAAAATGACTAAGAAATTTGTCATCTCTATCTGAAACAATAGTGTTTGGAACCCCATGCAAACGAACAACTTCTCGAAAGAACAAATCAGCAATATGGGTAGCATCATCAGTTTTGTGGCATGGTATGAAATGTGCCATTTTAGAAAATATGTCGACAACAACAAAAATACTATCCCTACCCTTCTTTGTTCTAGGCAATCCTAGAACAAAATCCATAGAAACATCCTCCCATGGAGCACTAGGAACAGGAAGAGGCATGTATAAACCATGTGGATTAAGACGGGACTTAGCTTTTTGATAGGTGGTGCAACGAGCAACAAACCGCTCCACATCTCTCCTCATCTTTGGCCAAAAGAAATGGCTTGCTAAGATGTCTTCCGTCTTCTTGACACCAAAGTGTCCATCAATCCTCCACCATGTGCTTCCTTCAATAGTAAGATACGCACAGAACCAGCTGGAATGCACAATTTGTTAGTTCGAAACACAAAACCATTATGAGAACAAACTTGTTCCATGTTTTTCCTTCTTTACATTGCAGCAGCACATCTTTGAAATCAGCATCAAAAGCATATTGTTCTTTAATTGTTTCCAAGCCAAAAATCTTAAAATCAAGTTGGGACAACATATTGTAACGGCGAGATAAGGCATCCGCAATGACATTATCTTTTCCTTTCTTGTGTTTGATTACATAAGGAAAGGACTCAATGAATTCTACCCACTTGGCATGCCTACGGTTCAGATTAGTTTGGTTCTTAATGTGCTTCAAAGATTCATGATCAGAATGTATAACAAATTCTTTAGGCCATAAATAATGTTGCCATGTTTCCAAAGTTCGTACTAGTGCATATAATTCTTTATCATAAGTGGAATAGTTCAGACTAGCCCCATTCAGTTTCTCGCTAAAATAAGCAATAGGTTTCCCCTCTTGCAACAAGACACCTCCCAATCTAATACCACTAGCATCACATTCCAATTCAAAAGTCTTACTGAAATCTGGTAATTGGAGAAGGGGTGTATGAGTTAACCTATTCTTCAAAGTTGCAAATGCAGCCTCTTGCGCCTTGCCCCATGTGAATGGAGCACCCTTCTTTGTAAGCTCATGCAGTGGGCCTGCTATGGTGCTGAAGTCTTTCACAAAACGACGATAGAATCCAGCAAGTCCGAGAATGCTTCGTACTTGTGTGACCGTGGTAGGAGTCGGCCAGCTGTGTATCGCCTCCACCTTGGCTTGATCAACTTCAATTCCCTGTGGTGTCACAACATAGCCAAGAAAAGAAACTCGATCCGTGCAAAAGGTGCACTTGTCAATGTTACCAAATAAGCGTGCATCACGTAAAGCATTGAAAACAGCAGGGAGATGATCAAGATGAACTTCGAGAGATGCGCTATAGATCAAGATGTCATCGAAATATACTACCACAAATCTTCCAATGAAAGCACGTAAAACCTCATTCATTAATCTCATGAAAGTGCTAGGTGCATTTGTGAGACCAAAAGGCATGACTAACCACTCATACAAACCAAACTTTGTTTTAAACGCTGTTTTCCATTCATCACCTAGCTTCATGCGAATTTGATGGTATCCACTACGCAAATCAATTTTAGAGAAAATCATTGAGCCACTAAGTTCATCAAGCATATCATCTAACCTAGGAATAGGATGACGATATCTAATGGTAATGTTATTAATTGCTCGACAATCTACACACATGCGCCATGATCCATCTTTCTTTGGGACCAAAAGGACAGGAACGGAGCAAGGACTAAGGGACTCACGCACATAACCTTTCTCGAGTAATTCCTGTACTTGCCGCTGAATGTCCTTAGTCTCCTCCGGATTGGTCCTGTATGGTGCTCGGTTGGGCAAAGAAGACCCAGGGATGAGGTCAATCTGATGCTCAATCCCTCTCAATGGTGGCAGCCCGGCTGGTACCTCTTGTGGAAACACATCAGCGTATTCCTGCAAAAGCTTAGTGATAGAAGGAGGCAAAGCACATGGTGTGTCGTGAAGGGAGAACAAAGCTTCTTTGCAAACAAACACATAGCAAATTGTAGTATTACTTTTTAATTCAAACAAATCAGATTTGGAAGCAAAAAAACAAGCACTCGTTAATTTTATTTCATTCTTCTTCATATGAGCAGATTTGGAATTATCAGTCTTAGGCTGTACCGATTTCTTCACGACATCTGAATTTTCATTTTCAGCAGATTTCTTATTTTTCTCTTTGCAAGCTCTAGCAATGTCATCCTTCAAAATAGCATCAGGGGACATCGGGTGCAAAACAAGTTTCTTCCCATGATGCATGAAAGAGTATTGATTTGATTTACCATGATGTAATGTATCTTTATCAAATTGCCAAGGTCGACCAAATAGCATAGAACAAGCTTGCATAGGTACCACATCACAATCAATGTAATCATGGTAGGAACCAATTGCAAATTCGACACGAACCAGACGTGTTACCTTAAGCTTACCACTGTTGTTGAACCATTGGATGTAGTAGGGATGTGGATGTGGAAGTGTTGTCATCCCAAGCTTTTCTACCATGGTAGCACTTGCTAAATTGTTGCAGCTTCCTCCATCAATAATAATGCGACACGATCGTTCCAAAACTACACACTTAGTTTGGAATAGATTGTGTCGCTGGTTCTGTTCAGCTTTGATCATTTGGGCACTCAAGACACGCCTCACAACAAGACTCTCATAGTGGTCAGAATGATCAGCCCCAATGTGCTCTTCATCATCATTCTTCTTTCCTGCTTCTTGTGCAGCAAGCATGGCATATGTTTCATTATCTAAATCACTAGCGGATGAGTACTCACCATTTTCTCGTACAACCAGCACACGCTTGCTTGGTCAGTCCCTTCGTAGGTGCCCAAAACCCTTGCACTGGAGGCATTGAATGTCTTTTGTTCTCCCGGTAGAAGCAATGGAAGAAGAAGTGTTGGCTGCAACTTGGGTGGATCCTTTTGTTGTCTCGATTGCACTCGAAGGTGCTGATTTTGATGTAGTCCTGGGCAACCCATTGGAAGCATCGTCTGGAGAGTCATGCTTAGTACCAGCAGCACTTGAGCGGAACTGCCATGAGGTAGTTCGACCTGCAGAAATGTTAGTTCTTGTACGTCGTCCCTGCACTTCTCTTTCAGCCTTACAAGCAAGATGGAATAATCGAGTGACGTTAGTGTATTCCTTATAAGCCAATATGTCCTGAATTTCTCTTGTTAAACCACCCATAAACCTAGCAATTGCAGCCTCTTCATTTTCAACTAGGCCACAACGCATCATGCCTATTTGAAGTTCTTGATAGTATTCCTCAACAGATTTGTTGCCTTGCCTAAGTTGTTGTAATTTATGCAACAGGTCACGAGCATGATAGGAAGGAACAAAACGACGACGCATGATTCGTTTCAAAGCATTCCAAGTTTCTGGTACGGTAGCTGGATTTTTAGTTTGATATTCATGCCACCAAACAGAAGCAAAGTCAGTGAATTCACTAGTGGCAGCTCTAACCTTTTTATCATCAGGGAAATCATGGCATGCAAATTTTTGATCTACTGACAATTCCCAAGACAGATATGCATCCGGATCATATTTACCATCAAAAGGTGGTATGGAGAATTTAATGCTGCGTAGGGAATCGTCATTGTCACGTACCTCGCGTCGTTGAGCTCGACCACCCATACCACGATGGTCGCGACGTGGCTGCCGTCGATACCTGAAAGGTCCATCATCAAGCTCGGTATCCGCCGAATACTCCGCCTCGTCATATCTTGCAGCACTGCCAACGGAGTCGTGGCTGTCATCAACACGTCTTTGCCTCTCTACGCGTCCAACCTGTTCCATCCTCTCCAATCGCTCAATGATTGCTGCAAGAGAAGTGTTAATAGCCCCAGCAGTGCTTTCTAATGTGGTCAGTTTGGTGTTGGTGCAAATCTGCGTCGACTCTAATTGACCAATGCGTTCATTGGTGACTTGAATATCCTCATTGAGAGCATCTGTGTGTAGCTTTACTTGGCGTTCCAAATGCTGAATGATGCCCCTCGTACGTGGTGAATGTGGAGATGTCCCATTCGCATCAGCTGACATGGTTAGTAAAGAAAGGAAATACAACAGCAAGCAGATTAATCCTAACAGTTGCTAAGAGGTGGTAGGACAGCACAATTCCTCACTAGCAAGAAATCAAGGTCTTACAAGTTCTTACCATGCGATGCAGGAGGCGCCGGCAATCAGAAAGAACAACAACAAACGGTGGCTGCCAGCACAACCTTATGGTGTCGTAGGCAATTTTGTGGAGCTGTAGGTGGCTGCTAGACACAATTTATGCAAAGGAACAGCTAGTACCACATTAGTCACAACAAGTTGAATAAACGTTCCACGATGGTATTGTGCTGGTCCTAGCTCAAACCTTACTAGAGACGTGAGCCGTAACTCCACGTGACGTTGGATTACTATGGTAGGGAAGTTCAAACAGCCCGATCCGTTGTGTTTCAACAACGTTGAAAACAGCAAGTTAAACTTCGAAACATGAAACAAATGTTACACAAATTGTCTCTCTTTTTTTGTACTTAGAAACTTTTTTTTTGATTGTAATCAGTGTGGCTTTTCTTTTTGCACGTGCCTTTTTCTTGCTGATCCGTGCAGCTTTTCTTTTGCACTTGCCTTTTTTCTCAACTTTGGGTAGATAATGGAAATGGACTGAGAACAAAGTGGCACGAACTCAAAACTCTAGCGGTGAAAAACTTAGGACCAGCAACTTGACACAAAAAGGCAACCGTGAATTCAACAAGTCGAGAGCTAAGTAGCCAAGCAAAAGGCTCAAAGTGTTTTTAGGATTTTTTTAGAGCGAACTTTTGTAGGCAAAAGTGGACTGTAGGTAAATGAAGAACAAGGAGAAGGAAATCTCTCACCGAGCAACCTGAAATCTGATACCACTTGATGAACCCAACGGGTACGGGGGACGCCCTATCTTTCGATGAGAGATGTTGGTAATGAACGAATTTGGTGGAGGCCGACTTTGGCTGCCCGACTACCACAACCAGAATGGTGTGGCGCCTTGAGCGACAGTTACACCGTCTCCTGGTAACTACGATTTGGGTGGAGGTCGACGTTGTGCTACCCAACTACAAGAACCATAAGGATGCTGCGCCTTAGCGATAGTTACACTGGCTCCTGTTGTTGCTGTACTTGCCGTGCCAAGAACATCCTTGAACCTGCAAGCAATCGAAGAACAAGCAAGAACAAGATAACAAGCAAACACTCACGGGTGTGAAAAAGTTGGGGTTCTGATTCAAGTAATCGGAAGGTCTCATCGACACTTGCGTTACAAGGAAGTAGCAAATGGCTAAACTTACATAAAACAAAAACCCGCCCTGTCAAGGAGCTCTTGGACTACTTAAATAGGGGAGGGAAGAGGGAAATTCGTCCAGCAACAAAAGTAGGACGTGATCTCCCTTATTCCCTTCCTTTTTCTGTGATAGACTACCATTTAATAGGGAAAGAAAGAGGGAAACCCATCCAGCAGCAAGGCAGGATATGATTTCCTCTATTTCTTTCCTTATTATAGCACATCTATCTTTAAATGGGGGAAGAAAGAGGGAATTTCGTCCAGCAGCAAAGTTGGACGAGATTTTCCTTATTCCTTTCCTTATTTGTCTAAATCTCTCTTTATTACATGGCCCCAGCCTCAAGATTTCTCCTCGGGTGGAGCAGCCTTTATTGCATTAATCCCTCCATCCCTCCTAGCTGGATCAATTCCCAAGCACCTAATAATAACAAGGTCATCACAAGGCTTTAATAGGTCCCCATTTGAAGGATAATTACTTTGAACAGCCAGGAATGAATTCACCTGATAATTAAGTTGACGTGCACGAGCGTGTGTCATTGGACCTTGATTAGCTGAGAGTGGTGAATGGGCTGGTGTTGTGGTTGTATCAACGGTAGCGATGTCCGCATCATCCTACCCTTTCTAAAGATGTATAATGTGAAAATTTTAGATTTTTCTATAATACGTTATGCTTGAAAAACGGAACAGTCCAGAGAGTATTTAAATCTGTCCTGGTTCTGGACAGTTTACATCCCTCTGGGATTTAAGCCCTCTTAAGGTGTTATTCAGCTCTGGGGGTCTGCAACAAAGTTGTAGAGTGCTTAAACAGATTTCCAGAACTATCTCCCACACCTCCATTGGCTAAATGATCTGTGAGTTATGCTCTGTTAAAGTTCAGCAAACTTGCTGCCTAAAACAGAGCACCCTGTTTTTCAATCTTTTGGAACTATACTAATCAACTATCAAATTTTTCTACCCAACCAGGATCCTAAATGTTGAAACTTAGTGATTTTAATTCCTTGTTATCATTATCTTTCATGCACATGCCTATGATATGTCGGTACTACGTTCCTCACAAAAGAAAATCCTAACCGGATTATACCGGCATATACGTCTGAAGTGTGGCACTAAACGGGCTCTCGCGCACGTATTCTACACGAGATACATATGTGGTTAGTACCTGCAGAAGACCACACAATAATGGTGCACTAAATGGTCATGTTTCCATTTCAGACAGGACCATATTTCAGACAGGTTATTATATGTTTAGTACGGTGTCGATGCACTGTAAGAATCATGTCGGTACTACGTTACCTCACCAAAGAAAATCCTAAACCAGATTATATCGGCATATCCGTTTTATCAGTGGCACTAAGACGGTTTCTCGCACACGTGTACTACACGGGATACGTACGTGGTTAGTACCTGCAGAAAAACACGCAATAGTGGTGCACTCAAAGGTTGTTCCATTTCAGGCAGTTCCATATTTGAAAATAAATACAAACGCCCGTATCATTGTCATACGGCCGTCCTTGAGTTAAGCCACGTCTCAAGGCACGTGATCGTGTTTCAACACCACACGATGGAGAACCCGAGTATATCATGAACGGATCGTCACGGTTGGGAATGTTATCAACCCAACGGATACCACCTACTGCCCTGCAGGGCACGCCGATGGCAAGCGCTGCGTATGTCCTCCTGGGCTATTTCCAGATGAACACACTATCGCGTTACTGACCACATGATGGGGTCTCCACTTACTTGCCTAATGCACGCTAGGGATCATCGTTTCATATGAACTCAGGAACATGAAGAGTCCAAGAGTTTCATATTGACGTCTCACACCAAGCTGTGAGACCTATCCCTGAACCACGTTCCTCATCAGGGGAGCTAACCGAAATTGAACCGCTTTCGGTGGCGTTCCTTACCATTCTTACCAGAGCGTAGGTGCGTCGTTACATAATTAAATTTCAGAATTATAACATATATGTTAGTATTGTCACTTTAAGTAACTATGCTAATATAGTCCTTACTTGGGCAAACTACCGAGTCCTCACCGTAAACCTAAGTTTTCCCGTAATACAGTCCTTAATTAATGTGTTATCCCCAATGCAGCTCTGATACCAGGTTGTGGCGGACCGGAATCCGCTCATCCAGGATCGCAGAGGGTGGTGCCGCGCGATGCGACATCCGATAGCACACGTCATAAGGATACATTGTATTACATAGAAAACAAACTGAAACTGTACAAACTAGTACAATACTCAGTTACAAACTATTGTTTATATTACACAGCGGAAGTCTAATTTGTACAACTCACGCCCGCCTATCTAGCAAAAGTCGGTTGCCCAGCCCTAGGGAAACCCACACTAGCTGCACTCCTCAGCTCAGCGCGGCGTGTACGGCTCCCACTCAGCCGTGGTCCCCGACGGAGGGTAACCCTCACCGGTGGACTCGTAACCCGAGTCCGTGGGTGACTCCTCACCTGAAAAACACTTAAGCAGCAACCGTGAGCACGATGGCTCAACAAGACTTAACCGACTCACCTAGGCATGAAACTCTACATGTAGGGTACAATAAACATGGGATGGTAAAATTTCAGCAAACGGACACGCCTATAGTTTATCCTTAGTTCATTTTTTTTCTAGCCACAAGTTAACAGTTCATGAATCTGAAATTTAGTAAGCAATATTTGGTGGCACACATGTAACAATATAATTATATCATACAGCAGAATTGAATCATAATATTCCATAAATTATCTACATTACGACGCAGCGAACAAGCGGTACTCGTCACCGCGAGGGACAGCGAATCGACTCGATATACACCTGCAGGGATACCCAAAGAGCATGTCACGTACGCCCACCCGTGGAGCTGCACAGCACGCTCACTCGGGGTCGTACGGGACAACCTTTCACCCAACAGCCCAAACATCGAACCGGTCGCCTCGAAACGGACAGGAGGTTCTCTACACGGAGCATCTCTCTATGCCCGTTAGCGGATTTCCACCTTACTGCCCTCAACCTACACCTATAAATCGGTGTGCTATGCCTCGACGTCTGGAGGTTTAGGTTAAATCGGTTTATCGGGGCTCATATATCCGATATGCCTTCGGTACGTTCAATACTTGCTCAGCAGGGCCGCACACGGATCGGTCCTCAATTGACACGGACTGGGCTGCGCACACAAGACTTCCACTTGCTGTGCCCTAGCCCCTGCCTAGTATCATTTTCATTACTAAAGTGATCTCACATCACTCGAACAAATCCCGTGTGTCCCAAGCCTAACTCGCGAGTAGATTCCAACTACTCGACTTGTACCGAAGTCCTATGAGTCATTAAGCATAGCCTGTCTACTCGAGGTCTTAGACACTACCCTCACTCTTATAGGAAAATTCTGGTTATGCAAGTGGGGTTCCATCCATCCTACACCTAGTACACATTCATACTTCATACTAGACATGTAAACAAAGAAAAACTTTATAAAAGGGGTTAATGCAAACCGGGGCTTGCCTTGTTGCTGCTGGTCAGTGGTTAGGTCTTCGTCCGGAAGAAGGAAGTCAAGTACTTCCGGAGTCTCCTCACCTTCAGCGACTACACGTTAATGAGATACTACATGTCAATTCAAATGCAATGTGTAAACTTGAATAAGTAATTACTATAACTCTAGCTAACCTTCCCCTTTGGTTCTGAAATTTTTATGGTGGGTTGGTAGGGTCCTAACCAGAGTCTTGACCAAGTTTCATTTGAAACAAGGTTCATTTGAGCCATGTACAAATAAAAGCCTAATTGGTCAATATTAGAGTCTCTAAGTAATTCCAGGGGTTTTCATGGCTCCAAACATTACTTTCTGGAAACTATCATTTGAGATGGTTCTAATGGAATTGGTTTCATGTAATTTGAAGAATCCTAGAGAAAGTTATGCCCTAACCAAGTTTTTGAGAAAATCTGAAAAATGTTTCTGTTCATTTTTCTATTTTCTCAGGGCAGTCCTCTTAATCACCCCATTATGGGGACTAAATGAACTTGTATGAGTCTGAAAATTTTACTGTGACTCAAAGATTTTCCAATGACCCTCTCAGCTAAATTTCAGAATTTTTCATAAAGTATTTCTCCAGATAAAATTCCTAACAGTTTGAACTTTAGGGATTTAATTCTGGAAAACTATTAACTTTCATGAGCTTAAATTTGTATTGCTGGAAAGTACTCAAAATTCTGAGTTCATCAAAATTTGATTCACTGGATTTGGAGCTTCATAGCAAAAGTTATGTGCATTTGAAGTTTGCACTAAAACTGGAAATTCCAAAAATGTTTAAACTCTGTGGGTGGGGCCCACTCCTTAAACCGGCCCACTGAGAATGTGGCCACACCGTGGCCCACGGGGTTTTACCCACGCTGCCACACCGAATCCCGGCAGCAAATGGATCCCCGCGCGTGAACAGAGGCTGACCGGTGGACCCGGCCCCCCTTCGTCTACCTCGCGCCATCCCGCGACTCCCGCGGCGGTGCCTCACCGGAGTTCTCGCCGCCGGCCGTCTCACTGAACGACCTTCGATGGTTCTCGCTGCCTGGGCCCAACTTGGCTCGAGGAATACGCTGGTGCCCTCACCGAAGCTCGGCGATGGCCAGAACCATGCCCGTGACGGTCACAGTGGTTCTCTCTACTCCGGCGATGTCGCCCGGGCTACTCAGGGCCTTATTCTTCAAACGGTTTGCTCCTACAGCTCCGCTGTGGCATGCTGAGCATGAATATGACCTCAGTTGGCTATGGAAATGGCTGGAGCTACGTGCTCACCGTCGACCTAGGCCCGATATCGGCTGTGACCGGAAAAATTCGAAGAATTGTAACCCTGGCCCATGGTTTTCGCTGGTTTTTTATCCTAGGTGGTCGTGGACAAGTGCAGTACGTGTGTGTAGCTCGGAATCCTCTGTGGTGAACTACCCATTCCGAATTTCCACGTTTTGAACCCTTTGGTACTTTGAACACCGAATGACTAAACAGACAAATACTCTTCCTACAGAGCATGAGAGGGGGTAAGATCTTCACCGTGAGTTCGAGCGGCCTCCGGCGCATCTCTTTGATGTTGAGCTCCGGTCGCGAGAACACCTGGATCAGCGGCGCGACGAGGAGCCGAGGGGAGCGGCCAGCGAAGTGTTTTGCCTCGGCTGTGTGCGGGCAACGTGAAGAGGATGAGGCCGGATTTACTTGGGCAGGCGGTTTAACCAGTGTGGCACCCGGCGCCTTCGGTCACCGAGCAGGAGGTGGCAGGGGTGAGGTGGTCGGTCACCGACGCTGCCGTGCGCTGGCGCCCGTTCTCGGATGAGGGAGGAAAAAAATCACTGAGTATACTTCTCTGTTAAGGCTGCTGACAGGTGGGGCCTCCCCTCTATTTCCTTTTTTAATTTTTCCTCTCTGTTTGTACTAAAATATCCCAGCTACTCACAATTGAATGTGAGGCTTAATCACCAAGTCATAGTTTGAATTTGGTTTCCCAAATTTGAGATTTATTTGGCTAATTTTGCTTCACATTTGAACTGAAATTCAAATTCAATTTTGAATTCTTGCAAATTAGCTCCCGACAAGATGAAGTCCAATGGAGATGAAAATGGGTGGACTAACTCAGAAAAATGTGCTGAGTTTGAATATGAATCCAACTTTTGAATTTAAGTGATGAAAGTTGCTGCAATTGGAATTCAAATTGGCCTCTTTTTCAAGTGCCTCAAAAAGTGTTGGATTTGCATGAGATTTGGCCTGAACCTTCCGAAGACTTTTCAAGTTCTAGGGGTGAGCTCAACCTCCCATGTTCATGTGTAGAAATCCTACTTTGTGAAAGTTATGGCTTTCCCCTCTAATCACCCTTTTTGATGGTGGTTACTTGCTCTTCACAAGTGTCGGTACCCTCGATATGGGGTACCCCCGCGCGCAGGGGAAAATGCCTAAGGACCTCGCCCTTCTCCGCAGGGAGAGCTCCGAAGGCGCCACGTGTCCAGCGGGGACGGACCTCCCTCTCCTCAGAGGAGAGCTCCAGACCTGTCACGTGGCCAACTGAGCCGGACCTCCACCCTCTGTGGGGAGAGCTCCGAAGGCTCCACGTGTCCCGCGGGGCCGGACCTCCCTCTCCTCAGAGGAGAGCTCCGGGCCCGCCACATGGCCAGCAGCAGCCGGACCTCCCCCCTCCGCGGGGAGAGCTCCGAAGGCTCCACGTGTCCCGCGGGACCGGACCTCCCTCTCCTCAGAGGAGAGCTCCGGACCCGCCACGTGGCCAGCAGAGCAACGCCGCCTGCCCCTGCGCGGTAGGCAGCAGGAGTAAAGACGCGCCATACCTTGCTCGTACAAGGTATTCAAGGCCCGCGCCTTCCCAAGATGCGGAGACGCGGAGCACCCTCTGTCAGGTGCCGTTGCGCCTAGTCACATCACAGACTGGCGCGCCGTGTCAGCGCCTGCCCGCCAATAAACACAGCGACAAGACATCCCCTGCCGCCCCTGCCATCATCAACCACTACGACTAGCTTGTGGAATGGGCAGGGCGGCAGAACGAAGACTCGGAAGCCTTCGCCAGAGACAACTACCGGCATAGCTGCAGATACGGTAGACGGCAGGAAATCTCCCTGGGACCACCTGTCGGGTCCCGGGCCCACCTTGTAAGCCGCTCGAGCCTTGGACTATAAAAGGCTCGGGTAGGCAACATTAGCAAGGGTTTGAACTCTATTAACTCGCACTCTAGCCATCTCACACCCTCAAGCTCAGGACTCCGGTTCTGAGCAGCGCTCCGGCGGCCTGAACCACGTAAAACTCCCTGTGTCAAGCTTCTCCCTCGATCGTCCCTAACGCTGAAGCTCTCCGCTAGTGACTAGCCCCTCGGAAAAAGAACCTCCGCGGGCTGCCCAGTGCAGGCCCGGGGGAAGTGTCGGCTACACACTTCAACATTTGGCGTGCCATATAGGGAGCTTTTCTCTTGCGCGACGAGCTTTTGCCGGCGAAGATGACGAAGCTTCCTTCAGCGGCAAGCTCTCCTCCCCCGCGTTCATGACGGACCGTGACTAGCGGGGACTACGTCTCGACACACTCTGGACGGAGTGTGTCGGCACAAGCTGGAAGCCAGCAGCCGACTCCGGCAACGCAGGCTCCAGCGAGCGTGAGATCCTCTGCTGCACTGAGCGTCCCCCACGGGGGTGCGCTAGCCGCAGCAAGAGCGCTACTACGCAATCCACCTGCTGGGGACGCGCCTCAGTCAGCGACCCAGCAGTGGATTTGCGAGGTAGACCGTCTCGTCGTTGCCGCCGCAAACCCTCGACCTCGGCGGGGACGACGTTCCGGCCAACCGGCTGTGTCGCTGACGCGCACGCCAACGGTTGACGGGCTGACGGCAGATTCCAGCTCCACCAGGCTCCCATCGTCGGACCTGAGGACAGAGCTGAGACGATGCCACTTGGGCAAGGATGCCCGAGTGTTCATTGAGCGACGGCGAGAAAGGCGTCGCAACCAAGAGGCCGGCGACAGCACGACGTCTGCCTCTACCCTGCCTGAGGCGCAGGCGTTCGCTACGCGATCTCTGCCCCAGGCATACGCCGTGCAGCATATGTCCGAGCCATATGCCCTGCAAGCGGTGCCCCCAGTCTATGGCGCAGCCTTGCCCATACCGGGGTACACAGTGCCAGCAGCGAACCAAGCGTTCACGGCGCCAACGCCTGCAACAACAGGAGCAGGATGTGCAGCCCTGGCGCCACACCTTCGCTTCGCGAGGTGGCCGCGCAAGTTTCGGCCGCACCTGCCCGAGAAGTATGACGGCAGCGTCAACCCGGCGGAGTTCCTCCAGATCTACTCCACCGACGTCCTTGCTGCAGGAGGGGACGAGGCCGTCATGGCCAACTACTTCCCCGTCGCCTTGACTGGCCCGGCCCGGTCTTGGCTCATGAACCTCCCCCAGGGTTCCATAACCTCCTGGGGAGAGCTCTACCGGCAGTTCACTGCCAACTTCGGCAGCTCCTACACCCAGCCTGGCACGGAGCTCGACCTCCACGCCATCCAGCAACAACCTGGAGAGACGCTGCGCTCCTTCATCCAGCGGTTCTCCCAGGTACGCAACACCGTCCCGCACATCCAAAGTGCATCTGTGGTGGTGGCGTTCCGGCAGGGTGTCCGGGACGAGAAGATGCTTGAGAAGCTCGCGACCAGAGAGGTTCGTGATGTCTTAGAGCTCTTCAGCCTGGTGGACAAGTGCGCCAGGGCAGCTGAAGGGCGGAACTGGCACTCTCTGCCAGCCTCCGAGTCAGGAGGACAGCCCGGATCTGGCGCTGCTTCCTATGGAAGCGGCAAGAAGATCAAGAACCGGGGTGGTGGCAAGATGAAGCCACCGGCCGTGGCTCCCGTTGCTGCAGCAGCAGCACCCAGTGGAGCTCGGGGGCCATGCCCCGACAAAAGGCAGCGACAGTCACCAACTCCGGAGGGAAACCAAGGTGAACTGTGCCCCGTGCACGGCACCAGCTACCATACTGCTGCTGAGTGTCGGGACATCCAGAGGCTTGCAGAGCGCTTCCACAAAGGGAGGCAGCTGCGAGCTGATGCCCCGCCCTTCCGTCAAAGGGAGGGCAAGCAGAAGGTCGACACCCCAGACAACGTCGGCCACCAGGTGGGGTTTCAAGAGCCTCAGCGCACCATAAAGACGGTGCACAACGGTGAGGACTCCAGCTCCAGTGATGACGAGCCGGGGCAGTAGCCGACTACGGCTGCCCCGAAAGATCAGTGGAGACTGCACTGCTGCGATATCAGGCTTGGAGAAGCTCCAAGCAGTTGTAGCAGCCCAAGAACCAGCCCCGGCGGTGCAGAACCGGGCCAGCTCCACCCGAGTCCACGTCACTGTGCCTCGGCCTCACCTCCCGGGGGCCGCCCAGGATCTGTCAACCTCTTGACGGCCTTAGCCAGAAGGGGAAAGACATCTTGGGTCTCCCAATAAGAGTCCGGATCCTCCTACCTCTTGACGGCCTTAGCCAGAAGGGGAAGGTACCTCGGGGCTCCCGGGAGAAGCGCGTTGGACCTGCTCCAGCGTGAAGATATCTACCTCGTCGGCGAGGCGCGAGTACAGGTAACACCCCACAACGCACGGCCCGGCTGGTGCTCTAGCACTACCGTCAAAGGACCAAGCGCGTCAGGGACCTCCGAGAAGGCAACCTGGTGCTGCGGCACACACTTTCCCGCGAAGGACCTATAAACTCTCCCCCAGCCGGGAAGGTCCCTTCTGACTCACGAAAGTTGCCGTCCCAGGTACACACGCCTTTCAACCAAGGATGGGATCCGTTCCTGGACCCTTGGAGCATGGAACATCACAGTAAGTTCTACCCCCTGAGCATTAGTGGAACATGCCTTTACCTTTCTGTAATAAATCCCATAGAGTCCAGGAACAGTGCTCGGAGCAGCTAAGCCTCAGGGGACAGTCCAGGACTATGGCCAGATTGGCCTGGTTCCGACCCCAAGCGCGTAGAGTCTTACTTCCCTTCTTAATGGGGCGGTTCGTTGCCTCCATGTACAGCCTGCCTTCCTCCTATGGGCATTTACACAGAAACCTGTTCTACCTCACTCTCACTTATGTGCTCATTTAAATTATGCATTAATTTTTATGACCGCACTTTCTATGTATGCTCACCATACATTTAGCTCCCCTTTCCCGCTCTCATCCAAAGTCAGCATTTGCTATCCTACCGAAGGCGGTCGTGCTTGAGGCACCTGCCGATGGCCAGGGGGCCTCTCAGGCCTCCCCCTGTTAGGTGTTGCGGTGCCAGTTGGTCACCTCCAGGAAAGGCCTGCGCCGTGCATGGGGGGGTTCAGGGTGTGTATCCCGCTTAGCCAGCTCTGTACCCAAAGCGTGCGCACCCTGCCCTCTGGAGGTCCAGGGTACAGCCACTTTGCCTGGTTCCGTACCCAAAGCCTGTGCACTCTGCTTCTCCGGCGTACGGTCCGGTACTAGGGGCCGTACGGTCGTATCCTGACCTCGGAGGGAGCTGGAGTCCCGGTGCCTCGCGCACAGAATTGCCCAAGCCCCGTATACCGGACTAGGACCGTAAGTCGAATAAGACTAAGAGATGGGGAGGGGAGAACCCCCCGAGGAGAATTACGCTTCCTCTACCTGTGTGCAGGACCTCTAGGTTCTAGCTACGGGGATCGCATGAAGGCAGGAGCAAGGAGCTATCGACTACTCCAGCGCAGGGCTAGAGGATTCGGGTTTCGCCCCTTCTGCAGGGACGAGTCCCGAAGGCCCCACGTGTCCAGCGGGGCCGGAGCTCCCCTCTCCTCAGGAGGAGCTCCGGGCTCGCCATGTGGCCGGCAGAAGCCGGACCTCCCCCTCCGCGGGGAGAGCTCCGAAGGCTCCACGTGTCCCGCAGGGCAGGACCCCCCCTCCTTAGAGGGGACCTCCGGGCCCGCCACATGGTCGGCAGATCCGGACCTCCCCATTCTCATGGGGTGAGTTCCGGAGACCTCCGGGGCCCTTACTACAATAAGGACCCAGGAAAGGTGTCTGTGCAGAGCTTCGAGATTGGTGAAGGCCTCTGAGTACCTTGCGGAGCTAAGGGCTCGGCCAGGCAAAACCAAGAAGAAGACAAGAGCGCAACAAACACAAAAAGTCACAAGAGTCTATTTATTCATGGCTCCATGAGCTGGACTACAGACTCAATAAAAAAGGGGGGAGATACAAGTCCTAGGATTCCCCTGGGTCGCGCCGGAACCTAGAGGCTACAAGGGCGGCCACATCCCCAACTTCAGCCATGGCGGTTTCCTCCCGCTCCGCGGCAGGGCCCTGTCTCGCTGGCTCCAGTGAGAAGGAAGGGTCCCGGCTCCTGAAGCATGCCAACACGTGCGTGGCAACCTCCACGGCCAGGCCCCGTCCCTCTGCCTCGAGCTCGCCGGCGACCACCGCATCTAGCCTGCTCAGCTTGGTGCCGATTGACTCGAGCGCGGGGATCACCTCGGCCACTCTCAGCGCAGGGGCTGCCGTCTTCACCGGGCTGAAGCCAAGGGGGACCAAGGCGGACCATGCCTGGTCGATGAAGCTCGAGACCGCACGGGCCTCGGAAGACCGCGAGGCCAAGAGCTCCTCTACCTCGCGACGGGCTGCCAGCAAGACGTCGTGGCTCCCCTCGGAGAATTCCTTCTCCCTGGCCGCCAGAGAGCTTTCCCGAAGGAGGAGGTTCCGGGCGAGGCGCTCCAACTCTGAAGCCCGGAAGTCGGCAGCCAGCTCCCGATCCAGGATCACCTGGCGCTCCTGGGAGACCTGCTCCTCCCTCGTGGCAAGGTCTGCCTTCCGGACCTCTAGCTCCGTAGCCCGGGCTCGCAGGTCGCCCTCGCCCGCCGCCAGCCGCGCGGCGACTCTCTCCGCCTCGGCCGCCACGGAGCGCTCCTGATCCACAATGGCGTGCTCACGGCGCGCCAGCCTCTGCTGCACCTCCTCCAGGGCAGAGAAGTTCTCCTCGGCCCGGGCATGCGCCTCGAGGGCCTCCTTGTGGAGCCGCCGCGTCTCGGAGTCCAGACGGTCGACGGCCCGCTTCTGTCGGTCGAGGAGTGCCTCCATGATATCAAGCGACTCCCGCCTGGTGTCGAGCTCCCCCTTGACCTTCGCGGTCCGCTCCCGCAAAAGGTTCCTCCAGGTGAGGAGGCGATCCCTCTCAACCACCTGCTCCTCTCGCTCGTGACTGAGCGCAGCCAAGACCTGCCGGACGCTCGTCTGGGTGAGCACGAGAGTGTCTACCAGGGGCAGTGGGGCGGCAGAGGCTGGAGCGGCACCCCCGACCTCCTCCATCACGTCATCTTCAAGAGAAGACGATGCACCGGCAACCCGGATGAGACGCCGGTCAGGAGAAGCCGGCGCCAGGACGGACTCACTCTCATCACGCCCTGGTTCGATGCCCCATGTAAGGCCGGTGATAGTTCCATCCGCTTCGGCAACAGGAGGCGGGACATCGACAGCCGGACCCGCCGAACCCTCACCAACAGCTGGCTCCCGAGCCAGTGAAGAAGGACAACTGGAGGGAGTCGACGCTGCCATAGAAGCTGAGCCAACTGGTACAGGAGGAACTTCCGCTGGCTTGGGGGCCGCGGCAACCGACTCGGCAAGAGGAGTCGACGCTGCCATAGAATCCGGCCTGACCGGTACAGGAGGAACTTGCGCTGGCTTGGGGGCCGCGGCAACCGACCCGGCCTCCGAGCGCTGCGGCGCATACCCCCCATCAGTCGGGGATGGCCGAGAAACATGAGCACTCCAACGGGCTCTGAACCCCGGCTTCCGAGCCGAGGTAGGACCACTAGAGCCCGCCGTCGCTGCCGACGGCTGCCCCGCAGTCACCCGGGCTGACGGAGCAGGGGATGCTTCTGAAGCCCCCCTCGACGCGTCAGCAGTTTCCTTGGAGACTCCACCGCCTGAAGCCCCCCTCGACGCGTCAGCAGTTTGCTTGGAGACTCCACCGCCTGAGGGGGGAGGACACGACGCCCGGGAACCATCAACCCGTCGTCGATCAAGAGGAGTCTCGTCGGGATGATGAGCCCAATACCTCTTGGGGTCGCCACCGGACAGGGCGCCATCCCTAGAAACAGGGTGTGCAGGCGCCTGGATCCCTGACTCGATGCAGACGCCACTGCCGGAGGAGATCGAGCGCGCTTCTTCTTCGGAGGCGGGTTGGAAGCCATGGCAGAAGGCAAAGGCGCAAGAACTCAGGGAAGGTGCAAGCGCTAGGAAGTGCGAAGGGAAGCCACAATGCGGGTAAGATCCCCTTTTAAAACTTCCCAGGTGTGATTCAAAGCGATTCGAAACTCTTCGAATACACCGCTTGGGCAACCGCTTCGGCTCCAAGACCAAGCGTCAATGACAAGTGGACCCAAGTCATCCAGCTGAAGCGGTGGGCCAAGAAGTCAGTCTCCCAAGGAGACGAGCCGGCGAGGCACTTCGGCGGTTCCCGAAAAAAGCGCTGCCACGCGCAGAAGTGGCAGCCTTGGGAACCTCCACAGTAAAAGCAACCATCAAGTGGGCACACGCTCCCACGATCCCGCGACTGTTCGTGCTCCAGCAACAGCCAATGCGGGACTTAGAGAAAGTGCGAGGAGTGGAAGAGACGGAGGCCCCACTTTGGGCTCGTTATCTCCCCCGAGATGGGCCCGGGGGCCACTGTCGGTACCCTCCCCGCGCGCAGGGGAAAATGCCTAAGGACCTCGCCCTTCTCCGCAGGGAGAGCTCCGAAGGCGCCACGTGTCCAGCGGGGCCGGACCTCCCTCTCCTCAGAGGAGAGCTCCGGACTCGCCACGTGGCCAATTGAGCCGGACCTCCACCCTCCGCGGGGAGAGCTCCGAAGGCTTCACGTGTCCCGCGGGGCCGGACCTCCCTCTCCTTAGAGGAGAGCTCCGGGCGCGCCACGTGGCCAGCACCAGCCGGACCTCCCCCCTCCACGGGGAGAGCTCCGAAGGCTCCACGTGTCCCGTGGGACCGGACCTCCCTCTCCTCAGAGGAGAGCTCCGGACTCGCCACGTGGCCAGCAGAGCAACACCGCCTGCCCCTGCGCGGTAGGCAGCAGGAGTAAAGACGCGCCATACCTTGCCCGTACAAGGTATTCAAGGCTCGCGCCTTCCCAAGACGCGGAGACGCGGAGCACGCCTCTGTCAGGTGCCGTTGCGCCTAGTCACATCGCATACTGGCGGCGTCGTGTCAGCGCCTGCCCGCCAATAAACACAGCGACAAGACATCCCCTGCCGCCCCTGCCATCATCAACCACTACGACTAGCTTGCGGAATGGGCAGTGCGGCAGAATGATGACTCGGAAGCCTTCACCAGAGACAACTACCGGCATAACTGCAGATACGGTAGACGGCAGGAAATCTCCCCGGGACCACCTGTCGGGTCCCGGGCCCACCTTGTAAGCCGCTCGAGCCTTGGACTATAAAAGGCTCGGGTAGGCAACGTTAGCAAGGGTTCGAACTCTGTTAACTCGCACTCTAGCCATCTCACACCCTCAAGCTCAGGACTCCGGTTCTGAGCAGCAAGCAATACAGCGAGCATCTCTGCTCACCGTGGATGTAGGGTTTTACGCTCCGGCGGCCTGAACCACGTAAAACTCCCTGTGTCAAGCTTCTCCCTTGATCGTCCCTAACGCTGAAGCTCTCCGCGAGTGACTAGCCCCTCCGAAAAAGAACCTCCGCGGGCTGCCCAGTGCAGGCCCGGGGAAAGTGTCGGCTACACACTTCGACAACAAGTCTTCACAAGATATCCACAACAAAAGCTGTGGTGTTGTGAGGTGATGGAAAATTTTTCCAAGTCCCTTTTCTTGGGCTTTTACATTAAACTACCCAACCCTCCATAGGATTTAAAGGTTATGCAAGTGGGGTTTCAATCACCCTAACTCTAATGCAAGCAATTCACCCTAAACATAAGTGATACAAATGAAGAATTTACAAAAGTACTTAAATGCAAACCGGGGCTTGCCTCGTTGCGAGTCAAAGGAGAAGTTAGCGTTGGGTGGGAGGACGTCCAATGGCTCTGGTGCGTCCTCAACTTCGGTCACTATATGAAATGTAGTAAAATATATGCATAAGTGTTAAGGAATTATACGGATTAAACTTCTATTCATAGATACTTATATTTAGGATCCTTAATTAGCTTTTGGATTTTTCTAGTGGATACTAGACATTCTAAGGATGATCTGAGCAAAATTTGGAGAAATTTCATTGCACCTTGTGGTCTCCAAAATTTCCACAAGTACAAGGATTCTCTGAATTTCGAGCCCAAATCAGGAGTTTTAACATGGCTAACAGTGGAAGATCTAATTAGGGTAAGTCTCCATGGTTCTAACAAAATTTGTTTCACCATTTGTGGAGCTAACAACAGAGAGATATGAATTTTTGAAGTTGCACAGGAGTTCTGAAAAGTTTCTGTTTAAATTTGAATTTTCAAATGAAGGTTGAACTTTGGAAGGCAATTTAGCCTAGCAAATGAACTCCAATGTAGCTCAAATTTTTACTGGAGATCAGTAACTATGAAAAGGATTAGCTGCCCAAATTTGGGAATGTTTTATAAAGAGTTGCTCCTGAAATAAATCTCCAAAGATTTACTAAAAACAATTCTACAGAAATTCCTGGCATTTTCATAGCAAGCAATTTGTTCCTCTGTGAAGTAATTCTCATGAGGATTCCAACAAAATTGGTGTCGCCCTTTTTGGAGTTCCCTACACAAAATTATGGATTTTTCAAACTTGAATAACTTTCTGTTTGAAATTTACACAGAGACCCAAAAGGGGGGGCCCACGGGTCAGATGCTTCTTCAACCTCCCGCCAGAGAACGCGCGTGCACACCAGCACAGATTGTGGCGCGGCTCGTTCTCCCTCAATTCTCCACCGTTTTTGCTCCAGTTTTGCCCTACACGACCGTGGCAACGTGGCGCAGCTGCCGGGCAAGGTTTTACCTCATGAAAACCACCGGAAGTAGGTCGGTGTCGAAGTGTGCGATCGACACTTCCCCCGGGCCTGCACTGGGCAGCCCGCGGAGGTTCTTTTTTCGGAGGGGCTAGTTCCTAGCGGACAGCTTGCGCGTATGGACGAGTTGGTGAGAGCTTGACACAGGAAGTTTTACGTGGTTCAGGCCGCCGGAGCGTAAAACCCTATGTCCACGGCGAGCTATGGAGCTCGCTGTATTGCTTGCTGCTCAGGGCCGGGGGCCTGAGCTTGGGGGTGAGTTACAGCTTGAGAGTGTATGGCTAGCGTATGAGTTGCAGAATGCGAACCCTTGCTATCGACGCCTACCCGAGCCTTTTATAGTCCAAGGCTTGGGCGGCTTACAAGGGAAGCCGGGACCCGACAGGTGGTCCCGGGAAGATTGTCTATTATCTACCGTATCTGTAGTTATGCCGGTGGTTGCCTCCGGTCGAAGGCTTCTGAGTCTTCCTCTTGCCGCCCTGCCCATGCCGTGCGCCAGTCGTAGTGGTTGATGGCGGCGCAGGCGGCATGGGATGTCTTGTCGCGGCGTTTATTACCTGTCAGGTTCTGACACCGCGCGCTGGTCTGTGATGCGACTGGACGCAACGGCACCTGACAGGCGTGTGCTCCGCGTTTCCGCGTCTTGGGAAGACGCGGGCCTTGAATACCTTGTACGGGCAAGGTGAGGGGCGCCTTTACGCCCGCTGCCTACCGCTCGGGGGCAGGCAGCACCGTTCTTCTAGCCACGTGGCGGGTCCGGAGCTCTTCTCTGAGGAGAGGGAGGTCCGGCCCCGCTGGACGCGTGGCGCCTTCGGACCTCTCTCCCGCGGAGGGGGAGGTCCCTCTTCTGCATGCCACGTGGCGGGCCCGGAGCTCTCCTCTGCGGAGAGGGAGGTCCGGCCCCGCTGGACGCGTGGCGTCTTCGGACCTCTCTCCCGCGGAGGGGGAGGTCCGGCTTCTGTATGCCACGTGGCGGGCCCAGAGCTCTCCTCTGAGGAGAGGGAGGTCCGGCCCCGCCGGACGCGTGGCACCTTCGGAGCTCTACCTGCGGAGAAGGGCGAGTACCTTAGGCATTTTCCCCTGTGCGCGGGGGTACCCCATATCGAGGGTACCGACAGTGGCCCCCGGGCCCATCTCGGGGGAGATAGCGAGCCCGAGGTGGGACCTCCGTCTCTTCTGATCCGCGCACTTTCTTGTCTTGAGTACTCCCTGTGCTGGCAGGGTCTTGACGGCTTCGGTGTTCAGCCTCTTAGGAGAGGGTGAAGCCTGGCATCGGAGCTCGGCCCGGCTGTGGGGGCGGAGGTCCTGAAGTCATCGGAGCTCAGTCCAGCGAAGGGCATGAGGTCCGGCATCAGCGCTCGCCTCTGAAAGGAGGGTGAGGGCTCGCATCGGAGCTCGGCCCAGCTGTGGGGGCGGAGTCCGGAAGTCATCGGAGCTCAGGCCAGCGAAGGGCGTGAGGTCCGGCATCAGCGCTCACCTCTGAAAGGAGGGCGAGGGCTGGCCTCGGAGCTCGGCCTGGCTGTGGAGGCGGAGTCCGGCAGTCATCGGAGCTCAGGCCAACGAAGGGCGTGAGGTCCGGCATCAGCGCTCGCCTCTGAAAGGAGGGCGAGGGCTGGCATCGGAGCTCGGCCCAGCTGTGGGGGCGGATGTCCGGAACTGCTCAGCGGTCCCCCCTTTCCTGTCCCTTAGTCTCATTTGGCTTACTGTCCCAGGCCGGAATACGGGGCCTGGGTAATCCAGTGCACTTGGTCCCGGAGGTCTGGCCCCAGCCCCAGTCAGGGTGTAACCGTCCGGCCCCCTGGTACCCAGACCGCAGCGCCGGGGGGCAGAGTGCGCATGCTTTGGGTGCAAGACTGGGCAAAGCAAGGCTCCTGACCCCCCGGTTTAGCATAGGTCTTTTCTCAGAGGAGACCAACTGGCGGTACAGTACCCTTACTGGGGGAGACCCAGAAGGCCACCGGGCCTCTAGCAGGTACCCCAAGCACTACCGCCTTCGGCAGGACGGCAAATATCGACTATGCATGAGAGCAGGAAAGAGGAACCGAGTGTACAATGGACGCACACTGTCTAGAGCGTGGGGAGGTGTTCATATAAATTAATGCGTAATAAATAAACACCTAAGTAAGCATGGTGAACTTACTGGGGTGGTGTCGGAGCGCCTGTCTTCATGCAGAGCGGGTCATGCGTGGCTTCGTCGTACGCCGGACACGGGGGGACCCTCCATGGCTATATCAGGGGGAAGCATGGCTTCTGCCCTGCATACCATGTGGAAGGGTAGTTCCCGTGACCCGGCCCTGGGAAGTCCGGCTGGCCCTCAACATGGAGGAGCCGGTATCCCCCGACGGCTCTGGGTGCGCGTCTGCACCGGTTGTGTGGGTCTGCTTGGCGTGGACATGGCACGCACTGCATCCCTAACCAGTTTGACGGCGTCCAGGTGGCTCTCGGTCAGTAGGAGCCATGCCGGGTGGCTTATCTGACCAACGTGCGGGACGATGAGCGTTCCCAGCACTCGCCTCCTTGGACTACTGCGAGCTAGTCGCAGCCTTCCTCCTGGGTTATGCACCGCAATAGGATGTCGTGGCGCCACGCCAGTAAAGATACCAGCGCGTAGCACTTAGCCACCGCACCACCCGTTCAGCGGATGCACGTTCATCAGGAAGGATGTCCTTCAAGGAGTCCCGGACCTCCGTGGTCCATGCATCGGGGCTACTTGAGCTTCTGGATCTCGAGCGCTGGGTTGCACGGAGTCCCCAGTGACTCTTACGATCCTTTGGCGGCATCCAGGGCCGCCGGGACTGCCTAGCTTCATGGCACTGGTTCAGCCCCCTTCGCCCGGCTCGGCGGGCCCGGCTGTGGACCGCAGCAATGACCTCTCGAGGACTCCTTCGTGCGCGGGGGCTCCGATGGAGGTCTTCGTTGAGAGGTTGTCCGCTGCGGCCGTGCCAGCGCGCGGTACATGGCGCAGGTCCAAGGCGAGGAATTCTTTCTCCAACATCCGCACGTGAAGCAGATAAGCAGCTAGCTGTGGGTCTTTGTAGGAGCATTCACCCTTAACTTGCTTGATAACTAGCTGGGAGTCGCCCTGTGCCAACAGCTGGCGAGCGCCCGAAGACAGGACTGTCTTTTAGGCCAGAGATGAATGCTTCATACTCTGCCAAGTTGTTGGTTGCCTTGGAATTGAGACGCACCATGTACCCAAACTGCTCCCCCGATGGCATGAGAAGCAGTACGCCGGCACCGGCCCCCTGCTTTTGCGAGGAGCCGTCGAAGAAGAGCGTCCAGTGAGGCCCGGTGAAGACCGGAGCTCGGTACTTTGGTTCACCGTCTTCGCGGCCCCCTGGGTCAGCATTCGTTGGCGTCCACTCAGCCACAAAGTCAGCCAGTGCTTGGCTCTTGGCTGTCTGACGTGGTCGGGAGCTCAGCTTGAACTCTGCCGTCTTCGGGCTGTCTTCCGGCTTTGGAAGCCGGCAGTGAGTGCCAGCTCCGCCCTCCGGCTGCTCTGGCGCACTTGTCCGCCAGGCTGAAGGGCTCGGAGGCATCGCAGACCTCTCTGGTTGCAAGCCTCTCAAGCATCTTCTTGTCCTGGACACTGTCGAAGTGTCGCCACCACAGAAGCACTTTGAATATGTGGAATGGTGTTGCGTACCTGGGAGAACCGCTGGATAAAGGAGCGCAGCGACTCCCCAGGTTGTTGCTTGATGGCTTGGAGGTCAAGCTCCGTGCCGGGACGGGTGTAGGAGCTGCCGAAGTTGGTGATGAACTGCCGGCAGAGCTCTCCCCAGGAAGTTATGGAACCCCGAGGGAGGTTCATTAGCCAAGACCGGGTCGGGCCGGTCAAGGCGACGGGGAAGTAGATTGGCCATGACGGCCTCATCCCCTCCTGCGGCAAGTACGGCGGTGGAGTAGATCTGGAGGAACCCCGCCGGGTTGATGCTGCCGTCGTACTTCTCGGGCAGGTGCGGCCGAAACTTGCGCGGCCACCTCGTGAAGCGGAGGTGGGGCTCCAGGGCCGTACATCCTGCTCCTGTCTATCTCGCGAACCCACTGCTGGGTCGCTGCCTGAGGCGCGTCCCCAACAGGCAGATCGTGCGGTAGCGCTCTTGCTGCGGCTGGCGCACCCCTGCCGGGTACGTCCAGCGCTACTGAAGACCTGACACTGGTCGGAGCCTGCATTGCCGGGGTCGGCGCTGCCAGAGCTGGTTGCTGGCTCCCAGTGCAGGTATTGGTGCCGCGAACGCTTGGTTGCGCCTGACACAGTGTACCCCGGTATGGGCAAGGTTGCGCCATAGGCCGGGGACGCCGCTTGCAGAGCACATGGTTGTGGCTTATGCTGCGCGGCGTACGCCTAGGGCAGAGCCCGCGTGGCGAAGGTCCGCCCTTCAGGCAGGGTCGAGGCCGACGTCATGTTGTCGCCAGCCTCTTGAGTGCGACGACTTTCTTGACGTCGCTCGAGGTACACCCGGGTATCCTGGCCCAAGTGACACCGTTCCAGCTCTGTCCTCAGATCCGTCGACTGGGGCCTGGTAGAGCTGGAATCTGCCGTCTGCTCGTCAACCATTGGTGTGCGCATCAGCGGCACAGCCGGTTGGCCGGAGCGTCGTCCCCGCTGAAGTCGAGGGTTTGCGGCGGCGACGACGAGACGGTCTACCTCGCGAATCCACTGCTGGGTCGCTGCCTGAGGCGCGTCCCCAGCAGGTGGATTGTGCAGTAGCGCTCTTGCTGCAGCTAGCGCACCCCCACCGGGTACGTCCAGCGCTACTGAAGACCTGACACTGGTCGGAGCCTGCATTGCCGGGGTCGGCGCTGCCAGAGCCGGTTGCTGGCTCCCAGTGCAGGTATTGGTGCCGCGAACGCTTGGTTCGCGCCTGGCACAGTGTACCCCTGTATGGGCAAGGCTGCGCCATAGGCCGGGGGCGCCGTTTGCAGGACATATGACTGTGGCATATTCTGCACGGCGTACGCCTGGGGCAGAGCTCGCGTGGCGAAGATCTGCCCTTCAGGCTGGGTTGAGGCCGACGTCATGCTGTCGCCAGCCTCTTGGATGCGACGCCTTTCTCGACGTCGCTCAAGGAACACTCGGGCATCTTGGCCCAAGCGGCTTCGCTCCAGCTCTGCCCTCAGATCCGTCGACGGAAGCCTGGTGGAGCTGGAGTCCGCCGTCTGCCCGTCAACCGTTGGCGCGCGCATCAGCGATGCAGCCGGTTGGCCGGAGCGTCATCCCCGTCGAAGTCGAGGGTTTGCGGTGGTGACGACGAGACGGTCCACCTTGCGAATCCACTGCTGGGTCGCCGCCTGAGGCGCGTCCCCAGCAGGCGGATTGTGCAGTAGCGCCCTTGCTGCTGCTAGCGCACCCCCACCGGGTACGCCCGGCGCTACTGAAGGCCTGATGCTGGTTGGAGCCTGCATTGCCGGGGTCGGCGCTGCCAGAGCCGGTTGCTGGCTCCCAGCTTGTACCGACACACTCCGTCCCGAGTGTGTCGACATGTATTCCCCCCTGGTCGCGGTTTGCCACTGAGGCGAGGGGGGAGAGTTCGCCGCTGAAGGAAGCTTGGTCATCTTCGTCGGCGGGAACTCGTCGCGCTAGGGGAGAAGCCCCCTACCTGGCGCGCCAAATGTCGAAGTGTGCGATCGACACTTCCCCCGGGCCTGCACTGGGCAGCCCGCGGAGGTTCTTTTTTCGGAGGGGCTAGTTCCTAGCGGAGAGCTTGCGCGTATGGACGAGTTGGTGAGAGCTTGACACAGGAAGTTTTACGTGGTTCAGGCCGCCGGAGCGTAAAACCCTACGTCCACGGCGAGCTATGGAGCTCGCTGTATTGCTTGCTGCTCAGGGCCGGGGGCCTGAGCTTGGGGGTGAGTTACAGCTTGAGAGTGTATGGCTAGCGTATGAGTTACAGAATGCGAACCCTTGCTATCGACGCCTACCCGAGCCTTTTATAGTCCAAGGCTCGGGCGGCTTACAAGGGAAGCCGGGACCCGACAGGTGGTCCCGGGAAGATTGTCTATTATCTACCGTATCTGTAGTTATGCCGGTGGTTGCCTCCGGTCGAAGGCTTCTGAGTCTTCCTCTTGCCGCCCTGCCCATGCCGTGCGCCAGTCGTAGTGGTTGATGGCGGCGCAGGCGGCATGGGATGTCTTGTCGCGGCGTTTATTACCTGTCAGGTTCTGACACCGCGCGGCGGTCTGTGATGCGACTGGACGCAACGGCACCTGACAGGCGCGTGCTCCGTGTTTCCACGTCTTAGGAAGACGCGGGCCTTGAATACCTTGTACGGGCAAGGTGAGGGGCGCCTTTACGCCCGCTGCCTACCGCTCAGGGGCAGGCAGCACCGTTCTTCTAGCCACGTGGCGGGTCCGGAGCTCTTCTCTGAGGAGAGGGAGGTCCGGCCCCGCTGGACGCGTGGCGCCTTCGGACCTCTCTCCCACGGAGGGGGAGGTCCCTCTTCTGCATGCCACGTGGCGGGCCCGGAGCTCTCCTCTACGGAGAGGGAGGTCCGGCCCCGCTGGACGCGTGGCGTCTTCGGACCTCTCTCCCGCGGAGGGGGAGGTCCGGCTTCTGTATGCCACGTGGCGGGCCCGGAGCTCTCCTCTGAGGAGAGGGAGGTCCGGCCCCGCCGGACGCGTGGCGCCTTCGGAACTCTCCCTGCGGAGAAGGGCGAGTACCTTAGGCATTTTCCCCTGTGCGCGAGGGTACCCCATATCGAGGGTACCGACAGTCGGCATCGGCGGCAGCGCGGCATAGAAATGTTCCGGCGTGTCCCAAGCATTTCCCAACGAGATAAGTTGCCCTAAAGTATCCTTAGTGGTCGGGGAACATGGAACGCAAGCCAATCCTTGCAGCAAACGGTGGGAAAAGGGGGTTCACCGGAGGACCGACCCGTTTTTGCCGCCGCCGGTGATTTCTCGTTGCCCTGGGCGTGTGGTGGACGGTTTGCTGCGATATTCAACGTGGGAGGGCGCTAGGATGGTGTGATGCTATGGCTTGAACCGAAGGAAGAACGATCAAGCGTGTTGGACGAATTTCCCATTTTTGTTTTGATCGGTTCTTCACGTGTACCGGCGCCAAAACCCAAATTCCGGTGAGCCGGCAACGGGGAAGAGCAAGGGGACTGCAGTAGCATGATCTACACACCTTGGTTCACCTTAGGGAGGTGTTGGTCGTGCTGGAGGGGTGCTGGAACAGCTGAAAGATGAGGAGCAGCGAGGTGCGACGGTGCTCTGTTTTCTTCCGGCGAAGAACGGTTCGGGCACTGCGAGGGGAGGCCGGGGACGAGCTGAGGAGTGGAGGAACACGTCGAGGAGGCACCGGCAGAGCTTGTGGGCGGCTCAGCTAGGTGCTAACCCGGCGGGAGGCTGCTGAACGACGAGCACAGAGAAGCGCGGTGTTTCTCTCGTGAGCGCTCGAGCACGGAGTAACTTCGGGTGAACGTTTAGACAGAGGAGAAACTGGAGTGGTGCAGCTGCTACTGCTAGCGATCAACCATGCACGAAAAGCTGCCTTTGGGAGCAAGTTCTCGCAAGCTGCTCGGTGGCCTGCAGAGCACAGCTCAGTGGCGCGCCGAGATGAAAAACAGTCGGTTTGCAGTTTGTGTGGCTGACCAGTGGGCTCCACCTTCCCTTTTCTTATTCAATTTTTCCCACTGATCTTTTTCCACAGGTACTCAGAATTAAAAACTTTGCTTCACCTCAAAGTCATGGTTTGTATATTTGAATTCCAAGGATTTGAATTCAAGTGTGGAATTTGAATTGATTTTGGTTATTTGAATTTAAATTGGAATTTGAATTCTCCCTTTTGCATTGTTCCAAAACATAGCAAACCAACTCCAAAGTTTCTGATTTCTGGCATCCCTGCTAATTCAAATGTGGAGAACACATTTGTGGGACCAAATTTGCAAATTGAGGAAGTTGGGGTTTGAAACTGAAATTTAAATTCAGATTAGAGGGCTTCCTCTTTTAATCCTAAACAAATACTAAAACCCCTCCAAATAAGCTGAAATTTGGAAGGTTGAATATTTGAAATATAAAGACCCAAGTTATGAATTTAGATCTCCATATTTGGAAGTTTTTTGGGAAGTTTGAATCCTCACTTTGAACTTACACCGTTATAATTCAAAGTTTTAATTCCCCTCATTTTTCCTAAGTGTACATGTGCTGAATTTCTTGCTACCACATTTTGGGGATTTTACATCCCCCCCTTAAAAAGAATCTCGTGGGGAAACTTTATCGGGTATAGGATGATAGCAAGTCCGGATAATTCGCTTGTAGATAGTCCTCGCTTTCCCATGTCGCCTGATCAGCGGTATGGTTACTCCACAAGACCTTGTAGAACCATAAGGCAGTTTCTTGTGGCGCGAGTCTTTTCATCGATAATCCGGATCGTATACTCCGTGTACGTGATTGAAGAACTTCTATTTCTTCAGTGCGGATTTCAGCCGACGGTTTGAGGCACTTCCTTAACTGAGAGGTATGGAAGACGTTGTGAATTCCTGCGAGCGACGCCAGTAAATCTAGGCGATAGGCCACGGGTCCACATTTTTCAATGACGGCGAACGGACCAATGAATCATGGCGCAAGTTTTCCCTTCACTCCGAAACGATGAACTCCCTTCATCGGAGACACACGGACATAAACATGGTCCCCGATGTCGAAATGGAGAGGGCGGCGTCTTTTATCTGCATAGCTCTTCTGACGAGATTGAGCAGCCTTGAGATTGGCCTTTATTACTTGCACTCGTTCTTCAGCCTCATTCACAAGTTCAATGCCGTAGATAACTCGCTCGCCGGACTCGCACCAGTTGAGTGGTGTGCGGCATTTCTGGCGTAGAGAGCTTCATACGGCGTCATCTTCATACTAGCTTGATAGCCATTGTTGTAGGAAAACTCCGCCAACGGCAAATGATCATCCCAATTTTTGCAGTGGTGGATGGTACAAGCGTGTAGCATGTCTTCAAGCACTTGATGCACCCGTTCCGTTTGACCATCCGTCTGCGGGTGATACGTGGAACTTTGGATCAGTTTGGTCCCAAATGATGCATGCAGCTTCCCAAAACCGAGCGACGAACAGCTCAGCGCGATATGAAATAATGGAGCGGGGAACAACGTGCAAGCACAAGATCCTTGCAATATAGAGCTCCACATATTTCTTGGCCACGTAGCCCGTATGTACGGGAATAAAATGTGCCGACTTGGTTAGTCGATCGACTATCACCCAAATTGAATCATGGTTGTGGGAGGTGAGAGGTAACCCGTCTATGAAGTCCATACTGATATCCTCCCACTTCCACGCTGGAATGATCAAGGGTTGCAGCTGTCCGGCTTTACGCATATGGTTGGCTTTCACCCGCCGACACGTATCACATTCGAATACGTACTTTGTGATTTCTCTTTTCATCCGTGTCCACCAAAACCTGGTTTTCAGATCCTGGTACGTCTTATTGCTGCCCAGATGATTAGAATACTTGGACAAATGAGCCTCGTCCAAGATTTTCTTCCGAAGCTTCATGTCACGGGGCACCACTATACGGTATTTAAACCATAGAGTGCCATGTTGATCCCTTCGGAAGCATTTCATGTCGCCATTCTTCATTCTTCTCCGAATGTGCGATATTCCAATGTCTTTCTTCTGAGCTTCCAAAATCTCCTCTCTTATGGTAGGGATGAGAGCAAGATTATATAATGCCCCATGTGGAACCAAGTACAAACTCGGCTACTCCTCTTCAGGTGGGGTGATGGACATATTGTTGACATGAGATTTGCGGCTTAAGGCGTCGGCAACCACGTTTGCCTTACCGGGATGGTAGTGAATCTCGATCTCATAGTCTTTGATCAGTTCTAGCCATATCCTTTGCCGCATATTCAACTCCTTTTGAGTGAATATATACTTCAGACTCTTGTGATCGGTGTAGAGGTGCACTAAGTTCCCGAGTAAATAGTGCCTCCACATTTTTAATGCCAACACCACAGCAGCGAGCTCAAGATCATGAGTCGGATAGTGCTGCTCATGGTTACAAAGTTGACGCGAGTCATAGGCGACCACTCTTCCTCCTTGCATCAATACACAGTCAAGCCCGATACCGGATGCATCACAAAATACGTCGAAGGGTTTGGTTGTATCAGGTTGAGCTAACACCGGGGCTGTTGTAAGATGTTTCACCAATGCTCGGAAAGCTTCTTCACAAGCTGAGTTCCAAAAATACTTGATCCCCTTCTTCAACAGTTCAGTCATCGGCTTAGCAAGCTTGAAGAAGTTCGGTATGAATCTCTGATAATATCCTGCTAACCCGAGGAAACTCCTAACTTCGTGGACTGATGTGGGGGATTTTCATTTCAGCACTTGTTCGATTTTGCTTGGATCAACTGCAATGGCTTCTGTCGAAACAATATGACCAAGAATGGCATTTGGCTGATCCAAAACTCGCACTTGCTGAACTTGGCATAAAGCTTATGCTCTCGCAATCGTTGAAGCACGATATGCAGGTGTTCAGTGTGTTCTTCTTCAGACTTGGAGTAAACCAAGATGTCATCTATGAACACCACCACAAACTTGTCCATCTCTGGCATGAACACTAAGTTCATGAGGTACATGAAATATGCCGGGGCGTTGGTGAGACCAAAGGACATGACGAGGTATTTATATAATCCATATCTCGTCGAGAAGGCCGTCTTCGAAATATCCTCCGCTCGGATCTTGATTTGATGATATCCGGAGCGAAGATCCATCTTTGAAAATACACTCGCACCCACAAGTTGATCAAAGAGAATATCGATTTGGGGCAGTGGATATTTATTCTTGATAGTGACGGTGTTGAGAGGTCGGTAGTCCACACACAACCTCAAGGTTTCATCCTTTTTCTTCACAAACAGCGCCGAGCATCCCCATGGCGAGGAACTCGGTCGAATGAAACCCTTCTTCATTAAATCATTGAGCTGCTCCTTCAATTCAGCTAGCTCATTCAGAGCCATCTTGTACGGTCTCCGTGAGATCTGTGTCGTCCCAGGTACAAGTTCAATCTTGAACTTGACATTTCTTTCGGGTGGCATGCCCGGGAGATCATCCGGAAAGACATCCGGGTATTCACGGACCACACGAATATCCTCAAGTTTTGTGGCTTCCGTGTGATATGTGGCTGGAGCTTCTTGAACCGAACGGTCAAGAACAAGAACATGTGGTTCATTAAGTGGAGAGTTTAAACGAACCACACGTGGAATGATGTCAAGAACAGCACCATAGCAATGTAGCCATGGCATTCCTAAAATGACTTCAAGTTTTTGACTCTCTAACATGATTAGATAGATTCCCACCCAATTCTAATGGTGCTCTATAGATCATCCTATCAGCTGTTATTTTCCCACCCGGAGAGCATATCAAGTATGAACTATTTGTGGGAGTGATAGGCAATTGATACTTAATAACATAAGATTGACTTATGAAATTATGGGTGGCACCGGAGTCAAAAAGTATGACTACGGAATGATCTAAGTAAGTAAACGTACGTGTGAGGACGGGTTCGCCTTCCGGCACATCTTCGATGGCTAAGTGGTGGACGTTGCCGGGTTTTTGTACTGGTTTCTTGGGCTGATTACGGGGCTGATTAGCACCCTGATACGGTGCTGCACCCCTGCCCTGTCGCGGCTCGGAGCAGTCCCTCGAAATATGCCCGACACGGCCACACGTGAAGCACGTGTAAGGTGTCGGGGTCCCTCCGACTTGAGGACGGAATCCCGGTGCACGCGGTTGAAACTGAGGCGCACGCGGGACCATCCTTTGCTGCTGCTGTTGCTAGGGTGGATACGGTAGTCGGAAGCCTGGCGCATTATATTGTCGACCGCGAAACTGAGGCGGTCGCACCGGTGGCTGCCACCTCTGACCGGATGGTGAGCGATACACCACACGGTATTTTTGTGGCGCCCCACCACTGCTGCTCGTCAGTGCGCTGCGTTTCCTCTTATCAGAACCGCGCTCGTGATTAGCATTCTCTTATAGAATTGCGGCATTATCTAGGTCGTTGAATGTGCCGTGATTTCTTTGGGCGAGATGTACCTTCATTTTTGAATTCAGGCCCCGGAAGAATGCGTTCTGCTTATCTTCCTCTGTTCTTAAAAATCCTGGCGCGTACTGCGCCAGCCGATTGAATGACCTGGAGTACTCATGAGCACTCCTCTCCCCTTGTTTCAGCACCAGGAACTCCTGGAGCTTCCTCTCCATAACACCGAGAGGTATATGATAGGCGCGGAACGTCTCCCAGAACTCCGTCCATGTGACGGCATGGCCAGCCGGTAATGAGGCGATGTAGTTCGCCCACCATGTACCGGCTTCCCCTTGAAGTTGGTGCGCTGCATACAGCGCCTTTTGGTGTTCGGTGCACTAAAGTAAATCGAACTTTGCTTCAAGTGTGCGGATGAAGCTGTCCGCCTCCAACGGCTCTTTGGCCTCCGTAAAGACCGGTGGATGGGTCGCCATGAAGTCTGAATATGAACTTTGTTAGGGCTGGCGTTGCCCATTGTCTTGGTGTCCTCCTGGATGGGACGCATTCTGCTGTACCAGCATCCACAGCAACTCGGTTTGCTCATCACGCGAGCCGAGCACTGCAGCGAGAACCTCCACAAGATTTCTTGTAAGTTCTGGCGGTGGAGGAGGTGGTTGCTGCTGCGTCGCGGTTTGCTCCGGAGGTGGAGACTCATCACCACGAACCTGACTCGGACCTCCCTCCTCTTGTGTGGACCGTGTACGCACCATTCTGCATTCATACCATTCAAACAATCAGCACATGTGGGTCTATTTCATCCAGTCTATACAATAGTAATGCGAGAACGGAATAAATAATATGCATAACAATCACACATATGGATAAAGTATAAACTTTATACAACATATACATCCCTGGACCATGTCACATGATCGAGTTCCAAAGTATTGAACTTTATGGGTTAAAAGTTCATTTCGACCATCGTGGTCACCACGGGATGTTAAGTGTGTCAGCATGCGTAATTCTTCGCTACTGTACTGTACCCAATATGTACTCGCTCGACGAGATATGTGAATGCATAAACTTTTTGACTCCAACTCGCTGTTTTACAACAGCCGCTGGATGTTGAAAAACACTTCAGCATGGTGTTCACTGTCCAGCCTCTGGTCCTGCAGACCAGTTGGAAAAATTTAACTGTTTTGGCCACCTTGGAGGAAAAATCTGGACTAGAGTTCAACAACAAAATTGTATTAACCTCAAAAGGAATGCAGATTGTATTTACTTGCCTCCATAGCCTTCCTAGTTCATGAGTTATGATTTTTACAAGTTGACAGAATTTTCTCAGAAATTTTAACAGCACCTCCTTTGCAAGTTGCTGTCTTGTTCACAAAATTCCATCTATTTCTGCCCTCAATCTAGGAAAATATTGAACTACAAAGTTGTAGTACATTTCCTATACTTTCTGACGATGTCTTACTTGACCCTTAGAAATTTTTCTATAGAAAGTTGTGGTTGAATTACAGAAAATTCCAGAGAGCATTTTGGTCTGCCCTGTTTCTGAACAGTGCCTATTCCTCTGAAACACTTTGTTGATCCTTGAAACACTTAGTATGTTTATCAAATACAAGGAAATCGGACTAGTCCGGTAGAGTGCGGACTAGTCCGTTTTCTTTATTGAGAAAAATTGGACTAGTCCGGTACTGTGCGGACTAGTCCGGTATGCGTGGACTAGAGATATCAAAATTGATCAATATTCTCACTTCTAGTACTTTATGCAGCAGAAATTAATTTGATACTTAGATGTATTGCAAAGTGAAACAATTTATAACAGAGATCAACTTTTGTTTCAATGCTTCAATGTAAATTGCACAAGATTAATTAAACACTAGAATATGATGAAAAATGAATGAACGAGAGTAGGAGACAAGTGTTTATCCCGAGGTTCGATTCCATGAAGGAAATCTACGTCCCCGTTGAGGAGTCCACTAAGGACCGAGTCTTCACCAACCCTACCCTCGTCGAATCGCCACGAAGGTCGATTCTCTTCCACTAATCACAAAGGGCAAATAAATCGGTCAAGTGGTCTTCTCACAAGTTGAGGGCTCCCTAAGAATTACAATGAATGAACACAACCAAACACACTCAAAAGATGAACAATTAACGAACAAGAGTGTGCGAGAGATCAAACCCAAGAGCTCAAGATGTGTAGAACAAATCTCTCCTTTAATCAATTGCTAATCCCCAAAGAATTGATCCTTTTGGGGTTAGAATGTGTGGAGAGATGTGAATTTTGGGCTCTTGGGAGGTGTGACAGCGCGGCGGGTCAAAGTGTTGTGTTGGTATGGCCGTACACCTCTTTTTATAGTAGGGTTTCCAATTGTTACGTTAGGGTTTGCAATGTCTGGACTAGTCCGGTGTGCGGCGTGTAGAAAACCCTAAGTGTTGTGAGATACTGGACTAGTCCGTAGGAGTGCGGACTAGTCCGATGTCTACTCAGAGATATATCGGACTAGTCTGGTCCATATAGGACTAGTCCATTTTGTGGTCAGAAAGAAAATCGGACTAGTCCGGTTGATATCGGACTAGTCCGCACATGCTGAATTTTTACAGTTAGTGTGATTTCTTCCACTTGAGCTCTTGGGGTGTGTTTCTCCAACACACTCTATACTAAGTGATCTAATCTTTTCAGCTTTTGAGCTCTTATCAATTTGGATCCTCCTTCTCTTTTCTTTTTGCGCTTTCTTCCTAATTTCTTTGAGAACCTGCACTCATCTCAACAATTTTGTTAGGGTCTCATTTGTTTGTCATAAATCAACCAAACCCACAAGGGATACCTAGATGCACTTTCAATCTCCCCCTTTTTGGTGATTGATGACAACCAATTGAGATCACACAAATATAATAAGAAAAGTTCAGATTTTCATAAAGTGTGCACATATGAGTTTTGAACAAAATAGGCAATAAATACATAAGACAATGTGCACTCTTTATGGTGGGGTGCAAAACTACATGTGTGAGCAATAATTTTGATGTGAATATCATAATGAGCATAATCATAACAGTTTTGAACATACATCATTAATCATGAGCATAACATAGTCATCTCACAAAAAGCATAATGATAGCATAAGTCTTACAAAAGCATAATGGTAGCATAAGTATTACAATAGCATAATGATGGCATAGGTCTTACAAAAGTTTATTTCTTAAGCTAGGACAAGAAATGGAAGACCTACGACCTAAGACTTCCCCTCAATCTCTCCCCCTTTGGCATCAAGGCACCAAAAAGAAGGAGAGGAGGGATCTACTTGTCTTCGCCAACTCACTCCTCGCTGTCGGTCCTCTCTTCGTCTTCATCATCAGGCTGATGAGGAGGAAGAGGAAGAGAGGAACCACTCGTCGTGCCAAAGTAGGCACGCTCTAATGGAGAGAGAGGAGGAAGCTCTGTAAAATCAGATGCAGAGTCCTCTAAGATGACCGGGGATCCAATGAGCTCAATCTCCAGTTTTTAGCATATTTCTTTGACATTGGTCTTCATGTATCTCATTTCTTCTTTTCTTGCCTTGTTCATCTTATGAAGCTTCACCTCAGTTTTGCGGCAAGAACTGAAAATAGCAGACAAAAACTTCATAACTCCACTAGAGGAACCTTTGTGTGGAGAGGGCCTAGTCTTGGATGAAGGCCTTGCATCTTCTTGAGCTCTCTCTGGATGTTCTTCAGGTGATCCAGGTGAGGAGGCAGCTAGGAGGGAGGCCTGAGGAGGCTTCTGAGGCCTTAGAGCGGTGTGCTCTACATCCTTCAAAAACTCAATTCCTGTGACTTTCTCAATCATGAACATCAAGTAAGGTGCATAGCCACAGGAACGGTTTGGTGTGCAGGATATGTTTACCATGTCATTCGAGATGTAATCGAAGATATCAAATCTTCTCCCGCTGATTACTTTCATCAAGGTTCTCAAGTAACCTTGGACACTTCCGGCATCTCCATCCTTTGGAGCAATGGTCTTCCAGAGCACTCTGTTGAGAACAATGAAGAAGGGCTTCATGTTCTTGGTTGAGGGAGGATTGTACGGTAGTCGAGTATCATAGAGAAACTCCATCTTGTCCTTCTCCACCACTCCCAGATTATGAATCACAATCACATCACTGCCGGTGTCCTCAAGGTGCAGCAGTCTGGCAAACTCAGTGTAGGAAATTGTGTACTTGGATCCATGTGTCATCCAAGTCACTTTGTCTTCTCCATCATGGGCAAAGTGACAAGCTGCATAGAACTGGGCAATAATCTCATCATTCCAGTTGTACCTGAATGCGAGCAGGTCCTTGAGTCCGTGTCTCTCTGCAGCCTCTATGACCTCCTCAAAGGCTTCACAGCTCTTCCTTTCAAAGTATGTCTAGTCGATTCATTGACTTCAGACCACTGGAGTCTTCATTTGGAGGTACACCGAACTGTAGTAGTCTGAGTGAAAGTTGCTCCAAAATCTCTTGTCGGCTGCCTTTTTGCCGAAGCTATAGGCATCAACCTTCCTCAGGTTCCATGCCACATCACTCCCCTTGCCATTGAACTTTTGCTCCGAGAGATCCCTATTTCCCTGCCTTGGAGCTGTCATCTTAAGGGGACCAATTGGGCCGGAAGCAAGCCCCTTACCCTTGCCCTTGGTTTGGCGTTGAGCCTCCGAGCTAGAATCAGCCACATTTGCTTTTGAAGCTGGTCTCTTGATTGTAACCTTTCAACGCACCCTAGTTGGGGTGAGCGAAGGCTCGGCAGCACGCTCTTGTCGCTTGTTAGAGCGAGACTTCGGAGGATGAGACATCACATCTTGATCTTGATCCATCTCGGCCTCAAAGTCGGAGAGACTCTTATTCGATCCCGACATGATTTCTGACAAGGAAGGTATAAAGGATATGAATAATCAAAGATGACAAGGGATTGTATTGAATTGACATAAGCTAGGATTCCCTGACAAAACCCCTGAATCAGGGTATACCGGACTAGTCCGGTGTTCAGGGTCGGACTAGTCCGGAGTACCGTACTTGTCCGCCCTAAGAACGGACTAGTCCGTTATGAGGTTGCTCAAGCCCTAATTTATCAAAATTTGAGGTTCTTCAATGCAAATATAATCTAGGGTACATGGAATACATCAATAGAGCATATATTGACTAGAGGGGCTAAGCTAATTGAGCAAGAGCAAGGAAAATCGAAGGTTCTAGGATTTGGAGAGTAGTTTACCAAATCCTTTGATTCGAGGCGTTGAAGGTGCTCTTGATGCGACTAGTCCGTGGTCTTTGATCCCTTTGCAATGGAGATTGATTCCCACGGAAATTTGGGTGGTTTCAATGGAGAACTTGCAAATCCACCTTGGGAGCACTAGAGTGAGGAGAGAGAGAGTGGGAAGGGTTGTGAGGATGAAGAAGAATAGGTTTGAGCCGGCCTTAGAGTTATGGAGTCAAAATATCGGACTAGTCCGGACCATATCGGACTAGTCTGTTTTCTGGTCAGAGAGAAAATTGGACTAGTCTGTGGTTGTCCGGACTAGTCTGTGGTTGTCCGGACTAGTCCGAACTAAAGGACCTAGTGTGGACTAGTCCAGGGTGACCACGGACTAGTCCTTGGTCCCTTGCACAGAAGTGTACAAAACATATATATATATATATATATATATATATATATATATATATATATATTCAAAGGTTCCTATTAAGGAATAAGGGACAAAGGCACACAGATATTCTTGATGAATATGATTAGTAAACATACAACAATCAAGCTATGACCATGATTCACCAAGATCAAGTAACTAACACAGTTTTTAGGAGAAAAAATAGAGAGAGATGATTTTTCAACATAATTAGCATGATTTTGAGGATGGCATACAGGTATGCAAGTTTTCAAGCCACGTTTCGAGCATCAAGGATATTTAGTTCATTTCGGAGCTCACAAAAGCGTTTTTCATCAAGTGGCTTGGTAAAGATATCGGCTAGTTGTTTTTCAGTGTTGACATGGGAAATAGCTATGTCTCCTTTCATTGAGTGATCTCTCAAAAAATGATGCCGGATATCTATGTGTTTGGTTCTAGAGTGCTCAACAGGATTATGGGCAATTTTAATTGCACTCTCATTGTCACAAAGGAGTGGAATGCGGCTCATATTGTAACCGTAATCCCTTAGAGTTTGTCACATCCAAAGGAGTTGCGCACAACAACTCCCGGCTGCAACATACTCTGCTTCGGCTGTGGATAGAGCAATTGAATTTTGTTTCTTGGAGGACAAAGAAACTAGGGATCTACCTAGGAATTGGCAAGTACTAGAAGTACTTTTTCTATCTACCTTGCATCCGGCATAATCTGCATCAGAGTATCCAATGAGATTGAATTCTGAACCTTTGGGATACTAAAGGCCTAGGTTGGGTGTATGAACTAAATATCTCAAGATCCTTTTAACGGTTGTCAAATGACATTCCTTAGTATTGACTTGAAACCTTGCACACAAACATACACTCAACATGATATCAGGCTTAGATGCACATAAATAGAGTAAGGAGCCAATCATAGAACGATATACCTTTTGATCCACATTTGGTCCGTCTTTATTTAGATCCAAGTGTCCATTTGTCGTCATGGGAGTCTTTATGGGCTTTGCTTTGTCCATTCCAAACTTCTTGAGAATGTCTTGAGTGTACTTTGTTTGGCTTATGAACGTCTCGTCCTTTTGTTGCTTCACTTGGAATCCCAAAAAGTAACTCAACTCTTCCATCATGGACATCTCGAATCTATCTGTCATAATCTTGCTAAATTCTTGACAAAAAGAATTGTTAGTTGAACCAAATATAATATCGTCAACATAGATTTGGCAAATGAAGAGATCATCATCAAGGTGTTTAGTGAACAAGGTGTAATCAGATTTTCCAATTTTGAAGTCATTTTCAATCAAAAAATCTCTAAGGCACTCATACCAAGCTCTAGGAGCTTGTTTGAGGCCATAGAGAGCCTTACGTAGTTTGAACACATAGTTGGGGTGCTCTTGATCTTCAAAACCGGGTGGTTTCTCCATGTACACCTCCTCCTTGATCGGTCCGTTGAGAAAGGCACTTTTCAAGTCCATTTTATAAAGCGTGAAATCATGGTGTAGCATATGCGAGTAGTATACGAATCGATTCAAGCCTAGCTACGGGAGCAAAAGTCTCGTCGAAATCCAAACCTTCGACTTGTGAGTACCCTTTTGCCACAAGCCGTGCCTTGTTCCTTGTCACCACTCCATGTTCGTCTTGCTTGTTTTGGAAGACCCATTTAGTGCCGACGACGTAGGACTTGGGTCTTTCAACAAGCTCTCACATTTCGTTCCTTTTGAAGTTGTTCAATTCTTCTTGCATCGCCATCACCCAATTTGGATCCTTTAATGCATCTTCAACCCTATATGGTTCCAAAGAAGATACAAAAGAATAGTGTTCACAAAAATTAGCTATGCGAGATCGAGTTATTACTCCCTTTCGGATGTCACTGATTATGTTTTCAACGGGGTGATCTCTTTGGATGCTTTAGTGTACTCTTGGATGTGGCACTTGTGGTCTTGAATCTTCATTATCATCTTCTTCCCCCTGGATAGTTGCCCTCATTGATGTTTTGGTCTTCTTGATTTTCTTGAGGTTGATCTTGTATGGAAGCTCCCCCTAGATCATTATCCTCCATCTGTGGTTCATTTTCTTCATTCGCATTTGAAGTTGGTACTTGTGGTCAAACATCGCCCAATGTCGTTCTTCTCAATGCTTGACATGGAGTTTCTTCTTGATCTAGCACACACTGATCAACTTGCTCTTCTTGAGAGTCGTTAGTTTCATCGAATACTATGTCACGTGCTTCTTCAACAAGTCCGAAGGTTTTGTTGAAGACACAATAAGCGTAGGAGTTCGAATCATAGCCAAGTAAGAAACCTTCATCGGACTTTGAAGCAAACTTCGAAGCCCTTGGCTTCTTATTTAAAATATAACATTTTGAATCAAAAACTCAAAAATATGAAATATTCGGCTTGTTACCCGTGAGTATTCATATGAAGTTTTCTTGAGTAACCGATGAAGATATAGTTGGTTTATGGCGTGACAAGCGGTGTTAACCGCTTCAGCCCAAAACCTGTTCGAAGTCTTGTATTCATCAAGCATTGTCCTCGTCATCTCAATGAGAGTTATGTTCTTCCTTTTGGCTACTCCGTTTTGTTGAGGAGTATATGGTGCTGAAAATTCATGCTTTATTCCTTCTTCATCTAGATACTCTCCAACTTGGGTGTTCTTGAATTCTGTCCCATTATCACTTCGTATGTTCTTGATCTTCAATGAGAATTCATTTTGGGCACGCTTGATGAACTTCTTGAGGGTTCCTTGAGTTTCTGTCTTATCATGCAAAAAGAAAACCCACGTGAAGCGTGAAAAATCATCAACAATGACTAGACCGTATTTGTTACCGCCGATGCTTATGTAAGCAATTGGACCAAATAGATCCATGTGGAGGAGCTCAAGTGGTCTTGTTGTATTCATGACATTCTTCGCGAGATGGGGTGTTCCTACTTGCTTCCCTGCTTGGCACGCTCTACACGGCCTATTTTTCTCAAAAACAACATCCTTTAAACCTCGGATGTGATTGTCTTTGAGGAGTTTTTGAAGATTCCTCATACCAACATGTGCTAGCCGTCTATGCCACAGTCAACCCATATTAGTCTTTGCAATCAAGCATGTGTCAAGTTTGGCTTTATCTTTGTTGAAGTCAACTAGATAAAGTTTTCCCTTCAACACACCCTTGAATGCAATTGAGTTATCACTCCTTCTAAAGACAGTCACACCCTCAGTAGTGAATAAACAATTATAACCATTGTCACATAATTGAGATATGGACAAAAGGTTATAATCGAAGGAGTCAATGTGTAAAACATGAGATAGAGTATGTTGTGATAAAATTGCAATTTTATCGGTACCAAGCACTCTTTCTCGACTATTATCACCAAAGTAAATGCCTTCGCATGGATCTTCATTTTCATCATATTCTAGGAATATTCTTCTTTCTTCGGTTATGTGATTGGTGCATCCACTATCTAGCACCCATTTTGCTCCACCGAATGAATAAGTCTGCAAAAAAAATTTATGCCTTGGTCTTAGGTACCCAAGCTTGTTTGGGTCCTTTGAGGTTAGTCACAAGTGATTTGGGCACCCACACATGAGACTTGGTGTTCCCATGGTGTGGCCCAACATATTTAGCATAAACTCTTCCAATATTACTTTTCATAAGTACATATGAAGTATCAAAAGTTCTAAATAGAAGTTGTTGTTCATATGTGTTAATAGTGTTAGATTTATCAACATTATTGAGTTTTTCCAACTTGAGAAGGGTTTCCCTTGACAAAGGCAATGCACCCCTTGTTATTCTTGTGGCTTCTAGCATTTTGCTTTTCACCATTAGAATATCCAATGCCATATTTAACATTAGGAGGTCTTGCCGAGTATGCACTGCGTGCATACTTGATCTTCTCCTTGTCAAATATGCCACTTTGAGAAGATTGTTTGTCCTTGGTCAAGTTTGGCTTTTTCTTCAAGTTAGTGTCACTTTTGGCACAAGCACAAGTAACACTAGTTTCAGATTTTATATGTTGAGAAGGTGAGCTTGAAGTGGATGAAGAACTATTTTGCTTGAGTGACTCAACTTGTACCTCAAGGATCTCGTTAACTTTGGTTAAGTTAGCAAGTTCATCCTTGATGATGGTGTTTGAGTCTTTTAACTTCAAGCAAGCTTCCTTGCTTGAAGCTAACTCAATCTCTAGTGATTTATTTTGTTCCTTTTCAAGTTCAAGAAGCTTTTCAATCTCAAGATATTCCTCCTTTTGGGAGATGATCATATCTTCCTAACGACTGACTAACTTCTCCATATCAACAAGCTTATCAAGTAGAAATTTCATTTTAGCAGCTGTCTTTTTGTCTAAACCCCTAAGCATATAATCATTTTCATCACTGCTATCATCCTCAATAGAATTATCACTATCACTAGTAAAAGAATGCGAGAAGGAAGATTTAGTTATTAACTTTCTTTAACCTTCCTTTTCCATTAGACAAGTGTTGTTGGTGTCCTTCCGTGCGCCCATGGTTGGGAAGAGAGTGGATTTCTTGGTAGTCTTCTTTATGGCTATGGTGGCCATCTCCTCTTCTTCTTCAGATGAGGATTCATCAATGGAGTCCCACTCCTTCCCTAAATGCGCTTGGCCATATTGCTTCTTCTTCTTGAACATTTTCTTTGGTTGAGGCTTGTTGTCTTTTGTCTTCTTCTTGTTTTCATCATATGGACAATCTATTATGAAGTGATCGTATTCTCCGCAGTTATAGCACACCCGTCTCATCTTGGGTCTTTGTTTGTCCCTTTGTCTTCCTTCACTTGAGCTGCTACCCTTTCTTCTTCTCATCATTTTCTTCAACTTCTTCATGAACAAGATCATGTCTTCTTCATCGATATCACTACTTTCATCATCGATGTCGTCTTCTCCATAAGCTTCTCGAGCTTCCTTTGATACGGGTTTACAAGTTGACTTCAAAGCAACTCCTTTCTTCTTTGCCGAGGTGAGATCGGCAATTTCCTTGACATGCTTGGCTTGCTTCTCCATCATTTCAAAGTTGATGATCTTGCCACGAAGTTCGTCTAGGGTCATTTTCCGGTACCCAGGGCTTTCTCTAATCATAGAGCAAAGAGTTACGTTGCGAGGCATGAATGCTCTGAGAATCAACTTCACAACCTCATGATCATTCCACTTTTTGCTGCCATAAGCTCGGATGTTGATAAGATTCTTCAGTCGATTGTACATATCTTGTGGTGATTCATTTTCTTCTATCGTGAATCTTCCCAATTCACCTTCAATCATTTCTATTTTGTCTTCGCGTACATGATGGTCATCTTCATGTGCGGTTTGTAGTGTGTCCCATATCTCCTTGACAATTTCGAGTCCGTCTACCTTGGTGAACTCGTCTCGGCTCAGTGATGATGTGATCACAGCTGCAGGTTGAGCATTCCAATGAACGGCTTGTTCTTGGATTGGGGTCAGCTCTTCATCATCATCCGGGATATCTATCTCTGTACACACTATATGCCACAAACTTGGGTTAAGAGATATAAGGTGCATTTTTATGTTTTGTCTCCACATTGAATAGTCGTTGCCATCAAAGTAAGGTGCTTTCCCTAGAGGAATTGATAAGTAATGGCTATTGTTGGAATTTAAACGCTCATTGTCAAAAGGATATCGGGAGTAGTCGGTGTGACTACCCCCTTTCTTCTTCTTTTATTCATCGGTGTTCTTCTTCCCTTTTGGAGAGATTGCCTTCTTCCGTAGAAGAGCCTTGAGTTGGAGCACCTCCTCATCATTGTCCTCACTGTCTTGAATGGCGTCGAGTAACTTCTATAGTTTTTGAGTCCTTTCATCATCACCCTTTTGATCGTCGATCTTCTTGTGTACATCTTTGATGTCCGACATCGTCTCTTCAAGCGGTGAGTCTCTTTTGAAGAGTTTGACTCTGATACCAATTGAATGTAGCCTAGAGGGGGGTGAATAGGCTTTTTGACGCTTTGTTGTTCCTTGAAACACTTAGTAGGTTTATCAAATACAGGGAAATCGAACTAGTCCGGTAGAGTGTGGACTAGTCCGTTTTTTACATAGAGAAAAATCGGACTAGTCCGGTACTGTGTGGACTAGTCTGGTATGCGTGGACTAGAGATACCAAAATTGATCAATATTCTCACTTCTAGTACTTTATGCAGTGGAAATTAATTTGAAACTTAGATGTATTGCAAAGTGAAACAATGAATGACATAGATCAACTTTTGTTTTAATGCTTCAATGTAAATTGCACAAGAATAATTAAACACTAGAATATGATGAAAAATGAATGAACGAGAGTAGGAGGCAAGTGTTTATCCCGAGGTTCGATTTCACGAAGGAAATCTACGTCCCCGTTGAGGAGTCCACTAAGGACCGGGTCTTCACCAACCCTACCCTCGTCGAATCGCCACGAAGGTCGATTCTCTTCCACTAATCACAAAGGACAAATAGATCGTTCAAGGGGCCTTCTCACAAGTTGAGGGCTCCCCAAGAATTACAATGAATGAACACAACCAAACATACTCAAAAGATGAAAAATTAACAAACAATAGTGTGCGAGAGATCAAACCCAAGAGGTCAAGATGTGTAGAACAAGTCTCTCCTTTGATCAATTGCTAATCTCCGAAGAATTGATCCTTTTTGGGTTAGAATGTGTGGAGAGATGTGAATTTTGGGCTCTTGTGAGGTGTGACGGCGCAGGGGGTCAAAGTGTTGTGTTGGTATGGCCGTACACCTCTTTTTATAGTAGGGTTTCCAATGGTTACGTTAGGGTTTGCGATGTCCGGACTAGTCCGTGGTTGACTCCGGACTAGTCCGGTGTGCGGTGTGTAGAAAACACTAAGTGTTGTGAGATACCGGGCTAGTCCGTAGGAGTGCGGACTTGTCCGATGTCTACTTAGAGATATATTGGACTAGTCCGGTCCATATCGGACTAGTCCGATGTCTACTCAGAGATATATCGGACTAGTCCGGCCCATATCGGACTAGTTCGTTTTGTGGTCAGAAAGAAAAGCGGACTAGTCCGGTTGATATCAGACTAGTCCGCACATGCTGAATTTTTGCAGTTAGTGTGATTTCTTCCACTTGAGCTCTTGGGGTGTGTTTCTCCAACACACTCTATACTAAGTGATCTAATCTTTTCAGCTTTTGAGCTCTTATCAATTTGGATCCTCCTTCTCTTTTCTTTTGCGCTTTCTTCCTAATTTCTTTGAGAACCTGCGCTGATCTCAACAATTTTGTTAAGGTCTCATTTGTTTGTCATAAATCAACCAAAACCCATAAGGGATGCCTAGATGCACTTTCAACTATCATAGACCTTACGTGGGCTGAATGACTAATCCTCACTCGATTACTTCTAAGTTTTCAAAATAGGCTCTTTTCGAGCATGCTATTCCCAATGCGGCTCTGATACCACGTCTGTGGGGACCACCCCATGGTTCACTCACTCCGGGATCGCAGAGGGTGGTGCCGTACGATGCGGCACCCAACAGCACACAAGAAAAGAATAAGAACAATATATAAACTTTTATTTGATATAAAATACCGGAAGTCTTTTTACAGAACTTAATTATACAGCGGAAGTATTATACATAGCTACTCTCTAATCCTATCTACGCAGAAGTGCAGCCGTACAGCCCGGGGACGCTACACACTAGCACCATGTAACCGGAGATTATGGTGGCGTGCAGGGCTCCAGCTCGGCCGTGTACCCCGACGGGGGCACCGCCTCGTCCTTGGACCCCTCCTCATAGCTCTCACCTGCACACAGCTCAAATATTGCAATCGTGAGCACGATGGCTCAGCAAGGCTTAACCGACAACCCTAGTCATGGAACGCTACATGCAGGGATGTGTAATATAGGAAAAAGGACTTTGCAACAAAGACACGCCTATAAGTTGATCCTTACTTTCAGTTTTATAGCAACAGATTCATATGCCTTAGACAGCCCTCACATCGGAAGTCCACAATCAAACAAGAAATGTTTTCCTCCGATATGGTGATGCCCAAAGTGGAAAATAAACTTAATTAGCTCCACATCTACAACAGACATGGTTTCCAAAATATTAATAATTCATCACAGCATATTATCATTCATCTGACTTATTTTTTTCTTCTTACTACGTCACAGAACAGTGAACAAGCGGTACTCAAATAACCGCGAGGGACGGTGATTGCAATCAGGAGACACCCGGACAACACGTCACATACACCCACTTTCAGAAGCGTAATTCCACACCCCTTCCTACTATGTTGTATGCAACAACCTTTCAAAGGCAACCCAAATGACGAACCGGTCCATCCGTAATGGGCAGGAGGTCCGCGCGTGGAACGTGACTGTGCCCACCGGCAGCAACCCACTCCTATTTACGGTTGGGTAAGCCTCGGCACCCAGGTTAACCAATTACATCGGTTTCCTGTTTATGTCAGTATGCCATCTGGTACTTTTCGATACTTGTTCATCAGGCCCACACACGACTCAGTCCTCAATCGACACCAACAGGGCTACGCACGTGAGACCTCCGCTCACTGCATCTTATCCCCCCTGCTGGGTCTCAGTTTCACAACTTAAGCCATTCTCTACCTCTTCTCATTCCGTGTGATAAATTCTTATCTCGCGAGTAGATTCCAACCACTCGACTTCTACCGAGATACTAAGAACATTAGCATGGCATTTTCTACTCGTCGAGTCTGTAAGCTACCCAACCCTCCATAGGATTTAAAGGTTATGCAAGTAGGGTTTTAATCACCCTAACTCTAATGCAAGCAATTCACCCTACATAAGTGATACAAATGAAGAATTTACAAAAGTACTTAAATGCAAACCGGGGCTTGTCTAGTTGCGAGTCAAAGGAGAAGTTAGCGTCAGGTGGGAGGACGTCCAACAGCTCCGGTGCGTCCTCAACTTCGGTCACTATATGAAATGTAGTAAAATATATGCATAAGTGTTAAGGAATTATAAGAATTAAACATATTCATAGATACTGCTATTTAGGTTCCTTAATTGGCTTTGGGATTTTTCCAGTGGATACTAGACTTTCTAAGGATGACCTGAGCAAAATTTGGAGAAATTTCATTGCACCTTGTGGTCTCCAAAATTCCCACAAGTACAAGGCTTCTCTGAATTTTGAGCCCAAATTAGGAGTTTTAACATGGCTAAAAGTGAAAGATCTAATTAGGGTAAGTCTCCATGGTTCTAACAAAATTTGTTTCACCATTTTTGGAGCTACCAACAGAGAGATATGAATTTTTGAAGTTGGACGGGAGTTCTGAAAAGTTTCTGTTTAAATTTGAATTTTCAAATAAAGGCTGAACTTTGGAAGGCAATTCAGCCTAGCAAATGGACTCCAATGGAGCTCAAATTTTTACTGGATATCAGTAACTATGAAAAGGATTAGCTTCCAAAATTTGGAAACGTTTCATAAAGAATTGCTCCTGAAATAAATCTCCAAAGGATTTATTAAAACAATTCTACAAAAATTCCTGGGCATTTTCGTAGCAAGCAATTTGTTCCTCTGTGAAGTACTCCTCATGAGGATTCCAACAAAATTTGTCTCACCCTTTCTGGAGTTCCCTACACAAAGTTATGGATTTTTCAAACTTGAATAACTTTCTGTTTGAAATTTACACAGAGACTCAAAAGGGGGGCCCACGGGTCAGATGCTTCTTCAGCCTCCCGCTAGAGAACGCGCGTGCACACCGGCACAGATCGTGGCATGGCTTGTTCTCCCTCAATTCTCCACCATTTTTTCTCCGGTTTTTCCCTACATGACCATGGGAACGTGGCGCAGCTGCCGGGCAAGGATTTACCTCATGAAAACCGCTGGAAGTAGGTCGGCATTGGTGGCGGCGCTCGGCGGCGCGGCATAGAAACATTCCGGCATGTCCCAAGCTTGTCCCGACGAGATAAGTTGCCCAAAAGCATCTTTAGTGGTCGGGGAACATGGAACACAAGCCAATCCTTGCAGCAAACGGCAGGAAAAGGGGGTTCACCGGAGGACCGACCCGTTTTTGCCGCCGCCGGCGATTTCTCATCGCCCGAGCATGTGGTGGACGGTTTGCTGCGATATTCGACGTGGGAGGGCGCTAGGATGGTGTGATGCTATGACTTGAACCGAAGGAAGAACGATCAAGTGTGTTGGACGAATTTCCCGCTTTTGTTTTGATCGGTTCTTCACGTGTACCGGCGCCAAAACCCAAATTCCGGCGATCCGGTGACGGAGAAGAGCAAGGGGACTGCGGTAGCATGATCTACACACCTTGGCGCACCTTAGGGGGGTGTTGGTCGTGCGGGAGGGGCGCTGGAACGGCTGAAAGACGAGGAGCAGCGAGGTGCGACGGTGCTCTGTTTTCTTCCGGCGAAGAACGGCTCGGGCACTGCGAGGGGAGGCCGGGGACGAGCTGAGGAGTGGAGGAACACGTCGAGGAGGCACCGGCGGAGCTTGTGGGTGGCTCAGCTAGGTGCTAACGCGGCGGGAGGCTGCTGAACGACGAGCACAGAGGGTTCGATGTTTCTCTCATGAGCGCTCGAGCATGGAGGAATTTCGGGTGAACGTGTAGACAGAGGAGAAACTGGAGTGGTGCAACTGCTACTGCTAGCGATCAACCACGCACGAAAAGTTGCCTTCGGGAGCAAGTTCTTGCAAGCTGCTCGGTGGCCTGCAGAGCACATCTCAGTGGCGCGCCGAGATGAAAAACAGTCAGTTTGCAGTTTGTGTGGCTGACCAGTGGGCTCCACCTTCCCTTTTCTTATTCAATTTTTCCCACTGATCTTTTTCCACAGCTACTCAGAATTAAAAACTTTGCTTCACCTCAAAGTCATGGTTTGAATATTTGAATTCCAAGGATCTGAATTCGAGTGTGGAATTTGAATTGAGTTTGGTTATTTGAATTTAAATTGGAATTTGAATTTTCCCTTTTGCATTGTTCCAAAACATAGCAAACCAACTCCAAAGTTTCTGATTTTTGGCGTGGCAGCTAATTAAAATGTGGAGAACACATTTGTGGAACCAAATTTGCAAATTGAGGAAGTTGAGGTTTGAAACTGAAATTTAAATTCAGGTTAGAGTGCTTCCTCTTTTAATCCCAAACAAATACTAAAACCCCTCCGAATGAGCTGAAATTTGGAAGGTTGAATATTTGAAATATAAAGACCCAAGTTATGAATTTAGATCTCCATGTTTGGAAGTTTTTTTGGAAGTTTGAATCCTCACTTTGAACATACACCTATAATTCAAAGTTTTAATTTCCCTCATTTTTTCTAAGTGTACATGTGTTGAATTTCTTGCTATCACTTTTTGGGGATTTTACATCCCTCCCCCCTTAAAAAGAATCTCATGGGGAAACTTTACCGGGTATAGGATGATAGCAAGTCCTGATAATTCGCTTGTAGATAGTCCTCGCTTTCCCATGTCGCCTCATCAGCGGTATGGTTACTCCACAAGACCTTGTAGAACCATAAAGCCCGGTTTCTTGTGGCGCGAGTCTTTTTATCGATAATCCAGATCGGATACTCCGTGTACGTGATTGAAGAACTTCTATGTCTTCAGTGCGGATTTCAGCCGATGGTTTGAGGCACTTCCTCAACTGAGAGATATGGAAGATGTTGTGAATTCCTGCGAGCGACACCGGTAAATCCAGGTGATAGGCCACGGGCCCGCATTTTTCAATGACAGCGAATGGACCAATGAATCATGGCGCAAGTTTGCCCTTCACTCTGAAATGATGAACTCCCTTCATCGGAGACACACGGATATAAACATGGTCCCCGATGTCGAAGTGGGGAGGGTGGCGTCTTTTATCCGCATAGCTCTTCTGACGAGATTGAGCAGCCTTGAGATTGGCCTGTGTTACTCGCACTTGTTCTTCATCCTCATTCACAAGTTCAATGCCGTAGATAACTCGCTCGCTGTACTCGCACTAGTTGAGTAGTGTGCGGCATTTCCGGCTGTAGAGCACCATGGAGCACCGGCGTTCACGTCTTCCCCCAACATCGATCTCCGACAAGGAACCCTCCCCGCTGAGCCCCGCCAAGCCACGGCCAAGGTGAGCACCCCAACCTCCACTCTTCTTCCCGAGTCATCCCCCTTCTCCCTCTCCTCGGGTTTGGCCGCGACCGCCCCGCAGCATTGCCGCCCCACCATGAAGTTGCTCTACTTCCTATATCCCTACCCAAAATCGGCAGCTTAATCGAGTGAGTCATAGCCTTGGCGTTCGATTTCTTACTCTCTAGCCAGCCTGCCCCCGTTTACTCTCGTTGATTTGAGCCCAACCCTAAGCAACACCTTAATTGGACTTAGACTAGATCTCACCCACACACAGATATCACTTAATCTGATTCTTCTTATAAAATTATCTAATATCATAATATAGTTAGTGCAAGCAAGTTTGAATTATGTATATATGCATTTATGAGTGAAAATTGAGATGATATTGAGATAAGTCATGACACAGGGTTAGGGACGACTGGTCTGGGTGATGTTTCGAATTTGTGTCGGTTATGACGGGCTGTATTTGATGGTCCGTGTGTGTGGGTACAGCGTACAACCTTTGCAGAGCGTAGAATCCATTGGTACGGCCATGTCCTCGGCATAGGACAGGTTATGGTGTGGTCCTAACAACTAGGAAGCCACATGTTATGAGAATGAGGTGAGATATGTTTCTGGATGGGTTATTTGGTTGCATTTAGTTGTATTAGGTTGCATCAATCTTATTGTTGTGCATTGCATCTATGTTTGTTTCATTCCCCTCCCAAAGGGCGAGGTGGAGCTTGCTGAGTACTTTTGTAGTCAACTGTTGCTGATATCTTCAGAGGATACTGACTTCAACCCGGAGGGCTTCGAGTAGGGTCGCATCCACATCCAAGGTGTTACCGTGGAACCATGTACGAGGAGGAGCTATTCGTCCATGTGTTTATGTCATTAGTCATCCTTATGTTAGTTCTTATTATTGTTGTACTAAAGTGTATGCCGTTGTAACAAAGCTCTGTATGGTTGTGGTTCCACTTGTGTTATAATATTATGTACCGAACTCTATTTCTGGCATAGTATTACATGTTTAGTTCTGATCTTATGGGTCGGGACGCTTCAGGTCCCATCCGGCGCCACTGGACCCGAGTTCATGAGTTTTACCGACTTTCCAAAATTTGACCTAGACGGCCATCCACATATGCAAAACCATCAATTCCCACCGTCTGGACGTGTATTCCGAAAAGGCCCCATTGGGCCACCCAGGACGCGAGTTCGTAAGTTTTAGCAACATTCTCGACTTTCCCGATTTTGACCCAAATGGCCATCCATGAAAAACCATCAAGCTGCAGCGCTCGGACGTGTATGTTGTCAAGGTCTCTTCTGGTCTCCCGGGACCCGAGTTCGTGACTTTTACTGACTTTCCTGACTTTCTCGATTTCGACCCAGATGTCCATCCGCGCAATAAAAACCATCAAGTTGCACCGTGCGGACATGTATTTCCTCAAATTCCGTCCGCTCGTGTAACACCCCAAATTTTTATTCAAAACTCAAAACCATGTTCAGAGGGGAATTTAAAAATTTTTGGACGTGTTGCATGTTTTGCGAAAATTCAAATTCAAACTGGAATTCAAATTATACTCAAAACAGAAAAGAAATGGAAAAAGAAAAAGAGAAACGGGAAAAAACCGGCCAGTGGGCCGAAACCCGCCAGCCGGCCCAGCTTTCCCTGCGCCAGCCCGCCCCCGCGCGCGCCGCGCTGCCTCTCACAGACGGGTGGGACCCGCCTGTCATCCCTAACCCTGAGCCCCCGCGACTCCGGACTTTTCCCCCGAGCGCGCGCGATCTTAACCGATCGGAAAATCCGTTCCGCCGCCCGAATTCTGGTCCCAGAAGAATCCAACTCGATCACAACTGACCCACCGCCCTCCCCCGGCTATAAAAACCCCAGCCCCGATCGGTTTTTCCCACGCGATCGCCGATTTTTACTCCGGTGAGCACCGAGACTTCGCCGGTGAATTCTGGCCGATCTAAGCTCGGAAACTCTGATCTAACTCGCTGGTCTTGATCCACCGCCTCCGGGGAACTTTGCAGGTGCAGAAAACCCGAAGACTTACGGTGTAAATCCAGCGCCGACGAGCTTCGCCGTGGTTTTGCCTCGGACCTCGCCGCCGATCACTTTCCAGGACCCCCGAGCTCGAGAAAACCCCCGAGGTGAGATCCCTGACCTCCCCTCTACCGATCTATGCCATAAGATCACAGTTTTAGGCAGAATTCTCAGGATCCGAAACTTTCCGGCGAGATCGCCGCTTCCCGCCGCCGTGCGCCGCTGGCAGCGCCGCCCGCGCTCGATCAGAGCGACGTGGCCGCTTGTGCGCCGTTTATTTTAAATCGCACGGTAGACTTTAAAACCCCGCGTACCGGTTCGATGTTATAATCTCAGCCGTCGGTTTAATATCGGACGGTCCACATCAGCCCCGCATTATAAAGACTGGAATTCTTACGTGCTACCCCCTGGGGTTCTCTGGAATTGAGAGCTAGCCCCGGAAACTTAAGATCTAGCCCCTGGAACTCCAGAAAATCATGTAAATTCATTTAAAAGTCAGTTTTAGCCCCTGGACTTAATAGAAATTAGGAAAAACACCTCTGATAAGTGTAGCTAGACCCCTGGAAATTATGAAAATAATATTATAGACCCTGTAATGGGGTAAATTCATTATTTTAGCTCTGTTTAGTATTTAATTTAGAAAATTGAATACGTAACTAGTGTTTAAAAATTAAAAAGTGGGACAAACATAATTGTCAAAATTAATTAAAAACTTTCTCAGTACTTAGAAAACTTTGGAGTGAGGTAAAAATATATTTTTGGACTGAAATGAATCTGTTTCATTTAATTATTCACATTATTTAGTATAAGGACACATTTTTAAGTAAAGAATAGTTATAGAAAAATAGGGAAAATAATTATGAAATAGTCTACATCAGAAGCCAAGGTCAAAATATGATTTTAAATTATTTAGGACCAGAACCTATTCTGTTTAGGTGATGTGTATTACTAATTTAATAATAAAATACACAATTATGCATAGGAATATAAATCTGAAAATATAGCAACTAGTAAATGATAAATGGAGTTTCTAAAATCCAAAGAGTTCAGTTTAGGGTTGATAGAAGTTGTGAAGGCACATATGGAGAAGAAAAATACTTTCCATACATACTTGGTAGTTTAATGTAAGGAATTTATTTAAAACTGAAACACAACACATATAATTTTGAATGAAGTTCATAAATATGAATGTGTGGTTTGTATGAAGTAGAGGTGTGAACTATGTCTTATGATTGTTGTTTTTCTTTTGCTATGTGTGATGGTATGAAGTAGAACCTGTTCAAGAACAAGTTATTCATTTCCAAGATTAGGACTACCCATTTCAAGAGCAGCAAGAAGGAGGCAAGTGTCCTTGACCACTTTGATCCTATGCTAGGATGTGTAGATAGAATTATTTGCATTGTCAAATGAAATATGAAACCCATGCTAGGAAAGTTTCCCTAGAATTGCATTACCTTGTTTCCTTGTAGCTTGGGTTGGGATTTAATTTGTCATGTCATTTATTTACATGCATTTGCTTAGCCATGCTTAGAATGGGATATTTGGGAAATGAGATCATCAGTTTATATTACCATACTCTTGAATGAGACATTGTGAGTTATGTAGAGGTAGGGATCAAGGCAAGTTGGATGTTTTGGTTGTGTGCTGGGTGCACGAGACTTGGGTTTGTGTTTAGTACTTGCCTGGATCCTAAGGACCGGTTCATGGAGCATGTAACCCGGCTTTACAGTGCCAACCACATGCTGAGATGGGGCAGCTTGGCCAATTAATTAGGTGTATCCCCGGCGTAGTATGGGTGTGTTGGATGGTGCGGGGAGTAGGTGTCAGCTGGACTACCATATGAACCGCAAGGCTCAAGAGGGGGCCACTGCAGCGGGGTTGGAGCCTCTTGTATGCTGTTAGGGGTGAAACCTCAGTGGGCCCACGCTCGTCGGGAATCCCTTTGTAAAGGCTTTGTAGTGATCTCCTGGCTGCACACCTGGGAAGTGTGAATGTGGAACGTAGCCACTGGCATAATGGAGGTTCTTTTAGTCCACCCGGCAACGGGGGATGAAATCACTACTTGTGGGTACAGTGGTACAAACTCTGCAGAGTCAAAACTGTCTTGACAGCCGTGCTCACGGTTAAGAGCGGCCTGGACTTATTCATGATTAGAGGAGTGAAGGTTTTTGGGAGTTGTGGATGTTAAGCGGGGAGCTTAACATTGGAAATGATGTTATGGTTATTTGGTTATGATGATGGGATGGGAGATTGGGACCATTTCACCTGTGTAGTAATGTAGGTGCTTAATAAGCTAAGGTGATAGGTATTAATTGCGTAGTGCTTTAACCATGAGTTCAACCTCTCCTTGTTCTAGCCATGCATGATATAATTTTCCCACACTTGCTGAGTACCATTGGTACTCAACCTTGCATATTTGTTGGTTTATATTGCTGCTCAGGTCAAGATAATGTGGTGGTGTATAATGACCAAGACTTTGGACCCGAGGAAGGATTTTAGGTTCATGAAGACCCCCGGGCAACGCCTGTGATGGAGCCCTAAAGAATAATATTCCGCTGCTAGTTTATTTACTTGTGATGAAGCATTTGTGTCCATTGAGACATTTGTGATGTAAGACTTATTTATATTCGACACCTGGCTTGTAATAAATGATGCTTCACTATTTGTCATCACATGTATGAGAAAATGATCCTGGCATACATGTGATATTCACTTGGTTGTTTCCTTCGGAAAAACCGGGTGTGACAGCTCGCCGGGGACCCGAGTTGTGAGTTTTGCCGACCTTCGCGACTTTTCCGATTTGGACCAATATGGCCATCCGCGCATGCAAAACCATGAAGTTGCACCTTCCGGACGTGTATTTCGTCAAGGTTCTATCCGGCCGCCAGAACCCGAGTTCATGAGTTTTACCGACTTTCTCTATTTGGAACCAGATGGCCATTCGTGCATGCAAAACCATCAAGTTGCACCGTCCAGACATGTATTTCGTCAACGTCCTGTCCTGCCACCCGGGACCCGAGTTCGTGAGTTTTACCAACTTTCTCGATTTCGACCAAGACGACCATCCGTGCATGCAAAAACATCAAGTTGCACCGTCTGGACGTGTATTCCTTCAAGGTCCCATCCGTCTGCACGGGACCCGAGTTCATTTGTTTACCCGACTTTCTCGATTTTGACCCAGATGGTATCCGTGCATGCAAAACCATCAAGTTGCACCGTCCGGACGTGTATTCCGTTAAGGTTCCGTGTGGCCACCCAGGACTCGAGTTCGTGAGTTTCACCGACTTTTCCGATTTTGACCCAGATGGCCATCCGCGCATGCAAAACCATCCAGTTGCACCATCCAAACATGTATTCCGTCAAGGTCCCATACAGCATCCCAGGACTCGAGTTCATGAGTTTTCCCAACTTTCCCAATTTGGACCCAGATGGCCATCCACGCATGCAAAACCATCAAGTTGCACCGTCTGAACGTGTATTCCGTCAAGGCCTAGTCCGGCTGTCAGAGACTCATGTTCGTGAGTTTTACCAACTTTCCCGACTTTCTCGATTTCGACCCAGATGGCCATCCGCGCATGCAAAACCATCAAGTTGACCCATCCGGAACTGTACTCTGTCAAGGTCTTGTCCGGTCGCTCGAGACCCGAGTTATTGAGTTTTTCTAACTTTTTCCGATTTTGACCCAGATGGCCATCCGCGCATGCAAAAACCATCCAGTTGCACCATCGGAACTTGTATTTCATCAAGGTCCCATCCGGCGCCACCGGACCTGAGTTCATGAGTTTTACACTTTCCAAAATTCGACCCAGACGTCCATCCACACATGCAAAACCATCAAATTCCACCGTCCGGACGTGTATTCCGCAAAGGCCTCGTCCGTCCGCCCGGGATGCGAGTTCGTGAGTTTTAGCGACATTCTCGACTTTCCCCATTTTGACCCAAATGGACATCTGCGAAAAAACCATCAAGCTGCACCGTTCGGACGTGTATGCTGTCAAGGTCTCTTCCGGCCTCCAGGGACCCGAGTTCGTGAGTTTTACTGATATTCCTGACTTTGACCCAGATGTCTATCCGCGCAATCAAAACCATCAAGTTGCACCATCCAGACATGTATTCCATCAAAATTCTGTCCGGCCGCCGGGGACCCGATTTTGTGAGTTTTGCCAACCTTCGCGACTTTTCTGATTTGGACCAATATGGCCATCCGCGCATGTAAAACCATGAAGTTGCATCTTCCGGACGTGTATTCCGTCAAGGTCCTGTACGGCCGCCCGGACCCGAGTTCATAAGTTTTATCAACTTTCTCTATTTAGAACCAGATGGCCATCCACGCATGCAAAACCAACAAGTTGCACCGTCGAGACATGTATTTCGTCAACGTCCTGTCCGGCCACCCGGGACCCGAGTTCATGAGTTTTACCGATTCCTGACTTTCTCGATTTCGACCAAGACGGCCATCCGTGCATGCAAAAACATCAAGTTGCAATATCCGTACGTGTATTCCTTCAAGGTCCCATCCATCTGCATGGGACCCGAGTTCATGAGTTTACCCGACTTTCTCGATTTTGACCCAGATGGTATCCGCGCATGCAAAACAATCAAGTTGCACCGTCCGAACGTGTATCCCGTTAAGGTTCCATCTGGCCGCCCAGGACTCGAGTTCGTGAGTTTCACCGACTTTCCCGATTTTGACCCAGATGGCCATCCGCGCATGCAAAACGATCCAGTTGCACCATCCAAACATGTATTCCGTCAAGGTCCCATACGGCGTCCCGGGACCCGAGTTATGAGTTTTCCCGACTTTCCCAATTTCGACCCAGATGGCAATCCACGCGTGCAAAACCATCAAGTTGCACCATCCGGACGTGTATTCCGTCAAGGCCTAGTCCGGCTGCCCGGGACTCGTGTTCGTGATTTTACCGACTTTCTCGATTTCGACCTAGATGGTATCCGCGCTGCAAAACCATCAAGTTGCATCGTCCGGATGTCTATTCCGTTAAGGTTCCGTCTGGCTGCCCAGGACTTGAGTTCGTGAGTTTTACCGACTTTCTCGATTTTGACCAAGATGGCCACCGCGCATGCAAAACCATCCAGTTTTACCATCCAAACATGTATTCCGTCAAAGTCCCATACGGCGTCCCTTGACCCGAGTTCATTAGTTTTCCCGACTTTCCCAATTTCGACACAGATGGCCATCCATGCATGCAAAACCATCAAGTTGCACCGTCTGGACGTGTATTCCGTCAAGGTCCTGTCAGGCCGCCCGGGACCCAAGTTCGTGAGTTTTACCGACTTTCCCAATTTCGACGAAGATGGCCATTCGCACATGCAAAACCTTCAAGTTGCACCGTCTGAACGTGTATTCCGTCAAGGTCCCGTCCGGCCGCCCGAGACCCGAGTTCGTGCATTTTACCGACTTTCCCAACTTTCTGGTTTTTGACCCAGATGGCCATCTGTGAATGCAAAACCATCCTATTGCACCATCCGAACGTTTATTCCATCAAGGTCCCGTCCGACGTCCCAGGGCCCAAGTTCGTGAGTTTTCCCGACTTTCCCGATTTCGACCCGGATGGCCATCCTCGTATGCAAAATCATCAAGTTGCACATTCCAGACGTGTATTCCGTCAAGGTCTCGTTCGGCCGCCCAGGACTCGAGTTCGTGAGTTTTACTAACTTTCTCGACTTTCCCGATTTCGACCCAGATAGCCATCCGCGCATGCAGAACCATCAAGTTGCACCATCTGGAAGTGTACTCTGTCAAAGTCCTGTCCGGTCGCTCGGGACCCGAGTTAGTGAGTTTTTCTGACTTTTTCCGATTTTGACCCAGATGGCCATCCGCGCATGCAAAAGCCATCCAGTTGCACTACCCAAACGTGTATTCCGTCAAGATCCCATCTGGTGCCATCGGACCCGAGTTCATGTGTTTTACCGACTTTCCAAAATTCGACCGAGACGGTCGTCCATGCATGCAAACCATCAAATTCCACCGTCCGGACGTGTATTCTGAAAAGGCCCCGTCTGTTCATCTGGGACGTGAGTTCTTGAGTTTAATGACATTCTCAACTTTCATGATTTTGACCCAAATGGTCATCCACGAAAAAACCATCAAGCTGCACCATTCGGACGTGTATGCTGTCAAGGTATCTTCCGGCCTCCCTGGACCCGAGGTCGTGAGTTTTACCGACTTTCTTGATTTCGACCCAGATGTCCATCCACGTAGTCAAAACCATCAAGTTGCACCGTCCGGACATGTATTCCGTCAAAATTCCGTCCGGCCGCGGGGGACCCAAGCTTGTGAGTTTTGCCGACCTTCGCGACTTTTCCAATTTGGACCAATATTGCCATCCGCGCATGCAAAACCATGAAGTTGCACCTTCTGGACGTGTATTCCGTCAAGGTCCTGTCCGGCCGCCCAGACCCGAGTTCATGTGTTTTATCGACTTTCTCTATTTAGAACCAGATGGCCATCCGCGCATGCAAAACCATCAAGTTGCACCGTCAAAACATGTATTTCGTCAACGTCCTGTCCGGCCACCCGGAACCCGAGTTCGTGAGTTTTACCGACTTTCTCGATTTCGACCAAGACGGTAATCCGTGCATGCAAAAACATCAAGTTGTACCGTCCAGACGTGTATTCCTTCAAGGTCCCATCCATCTGCACGGGACCCGAGTTCATGAGTTTACCCGACTTTCTCGATTTTGACCCAGATGGTATCCGGGCATGCAAAACCATCAAGTTGCATCGTCCGGACGTGTATTCCGTTAAGGTTCCGTGTGGCCGCCCAGGACTCGAGTTCATGAGTTTCACCGACTTTCCCGATTTTGACCTAGATGGCCATCCACGAATGCAAAACCATCCAGTTGGACCATCCAAATATGTATTCCATCAAGGTCCCATACGGCTTCCCGGGATCCGAGTTTATGAGTTTTCCTGACATTCCCAATTTCGACCCAAATGGCCATCCACACATGCAAAACCATCAAGTTGCACCGTCCGGACGTGTATTCCGTCAAGGCCTAGTCCGGCCGCCCGGGCCTCGTGTTCGTGAGTTTTACCGACTTTCCTGACTTTCTCAATTTCGACCCAGATGGTATCCGCGCATGCAAAACCATCAAGTTGCACTGTCCGGATGTGTATTCCGTTAAGGTTCCGTCTAGCCGTTCAGGACTCGAGTTCGTGAGTTTTACCAACTTTCTCGATTTTGACCCAGATGACCATCCGCGCATGCGAAACCATCCAGTTGCACCAGCCAAACATGTATTCCGTCAAAGTCCCATAGGGCATCCCTTGACCCGAGTTCATTAGTTTTCCCGACTTTCCCAATTTCGACATAGATGGCCATCCACGCATGCAAAACCATCAAGTTGCACCATCTGGACGTGTATTCCGTCAAGGTCGTCTCCGGCCGCCCGGGACCCGAGTTCGAGAGTTTTACCAACTTTCCCAATTTCGACCAAGATGGCCATTCGCACATACAAAACCTTTAAGTTGCACCGCTCGAATGTTTATTCCGTCAAGGTCCCGTCCGGCCGCCCGAGACCCGAGTTCGTGCATTTTACCGATTTTCCCGACTTTCTGGTTTTTGACCCAGATGGCCATCTGTGAATGCAAAACGATCCTGTTGCACCATCCGAACTTTTATTCCGTCAAGGTCCCGTCCGGCGTCCCAGGACCCAAGTTCGTGAGTTTTCCCAGCTTTCCCGATTTCGACCCAGATGGCCATCCTCGTATGCAAAATCATCAAGTTGCACCGTCCGGACGTGTATTCCGTTAAGGTCCCGTCCGGCCGCCCAAGACTCGAGTTTGTGAGTTTTACTGACTTTCTCGGCTTTCCCGATTTCGACTCACATGGCCATCCGCGCATGCAAAACCATTAAGTTGCACCATCCGGAAGTGTACTCTGTGATGGTCCCGTCTGGTCGCTCGGGACCTGAGCTAGTGAGTTTTTCCGTCTTTTCCGATTTTGACCCAGATGGTCATCCGTGCATGCAAAAACCATCCAGTTGCACCATCCGAACATGTATTCCATCAAGGTCCCATCCGGCGCCACTGGACCCGAGTTCATGAGTTTTACCGACTTTCCAAAATTTGACCCAGACGATCATCCACGCATGCAAAACCATCAAATTTCACCGTCCGGACGTGTATTCTTAAAAGGCCCCGTCCGGCCGCCCGGGACGCGAGTTCGTGAATTTTAGCGACATTCTCGTCTTTCCCGATTTTGACCCAAATGGCCATCCGCGAAAAAACCATCAAGCTGCACCGTTCGGACGTGTATGCTGTCAAGGTCTCTTCCGGCCTCCCGGGACCCGAGTTCGTGAGTTTTACCGACTTTCCTGACTTTCTCGATTTTGACACAGATGTCCATCCGTGCAATCAAAACCAATAAGTTGCACCTTCCGGACATGTATTCCGTCAAAATTCCGTCCGGCCGTCGGGGACCCGAGTTTGTGAGTTTTGCCGACCTTCGCGACTTTTCCGATTTGGACTTAGATGGCTATCCGTGCATGCAAAACCATCAAGTTGCACCTTCTGGACGTGTATTCCGTCAAGGTCATGTCCGGCCGCCCGGACCCGAGTTCGTGAGTTTTATTGATTTTTCGCTATTTAGAACCAGATGGCCATCCGCGCATGCAAAACCATCAAGTTGCACCGTCCAGACATGTATTTTGTCAACATCCTATTCGGCCACCCGGGACCTGAGTTCGTGAGTTTTACCGACTTTTCCGACTTTCTCAATTTTGACCAAGACGGTCATCCGTGCATGTAAAGACATCAAATTGCACCGTCCGGATGTGTATTCCTTCAAGGTCCCATCCGTCTGCACGGGATCCGAGTTCATGAGTTTATTCGACTTTCTCGATTTTGACCCAGATGGTATCCATGCATGCAAAACCATCAAGTTGCACTGCCCGGACGTTTATTTGGTTAAGGTTCCGTCTGGCCACCCAGGACTTGAGTTCGTGAGTTTCACCGACTTTCCCGATTTTGACCCAGATGGCCATCCGTGCATGCAAAACCATCCAGTTGCACCATCCAAACATGTACTTTTTCACGGTCCCATATGGCGTCCCGGGACCCGAGTTCATGAGTTTTCCCTACTTTCCCAATTTCGACCTAGATGGCCATCCACCCATGCAATGTAAAAGTCCCAAAAATGTATATGAATAAAAACCAAGGTTTAAGTTCATATGTGTGGCAAAGACATGAAAAATGAGACTTGCTAAAACTTTTCTTCATGCAAAGTAATACATGGATGATCATCCAAAATGAGGCTCACATTTTTCTTTGAATGTGTTGAACCAATAAGGATTTAAATACCTCTTTGCATGAAAGCTTAAAAGTCAGATTTTAAATTCAAAGTCACACAAATGGTGGCCCAAAACTTTGAATAAACATGCAGCCATATAGTTGGAAATTTTGGAAAAAAATTTATGACAAACTTTCATTCTTAGGATGGGCTCAAAAAGGAATTAAAGAGAAGCATTTTTCAAATTCCATCCAAATTCAAATTTGCTATGCAAATTCAAACTGATGTTGGGGAAGTTCAATTGCTAACCACAATTAAATTTCAAACTTTGAAATTTGGGGAGATCAACTTGAGAAGATATTTGGGAGGAAAATGTGGGGTGGGACCCACATGTCATGGAGCTGATTGTGCCTTGCACACTAAAACTTCTCTGTTTTCAGCTCACTAAGGGGCTCTCCCCCGTGTGCCACCGAGGGGCAGCGGAGCCACCTCCTGCTCCCCTTTTCCATGCACTGGCGCCCAGAGGCGGTTGGCCCTCGTGCGCTTGGCGTGATCACCTCCTCCAGACCGATCTAGTTGATCTTTGCCTCCTCCTCCTCGCGAGAACACCGAACAGAGCCCCGTTCTCACTTCCGCTGCCTCAGCCTGATCGGGAAACCGAAGAAACTCGCGCCCCTCTCCTCCCCGAGCTGCTAGACAGCACCACGAGCTCGGTACACAGCTCCCTGACCCAGAAATTAACAAGCTACGGCCTGTTTTCCCTGTGATCACCATCACCCGCCACGACCTAGCTCAAGCCGACGATCGGGCGCTCGTGGACAGCTCTACACAGGAGTTTTCACGACTGAGCAATGGCAGCAACGGAAGCGCACGGCCACCATGCTGCTCTCACCCAAATCTCAAGCCACGCCGTGAAGCATCGACGGCGAATTTCGAGATTTTGCTGCAGCGGGTTCAAACCGAACGACCGGTACGAAATCTTCAAATCCCCCCTCTCTGATCCTCCATAGGTCATCAAATCTTGCACATAGAAGCTGGACTAGTCGGCGGTCATGTTTCCTTTAGAGTCCTTCGCATGAAAACACCTCGGAGCGACATATTCCGAGCTCTTCCGAGGGTGTTCTCCGTCGATTCAATCGGTCGCACGGTGAAACCTTGTGTGAGGCCGTTCCCGAGCTAGTTTAAGGCTTTTTCGAGCTTTCTAGTCATGCCCTGGTGCTGTAGAGCATGTTGGTCGACGATTTGGCGGGCTAGAACTCTCGGCCGACGGTGCCGAAGTCTATTCGAGGCCGCCACACGTCGCCGGCCATCTTCCGGTCACCGGCAGCCCCAAAACACTTCACCATCGGGTTTCTCGGCGTCCAAAACCCCCTGGTGGCGAGTTTCAGCTCGTGCGGTGGCCGGCAGTGGCGATCCGGTGAGCACCAGTTTTGCTCCGGCGAGGGGAACTGCGCGCGCGAGGAAACGGTGGGAGGTAGAAGAAGGGGCCGGGCCCGGCTGTCAGCAGCTCGATTTTTAAATTTGGGATCGGCTGTGGCCCGGATCCGGTGTGCTGGCGCGCTGAAGACCTGTGGCCCGGTGTGGCCCATTTCCTATTGGCTGGGATTTAAATAGCGGGCCCAGTTGAATTTCAGTAAGAAAAACAATTCTAGAGCGGCTTCCAATTTTGGAAATTCATAGCTCTTTGTAGAAACCTCCAAATTGAGTGATTCCAATTGGGTTGGATTCATTTTGCAGAGATCTATCCAAATATGACCTTAAATTTGTATGAAAGTCAATATAAAATTTTGGAAAAATCTTTGAAGGTTCTCTGAAAAAGAATTATTGAGGGAGTTTGGTTTATCCAAAAATCCTCAAATTTTGCCATAATATTCTTTAGCATATTGTTGACCTTCTAGCAATTTTTCAGATCATTTGAAGATCATTTGTGTAGGAATTTGCTAAATAAAAACTGTTGTGTTCATAAGAGTCTAGAAATATTTTCAGAAAATGTTTCCCACTTATAAAATCTATTCTGGACAATCCATAGCTCCAAAAATCATAGGAAGATTTAGGCAAGCTCTCTGAGACATACTTGAAATTGTAGTTCACTAAATTGGGCATGAAAATGCACAGTACTTCGGAATTAATTCTTTTAATTGTTCTGGAGGAACTACTCAAGTAAAAGGTCCAGATTTTGGATCAAATTACTTTCATGTGACCAGGAACTCACATGTAAATTATCAGCTCAAGTTGGGCCCTTTAACCCCCTGTTCTTATTCTCCATACTTATGTATATGTAGAAATACATAAGAGACATTGTGAGAATTATGGAGAACACAATTTGACTCCACATTAGCTGCAATTTGGCTAGCTAAATCTCTAGGTAGTATAGAACCTGCTGTAAAAGTTTTGAGGCCATTGGTGTTCTTATTCTTCAGTTGCATTCCATTATTTTCAGCTCATCTATTATGTTTATTAGGGAAAGTAGTTAGTGTATAGCTAAAATATTAAGGCCAAGTTAGTCATTCCTGTTCCTTTGCACAACAAAGGCAAACCAAACCATTCTTGGCTTTTCCACACCACCTCTGTTCCTAAGAAATCCATTCTATAATTCTTTCCATTACGTTCCATAAAAATAGTGCATATACATTTTATTAGGATTCATGACGAAGGGGGTTCAAAGGAGCGATTCATTGAAGTGGATCATACTCCAGAGAATCTAGAGTTGATCAGCAAGATCACTAACTGATTATGTACGACTACCCTACAAAACAGGCAAGCTCCAGTTTGCATTTAACAGCCTTTAAGTTTTTATTTTGTATTCACTTTCGGTTAAGATATGAAATGTGCATTAGGTCTAGTGTTTGATACTCCTCTTGCATAACCAAATGAACCCATGGAGTATTGGGTAGGTGTCTTTCACCGTGTAGAACTGCCATCCTTAAGTAAGTTTCGGTAGAAGTTGAGTGGTGAGATGCTACTCGCATGTTCAGGAACAACAGGGGCATACGGGATTGGTTCAGAAATAAATTAGCAAGTTAAAGTCGAGACCGGAAGGTTGTAGGGGCAGCAGGACATAGGGGCCTGGGTGCTATAGACCTCTCCGTGTCGGTCAAGGACCGATCCGTATGTGGCCCTGTTGAACAAGTTTGAGTTGTGTACCGGACTCATGCTAGATATATGGGACCCAGTAAACCGATGTACCTCAGAAAGCTTACGTTGAGCCTTTTTGGGTCGTCTCAGACGATACGGCCGGTGTACAGTATGTGGCCAACATTCTCATGACATCTCATGTCGGTAGGTGCACCATGAGAGTGGCTATTATACAGGGCGACTTGATCGATTCAACGGGGGTGAAACGGGAGAAAGGCTGCCGCGTACGACATCAGTGATGGTTGTTGTAGGCAACGTCGAGTATGAGCTTACGTGTCGTGTAGTCCGGGTGTTATTGATTCGAATCACCGTCGCTGACACGACCCCACGGTCTTGTCGAGCCAGGATCACGCTGAGGGATGCTGCGTTGCACAGCACCAAATAACACACATCAAAGGTACAAATCTGAAGCAAAGTTTTATTACATAAACGGTTTTATGAACATTTTTACAACAAAATATATTAAGTCTACACTCACGGGCGTAGACTACGCACCAAGTTCACGTTCAGCCCGTGAACGTGTCCTTGCTAGCACGCACGCACACTAACACGGCGGCGTGCACGACTCCCACTCGACGGGCTTCCCCTCCTGGGGTTCCGACTCCTCCTCGGGAGTCCCTTCCTCATGGAACCCTGCAAAAGCTTCAAACACAAGCAGTGAGCACGAAGGCTCAGCAAGACTGACCCGTCTCTCCTAAACATGAAACTTCTACATGAGGGTGATAGGTACATGAGATAAAACAAGTTGCAAAGGACTCGCCTACTTAGTGGAACCTTACTTTCAAGTTTTAGCAACAGGTTGTGGAGAACCTTACGCTAAGGCCCATGAGAGAGCCGCAATCAAACAAGAAACACATTTCTCTCATGTATTTTGCCCAAAGTTGAAAAGTCCATTTTTCATTCAACAACATTTTAACATGTAACTAGCCTGTTCTTTCTACGTCACGGTACAGTGAACAAGTGGTACTCACTTACCGCGAGGGACGGCGATTATAATCGATTTACACCTGCAGGGTTACCCGAATAACCCGTCACGTACGCCTGTACTCGATGTTGCCTACAGCAACCATCACAGACGCCGTACGCAACCACCTTTCACCCGTTAGCCAAATATTGAACAGGTCCTATCGTCCCGAGCAAGAGGTCTCTGCATGCGCATCTCAGTGCCGCCAGCCAATTTACACCTCAAGCTCTCAACCTACCCTCTGAACGACAGGCAATGCCTCAATACCCAGCTACCCGAGTTACATCGGTTTCCCGGTTCCCATATAGCAGGTAGGTCTTCGGTACTGTTCTAGCTTGTTCAACAGGCCCGCACACGGCTCGGTCCTCAATCGACACAAGCGGAGCTATAGCACACAGGCCCCAAAGTCCTGTTGCCCTTACTCTCCGCTCGGTCTCATTTTTCTTGCCATGTGTTTCATTTGCTATTTTTACCCGAGCGATGTGCCTCTAGCCTATTCTCGCGAGTAGTTCCAACTACTCGACTTGTACCGAATCCTACTCTATCTTAGCATTGCAGTGGCTAACGAGGTTTTCAATCCTAATCCCAACTCATGGTTTTCTTGGCTATGCATTTGGGTTTCAAACAAGACTCTAATGCAAGAAATAAGTGATGCTCAAAGAAAGTGCTCAAAACAATAAAAATTTGTAAAGAGATTAATGCAAACCGGAGCTTGCCTTGCTGCTATTGGTCGTAGGCTAGCTGCTCTTCCAGAGTAACGAAGTCTAAGACTTCGGGTTCCTCCTCGACCTTAGCGACTACATGAGATAACAAGTACATGTATTAATTTAAATGCATTTGAATTGAATTTAAACTTGTGAAGTTTATAAGTCTTACTAGACAGACCCAATGACTCTGAAATTTTTACTGTGGTTTGGTTACAACCTAAACAGAGACTTGGCCAAGTTTTAGTTGCGGCAAAGCTCATTTGAGCCCTCCACAAATAATTATGTACTTGACCTTAATTGGAGCTCTTAGGGTTTTCTAAAAATTTTCATGGAGCAAGCCATGACTTTATGAAAACTAGACTTTCAGAGGGTTCTAATGGAGTTGGTGTCATTTAATTTGAAGGTTCCTAGCTAAAGATATGAGCTAAATAATTTCAGAGAAATTCTGAAAATATTTCTGGACATTTTCTATTTTCTCTGGAACAGTTTTATTAATCACACTATTAGGTGGATCAAATGAGCTCAAATGGATCTGAAATTTTTATAGTAGCTCAGGAATATTTTGATGAACATCCTAGCAAAATTTCAGAATTTTCCACCAAAGGGTTCCCCAGTTAAAATTCTAAACAGTTTAAATTTGAAGAATTAATTCTGGAGAAATAAGGATTCTCATGAAGTGAAACTTGATTTGCTAGAAAGTACTCAGAGAGCTGAATCCAACAAAATTTGGTTCACTCGATTTGGATGCCCCTAGCCAAAGTTATGATGATTTGAAGTTTGAATGAACTCTGAAAATCGGGAAAAAGTTTAAATCACTGCGCGTGGGACCCGGGGCTACGTGTCAGCTCCTCATCGGTTGACACACGCAGCTACTGAGTCCTTCGCGCGCATCCGCACACGATCCATGCCACAGCAGATCCCGGTTTTAATATATCTGCTCCTGACAGCCGGGACCCACCCCCTTCGACTTCCTCCCGCCTCCCGCGCTCGGCCGCCGCGACACCTCGCCGGTGGCCTCTGTGGTGCTCCAAACTTCATGATTCTGGCCGCCCCTATCTAAATCCACTCGAGGAACATGATTCTGGGCTCAGCTCGTCATTAAAATCGCCGGCACACGGTTGGCGATGAGCGGCAGCTTCGGAAGAACTTCGGCCATGTCGGCCGACCTTCCTAGCACCCCAACCGACCGAGCAAAAGGCCGGAAAGCATCAGTGGTCCCTAAGGAAGCTCGGCATGGGCTCGAAGCAGCTTGGGAAAGGTCTGAAGTAGGCTCCCACCGTGCGCCTGATGCTACCCGCAGGATCCGCCGTCGGCAAGCTTCAAAATATGCCGGGTACAGGGGTTCTCATGCTAAAGGTTGTGAAGGCAACTTGTGCGCCACCAAGTCTAGTCTGTGTAGGAACGGATTGAGACTCTCTACACCTCTCTGGAGTGTGAATTCTGTGGAGCCGCACCCGAAGGTCGGTCTGCACCGAGTGAAAGGGAAAACCGAAATTCGTCGCTGGCAATCCAGCACTCGGGCTGTGGCTCGGGGGTGAGCATCACCGGTCCCCAACGCATCCAGGGATGCCTCAGATCGGGCGTAACAACCTCCCGGTTGGGCTATCCACAGGAGCCCGAAGTGCGGCGGACTTAGGTCACTAAGAAGAACTCTCGGTATAGCCGAGATCGTCCGAGTTCAGTCAATTTTCAGCAACGGGGAAGGAGAAGGGGAGTCCTTAGTACCTTGTTGTAGCTTTGGAGGGAATGGAGGGGCTGTGATCGTGGCTCTCCGATCAGTTCCGAGCGATTGGCAGCGAGGGTGGTGTTTCTGGTACGGGGAAGCAAAAAAGTGAGCGGTTCTTCCTCCGATCAGGGCGGCTGCGGAGATAAGAAGACCGCGAGGCGGTTCAGCAGGTCGGGGCGGCAAGCAGCTGCTGTCCTGATCGACCTTCGCCATGGAGGCTGCTGCATCGCGCGCAAGTAAGTGAGCTGGGTTTTCAGTCGGTTGTTTTTGCTTCAGTGACTGACATGTGGGTCCCATCTCCCTTTTAACCTCTGAACTTAACTCCCTCTTACTGTTGTGAACAGTAATCCCCTTATACCCATGTTGATTTGAATTATCTACCCCTGGGCCATTTGAATGGTATAGAATTCAAATTGGGTTTGGTTTGACTAAATTTCAGCACATATTCAGTTTGAAATTCAAATAAATTTGAATTTGCTAAACTTAGCTCATGTCAAGATCAACTCCAAATGGAGGGAAAATTGGTGTGTGAGCTCACAAAAATGTGCTGAGTAAGAATATGCCTCCCACTTTTGAATTCATGGGATGAAAACAGTTTGAATTTGTATTTGAGTTCAAACCACCCTCTTTCTAGCTATACCCAAAAGGACTTCAAAAAGGTTTTGAATTTGGGTGAAACTTGGCATGGACATTCCTAGCAAGGTGTAGGAGTTTTTCATATGTCCAGCCCCTATATGATGCATGTGGGAAATACCACTTTTGCACTTGGTGAGTTTACCCTCTAATGAGCATGTTGATGGTGGTTACTTGCTCTTCAAATGTGTTCATCAACTTTCTTCAAATGAAGTGTGTGTGTGGTGTGATGAACACTTTGAGTATGTGCCAAAAACTTAGGCCCTTACATCCCCCCTTAAAAGAATATCGTCCTGAGATTATAAGGTGAAAATGAGAGAGAGGACGGTGGAAAAATTACCGGATATGCGACGTGAAAAAGTCGGGGTAGTTAGCACGAAGAAATCCTTCGCTCTCCCATGTTGCTTCGTCCATGGAGTGATTACTCCACAGAACTTTGTAGAACCACAACGTATGGTTGCGTGTGGTTCGGGCCTTTTCATCAATAACCTGAACTGGTTCCTTCTGATACGTGAGATCCGGTTTCAGTTCTTCTATGTCCCCCAGCTGAATGGTAGTTGATAGCTTAAGAAACTTCCTCAGCTGGGAGATGTGAAAGACGTCATGCACACCAGATAGTGCTTCTGGTAATTTCAGCCGGTATGCTACTGATCCACATCTTTCTGTAATCTGAAATGGACCGATGAATCGGGGTGCCAACTTTCCTCTCACCCCGAATCTATTCACGCCCTTCATTGGAGACACACGTAGGTATACGTGATTCCTGACTTCGAACTGTAATGGATGTCTCCTCCGGTCGGCATATTGCTTCTGTTGGGATTGGGCGGCTTTTAGGTTTTCTTGAATCAGCCGAACCTTTTCCTCCGTGTTATTGACAAGATCAATCCCGAAGGTAACCCTTTCACCAAACTCACACCAATTCAGTGGTGTGCGACATTTTCTCCCGTATAGCGCCTCGTAAGGCGCCATCTTGATGCTGACTTGGTACCCATTGTTGAACAAGAACTCGGCCAAGGCAAGTGATCATCCCAATTCTTGCCGTGGTTGAAAGCGCAAGCTCGTAGCATATCTTCTAGAATCTGATTTACCCGCTCGGTTTGCCCATCCGTCTGCGGGTGGTATGCTGAACTATGGATCAACTTCGTCCCCAACGGAGCGTGTAGCTGGTCTAAAAAACGGGACATAAATAAAGTGCCCCGATCCGATATGATGGTACGGGGTACGCCGTACAAGCATAGGATCCGTGAGATGTACAGTTCAGCATACTTTTTGGCGTTGTAGTTTGTGTTAACCCGGATGAAATGGGAAATTTTGGTGAGCCGGTCGACGATCACCCACATAGAATCATGCTTCTGAAAGGTGTTGGGTAAACCGACGATGAAGTCCATGCTCACATCCTCTCACTTCTAGGCAGGAACGCCCAGTGGTTGTAGCAGTCCCGGTTTCCGCATATGATCTGCTTTCACCCTTCGACATGTATCACACTCGGACACGTACTTTGCGATCTCCCGCTTCATCCGTGTCCACCAAAACTTGCTTCTGAGTTCTTGATATATTTTGTTGCTACTGGGGTGAATAGAAAACTTTGACAAGTGAGCCTCATCAAAGATTTTCTTCCGTAATTCCGGGTTACGGGGTACGACGATCTGGTCCTTGAACCATAGGACGTTGTCTCCGTCTTTCCGGAAACATTTTAGCTCCCCACTGTCTATACATCTCCACAAATGCGACATGCCCTTGTCATGTTTCTGAGCAGCCGCTATCTCTTCACGGATGGTGGGGATCAAAGCTAAGTTGTAGAGAGCTCCGTGTGGAATCACATGCAGTGGTGGTTCGCTCTCTTCCAACGGTGTGATGGTCAGATTGTTGACGTGTGACTTGCGGCTCAGCGCATCTGCCACTACGTTTGCCTTGCCGGGGTGATAATGGATCTCTATTTCGTAATCCTTTATCAACTCTAACCATCTTTGCTGCCTCATGTTCAGCTCCTTCTTAGCGAATATGTACTTGAGACTTTTGTGGTCGGTATATAAATGTACGAGGTTACTGAGTAGGTAGTGCCTCCACATTTTAAGTGCAAGTACCACGGCAGCGAGCTCCAAGTCGTGAGTTGGATAATTCTGCTCATGGTTTCTGAGCTGCCATGATCCATACGCGACTACTCTCCGGTCTTGCATCAGCACACATCCGAGCCCAATGCCGGATGCATCGCAGTACACATTGAACGGTTTTGTTGTGTCTGGCTGCGCCAAAACCGGTGCTGATGTCAGGTGCTTGACTAAAGCCTTGAATGCTGCTTCACATGCTGGACTCCAAACATATTTGGTAGCCTTCTTCAACAGCTCTGTCATAGGCTTGGCAATCTTCGAGAAGTTCGGAATGAACCTCCGATAATATCCCGCGAGTCCGAGGAAACTCCGTACCTCGTGAACAGTTCTCGGGGATTTCCAATTCAGCACTTGTGTGATCTTGCTCGGGTCTACAGCGATACCCTCCACTGAGATGATATGCCCGAGAAAAGGCACTTGCGATATCCAGAATTCGCACTTGTTGAATTTCGCGTATAGTTTGTGATCCCGCAGCCGTTGCAAGACTATACGCAGATATTTCTTGTGTTCTTCCTCCGACTTGGAATATGTCATCGATGAAGACCACGACAAACTTATCCAGCTCCGGCATGAATATCGAGTTCATCAAATACATGAAGTGAGCTGGAGCATTGGTGAGGCCGAAGGACATGACTAGGTACTCATAAAGTCCGTACCTCGTTGGGAAAGCCGTCTTCGGAATGTCCTTAGCCCGTATTTTAATCTGATGGTACCCGGATCTTAAGTCTATTTTGGAAAAGATCTTTGCTTCGACCAACTAATCAAACAACATGTCGATCCGTGGCAATGGGTACTTGTTCTTGATGGTTACGGTGTTTAGTGGACGATAATCCACGCAAAGCCGCAACGTTTCATCCTTCTTCTTCATGAATAATGCCGAACAGCCCCATGGCGAGGAGCTCGGCCTAATAAAACCCATCTCCAGCAGGTCCGTTAGCTTCATCTTCAGTTCAGCCAATTCCTTGGGCGCCATCTTGTACGGCCTTCGGGATATTGGCATGGTTCCCGGTGCAAGTTCAATCTTGAGCTCCACCTCTCTATCGGGCGGCATCCCCGGTAAATCATCCGAGAACACGTCAGGGAACTCTCGGACCACTGGGATATCTTCCAATCTGATGGTTGTGGATTGATAGACACTTGGAAGTTTTATTACTGGACTGTACAGAAATAAGGAGTGAGATCCGTGCACTTCTGAGTTCAAGTGCACGATTCGAAGGACGGTGTCTTAAACAGCGCCGTGGCAGGTTAATCAAGACATCCCTAAGATGGCATCAACCTTCTGTCCCTCTAACATTATGAGAGACGTAGGGTGCACTCTACCTGCTAAGCATAATGGTGCTTTGGAAACCATTACGCTTGCTGAAATCTTCCCACCCGGTGAACAAATCACATATGGACTATCGGTGGGTAGTATTTGCAAGCTGTTTTAACAATGAAAGCTTGTCTAATGAAATTGTGCGTGGCGCCTGAATCAAACAATACTATGGAGGGATGCTGGTGGAGTTGGAACATACCCGCAAGGATTGGCTCACCCTCCGGCACGTCCTCTATGGTAAGTTGGTGGACGGTGCCGGGCCTAGGGTTTGCCCGCCGCACATTAGTAGGATTCCAGGGCTGATTCCTCCCTGAAAGTTACGGTGCAACTCCGCCGCCTTGTCTCTCTGGACAACTGCTGGCGAAGTGTCCTCGACGACCACATTTGTAGCATGTGGCTGCTGCTTGGCCTGTGCTTGGGGGACGAAAGCCCGGCATGCACTGCTGAGGTGCATACGCACGCGGCATCGCCCGCTGCTGCTGTTGTTGCTGCGGAGGTGGTGCTGGCAGTGCCGGCCTGAATGCCGGTGGAGAGTAAGGCCGACTGCGCAATGACATCGACCTCTGTGATGGCTGCCAGCGTGGACCTGATGGTGGGCGATTCACCATCCGAAATTTCTGAGAAGGACCGCCTCCTTCTCCGCTACTTTGCGGCACGCTTCGCTTTCTTTCCACCGCCGCTAACTCCTTGCCAGAGTCCTCCTGAACAATCGCAGCATCAATTATATCGTTGAGGCTGCCGCGATCGAACATCGCCAGTTTGTCCTTCAGGAGCGGATTAAGGCCCTGGTAGAAGTGATCCCGCCACTTCTCGTTGGTATCGGCGTGATACGATGCGTAGAGTGCAAGATCATTGGACCCCCTGGAGTATTTCAGCGCGTTCCGGCTCCCTTGTTGCAGGCGTAAGAACTCCTGCGTCTTCCTCTTCATGAGACCCAGCGGTATGTGATAGGCTCTGAAGGCCGTCCTGAATTCTGTCAAGGTCATAACTCGGTCGGTGGGCTGTGAAGCACAGTAGTCCGCCCACCATGCGCTCGTGGATCCCTGGAGCTATTGGACCGCGAACTGAGTCTTGCGCTGCTCACTTACTTGGAGCAGCCCGAACTTCATCTCCATCGTGTGGAGCCAGTTGTCTGCATCGAGGGATTCATCCGCCCTTGAGAATACCGGGGGATGAGTCGCTAGAAAGTCGGAGTAGGAGCTCTGTTGACGCTCCTCACGATCATGACGCCTCTCTAGTCGAGACGTATTTGCAATAAGAGTTTGCAGCAACTCCGTGTGCTACTGATGAGAACCCAACATTGCCGCAACGATGTCAGCCAATGTAACCGTTGGCGGTGGCGGTGGCGGTGTTTGCTGTTGCTGTTGCTGTCCCGAGGAGTCCTCGGGAGGCTGTTGGGAGGTTTCTCCCCCTTGACTAGAACCCCCAACGTCCGGGTTGGCACGAGTACGAGTCATTCTGAAATTTAAAACAGCAGCGATCAGCACATGTCATACTTAAAATTCCATATGAAACAGTAGGTATTTGAAGTGACGCATGAATATTTTGCACAACATTCACATATATTGATAAAGCATAAACTTTATACAAGCTACATTATTCTCGGGTCTCCGAGAAGTCGTGCTCATGTCGTCACTACCTATACATACGCTACTGCCTACACGACATGTCACTGGTTACAAAAGTTTGGGTTACACCACTCTGGTTGCCCTACTTGGCAACGGTAACCCCCTACTCGGAGTAGAACTCGACCTCCTGCAGGTCGTCTTCCTCTGGTACCTCTGCTGGTGGCTCTGGGTCTACAACCTCTTCTCCCATCTCAGGTTCTCCCATTGCCGGAAGACCCAAGACCACGGATACAGCGCCTACCACCGTATGCCCATTACCGGAGGTACGAGGTCCTGCAACACGTGCACCTCGTCCATGGCCTGGTTGTAGTCCTCTTCCCAGCCTTGCCCTTCCTCAATAGCGTCGTCCCGCTCTTGAGTAAGGACCTCATTCTGCTGGGTCAGAGCCTGCACCTGTTCTTGCAACGCTGCAATATCGACACGGCTTTTCTTCTTTGCCTTCTTCAGACGATGCAACTGATTATGTTGTTCGTTCAGTCGCTTAATCGTCGGAAGGAGCACATTGCGGAGTGCGCTGTGAGCACTCTCGAAATGGTCTCCACGGCTTGTGCTCTCTTTGAGCCTTGTGGCGAGACACTCCGTATGAGCAGCTTGGCTGTCCATTACGGCCTTTCCCGCCCTCATCTGGAGGCTGAGGTTCGCCTCCGCGGGGTTGTACCTTGGGCAACCCGGATCGGTTGGCTCCATATGCCTCCCTTCCCACACGTGATTAGCCCGACCCTCCACCGGAATGAGCGCGTATGGAGTGCCCTCCATAGCTCTCACGTGTAGTTGGCAGAAACGCGACATGGTGTCGCGGGCTGCCACTTGCCACATCCCCTCCGGTTGTCTACCTCTCACCGTAACGGTGAACGGCGCCCAACCGGGTGACGTAGGTCCTGCAGGAACCTCGACATGGATTGTCCATGTCTTGTTCCCCTCCTCGCCTTCTTCTTTGGTGACGTACTGTGGCATCTTGTCATACCCGAAATATTGAAGCATTTGCCTCAATGTTTCCGGGTAGCCGCTGCGATGAGAACAGTGGGACACCACCCACCCGTTCTCCAACTGTCTATCCGCTGTCATCTGTAAAGACATATTTGAGAAATGTCAAATATTTATTTGAACAATAAACCATTGAGTTATAACATAATACATGTCATTGAACTCATAAAACTTGGAAACATAGTTCAAATTTAAACAAATTTGACTGCTGATCTGCTGTCCAACATGACAGCCCTGACCAGTTTCCATTTCAACCTGATTTAGACCATGCTAAAGGCAAAACCAATTCTGGAACTCAAAATCAAAGTTGAATTTAACTTCAATAGCTTTTCAGAAAGTATTTACTTGGCCCAAGATCTGTCCTGATTCAAAAGTTATGAGATGCCAAATTTAACAGAATTACTGGAGAAAATTGGACAGCACCTCCCTGCCTTAGGTACTGATTTGATCCAAGAATTCCAGTTAATTATACTCCTAATCTGACAAAACTTTCTGTTACAAATTTGTAACCCATATCATAAACTTTTTAGAACTACCTCATTTTCTATTTTTGGATTTTTATGCAGGAAGTTATGCTCAATTTACAGAGAGTTGCAGAGAGTATTTGCTCTGCCCTGTTTTCTGGACAGCTTCAACTCTACTGCATCTTTCAATTGGTTAAGGGAGGAAACACCTCTGGACCTCAACATAAAAGTTGTAAAGCTCTTCCAAAGCTTTCAAGAAATGTATCATATGACCCCAACCTCGAAATAACTCAACCTCTAGCCTCTGATTAACTTCAGCCCTATTTCAGCTGAAAACAAGGGACTCTATCCTTAGTATCCTATAAGTTGAAAACTTGTTAACTTTGAATATCCTGATTAAGGGAAAGAGTTGCATCAAATTTTTGTGCTCTGGATTAAAACTTTCAAGTTTTACAATGCAGTTGCTCATTTAGTGGGGTGTGACGTCGATGCGTCACCAGATCATGTCGGTACTACGTCCTCACAAAGAAAAACCTATAACGGACGTAGCCGGCTTCATTAACTCAGTGGCACTAAGCATCTCTCGCACACGGATGCTACACGTCTACCATTTCGTGGTTAGACTACCTGCAGATAACTCACACAATCGTCACTGCACACCGAGCCCGGTATCCATACAGTTCGTACATCCGACCGTCATCACTCGCCCGGATGTTCTCAAGACAAACACGCCTTGAGCTACGTGTTCACGTTACTGACCACGTGACAGGGCCTCCCAAATTGCACCACGCACGCCAGGGACAGACATTGCTCGAATACCCCAAACGATATGAAGAGTCGTAGAGGATATTAAAGCGGGTCGGGTTACCTGCCACCTGTGGGGCTCCACCCTTCAGCTTGTGCGCACTGGTAGACAGCGCTTACGTGCACCCCCAAGACATAAAGTGTCCCGAGATGCACGATTTTCTGACATAATCAAATAGGTTAGTATGCCACTTTCTATACACTAATAACATCCTTATATGGTCTACTAACTCGTTCCTCACTGGATTTTTGAAAAAAGATAATCTTTGTAGTGCGGTAAACCTCAAGCGAGCTCTGATACCAACACTGACACGACCCCACGGTCTTGTCAAGCCAGGATAACGCTGAGGGGTGCTGCGTTGCACAGCACCGAATAACACACATCAAAGGTACAAAGCGGAAGCAAAGTTTTATTACATAAACGGTTTTATGAATATTTTTACAACAAAATATGTTCAGTCTGCACTCACGGGCGTAGACTACGCACCAAGTTCACGTTCAGCCCGTGAAAGTGTCCTTGCTAGCACGCACGCACACTAACACGGCGGCGTGCACGACTCCCACTCGACGGGTTCCCCTCCTGGGGTTCCGTCTCCTCCTCGGGAGTCCCTTCCTCATAGAACCCTGCAAAAGCTTCAAACACAAGCAGTGAGCACGAAGGCTCAGCAAGACTGACCCGTCTCTCCTAAACATGAAACTTCTACCTGAGGGTGATAGGTACATGAGATAAAACAAGTTGTAAAGAACTCGCCTACTTAGTGGAACCTTACTTTCAAGTTTTAGCAGCAGGTTGTGGAGAACCTTACGCTAAGGCACATGAGAGAGCCGCAATCAAACAAGAAACGCATTTCTCTCATGTACTTTGCCCAAAGTTGAAAAGAACTTTAGTTAGCTCTAAACTACAACAAATCATTAACAATCAAATTCCATCTTCATTCAGCAACATTTGTAACATGTAACTAGTCTGTTCTTTCTATGTCACAGTACAGTGAACAAGTGGTACTCACTGACCGTGAGGGACGGCGATTATAATTGATTTACACCTGCAGGGTTACCCGAATAACCCGTCACGTACGCCCATACTCGATGTTTCCTACAGCAACCATCATGGACGTCGTACGCAACCACCTTTTTCCCGTTAGCCAAATATTGAACTGGTCCTATCATCCCGAGCAAGAGGTCTCTGCACGCGCATCTCAGTGCCGCCAGCCGATTTACACCTCAAGCTCTCAACCTACCCACTGAACGACAGGCAATGCCTCAATACCCAGCTACCCGAGTTACATCGGTTTCCCGGTTCCCATATAGCCGGTAGGTCTTCGATACTGTTCTAGCTTGTTCAACAGGCCCGCACACGGCTCGGTCCTCAATCGACACAAGCGGAGCTATAGCACACAGGCCCCAAAGTCCTGTTGCCCTTACTCTCCGCTCGGTCTCATTTTTCTTGCCATGTGTTTCATTTGCTATTTTTACCCGAGCGATGTGCCTCTAGCCTATTCTCGCGAGTAGTTCCAACTACTCGACTTGTACCGAATCCTACTCTATCTTAGCATTGCAGTGGCTAACGAGGTTTTCAATCCTAATCCTAACTCATGGTTTTATTGGCTATGCATTTGGGTTTCAAACAAGACTCTAATGCAAGAAATAAGTGATGCTCGAAGAAAGTGCTCAAAACAATAAAAATTTGTAAAGAGGTTAATGCAAACCGGAGCTTGCCTTGCTGCTCTTGGTCGTAGGCTAGCTGCTCTTCCAGAGTAACGAAGTCTAAGACTTCGGGTTCCTCCTCGACCTTAGCGACTACATGAGATAACAAGTACATGTATTCATTTAAATGCATTTGAATTGAATTTAAACTTGTGAAGTTTATAAGTCTTACTAGACAGACCCTATGACTCTGAAATTTTTACTGTGGTTTGGTTACAACCTAAACAGAGACTTGGCCAAGTTTTAGTTGCGGCAAAGCTAATTTGAGCCCTCCACAAATAATTATGTATTTGACCTTAATTGGGGCTCTTAGGGTTTTCTAGAAATTGTCATGGAGCAAGCCATGAATTTATGAAAACTAGACTTTCAGATGGTTCTAATGGAGTTGGTCTCACTTAATTTGAAGGTTCCTAGCTAAAGATATGAGCTAAACAATTTTAGAGAATTTCTTAAAATGTTTTTAGACATTTTCTATTTTCTCTGGAACAGTTTTATTAATCACACTATTAGGTGGATCAAATTAGCTCAAATGGATCTGAAATTTTTATAGTAGTTCAGGAATATTTTGATGAACATCCTAGCAAAATTTCAGAATTTTCCTCCAAAGGGTTCTCCAGTTAAAATTCTAAACAGTTTAAATTTGAAGAATTAATTCTGGAGAAATAAGGATTTTCATGAAGTGAAACTTGATTTGCTAGAAAGTACTCAGAGAGCTGAATCCAGCAAAATTTGGTTCACTCGATTTGGATGTCCCTAGCCAAAGTTATGATGATTTGAAGTTTGAATGAACTCTGAAAATCGGGAAAAAGTTCAAATCACTGCACGTGGGACCCGGGGCTACGTGTCAGCTCCTCATCGGTTGACACACGCGGCTACTGAGTCCTTCGCGCGCAGACGCACCCGATCCATGCCACAGCAGATCCCGGTTTTAATATATCTGCTCCTGAAAGCCGGGACCCACCCCCTTCGACTTCCTCCTGCCTCACACGCTCGGCCGCCGCGACACCTCGCCGGAGAGCTCGCCGGTGGCCTCTGTGGTGCTCCAAACTTTATGATTCTGTCCGCCCCTATCTAAATCCACTAGGGGAACATGATTCCGGGCTCATCTCGTCATTAAAATCACCGGCACACGGTCGGCGACGAGCGGCAGCTTCGGAAGAACTTCGGCCGTGTCGGCCGACCTTCCTAGCACCCCAACCGACCGAGCAAAAGGACGTAAAGTATCAGTGGTCCCTAAGGAAGCTCGACATGGGCTCGAAGCAGCTTGGGAGAGGTCCGAAGTAGGCTCCCACCATGCGCCCGATGCTCCCCGCAGGATCCGCCGTCGGCAAGCTTCGAAATATGCCGGGTACAGGGGTTCTCATGCTAAAGGTTGTGAAGGCAACTTGTGCGCCACCAAGTCTAGTCTGTGTAGGAACGGATTGAGACTCTCTACACCTCTCTGGAGTGTGAACTTGACGGAGCCGCACCCGAAGGTCGGTCTGCACCGAGCGAAAGGGAAAACCAAAATTCGTCGCCAGCGATCCAGCACTCGGGCTGTGGCTCGGGGGTGAGCATCACTGGTCCCAACGCGTCCAGGGACGCCTCAGCTCAGGCGTAACAACCTCCCGGTTGGGCTGTCCACGGGAGTCCGAAGTGCGGCGGACTTAGGTCACTAAGAAGAACTCTCGGTATAGCCGAGATCGTCCGAGTTCAGCCGATTTTCAGCAACGGGGAAGGAGAAGGGGAGTCCTTAGTACCTTGTTGTAGCTTTGGAGGGAGTGGAGGGGCTGTGATCGCGGCTCTCCGATCAGTTCTGAGCGATCGGCAGTGAGGGTGGTGTTTCTGGCACGGGAAAGCAAAGAAGTGAGCGGTTCTTCCTCCGATCAGGGCGGCTGCGGAGATAAGAAGACCGTGAGGCGGTTCAGCAGGTCAGGGCGGCAAGCAGCTGCTGTCCCGATCGACCTCTCGCCGTGGCGGCTGCTGCATCGCGCGCAAGTAACCGAGCTGGGTTTTCAGTCAGTTGTTTTTGCTTCAGTGGCTGACATGTGGATCCCATCTCCCTTTTAACCTCTGAACTTAACTCCCTCTTACTGTTGTGAACAGTAATCCCCCTTATACCCATGTTGATTTGAATTATCTACCCCTGAGCCATTTGAATGGGGTAGAATTTCAATTTGTTTTGGTTTGACTAAATTTCAGCACATATTCAGTTTGAAATTCAAATAAAGTTTGAATTTGCTAAACTTAGCTCATGTCAAGATCAACTCCAAATGGAGTGAAAATTGGTGTGTGAGCTTACAAAAATGTGCTGAGTAAGAATATGCCTCCCACTTTTGAATTCATGAGATGAAAACAATTTGAATTTGAATTTGAGTTCAAACCATCCTCTTTCTAGCTATACCCAAAAGGACTTCAAAAAGGTTTTGAATTTGGGTGAAACTTGGCATGGACATTCCTAGCAAGGTGTAGGAGTTTTTCATATGTCCAGCTATATGATGCATGTGGGAAATACCACTTTTGCACTTGGTGAGTTTACCCTCTAATGAGCATGTTGATGGTGGTTACTTGCTCTTCAAATGTGTTCATCAACTTTCTTCAAATGAAGTGTGTGTGTGGTGTGATGAACACTTTGAGTATGTGCCAAAAACTTAGGCCCTTACAGTCGCTCGCAGAATGGACCGAGCATACTTGTTCTCATAGTCGTGACGTAGTAAGAACTTGCATGAGAAAGAAACTAATCACCTTGGTTTGAAGTTTCATACTAGCTTTGTATTAGATCTTGATGAGTAGGCTAGTGCAAACTCGATTCTTTTATGCCGTGAGCAAATTACATCGGAGAAAAGCGTTTCTTGTTTGATTGTGGACTCCCGATGTGGCGTGCCCAAGGTTACTTAAATTGCTGTAAATGATACCTGAAAGTAAGGATTCACTTTTAGGTGAGTTTAACTATGCATTATGCCATCCTACTTTATGTCCATAACCTCATGTAGAGTTTCATGGCTAGAGTGACCGTTAAGTCTTGCTGAGTGTTATGCTCACAGATGCTATTCGAGTTGTTTTGCAGGAATGACTTCATGCTTATGAAGGGATGCCGATGAGACTCGGGAACCTCCGAGTGGTTACTCAAGAGCATCCTCGCTGCTGCAGATTGTTCTTCGTGTTGCTAGTAAGAAACGTCCGCGGGTTGGACTGTTTCTTTGTTGCTAAGTTGGAAATGAGCTGTGAGAGTTATAGTCTTCCGCTGTAGCTTATTTTGATATAAGTATTTGTAAAATACTCTTGTACGCTTCCGCAAATGATTTATGTAATGTGATGTGTTTTAGCGACCCGTGTGCTGTTGGGTGTCGCATATCACGGCACCGCCCGACGAGGTCCTGTCATGGTCCTCACATGCAAAACCATCAAGTCGCACCGTCCGGACGTTTATTCCGTCAAGGCCCCATCCGGCCGCCCGGGACTCGAGATCGTGAGTTTTACCGTCTTTCGCGATTTCGGCCCAGATCGTCATCCGCGCATGCAAAACCATCAAGTTGCACCATCTGGACATGTGTTTCCTCAAGGTCTTGTTTAGCCGCCCGGGGCCCGAGTTTGTGAGTTTTACCGACTTTCCCAAATTCAACCCAGATGGCCATACGGGCATGCAAAACCATTAAGTTACACCATGCGGATGTGTATTCCGTCAAGGTCCCGTCCGGCCGCCCGGGACCCGAGTTCGTGAGTTTTACCGATTTTTCCCAATTTCAACCAAGATGGCCATTCGCGCATGCAAAACCTTCAAGTTGCACCGCCCGAACGTGTATTCCGTCAAGGTTCCGTCCGGCCGCCCGAGACCCGAGTTCGTGCATTTTACCGACTTTCCCGACTTTCTGGTTTTCGACCCAGATGGCCATCAGCGAATGCAAAACAATCCAAATGCATCATCCGTACGTGTATTCCGTTAAGGTCCCGTCCGGCGTCCTAGGAACCGAGTTCATGAGTTTTCCCGACTTTCTCGATTTCGACTCAAATGGCCATCTTCGTATGCAAAACCATCAAGTTGCATAGTTCGGAAGTGTATTCCGTCAAGGTCCCATCCGGCCGCCCAGGACTCGAGTTCGTGAGTCTTACTGACTTTCCCGATTTTGACCCAGATGGCCATCCGCGCATGCAAAACGATCAAGTTGCACCGTCCGGACGTTTACTCTGTCAAGGTCCCGTACGGTCGCTCGGGACCCGAGTTAGTGAGTTCTTCCGACTTTCCCGACTTTTTCTGATTTTGACCCAGATGGCCATCCGCGCATGCGAAACCATCCAGTTGCACCATCTGAACATGTATTCCGTCAAGGCCCCGTCCGGACGCCCAGGACTCGAGATCATGAGCTTTACCGACTTTCCCGATTTCGACCAAGATCACCATCCGCGGATGCAAAACCATCAAGTTGCACAACCTGGACGTGTATTTCGTCAAGGTCCCGTTTGGCCGCCCGGGGCTTGAATTTATTAGTTTTACCGACTTTTCCATATTCAATCCAGATGGCTATACGCGCATGCCAAACCATTAAGTTGCACCATGCGGACGTGTATTCCGTCAAGGTCCCGTCCGGCTGCCCGGGACCCGAGTTCGTGAGTTTTACTGACTTTCCCAATTTCGACCAAGATGGGCATTCGCTCATGCAAAACTGATGAGGGAGTAGCCCAATCTTCTCGATGAACACGACAATGGGTGTGAAGATAACTTGTGAGACGCTCACAAACTCTCCGGCTGTTCCCCTGCTGCCAATGCAACAGATCTCAACCCTATGGATATTCGCAACACCACACACTTGTGCCCGTAACCGCCGACCACGAAGCAGTTTGCAATCAACAGATTACACTTGATTTTCAGAACAGAATAATCACCAGATCGAAACAAAATGGTGAAGGGAAAATACTCCAGATTGAAACAAAGTGGAATATTTAATCTCAGGGAATGCATACAGCAATTCAGTCTTGAATATTTTGATCACCCCCTAAAGCCACGACCCACAAGGGTATACATAGGACTCCTGGACGTACAAAGCATGTTTGGTAACAAATAAATCACAGCACTAGCTTTCCTAATTAAAACAGACTCCATTTGGAAAGAAACAGAAATGGCTGTCAACTTGATGTGGTTGCCAAGGCCTGTATATGTCTTCCCATAAAATGAGTCCATACTCATTAGAAAGTATGTATAAGTATCTTTCCAACGGATATTTATTTGCATGATTCGGAGTTCGGGAAAGAAATCTGCAACTGTTTCAAATTTTGAGCTTTTGTTGCCATCACCGAACCCGAATTGATTTTCATGATTAATTCTTTAATGGTGGTGGTCCTGCCTCCCTCTCCTCCTCCACGTACTCCTTGATGTGGGGATCCAACTTGCAATTGTCTTTGAATATATCCTCTCCTTCACATGCTATAGATGTTTCAGCCTCAAATATGATCATGCAAACATGCAAAGATTGAGGTTGTATAAAATTCTCATTTGTAAAAGTATTATATTCAACTAGGAGTGAATTCACCTGGTATTCTAATAATTTGGCACGTGCTCTTGTAATTGATCCAATACGTATATCACTGGGTTCATGTTGAACATCAACCGGACCAGCAATGTCATGAATAGGAGAAAATGGTAAAGAGTTAGAGATGACCTCATCATCCTCCCCCCCCTTCAAAAGGCGTCGTCCACGACGCGCCACGGTTGTTACCATCATATAGTGTCAAATCAGCAATATTGAAAGTGTTACTGACACCAAACTCATCTCTACGAAGATCTATCTTGTAAGCATTATCATTGATCTTGGCAAGCACTTTATAAGGTCCATCACCTCGAGGCAGCAACTTAGACTTGCGCTGTTTAGGAAATATGTCTTTACGGAAGTGTACCCACACCATGTCACCTGACTGAAACAACACCTCCTTTCTCTTCTTGTTGACACGATCAGCATTGTACTTGCCCTTCTTTTCAATTTCTTCTTTTGTCTTCTCGTGTATCTTCCGCACAAAAAATCTGCCCACTTCGACGCTTCCATGTTGACTCTCTCTTGAATTGGGAGGGGCAGCATATCAAGTGGTGTAATGGGTTTAAAACCATAGACCACCTCGAACGGACACAAACGTGTTTTTGAGTGCACCGCCCTGTTATATGCAAACTCCACATGTGGCAAACACTCCTCCCACACTCGCAGGTTCTTCTTGATCATGGAATGCAGCAACGTTGAAAGTGTGTGATTCACCACCTCCGTTTGTCCATCTGTTTGGGGGTGACAAGTAGTGCTGAATAATAACTTTGTCCCTAGCTTTCCCCAAAGTGTCTTTCAAAAGTAGCTCATAAACTTCACATCACGATCAGAAATAATCGTCTTGGGTACTCCATCTAAGTGCACAATGTCCCTGAAAAATAGATTAGCAATATGCGACACATCGTCGCTCTTGTGGTAGGCAATAAAATGTGCCATCTTAGAAATCGATCGACTACCACAAAAATTGAATCATGTCCTCTCTTGGTCCTAGGCAATCCTAACACAAAATCCATGCTTATATCTTCTCATGGTGTAGTAGGAGCAGGAAGAGGGGTATACAAACCGTGAGGTTTCAGCTTGGATTTTGATCTGTGACACGTAATGCATCGCCGAACAAATCTGTCCACATCACGCCTCATCTTAGGCCAATAAAAGTGATCAGCAACCATAAGCAAGTCTTCTCACGTCTAAAATGTCCCATCAAACCGCCGGCATGGGATTCCTGCAATAACAACAAACACACAGACGACACGGGAATACATATTTTATTACCTCTAAACAAGTACCCTTCATGTATATGATATTTTTTCCATGCTTTCACATCTGTACACAACTTATATGGTGTGGAAAAAATCAGGATCAGTAGCATATAAGTCACGCAAACTCTCTAAACTGGAAACTTTAACATCCAATTGTGTCAATAACATACTTTTTCGAGAGAGAGCATCAGCAACAACATTATCTTTACCCTTCGTATACTTAATGATGTATGGAAAAGACTCAATAAATTCAACCCATTTAGCATGTCGTTTATTTATATTGGACTGACTTTTCAAAAATTTTAATGCCTCATGATCAGAATGTATGATGAATTCTTTTGGCCAAAAATAATGTTGCCAAACCTCAAGAACACGAACAAGAGCATATAATCATAAACAGGATAATTCAATCGTGCACCATTCAATTTTTCAAAAAATATGCAATCGGTCTACCCTCTTGCATCAACACACCCTCAATACCAAGTCCACTAGCGTCACATGCAACCTCAAATTGTTTAGTGAAATCCGGAAGTGCAAGTAAAGGTGCAGCAATCAAACGACGTTTTAGTTCATCAAAAGCATTTTCTTGGGCTGTGCCCCACACAAAGTCAACACCTTTCTTTATAAGCTCATTTAAAGGTGCAACAACTGTACTAAAATCCTTCACAAAACGTCTATAGAAACCAGCAAGACCATGAAAGCTTCGTACTTGACTAACATTCAATGGCGTAGGCCAATTCTTTATAGCAGAAATTTTAGATTCATCTACCTCAACTCCTTGTGCAGAAACAACATATCCTAAAAATGTCACCTTATCTTTGCAAAATGTGCACTTATCAAGATTACCATAAAGCTTGGCGTCACACAACACATGCAAGACTTGTCGAATATGAGCGATATGTTCAGATTCATTGCGACTGTAAATAAGTATATCATCAAAATAAACAACCACAAACTTGCCAATAAAATATCTCAAAACATGGTTCATTAGTCTCATGAAAGTACTAGGCGCATTAGTCAACCCAAAAGGCATAACTAACCACTCATATAATCCAAATTTAGTTTTGAAAGCAGTCTTCCATTCATCCCCTTACTTCATTCTAATTTGACGATAACCACTACACAAATCAATTTTAGAAAACAACACAGCACCACTCAATTCGTCTAGCATATCTTCTAACCGTGGAATAGAATGACGATATCGAATAGTAATGTTATTAATTGCTCTACAATCTACGCACATGCGCCATGTACCATCTTTTTTATGAACTAAAATGACAGGAACAACACAAGGACTTAAACTCACACGAATGTACCCTTTGTCGAGAAGCTCTTGTACTTGTTTCTGAATTTCTTTTGTCTCATTGGGGTTGGTGGGGTATGGCGCACGGTTGGGCAGCGACGCTCCTGGAATCAAATCAATTTGATGCTCTATCCCTCGCAATGGTGGCAAACCAGCAGGGATCTCCTCCGGAAACACATTGCTGAATTCCTGCAAAACATTAGAGACACCAATGGAGATAGGGGTCATATCATTAGAAAACAAAATTTCACCCTTGCACATAAGTACAAGAGATACAGCTGTAGGATCCTCACAAAACTCTCTCAAATATGATTTGGTGGCTAGCATTACTAAGGAATTCACTCCCTTACGTTTTTTTTTACCACTCAGATTTGGCTTGTGGCTCTCGCTCACTGAAAGTGGAGTCCCTCGCCTATCTAATCTCTCACGCTCTTTGTCACAATTGACTTTAAATTTCTAGCGAGACTCATTGACAATATGTTGCGGTGTCATAGGTTGCAAAGTAATTTCCTTGCCATTCCAATTCAGGCTATAAGTGTTGGCTCTCCCATTGTGATGAACATCGCGATCATATTGCCAAGGGCGGCCCAACAGCAAGTGACATACAGTCATAGGAACCACATCACATTCAATGGTATCTTTATATGGTCCAATCTGAAACTCTACTTGCACCATGTAGCTGATCTTCATCTCTCCACTATCACTCAACCACTGAATGTAATAAGAATTGGGGTGCGGAAAGTATTTCAGGTTTAGCTTGGTACAGAGCTCTTTGCTAGCCAAATTATGACAACTACCGCCATCAATAATAGCTTTGCACGCTTTGCCAGGACCAACGATGGCCTTTGTTTGAAACAAATTGCACCGCTGATCCGCACAACTAGGAGTAACACTCAATACCTTTGGCGAGCAAACAATAGTGGGTAAATGTGTCGCATAAGCATCTAATGAGCCATCCTCATCTTCCTCCCAACAATCTGATTCTGGATCAGCATCATCCCCGGTCTCGTACTCAGTAGTTTCTTCATTGATCAGCATAACCTTTCTATTGGGGCAATCTTTCTTGAAGTGACCCCAGCCACCACATGTATGACAATTCATGTCCCTATTTGTGGGTGTGGAAATAGAGGAGCCAGCAGCACTAGCAGCAGGTTGTGATGGCTTCTTAGCATTTGAAACCATCAAATCTGATTTGTACAAAGTATTCCCATGGAATCCAGTAGTAGAGTTATGTGTAGGCTCCACACTAGGTGTTGTCCGCGGTGGAAAACGACCTCTATTCACTGAAGAACGAGGTGCAAACTTGACATCATCAACCAACTGCAATTCTGCCTCACGTGCTTGATATAATAAATCTGTCATGTCAAAGTACTGGTGATGCCGAACAATGCGCTTGATGTTATAATTCAAACCAGCAAGGAAACGCTGCATTGTTTGTTCAGGCTGTTCACGCACTCGAGCACGCTGCATGATCAACTCCATCTCCTGAAAATAATCATCAACAGACAAGGGGCCTTGCTTCAAATTCTGTAATCTGTCATAGAGAGAACGAATATAGTTGCGTGGGACAAAACGACCACGCAACTCCTCCTTAATGGCTCTCCATGTGACAATGGGTGGATAACCATCTTCAATTCTGGACTGCACCAAGTTGTCCCACCAAATCAAAGCATAATCATCAAATTCAGAAGATGCTAACTTTATTTTCTTGTCCTCTGTGTACTCATGCATACGCCATAATTTTTCCACTTTCAGCTCCCAATTGAGATACTCTTCAACTTCAAGAACCCACAAATTTGGGCATGGTGAATTTTGATTTGCCCAGCCCATCCTCATCACGTTGGACTGGTTGTGCAAAATTAATATCATCACATTGACGACGCACACGGTGGGGAGCGAATCCACGGCCTCCACCAGCTTGGTCTCCACCACGCCCTCCATTACCACGACCAACAGCTTGGCCAGCGAGATGGTCTTGAACATTGGAGGCGTGAGCATCACTACCACCTTGTACACCATTATCATCATGCTGACGATGTTGTTGACGATCAACCGATGCTTGCAAAGTTGTCATAGCTCGCTGCATTGCAGTGAGAGTTTGCTGAACTTCAGTAACTTGTCGTTGTGTGTCAGTGATGGTTTCAGTGGCATCTTTGAGGCCCAACTCCACATTCTGAACACCCTCATGAAGAGGATTTGTTGCATTCAAAATTTGTCATTGAAGTTGATCACGAAGAGCCTCATATTCATTCCAATGTACCACATCAGAAGGACTCTTTTTCTGTGTCATATCGATCTCCTTTAAAGACATGATTAGCCCGCCCAAGAAAAAAATGTATATATATGTGGAAAACACTCAACTCACTTAAAACTGACAGAAACAAGGTATCTTACCGTTCCAAAGTGAATTAATATAGCTTACCAACTTGTATGGGCAGAACTTGCACGGATGTGATGTAGCGAATATTGAGGGTCAATACTATCACACGACAAACCAGGGTATATGGTTGAGCTTGGTTGGGATACCTAACAACACCAATTTGCAAATCCTAGTGCTGATTGTATGACAACGAGAAACAAGATGGAACACAACGGTGGAGGGGAAATGGCCAAATGCAACTCAGAAAATGAGCTCAAACAATGATGTATGCTGGATTACTGCTCGTGTTGCAATGAACAAGGATGGATGCTTGCAAATAGTTCAGGTTATAACAGGCACAAGACTGCTCAATCTAAACAAGCTCCAAAACTGAAACTTAAAGCATGAAATTCTAGGCCGATTTTTTTTACTCTTCTTGCTTCTTTTTTTTTTTTGTTACACTTTGAACTTGATAACAGAAACAAATATTTAGAAGCAACAAGGAAAACGACCAGCACATAGAAATTGAAAAATGATGCCATCTAGGCTATGGCAAAAATCTACACCTGATGTATGTATTTTTATGGCTTTTTCTGGATAGGACAAAAAAACTAATCTATGGGATAAAAAATTGCTCACCGAGTGAACACTGGGCTCTGATACCAAGATGATGAGGGGATAGCCCAATCTTCTCGATGAACACGACAATGGGTGTGAAGATAACTTGTGAGACGCTCACGAACTCTCTGGCTGTTCCCCTGCTGCCAATGCAACAGATCTCAACTCTATGGATATTCGCAACACCACACACTTGTGCCCGTAACCACCGGCCACGAAGCAGTTTGCAATCAACCAATTTCCAATGGAACGACAGATTACACTTGATTTTCAGAACAGAAGAATCACCAGATCGCAACAAAATGGTGAATGGAAAAATACTCCAGATCGAAACAAAGTGGAATATTTAATCTCAGAGAATGCATACAGCAATTCAGTCTTGAATATTTTGATCACCCCCTAAACCCACGACCCACAAGGGTATACATAGGACTCCTGGACGTACAAACCATGTTTGGTAACAAATAAATCACAGCGCTAGCTTTACTAATTAAAACAGACTCCATTTGGAAAGAAACAGAAATGGCTGTCAACTTGATGTGGTTGCCACGGCCTGTATATGTCTTCCTATAAAATGAGGCCATACTCATTGGAAAGTATGTATAATTATCTTTCCAACTGATATTTATTTGCATGATTTGGAGTTAGGGAAAGAAATCTGCAACTGTTTCAAATTTTGAGCTTTTGCTGCCATAACCGAACCCGAATTGATTTTCATGATTAATTCTTTAATGGTGGTGGTCCTGCCTCCCTCTCCTCCCCCACGTACTCCTTGATGTGAGGATCCAACTTGCAATTGTCTTTGAATATATCCTCTCCTTCACATGCTATAGATGTTTCAGCCTCAAATCTGATCATGCAAACATGTAAAGATTGGGGTAGTATAAAATTCTCATTTGTAAAAGTATTATATTCAACTAGAAGTGAATTCACCTGGTGTTCTAATAATTTGGCATGTGCTCTTCTAATAGATCCAATACGTATATCATTGGGTTCATGTTGAACATCAACCGGACCAGCAATGTCATGAATAGGAGAAAATGGTAAAGGGTTAGGGATGACCTCATCAAAAACCTTCAAGTTGCACTGTCCGAACATGTATTCCGTCAAGGTCTCATCCGACCGCCTGGAACCCGATTTCGTCCATTGTACCGACTTTACCGACTTTCTGATTTTCGACCCAGATAGCCATCAGCGAATGCAAAACGATCCAGTTGCGCCATCCGAACGTGTATTCCGTCACGGTCCCGTCCGGCGTCCCAGGATCAGAGTTCATGAGTTTTCCCGACTTTCCCGATTTCGGCCCAGATGTCCATCCTCATATGCAAAACCATCAAGTTGCACCGTCCGGATGTGTATTCTGTCAAGGTCTCGTCCGGCCACCCAGGACTCGAGTTCGTGAGATTTACTGACTTTCCCAATTTTGACCCAGGTGGCCGTCAGCGCATGCAAAACCATCAATTGGACCGTCACGACTTGTACTCTGTCAAGGTCCCGTCCTGCCGCCCAGGACTCGAGTTCGTGAGATTTACTGACTTTCCCTATTTCAACCCAGATGGCCATCCGCGCATGCAAAAACCATCCAGTTGCACCATCTGAACGTGTACTCCATCAAGGTCCCATCCGGCGCCATCAGACCCGAGTTCATGAGTTTTACCGACTTTCAAAAATTCCACCCACACGGCCATCCACGCAAGCAAAACCATCAAATTCCACTGTCCGGACGTGTATTCTGAAAAGGCCCTGTCCGGCCGCCAAGGACGCGAGTTCGTGAGTTTTATCGACATTCTCGACTTTCCCGATTATGACCCAAATGGCCATCCGCGAAAAAACCATCAAGCTGCACCTTTCGGATGTGTATGCTGTCAAGGTCTCTTCCAGCCTCCCGGGACCCGAGTTCGTGAGTTTTACCGACTTTCTCGATTTCGACCCAGATGTCCACCCGCGCAATCAAAACCATCAAGTTGCAGCGTCTGGACATGTATTCCGTCAAAATTCCGTCTGGCCGCCGGGGACCCAAGTTTGTGAGTTTTGCCGACCTTCGCGACTTTTTCGATTTGGACCCAGTTGGCTATCCGCGCATGCAAAACCATCAAGTTGCACCTTCCGGACGTGTATTCCGTCAAGGTCTTGTCCGGCCGCCCGGACCCGAGTTCGTGAGTTTTATCGAGTTTCTCAATTTAGATCCAGATGGCCATCCGCGCATGCAAAACCATCAAGTTGCACCGTCCAGACATGTATTTTGTCAACGTCCTGTCCGGCCACCCGGGACCCGAGTTCGTGAGTTTTACCGATTTTCCCGACTTTCTCAATTTTGACCAAGACGACCATATGTGCATGTAAAGACATCAAGTTGCACCGTCCAGACGTGTATTCCTTCAAGGTCCCATCCATCTGCACGGGACCCGAGTTCATGAGTTTACCTGACTTTCTCGATTTTGACCCAGATGGTATCCGCGCATGCAAAACCATCAAGTTGCACTGTCCGGACGTGTATTCTGTTAAGGTTCCATCTGGCCGCCCAGGACTCGAGTTCGTGAGTTTAACCGACTTTCTCGCTTTTGACCTAGATGGCCATCCGCGCATGCAAAACCATCCAGTTGCACCATCCAAACATGTACTCTATCAAGGTCCCATACGGCGTCCGGGGACCCGAGTTCATTAGTTTTCCCAACTTTCCCAATTTCGACCTAGATGGCCATCCATGCATGCAAAATCATCAAGTTGCACCGTCCGGACGTGTGTTCCTGTGACACCCTCGCCTCTGGTGTCAGCATATGTTCATGTTCTATGAAGAGGAAACATTCTAATGAAAAATAGGAACAGAGAGAATTATCAAAAGAATAGCCAATAAAGCCCTCCGAGAGCACCGAAGATGTAACACCCCAAAATCTTGTTAAGACCCAAAATCATGTTAAGAGGGGAATTTAAAATTTTTTGGACGTGTTGCATGTTTTGCAACAATTTAAATTCAAACTGGAATTCAAATTAAACTCAAAACAGAAAAGAAATAGAAAAAGAAAAAGGAAAACAGAAAAAAACCGGCCAGTGGGCCGAAACCCACCAGCCGGCCCACCCTGCCCCCGCGCCAGCCCGCAGCCGCGCGCCCGCGCTCTCTCTCTCTCTCTCAGACAGGTGGGACCCACCTGTCATCCCTAACCCCCGATCGTCTGAAACTCGGACTGTTCACCCGCGCGCGCGCGATCGCAACCGACCGGATTTTCGGCCGAATTCTGGTTCTGGAGGACTCCCACTCGATCTAAACAAATCCACCGCCCTCCTCCGTCTATAAAAACCCCGGCCTCGTTCTGTTTTTCCCACGCGATCCGCCGTTTTTACTCCGGTGAGAACCCGAGCCTTCTCCGGCGAATTCTGAGCGATCTACACTCGGAAATTCCGATCTAACTCGCTAGTTTTGATCCACCGCCTCCGGGGAACCTCGCAGGTGCAGAAAACTCAGTGGTTTGCGGTTCAAACACAGCGCCGATGAGCCTCGCCGTGAATTCATCTCGGACCTCGTCGCCGACCGCCTTCCAGGACCTCCGAGCTCAAGAAAACCCCCGAGGTGAGATCCCCGACCTCCCCTCTGCCGATCTATGCCATAAAATCACAGTTCTAGGAAGAATTCCCGAAGATCCGAAACTCTCCGGCGAGATCGCCGCCTCCCGCCGCCGTGCGCCGTCGGGCAGCGCCGCCTGCGCTCGGTTAGAGCGACGTGGCCGCTTGTGCGCCGTTTATTTTAAATCGCACGGTAGAGTTTAAATCCCCGCGTACCGGTTCGACGTTATAATCTCAGCCGTCGGTTTAAAATCGGACGGTCCACGTCAGCCCCGCGTTATAAAGACTGGAAATCTTACGTGCTACCCCCTGGGGTTCTCGGGAAATAAGAGCTAGCCCCGGAAACTTCTGATCTAGCCCCTGGAACTTCAGAAAATCATGTAAATTCATTTAAAAATCAGTTTTATCCCCTGGATTTAATAAAAATTAGGAAAAACTCCTCTGTTATGAGTAGCTAGACCCCTGAAAATTGTTAAAATAATATTATAGACCCTGTAGTGGGGTGAGTTTACCTTTTTAACCCTGTTTGATATTTAATGTAGGAAATTTAATATGTGGCTAGTATTTAAAATTTAAAAAGTGGGACAAACATATTGTCAAAATTAAATTAAAAACTTTCTCAGTACTTAGAAAACTTTGGAGTGAGATAAAAATAGATTTTGGGCTGAAATGAATCTGTTTAATTTATTATTCATATTTATTAGTTATAGGGACACATTTTTAAGTAAAGAATAGTTCTGAAAATAGGGAAAATAAATGTAAAATAGTTTACATCAGAGGAAAAGGTCAAAAAATATATTAGTAAATATTTTAGATCAGAACCTATTCTGTTTAGATGTTGTGTCTTGTTATTTTCATAATAAAGTTCACAGTTAGGCATAGGAAATAAATCTAAAAATATAGCAGCTAGTAAATGATAAATGAAGTTTCTAAAATCCAAAGAATTCAGTTTAGGGTTGGTAGAAATTCTGAAGACACATATGGAGTAGGAAAATATCTTTCATGCATACTTGGTAGCTAAAAGGTGTAGTAATTAAATATAAGGAATTTATTTAAATTGGAAACTCATATATAAAGTATGCAAGCATAAATTTGAATACAAAAGTAGGAATCATATACACATGATTAAAAGTGCATGTAAGCCAAAGGTCAACACACATAGAGTAAACACAACACATAGAAGTTGTGAATGGCTTTGTTACATGTGAATGTGTGATTTGGAAGTGTGAACTATGTCTTATGGATTGTTGTTTTTCCTTTGCTATGTGTGATGGTATGATGTAGAACCTGCTCAAGAGCAAGTTATTCATTTTCAAGATCAGGACTACCTATTTCAAGAGCAGCAGGAAGGAGGCAAGTGTCCTTGACCACTTTGATCCTATGCTAGGATGTGTAGATAGAATCATTTGCATTGTCAATTGAAATATGAAACCCATGCTAGGAAGTTTCCCTAGAATTGCATTACCTTGTTTCCTTGTAGTTTGAGTTGGGATTTATTTTATCATGTCATTTATTATTATGCATATGCTTAGCCATGCTTAGAATGGGATATTTGGGATATGAGATCATCAGTTTATTTTACCATACTCTTGAATGAGATATTGTGAGTTATGTAGAGGTAGGGATCAAGGCAAGTTGGATGTTTTGGTTGGTGCTGGGTGCACGAGACTCGGGTTTGTGTTTAGTACTTGCCTGGATCCTAAGGACCGGTTCATGGAGCATGTAACCTGGCTTTACCGTGCCAACCACATGCTGAGATGAGGCAGCTTGGCCAATTAATTAGGTGTATCCCCGGCGTAGTATGGGTGTGTTGGATGGTGCGGGGAATAGGTGTCAGCTGGACTACTATATAAACCGCAAGGCTCAAGAGGGGGCCACTGCAGCGGGGTTGGAGCCTCTTGTATGCTGTTAGGGGTGAAACCTCAGTGGGCCCACGCTCGTCGGGAATCCCTTTGTAAAGGCTTCGTAGTGATCTCCTGGCTACCCACCTGGGAAGTGTGAATATGGTTCGTAGCCACTGGCATAATGGAGGTTCTTTTAGTCCACCCGGCAACGGGGGATGAAATCACTACATGTGGGTACAGTGGTGCAAACTCTGCAGAGTCAAAACTGTCATGACAGCCGTGCTCACGGTCAAGAGCGGCTTGGACTTATTCATGATTAGAGGATTGATGGTTTTGGAAGTTGTGGATGTTAAGCGGGGAGCTTAACATTGGAAATGATGTTATGGTTATTGGATTATGATGATGGGATGGGAGATTGGGACCATTTCACCTGTGTAGTAGTGTTGGTGCTTAATAAGCTAAGGTGATAGGTATTAATTGCGTAGTGCTTTAACCATGAGTTCAATCTCTCCTTGTTCTAGCCATGCATGATATAATTTTCCCACACTTGTTGAGTACCATTGGTACTCAACCTTGCATATTTTGTTGATTTATATTGCTGCTCAGGTCAAGATAATGAGATGGTGTATAATGACCAAGACTTTGGACCCGAAGAAGGTTTCTAGGTTCATGGAGACCCCCGGGCAACGCCTGTGACGGAGCCCTAAAGAATAATATTCCGCTGCTAGTTTATTTACTTGTGATGAACTTATTATTGTCCATCGAGACATTTGCTATGTAAGACTTATTTATATTCGACACCTGGCTTGTAATAAATGATGCTTCACTATTTGTCATCACATGTATGAGAAAATAATCCTGGCATACATGTGATATTCACTTGGTTGTTCTTCGGAAAAACCGGGTGTGACAGAAGTGGTATCAGAGCCAAGATTGCCCGTAGGAACGTGGACCTAGGTAGAAAGGGACGTATTTAAGGACCTTATTTCCTAAAAACTATTTTACAAGGTGTGTGTTGAAAAGTGTTATTTAATAAAGTCACTTTCTTCATCTTACCCCAACTTTCATTCAAAATAGGATTTTTATTTAAAAGTTTATCTAGCTTAAGTTTAAATGCTTTCTGTTTTAGATGGTTCGCATGATTCGCACAGCTCGCAAGTCCACAGGAGGGAGAGTTCCCGTAGTTGCCCTTGCCGAAAGAGAGGAGAGTCGTCCGGTGACGTACCTTTCCTACGGATTGGCAGTAGGAGGCTTGTTGCGCCGTCTTCGACGTATGCTCGAAGCCGCCGGCAATACGGGCAAGCTAATCATCCACTATAACTCCACCAGGACCATCCGTGAGAAGAGGGAAGAATGGAGCTCAGAGATGAGGATTATACACGAAAATCGGCTGCTTAAGATCCACCGCTCTCCAGCTTGTAGAGCAACACAGGTCGATGCAGAGAAGGATGTCACCTGGGAGGCCATCACCTGCCAGAGTCACATCTATCGTCGCCACCTGGACAGGACGGAGTACATGTATGTCCTCCAGCGTGAGAGTGGTACCACGGAGTACAAGTACCCGCCAGTGCAGCAAGGGACTTCCCATGAGCACATGGACTTGTGCTTGGAGGATGCTGCTATGCTCAGCACTCGACTGCAAAAGTGTCAGCAAGAGCTTCAGGATGTTCAGGACACCCTGAAGGAAATGGAGGCATTGCTGCGAGCCTGCTTGAGGGCGAGAGAAAGAGGAGATGGGAATGAACTGTGTGTCACCGTGAATGATACATGGACTCCTGACTCCCCAGATCGCCGAGCGATCAGGCGTCGTCGCACTTCTCCACCAGCAGCCTCCCCACCCAAAGCAGAGTCAGAAGGCAGCCAAAATGATGAGGAAGATCCTGAGGAGCCAGCTCAAGAAAACGAGTAGTGTAGAGTCCTTCCCTTAGTTAGCAAGATGTCGAATAGTCGAGTCGTTACGTTAAGTTAATGGTGTGTTAATGCTTGGTGTGTGACGTGAGTTGTGGAAGCCATGAGCAATTGTCCACAGCCTCGTCTTTAGATTGTTTTGCTTTGGTGTGTGAACCCACATGAAATAATATTGCATTTATTTTTGTGTGAGAAATGAACCCTCAGAAAAGTATAACAAAGCCTCAACACTTCAAAGTACAAACAAATGAAAGTAGTAAGATGATACTAAATGCTTTCAAATTAACATTGGTTGATTCTGCCAGATGGCCGGAAGAGGAAAAGGATGTGCTGCCAACCCCGCCAATAACAACGATGAGGCATGCAACCCTCATCTTTCTGGAGGCCAGGACCGGGGTGGTCGTCGTGAAGGAGTTGATCCCCTCCACCAAATGCTGGAGAATCAAAATCAGCTCATCCAGAACTTGACTCAAGTGGTGGCCAACTTGCATCAAGTTCCACCTCCACAAGCTGCACCACACCAACCAAGGTTGAGTGAGTTTCTAGGAACTCAACCTCCAAAGTTCGCAAGTGCTGCTGAACCTCTGGAGGCAGATGATTGGCTGAAGATCATTGAAAGCAAGATGAGGATCATACAGTGCCAAGGGTATGAGAGGGTGCTGTTTGCCTCTCATCAATTGCTTGGACCTGCTGCTGATTGGTGGACCGCCTACGTGGCTGCCCATCATGACCCTGAGAACATCACTCGGGAAGAGTTCAAGCGTAGCTTCCGCAACCATTATATCCCAAGAGGTGAACTCAAAAACAAACGAAAGGAGTTCTTGGGACTGCAGCAGGGAAACATGACGGTGAGGGAATACCTCACTAAATTTACTCAACTATCCCGTTATGCTCCACGAGACACAGAGACTGATGAGCAGAAACAAGATTGTTTCGTGGAAGGTCTTAGCGCAGAAATGCAGTGTGCAATGTCCTCAAATGAGTATGAAAGCTTCCAAAAGATGGTGGACAGAGCATTTGTGGTGGAAAGGAAGCTGAAGGCCTTGGAAAATGAGAACAAGAGGAAGGCCGAGTGGTCACACCAAGCCTCAGGGAGCAACACCTGCCCACGTCTGATGCAGCAACCTGCAGGGCAGACGAACCGTGCAGCGGTACCCTACTCAGCACCAAGAGGGTACAACCCGAACTACAGGCCTCCCGCAGCACCAGCACAGCCACAACGTCAGTTTGTACAGCAGCCTCGCCCCGCATATCCACCTCGACCAGCAGTGCAAGGACCTCCAAACCAACCCCAAGACAATAAAGGCCAAGCACCTAAGGTGGGGGTGCAATGTTTTAATTGTGGTGAAGTGGGGCACTATGCACATAAGTGCCCAAAGAAGAAGCCCACGCAGCCACAACAGCCGAATGTAATGAGAGGACGGGTGAACCACGTCACTATGGAGGAAGCACAAGAGGCACCCGACGTGGTAGTTGGTAAGTTTCCTGCCAATTTACACCTTGCAACCCTGCTGTTTGATTCTGGTGCTACCCACTCGTTCATTGCTCAAGGGTTTGTTAAGAAGCATGACCTAGCAACCACACAAATGAACCATATGCTAGCCGTAAACTCTCCAGGTGGAGAAATAAGGACAAGACAAGTGTGTCCCAAAGTGAACCTAGATATTAATGGGGTGGTATTTACTGCTAACCTCATAGTGATAGATTCACAAGGGATAGATATTATCTTGGGTATGGATTGGTTGACAAAACATAAAGGAATCATCCATTTTTCGACCAGAACGGTGGAACTAACTCACCCTAGTGGCACAAGAGTAAAGTTCATAACAATACACGAGCCTAGGAGGGACATTAAATTAAATCAAGTTGAGGTGAAAGTTGAGGAAATCAGGACCATCAGGGAATATCCAGATGTTTTTCCGGAGGAGTTGTGTCACACCCGGTTTTTCCGAAGAAACAACCAAGTGAATATCACATGTATGCCAGGATCATTTTCTCATACATGTGAAGACAAATAGTGAAGCATCATTTATTACAAGCCAGGTGTCGAATATAAATAAGTCTTACATCGCAAATGTCTCAATGGACACTAATGCTTCATCACAAGTAAATAAACTAGCAGCGGAATATTATTCTTTCAGGGCTCCATCACAGGCGTTGCCCGGGGGTCTTCATGAACCTAAAATCCTTCCTCGGGTCCAAAATCTTGGTCATTATACACCACCTCATTATCTTGACCTGAGCAGCAATATAAACCAACAAATATGCAAGGTTGAGTACCAATGGTACTCAGCAAGTGTGGGAAAATTATATCATGCATGGCTAGAACAAGGAAAGGTTGAACTCATGGTTAAAGCACTACGCAATTAATACCTATCACCTTAGCTTATTAAGCACCTACATTACTACACAGGTGAAATGGTCCCAATCTCCCATCCCATCATCATAATCCAATAACCATAACATCATTTCCAATGTTAAGCTCCCCGCTTAACTTCCAAAACCATCATTCCTCTAATCATGAATAAGTCCAGGCCGCTCTTAACCGTGAGCACGGCTGTCAAGACAGTTTTGACTCTGCAGAGTTTGTACCACTGTACCCACAAGTAGTGATTTCATCCCCCGTTGCCGGGTGGACTAAAAGAACCTCCATTATGCCAGTGGCTACGATCCACATTCACACTTCCCAGGTGTGCAGCTAGGAGATCACTACGAAGCCTTTACAAAGGGATTCCCGACAAGCGTGGGCCCACTGAGGTTTCACCCCTAACAGCATACAAGAGGCTCCAACCCCGCTGCAGTGGCCCCCTCTTGAGCCTTGCGGTTCATATGGTAGTCCAGCTGACACCTACTCCCCGCACCATCCAACACACCCATACTACGCCGGGGATACACCTAATTAATTGGCCAAGCTGCCCCATCTCAGCATGTGGTTGGCACTGTAAAGCCGGGTTACATGCTCCATGAACCGGTCCTTAGGATCCAGGCAAGTACTAAACACAAACCCAAGTCTCGTGCACCCAGCACACAACCAAAACATCCAACTTGCCTTGATCCCTACCTCTACATAACTCCCAATAGCTCATTCAAGAGTATGGTATAATAAACTGATGATCTCATGTCCCAAATATCCCATTCTAAGCATGGCTAAGCATATGCATGTAAATAAATGACATGGTAAAATAAATCCCAACCCAAGCTACAAGGAAAACAAGGTAATGCAATTCTAGGGAAACTTTCCTAGCATGGGTTTCATATTTCATTTGACAATGCAAATAATTCTATCTACACATCCTAGCATAGGATCAAAGTGGTCAAGGACACTTGCCTCCTTCTTGCTGCTCTTGAAATGGGTAGTCCTGATCTTGGAAATGAATAACTTGTTCTTGAACAGGTTCTACTTCATACCATCACACATAGCAAAAGAAAAACAATAATCATAAGACATAGTTCACACCTCTACTTCATACAAACCACACATTCATATTTATGAAATTCATTCACCATTATATGTGTTGTGTTTCAGTTTTAAATAAATTCCTTACATTAAACTACCAAGTATGTATGGAAAGTATTTTTCTTCTCCATATGTGCCTTCACAACTTCTATCAACCCTAAACTGAACTCTTTGGATTTTAGAAACTCCATTTATCATTTACTAGTTGCTATATTTTTAGATTTATATTCCTATGCATAATTGTGTATTTTATTATTAAATTAGTAATACACATCACCTAAACAGAATAGGTTCTGGTCCTAAATAATTTAAAATCATATTTTGACCTTGGCTTCTGATGTAGACTATTTCATAATTATTTTCCCTATTTTTCTATAACTATTCTTTACTTTAAAATGTGTCCTTATACTAAATAATGTGAATAATTAAATGAAACAGATTCATTTCAGTCCAAAAATATATTTTTACCTCACTCCAAAGTTTTCTAAGTACTGAGAAAGTTTTTAATTAATTTTGACAATTATGTTTGTCCCCCTTTTTAATTTTTAAACACTAGTTACATATTCAATTTTCTAAATTAAATACTAAACAGGGTTAAAAAGTAAACTCACCCCATTACAGGGTCTATAATATTATTTTCATAATTTCCAGGGGTCTAGCTACACTTATCAGAGGTGTTTTTCCTAATTTTTATTAAGTCCAGGGGCTAAAACTGACTTTTAAATGAATTTACATGAATTTCTGAAGTTCCAGGGGCTAGATCTGAAGTTTCCGGGGCTAGCCCTCAATTCCAGAGAACCCCAGGGGGTAGCACGTAAGAATTCCAGTCTTTATAACGCGGGGTTGACGTGGACCGTCCGATTTTAAACCGACGGCTGAGATTATAACATCGAACCGGTACGCGGGGATTTAAAGTCTACCGTGCGATTTAAAATAAACGGCGCACAAGCGGCCACGTCGCTCCGATCGAACGCGGGCGGCGCTGCCGGCGGCGCACGGCGGCGGGAAGCGGCGATCTCGCCGGAAAGTTTCGGATCCTCGAGAATTCTGCCTAAAACTGTGATCTTATGGCCTAGATCGGTAGAGGGGAGGTCAGGGATCTCACCTCGGGGGTTTTCTCGAGCTCGGGGGTCCTGGAAAGTGCTCGGCGGCGAGGTCCGAGGCAAAACCACGGCGAAACTCGTCGGCGCTGAGTTTACACCGTAAGTCTTCGGGTTTTCTGCACCTGCAAAGTTCCCCGGAGGCGGTGGATCAAAACCAGCGAGTTAGATCAGAGTTTCCGAGCTTAGATCGGCCAGAATTCACCGGCGAAGTCTCGGTGCTCACCGGAGTGAAAATCGGCAATCGCGTGGGAAAAACTGATCGGATCGGGGGTTTTTATAGCCGGGGGAGGGCGGTGGGTCTGTTGTGATCGAGTTGGAGTCCGCTGGGACCAGAATTCGGCTGCGGGACGGGCTTTCCTGATCGGTTGCGATCTCGCGCGCGGGAGAGAGTCCGGGGTCGCGGGGTTAGGGATGACATGTGGGTCCCACCCGTCGGCGAGGGGCAGCGCGGCGCGCGCGGGGGCGGGCTGGCGCGGGGGTTGCTGGGCCGGCTGGCGGTTTCGGCCCACTGGCCAGTTTTTTCCCGTTTTCCTTTTTCTTTTTTCCATTTCTTTTCTGTTTTGAGTATTATTTGAATTCCAGTTTGAATTTGAATTTTTGCAAAACATGCAATACGTCCAAAAATTTCTAAATTCCCCTCTGAACATGGTTTAGGGTTTTGAATCAAAATTTGGGGTGTTACAGCTCTACCCCCCTTAAAAGAAATCTCGTCCTCGAGATTGGTGTTTCTAAGAGAACAATTCCGGAAATTGTGCCTTGAGCTCATCTTCCCGTTCCCAGGTAGCTTCCACTTCTGAATGATACTTCCACTGCACCTTGCACATCCGGATTCTATTGTTTCTGGTGAGGCGTTCCATTATCTCCAAAATCTTGTATGGTTGCTCGGCATAAGACAAATCTTCAGCTACATCCACTTCATTCATGGGTAACACCTCCTCAGGCGTCCTCAGACATTTCATGAGTTGTGACACATGGAATACATCGTGCACATCCGATAGATGAACCGGTAACTCTAGTTGATACGCCACTTCGCCTTTCCTTTCCAAAACCTGGAAGGGTCCGATGTATCGAGGTGACAACTTCCCTTTCACCTTGAACCGACGAAGTCCTCTGATAGGGGACACCTTGAGATAAACATAGTCTCCCACGTTGAAAACGAGTTCTCTTCTTCGTACATCAGCATAACTCTTCTGGCGTGTTTGTGCTATCCTCAAGTTGTTGCGAATCTCCCTCACCTTCGCTTCGGCTTCTTGTAGCACTTCTGGACCAAACACTTTACTTTCTCCTGTTTGGTTCCAAAATAGGGGAGTTCTGCACTTCCTTCCATACAAAGCTTCAAACGGTGACATCTTCATACTAGCTTGATAACTGTTGTTATAGGAAAACTCCGCATACGGTAAGTTTTTGTCCCAACTTCTATTGTTTTTGAGTGCACATGCCCTTAACATATCTTCAAGGATCTGATTGGTTCTCTCCGTCTGCCCGTCAGTTTGGGGATGATAGGCAGAGAAGTTCAGATGGGTTCCCATGGTTTCATGCAACTTCTGCCAAAACCTCGAGGTGAACTGTGTCCCTCGGTCCGACACTATCTTCTTTGGCACTCCATGGTAACACACAATCCTTGACATGTACAATTCTGCCAATTTGGATCCGCTGTAGCTTTCTTTCACAGGAATGAAATGAGCTACCTTGGTTAGCCTATCAATAATGACCCATATTGAATCATACCCGGATTGGGTCCTAGGCAATCCCACGACAAAATCCATGCTGATTTCTTCCCACTTCCATTCAGGCACTTTGAGTGGTTGCAATAATCCCGCGGGTCGTTGATGTTCTGCTTTCACCAACTGACATGTGTCACATAGGGCAACATGTTCCGCGACATCTCGCTTCATGCCATACCACCAATACCTGCTCTTGAGGTCCTGGTACATCTTCGTACTCCCAGGATGAATGGAATAGTCGGAATCGTGAGCCTCCTTTAAAATCAATTCACGGATCTCCTTTACTTCTGGCACACAGATCCTTTTCCCGTGCCACACCGTTCCTTGTTCATCCTCTCTAAAACCAGGAGCTTTATCTTCCTTTAAAATCAATTCACGGATCTTCTCATCATTCTTTTGGCCCTCGCGTATGTCTCGCTCGAGTGTGGAGTCCACTTCCATGGCGATGGCTTCACCACTATTTACTAGACATAGATTGAGTCTTATAACCTCGTCCTTCAATTCTGCAGGCATGTCCTTGAAACTCAACTTATTGACCTGCACTTTCCGACTCAAAGCATCGGCCACGACGTTTGCTTTCCCGGGATGATAGTTGATGCCCACATCAAAGTCATTGATTAGCTCTAACCATCTCCTTTGTCGGAGGTTGAGATCTGGCTGTGTGAATATGTACTTCAAACTCTTATGATCCGTATATATCTCTGTCCTCTTCCCCATCAAATAGTGCCGCCAAATTTTCAACGCGTGTACCACTGCAGCTAGTTCTAGGTCATGTGTAGGATAGTTCTTCTCGTGCTTCCGAAGCTGCCGGGATGCATATGCCACGACATGTCCTTCTTGCATGAGAACACATCCCAACCCATTTCCAGAGGCATCGCAGTACACTGTGAAATTCTTCTGCATATCTGGCATAACCAGCACTGGGGCTGTTGTCAATCTCTTCTTTAGCTCCTGAAAGCTCGTTTCGCACTGTGGCGTCCAGGCGAATGTGATTCCCTTTTCCAACAGTTTGGTGAGAGGTCTCGAGATCTTGGAGAATCCCTCAATAAACCGTCGATAGTATCCAGCCAATCCCAAAAAGCTTCGAACTTCCCCGACATTTTCAGGGGTTTTCCACTTCTGGATATCCTCGATTTTGGCGGGATCTACGGAGATTCCTCCCTCCGAGATTATATGTCCTAAGAAGGGAACCCTCTTCAGCCAAAACTCACACTTGCTCAACTTGGCATATAGTTGGTGTTCTCTCAGCCTCTGCAACACCAACCTTAGATGTTTCTCATGTTCTTCTTCATTTTTGGAGAAGACGAGAATATCATCTATGAAAACCACCACAAATTTGTCCAGATATTCCATGAATACCTTGTTCATGAGGTACATGAAATATGCCGGGGCATTGGTTAGCCCGAAAGGCATGACAGTGTATTCATACAGTCCGTACCGAGATACGAAAGCTGTCTTGGGAATATCAGATTGCCTTATCTTGAGTTGGTGGTATCCCGACCTGAGATCAATTTTTGAGAACACACATGCTCCCCTCAACTGATCAAACAAGTCTTCAATGCGGGGTAATGGGTACTTGTTCTTGATGGTTACCTCATTCAAGGCACGGTAATCCACGCATAACCTTTGGGTTCCGTCTTTCTTGGGCACAAATATCACCGGAGCTCCCCATGGTGAGGAACTAGGGCGAATGTACCCCTTCTCCGTCAATTCTCTCAAATGATCCTTGAGCTCTTCTAGCTGCTTGGAGTCCATTCGATAAGGTCTCTTGTATATCGGGGCTGTTCCCGGTACTAGCTCAATTGCGAATTCCACGTCACGGTCGGGAGGCATACCTGGCAATTCCTCCGGGAAAACATCTGGATATTCCCTGATAGTCCTGATTTCCTCAACTTTCACCTCCACTTGATTTAATTTAATGTCCCTCCTAGGCTCGTGTATCGTTATGAACTTTACTTTGGTACCACTGGGGTGAGTTAGTTCCACCGTTCTGGTCGAACAATGGATGATTCCTTTATGTTTGGTCAACCAATCCATACCCAAAATAATATCTATCCCTCGTGAATCTATCACTATGAGGTTAGCAGTAAATACTACCCCATTAATGTCTAGGCTCACTTTGGGACACACTTGTCTTGTCCTTATTTCTCCACCTGGAGAGTTTACGGCTAACATATGGTTCATTTGTGTGGTTGCTAGGTCATGCTTCTTAACAAACCCTTGAGCAATGAACGAGTGGGTAGCACCAGAATCAAACAGCAGAGTTGCAAGGTGTAAATTGGCAGGAAACTTACCAACTACCACGTCGGGTGCCTCTTGTGCTTCCTCCATAGTGACATGGTTCACCCGTCCTCTCACTACATTCTGCTGTTGTGGCGGCGCAGGCTTCTTCTTTGGGCATTTATGGGCGTAGTGCCCCACTTCACCACAGCTGAAACATTGCACCCCAATCTTAGATGCTTGGCCTTTGTTGTCCTGGGGTTGGTTTGGGGGTCCTTGCACTGCTGGTCGAGGTGGATATGCGGGGCGAGGCTGCTGCACAAACTGACGTGGCGGCTGTGCAGGTGCTGCGGGAGGCCTGTAGTTTGGGTTGTACCCTCTTGGTGCTGAATAGGGTACCGCAGCACGGCTCGTCTGCCCCGTAGGTTGCTGCATCATACGTGGGCGGGTGTTGTTCCCTGAGGCCTGATGTGACCACCCCGCCTTCCTCTTATTCTCATTTTCCAGGGCCTTTAGCTTCCTTTCCACCACAAACTCTCTGTCCACCATCTTTTGAAAGCTTTCATACTCATTGGAGGACATTGCACACTGCATTTCTGCGGTAAGTCCCTCCACGAAACAATCTTGTTTCTGCTCATCAGTCTCTATGTCTCGTGGAGCATAACGGGACAGTTGAGTAAATTTAGTGAGGTATTCCCTCACCGTCATGTTTCCCTGCTGCAGTCCCAGAAACTCTTTCCTCTTGTTTTTGAGTTCACCTCTTGGGATGTAATGGTTGCGGAAACTACGCTTGAACTCTTCCCAAGTGATGTTCTCAGGGTCATGATGGGCGGCCACGTAGGCGGTCCACCAATCAGCAGCAGGTCCATGCAATTGATGAGAGGCAAACAGCACCCTCTCATACCCTTGGCACTGTATGATCCTCATCTTACTTTCAATAGTCTTCAGCCAATCATCTGCCTCCAGAGGTTCAGCAGCACTTGCAAACTTTGGAGGTTGAGTTCCTAGAAACTCACTCAACCTTGGTTGGCGTGGTGCAGCTTGTGGAGGTGGAACTTGATGCAAGTTGGCCACCACTTGAGTCAAGTTCTGGATGAGCTGATTTTGATTCTCCAGCATTTGGTGGAGAGGATCAACTTCTTCACGGCGACCACCCCGGTCCTGGCCTCCAGAAAGATGAGGGTTGCATGCCTCATCATTGTTGTTGGCGGGGTTGGCAGCACGTCCTTTTCCTCTTCCGGCCATCTGGCAGAATCAATCAAATGTTAATTTGATACCATTTAGTATCATCTTACTACTTTCATTTATTGGTACTTTGAGGTGTTGAGGCTTTGTTAAAATTTTACGAGGGTTTATATCTCACACCAAATAAATGCACTATTATTTCCTGTGGGTTCACACCAAAGCAAAACAATCTGGAGACGAGGCTGTGGACAATTGCTCATGGCTTCCACAACTCACGTCACACACCAAGCATCATCACACCATTAACTATGTAACGACTCGACTACTCGACCTCTTGCTAGCTAGGGGAAAGACTCTACACTACTCGTCCTCTTGAGCTGGCTCCTCGGGATCTTCCTCCTCATTTCGGCTACCTTCTGACTCTGCTTTGGGTGGGGAGGCTGCTGGTGGAGAAGTGCGACGACGCCTGATTGCTCGGCGATCCGGGGAGTCAGGAGTCCATGGATCACTCACGGTGACACACAGTTCATTCCCATCTCCTCTTTCTCTCGCCTTTAAGCAAGCTCGCAGCAACGCCTCCGTTTCCTTCAGGGTGTCTCGGACATCCTGAAGCTCTTGTTGACACTCCTGCAGTCGAGTGCTGAGCATAGCAGCATCCTCCAAGCACAGGTCCATGTGCTCATGGGAAGTCCCTTGCTGCACCGGTGGGTACTTGTACTCCGTGGTACCACTCTCACGTTGGAGGACATACATGTACTCAGTTTTGTCCAAGTGGCGACGATAGATGTGACCCTGGCAGGTGATGGCCTCCCAGGTGACATCTCTTTCCGCGTCAACTTGTGTGGCTCGACAAGCTGGAGAATGGTGGATCTTCAGCAGCTGATTCTCGTGTATAATCCTCATCTCCGAACTCCATTCTTCCCTCTTCCCACGGATGGTCCTGGTGGAGTTATAGTGGATGATCAGCTTGCCCGTATTGCCGGCGGCTTCGAGCATACGTCGAAGACGGCGCAACAAATCCCCTACTGCCAATCCATAGGAAAGGTACGTCACGGGGCGACTCTCCTCTCTTTCGGCAAGGGCAACTACAGGAACTCTCCCTCCTGTGGACTTACGAGCGGTGCGAATCATGCGAACCATCTAAAACAAAAGAATTTAAAATTAGGTTAGATAAATTCTCAAACAAAAATCCTATTTTGAATGAAAGTTGGGGTAAGATGAAGAAAATGACTCCTTTAATAACACTTTTCCACCCACACCTTGAAAAATAGTTTTTAAGAAAATAGGGCCCTTAAATACGTCCATTTCTACCTAGGTCCACGTTCCTACGGGTAACCTTGGCTCTGATACCACCTCTGTCACACCCGGTTTTTCCGAAGAAACAACCAAGTGAATATCACATGTATGCCAGGATCATTTTCTCATACATGTGAAGACAAATAGTGAAGCATCATTTATTACAAGCCAGGTGTCGAATATAAATAAGTCTTACATCGCAAATGTCTCAATGGACACTAATGCTTCATCACAAGTAAATAAACTAGCAGCGGAATATTATTCTTTCAGGGCTCCATCACAGGCGTTGCCCAGGGGTCTTCATGAACCTAAAATCCTTCCTCGGGTCCAAAATCTTGGTCATTATACACCACCTCATTATCTTGACCTGAGCAGCAATATAAACCAACAAATATGCAAGGTTGAGTACCAATGGTACTCAGCAAGTGTGGGAAAATTATATCATGCATGGCTAGAACAAGGAAAGGTTGAACTCATGGTTAAAGCACTACGCAATTAATACCTATCACCTTAGCTTATTAAGCACCTACATTACTACACAGGTGAAATGGTCCCAATCTCCCATCCCATCATCATAATCCAATAACCATAACATCATTTCCAATGTTAAGCTCCCCGCTTAACTTCCAAAACCATCATTCCTCTAATAATGAATAAGTCCAGGCCGCTCTTAACCGTGAGCACGGCTGTCAAGACAGTTTTGACTCTGCAGAGTTTGTACCACTGTACCCACAAGTAGTGATTTCATCCCCCGTTGCCGGGTGGACTAAAAGAACCTCCATTATGCCAGTGGCTACGATCCACATTCACACTTCCCAGTTGTGCAGCCAGGAGATCACTACGAAGCCTTTACAAAGGGATTCCCGACGAGCGTGGGCCCACTGAGGTTTCACCCCTAACAGCATACAAGAGGCTCCAACCCCGCTGCAGTGGCCCCCTCTTGAGCCTTGCGGTTCATATGGTAGTCCAGCTGACACCTACTCCCCGCACCATCCAACACACCCATACTACGCCGGGGATACACCTAATTAATTGGCCAAGCTGCCCCATCTCAGCATGTGGTTGGCACTGTAAAGCCGGGTTACATGCTCCATGAACCGGTCCTTAGGATCCAGGCAAGTACTAAACACAAACCCAAGTCTCGTGCACCCAGCACACAACCAAAACATCCAACTTGCCTTGATCCCTACCTCTACATAACTCCCAATAGCTCATTCAAGAGTATGGTATAATAAACTGATGATCTCATGTCCCAAATATCCCATTCTAAGCATGGCTAAGCATATGCATGTAAATAAATGACATGGTAAAATAAATCCCAACCCAAGCTACAAGGAAAACAAGGTAATGCAATTCTAGGGAAACTTTCCTAGCATGGGTTTCATATTTCATTTGACAATGCAAATAATTCTATCTACACATCCTAGCATAGGATCAAAGTGGTCAAGGACACTTGCCTCCTTCTTGCTGCTCTTGAAATGGGTAGTCCTGATCTTGGAAATGAATAACTTGTTCTTGAACAGGTTCTACTTCATACCATCACACATAGCAAAAGAAAAACAATAATCATAAGACATAGTTCACACCTCTACTTCATACAAACCACACATTCATATTTATGAAATTCATTCACCATTATATGTGTTGTGTTTCAGTTTTAAATAAATTCCTTACATTAAACTACCAAGTATGTATGGAAAGTATTTTTCTTCTCCATATGTGCCTTCACAACTTCTATCAACCCTAAACTGAACTCTTTGGATTTTAGAAACTCCATTTATCATTTACTAGTTGCTATATTTTTAGATTTATATTCCTATGCATAATTGTGTATTTTATTATTAAATTAGTAATACACATCACCTAAACAGAATAGGTTCTGGTCCTAAATAATTTAAAATCATATTTTGACCTTGGCTTCTGATGTAGACTATTTCATAATTATTTTCCCTATTTTTCTATAACTATTCTTTACTTTAAAATGTGTCCTTATACTAAATAATGTGAATAATTAAATGAAACAGATTCATTTCAGTCCAAAAATATATTTTTACCTCACTCCAAAGTTTTCTAAGTACTGAGAAAGTTTTTAATTAATTTTGACAATTATGTTTGTCCCCCTTTTTAATTTTTAAACACTAGTTACATATTCAATTTTCTAAATTAAATACTAAACAGGGTTAAAAAGTAAACTCACCCCATTACAGGGTCTATAATATTATTTTCATAATTTCCAGGGGTCTAGCTACACTTATCAGAGGTGTTTTTCCTAATTTTTATTAAGTCCAGGGGCTAAAACTGACTTTTAAATGAATTTACATGAATTTCTGAAGTTCCAGGGGCTAGATCTGAAGTTTCCGGGGCTAGCCCTCAATTCCAGAGAACCCCAGGGGGTAGCACGTAAGAATTCCAGTCTTTATAACGCGGGGTTGACGTGGACCGTCCGATTTTAAACCGACGGCTGAGATTATAACATCGAACCGGTACGCGGGGATTTAAAGTCTACCGTGCGATTTAAAATAAACGGCGCACAAGCGGCCACGTCGCTCCGATCGAACGCGGGCGGCGCTGCCGGCGGCGCACGGCGGCGGGAAGCGGCGATCTCGCCGGAAAGTTTCGGATCCTCGAGAATTCTGCCTAAAACTGTGATCTTATGGCCTAGATCGGTAGAGGGGAGGTCAGGGATCTCACCTCGGGGGTTTTCTCGAGCTCGGGGGTCCTGGAAAGTGCTCGGCGGCGAGGTCCGAGGCAAAACCACGGCGAAGCTCATCGGCGCTGAGTTTACACCGTAAGTCTTCGGGTTTTCTGCACCTGCAAAGTTCCCCGGAGGCGGTGGATCAAAACCAGCGAGTTAGATCAGAGTTTCCGAGCTTAGATCGGCCAGAATTCACCGGCGAAGTCTCGGTGCTCACCGGAGTGAAAATCGGCGATCGCGTGGGAAAAACTGATCGGATCGGGGGTTTTTATAGCCGGGGGAGGGCGGTGGGTCTGTTGTGATCGAGTTGGAGTCCGCTGGGACCAGAATTTGGCTGCGGGACGGGCTTTCCTGATCGGTTGCGATCTCGCGCGCGGGAGAGAGTCCGGGGTCGCGGGGTTAGGGATGACATGTGGGTCCCACCCGTCGGTGAGGGGCAGCGCGGCGCGCGCGGGGGCGGGCTGGCGCGGGGGTTGCTGGGCCGGCTGGCGGTTTCGGCCCACTGGCCAGTTTTTTCCCGTTTTCCTTTTTCTTTTTTCCATTTCTTTTCTGTTTTGAGTATTATTTGAATTCCAGTTTGAATTTGAATTTTTGCAAAACATGCAATACGTCCAAAAATTTCTAAATTCCCCTCTGAACATGGTTTAGGGTTTTGAATCAAAATTTGGGGTGTTACAAGTTGCCAGGTATGCCTCCCGATCGTGAAGTGGAATTCGCAATTGAGCTAGTACCTGGCAACTAGAAGAACTCAAGGATCATTTAAGAGAATTGACGGAGAAGGGGTATATTCGTCCTAGTTCCTCACCATGGGGAGCTCCGGTGATATTTGTGCCCAAGAAGGACGGAACCCAAAGGTTATGCGTGGATTACCGTGCCTTGAATGAGGTAACCATCAAGAACAAGTACCCATTACCCCGCATTGAAGACTTGTTTGATCAGTTGAGGGGAGCTTGTGTGTTCTCGAAAATTGATCTCAGGTCGGGATACCACCAACTTAAGATAAGGCAATCTGATATTCCCAAGACAGCTTTCGTATCTCGGTACGGACTGTATGAATACACTGTTATGCCTTTCGGGCTAACTAATGCCCCGGCATACTTCATGTATCTCATGAACAAGGTATTCATGGAATATCTGGACAAATTTGTGGTGGTTTTCATAGATGACATTCTCGTCTTCTCCAAAGATGAAGAAGAACATGAGAAACATCTAAGGTTGGTGTTGCAAAGGCTGAGAGAACACCAACTATATGCCAAGTTGAGCAAGTGTGAGTTTTGGCTGAAGAGAGTTCCCTTCTTAGGACATATAATCTCGGAGGGAGGAATCTCTGTGGATCCTGCCAAAATCGAGGATATACAGAAATGGAAGACCCCTGAAAATGTCGGGGAAGTTCGAAGCTTCTTGGGATTGGCTGGATACTATCGATGGTTTATTGAGAGATTCTCCAAGATCTCGAGACTCCTCACCAAACTGTTGGAGAAGGGAATCACATTCACATGGACGCCACAGTGCGAGACGAGTTTTCAGGAGCTAAAGAAAAGATTGACAACAGCCCTAGTATTGGTTATGCCAGATATGCAGAAGAATTTCACAGTGTACTGCGATGCCTCTGGAAACGGGTTGGGATGTGTTCTCATGCAAGAAGGGCATGTCCTGGCATATGCATCCTGGCAGCTTCGGAAGCATGAGAAAAACTATCCTACACATGACTTAGAACTAGCCGCAGTGGTACACGCGTTGAAAATTTGGCGACACTATTTGATGGGGAAGAGGACAGAGATATATACGGATCATAAGAGTTTGAAGTACATTTTCACACAGCCAGATCTCAACCTCAGACAAAGGAGATGGTTAGAGCTAATCAATGACTTTGATGTGGGCATCAACTATCATCCTGAGAAAGCAAACGTCGTGGCCGATGCTTTAAGTCGGAAAGTGCAGGTCAATAAGTTGAGCTTGAAGGACATGCCTGCAGAATTAAAGGACGAGGTTATAAGCCTCAATCTATGCCTGGTAAATAGTGGGGAAGCCATCGCCGTGGAAGTGGACTCCACACTCGAGCAAGAAATCCGCGAGGGTCAAAAAAATAACGAGAAGATACAAGAGATCAGACAACTCATCAAGGAAAATAAAGCTCCTGGTTTCAGAAAGGATGAACAAGGTACGGTGTGGCACGGGAAAAGAATCTGTGTGCCTGAAGTAAAAGAGATTCGTGAATTGATTTTGAAGGAGTCTCACGATTCTGACTATTCCATTCATCCTGGGAGTACGAAGATGTACCAGGACCTCAAGAGCAGGTATTGGTGGTATGGCATGAAGCGAGATGTCGCGGAACATGTTGCTCTATGTGACACATGTCAGTTGGTGAAAGCAGAACATCAACGACCCGCGGGATTATTGCAACCACTCAAAGTGCCTGAATGGAAATGGGAAGAAATCGGCATGGATTTCATAGTGGGATTGCCTAGGACCCAATCAGGATATGATTCAATATGGGTCATCATCGACAGGCTAACCAAGGTAGCTCATTTTATTCCCGTGAAAGAAAGCTACAGTGGATCCAAATTGGCAGAGTTGTACATGTCAAGGATCGTGTGTTACCATGGAGTGCCAAAGAAGATTGTGTCGGATCGAGGGACACAGTTCACCTCAAGGTTCTGGCAAAAGTTGCATGAAACCATGGGAACCCATCTGAATTTCAGCTCTGCCTATCATCCCCAAACTGACGGGCAGACGGAAAGAACCAATCAGATTCTTGAAGATATGCTGAGGGCATGTGCACTCAAAAACAATCGGAGTTGGGACAAGAACTTACCGTATGCGGAGTTTTCCTATAACAACAGCTACCAAGCTAGTATGAAGATGTCACCGTTTGAAGCCTTGTACGGGAGGAAGTGCAGAACTCCCCTATTTTGGAACCAAACAGGGGAAAGTAAAGTGTTTGGTCCCGAGGTACTACAAGAAGCCGAGGCGAAGGTGAGGGAAATTCGCAACAACTTGCGGATAGCACAGACACGCCAAAAGAGCTATGCCGATGTACGAAGAAGAGAACTCGTTTTCAACGCGGGAGACTATGTCTATCTCAAGGTGTCCCCTATCAGAGGACTTCGTCGGTTCAAGGTGAAAGGGAAGTTGTCACCTCGATACATCGGACCCTTTCAAGTTCTGGAAAGGAAAGGCGAAGTGGCGTATCAACTAGAGTTACCAGCTCGTTTATCGGATGTGCACGATGTGTTCCATGTGTCACAACTCAAGAAATGCCTGAGAACGCCTGAAGAGGTGTTACCCATGAATGAAGTGGACGTAGCTGAGGATTTGTCTTATGCCGAGCAACCATACCAGATTTTGGAGACAATGGAACGCCTCACCAGAAATAAAAGAATCCGGATGTGCAAGGTGCAATGGAAGCATCACTCAGAAGAAGAAGCCACCTGGGAACAGGAAGATGAACTCAAGGCCCAATTTCCGGAATTGTTTTCTTAGAACCATCAATCTCGAGGACGAGATTTCTTTTAAGGGGGGTAGAGCTGTAACACCCCAAAATCATGTTAAGAGGGGAATTTAAAAAATTTTGGACGTGTTGCATGTTTTGCAACAATTTAAATTCAAACTGGAATTCAAATTAAACTCAAAACAGAAAAGAAATAGAAAAGAAAAAGGAAAACAGAAAAAAACCGGCCAGTGGACCGAAACCCACCAGCCGGCCCACCCTGCCCCCGCGCCAGCCCGCAGCCGCGCGCCCGCGCTCTCTCTCTCTCTCTCTCAGACAGGTGGGACCCACCTGTCATCCCTAACCCCCGATCATCCGAAACTCGGACTGTTCACCCACGCGCGCGCGATCGCAACCGACCAGATTTTCGGCCGAATTCTGGTTCCGGAGGACTCCCACTCGATCTAAACAAATCCACCGCCCTCCCCCGTCTATAAAAACCCCGGCCTCGTTCTGTTTTTCCCACGCGATCCGCCATTTTTACTCCGGTGAGAACCCGAGCCTTCTCCGGCGAATTCTGGGCGATCTACGCTCGGAAATTCCGATCTAACTCGCTAGTTTTGATCCACCGCCTCCGGGGAACCTCGCAGGTGCAGAAAACTCGGTGGTTTGCGGTTCAAACACAGCGCCGACGAGCCTCGCCGTGAATTCACCTCGGACCTCGTCGCCGACCGCCTTCCAGGACCTCCGAGCTCAAGAAAACCCCCGAGGTGAGATCCCCGACCTCCCCTCTGCCGATCTATGCCATAAAATCACAGTTCTAGGAAGAATTCCCGAAGATCTGAAACTCTCCGGCGAGATCGCCGCCTCCCGCCGCCGGGCAGCGCCGCCTGCGCTCGGTTAGAGCGACATGGCCGCTTGTGCGCCGTTTATTTTAAATCGCACGGTAGAGTTTAAATCCCCGCGTACCGGTTCGACGTTATAATCTCAGCCGTCGGTTTAAAATCGGACGGTCCACGTCAGCCCCGCATTATAAAGACTGGAAATCTTACGTGCTACCCCCTGGGGTTCTCGGGAAATAAGAGCTAGCCCCGGAAACTTCTGATCTAGCCCCTGGAACTTCATAAAATCATGTAAATTCATTTAAAAATCAGTTTTAGCCCCTGGATTTAATAAAAATTAGGAAAAACTCCCCTGTTATGAGTAGCTAGACCCCTGAAAATTGTTAAAATAATATTATAGACCCTGTAGTGGGGTGAGTTTACCCTTTTAACCCTGTTTGATATTTAATGTAGGAAATTGAATATGTGGCTAGTATTTAAAATTTAAAAAGTGGGACAAACATATTGTCAAAATTAAATTAAAAACTTTCTCAGTACTTAGAAAACTTTGGAGTGAGATAAAAATAGATTTTGGGCTGAAATGAATCTGTTTAATTTATTATTAACATTTATTAGTTATAGGGACACATTTTTAAGTAAAGAATAGTTCTGAAAATAGGGAAAATAAATGTAAAATAGTTTACATCAGAGGAAAAGGTCAAAAAATATATTAGTAAATATTTTAGATCAGAACCTATTCTGTTTAGGTGTTGTGTCTTGTTATTTTCATAATAAAGTTCACAGTTAGGCATATGAAATAAATCTGAAAATATAACAACTAGTAAATGATAAATGAAGTTTCTAAAATCCAAAGAATTCAGTTTAGGGTTGGTAGAAATTCTGAAGACACATATGGAGTAGGAAAATACCTTTCTTGCATACTTGGTAGCTAAAAGGTGTAGTAATTAAATATAAGGAATTTATTTAAATTGGAAACTCATATATAAAGTCTGCAAGCATAAATTTGAATACAAAAGTAGGAATCATATACACATGATTAAAAGTGCATGTAAGCCAAAGGTCAACACACATAGAGTAAACACAACACATAGAAGTTGTGAATGGCTTTGTTACATGTGAATGTGTGGTTTGGAAGTGTGAACTATGTCTTATGGATTGTTGTTTTTCTTTTGCTATGTGTGATGGTATGATGTAGAACCTGCTCAAGAGCAAGTTATTCTTTTCCAAGATCAGGACTACCTATTTCAAGAGCAGCAGTAAGGAGGCAAGTGTCCTTGACCACTTTGATCCTATGCTAGGATGTGTAGATAGAATCATTTGCATTGTCAATTGAAATATGAAACCCATGCTAGGAAGTTTCCCTAGAATTGCATTACCTTGTTTCCTTGTAGCTTGGGTTGGGATTTATTTTATCATGTCATTTATTATTATGCATATGCTTAGCCATGCTTAGAATGGGATATTTGGGATATGAGATCATCAATTTATTTTACCATACTCTTGAATGAGATATTGTGAGTTATGTAGAGGTAGGGATCAAGGCAAGTTGGATGTTTTGGTTGGTGCTGGGTGCACGAGACTCGGGTTTGTGTTTAGTACTTGCCTGGATCCTAAGGACCGGTTCATGGAGCATGTAACCTGGCTTTACCGTGCCAACCACATGCTGAGATGGGACAGATTGGCCAATTAATTAGGTGTATCCCCGGCATAGTATGGGTGTGTTGGATGGTGCGGGGAATAGGTGTCAGCTGGACTACCATATAAACCGCAAGGCTCAAGAGGGGGCCACTGCAGCGGGGTTGGAGCCTCTTGTATGCTGTTAGGGGTGAAACCTCAGTGGGCCCACGCTCGTCGGGAATCCCTTTGTAAAGGCTTCGTAGTGATCTCCTGGCTACCCACCTGGGAAGTGTGAATGTGGTTCGTAGCCACTGGCATAATGGAGGTTCTTTTAGTCCACCCGACAACGGGGGATGAAATCACTACATGTGGGTACAGTGGTGCAAACTCTGCAGAGTCAAAACTGTCATGACAGCCGTGCTCACGGTCAAGAGCGGCTTGGACTTATTCATGATTAGAGGATTGATGGTTATTGGATTATGATGATGGGATGGGAGATTGGGACCATTTCACCTGTGTAGTAGTGTTGGTGCTTAATAAGCTAAGGTGATAGGTATTAATTGCGTAGTGCTTTAACCATGAGTTCAACCTCTGCTTGTTCTAGCCATGCATGATATAATTTTCCCACACTTGCTGAGTACCATTGGTACTCAACCTTGCATATTATGTTGGTTTATATTGCTGCTCAGGTCAAGATAATGAGGTGGTGTCTAATGACCAAGACTTTGGACCCGAAGAAGGTTTCTAGGTTCATGGAGACCCCCGGGCAACGTCTGTGACGGAGCCCTAAAGAATAATATTCCGCTGCTAGTTTATTTACTTGTGATGAACTTATTATTGTCCATCGAGACATTTGTTATGTAAGACTTAATTATATTCGACACCAGGCTTGTAATAAATGATGCTTCACTATTTGTCATCACATGTATGAGAAAATGATCCTGGCATACATGTGATATTCACTTGGTTGTTCTTCGAAAAAACCGGGTGTGACAGAAGACAACTTACCACGGCCACTGGCCACGTAGCGTGATCAGAGCTCGTCCCTGCGAGATGGGGAGAAGTCCGCCGCTGAAAGAGCTACGTGGCAGGTTCGGGGCTCGTCGCCACAAAGGTGAGAGGTCCGATCCTGTGGGACACGTGTTGCCCACGGAGCTAGCCTCTGCAGAGGAAGCAAAGGCATTTCCGCAAGACACGTGTCATCCTCGGAGCTAGCCCTCGCGGGAATCAGGGGACCAGTCGCGCGGGGTACGTGTCGATCTCGGAGCCCATCTCAGAGAAGTCCGGATCTATCGAAACACGTGTCGCCACCGGAGCTTATCTCCGGGAGGTCTGTCGTTGCTGGACACGTGTCGACCTCGGGGCATGTTCCTGAGGAAGGAAGAGAGGGAAGATCGGCGCCAACACGTGGCGTGCGTGGAGCTTACCTCCAAAGAAGGGGAGGTCTCGCTCGTGACACGCGGCACAACCGGAGCTCGTCTCTGCGGACAAGGGGATACCAGGCCCTGGAGGACACGTGGAGCTTCCGGAGTTCATCATCACGGAGCTAACGAGTTCTGGAGCAGGTTTTACGCGTAAAGATACCGGTACGCAACAAAAACCGATCTAAATTCCACGATGTTACTAAAGATAAGATGTTAGGATTCAACAAAGATCTGAATAAGACTCTTATTCGAGATACAATCAGATTAGGACTCTTCTCTTCCCGACTATAAATAGAACCCAAAACCTCTGGCCGAAACCACAAACTTCTCTTTCGACTCCTGAGCCGACGACTTAGAGCCCTAGCCCTAACTCGCCGAGCAAACCATCGCTGACGCGCAACAAGGGAGATCATCAGAAGAGAACCGAGTGGTCTGAGGAGGACCTCGAAGTCAAGAAGAACGAGAGGTAGGACTTCAATATCATTGTGTTCATCTCTTTGCATCAGTTCTTCAATTCCTTTCGAACAGAAGCCTTCTCGTGGGCAGATCACTTGATGATAAGTTGGATCTAAAGACAAGATCATTGCCACGTCCACCTTTGATCCAAACACCCCTGTCCCTACAAGGCCATGCAAGAACACGTATAGATCAATCTAATAAAACTAATCATGAGATAGCATGCATATGCATCATCACATCTAGTTTAAGGTTTGTGCATAAAAATTGATTGTTGTGAATCCTGTATGCACGTGATCCTACCTAGCAGGACAAGCTCAGGGAGCTGTCTACGACGAACTGCAGCAACCAGGTTTTGAGATCCAAGAACAACCGGAACCGCAAGAACAAGGCAAGTGCTCCTTGACCGTATTGATCCTATGTTTTGGATAAAACTGTTTTGTTTTGCAAAAGGCGTGTGTGCTGAGTCAAACATGATGGGAAACCCTTTTTATAGGAGTTTACTAGTATTGGTTAAACCACCCTTGTCGCCTGGGACGTTTATGAGTTGGGTATGGTTTTTACTTTATGCTTCGCTGAGTCTATGGGATTGGGAAGCGAGATAGATATGTCTAGCTAACTGCACTCGTAATGGTAATGAGAAACTGATGATGTTAATGAACATGGATCGGAGGGAGATCTAGGCAAGCCTGGGTTTGTGAATGAGGTAGCATGAGATGGTGGTTTTACTTGCCGTAGATCTAAGGACCGGTTCATGCATGCACATGCCAGGATAACAGTGCCACCATAAGGCCAAGTATGGGTGCGGCTTAGCTGAGTAATTAGGTAAATTGCTAGAGTGTTATGGACTGTGGAAGGCCCGGGGAATGGGAGTCGAGTGAGGACTGCCCTGGGAACTGCATGGCACAAGAGGGGGCCCGTGGGTGGGAGAATTGGAGATTCTAGCCTGCCGGTGAAACCTTAGTGAGTCCATACATCTAGTAACCCCTTTGTAAAGGCTATTTTGTGATCTCTTGACCATACACCAACGGATGTGTACTGGTATAATGGAGGTTCTGCAGTCGCCGACGGGTGACGAAATCACAAACTTATGGGTAAAGAGGTGCAAACTCTACAGAGTCTAAAACTATCATGATAGCCGAGCTTACGGTCACGAGCACCTGGCTAAACTGCCATGATTAGTTGGGATGGTTATAGGGAAAGTTCGTGGTTATGGATTTGATTATGGATTTGGTTACGGTTTAGTGGTAAGGACAGTTGAGTCTGGGTGATGAGATAGTTGCATGACTGTTGGGACATGACATGAAATTGGTCTCGGTGTGAGACGAGGTTGATTTACGAGGTGAGATGGTAGCGAATACGAGGAGGTATTCGTGAGTATGAATAAAGGATTGGTTAATGTTCGGATGGAACACGGGAAGTGATGAAGGTATGTTGGTAATTTAATACGTGTTGGGATTACATCTAAAGATAAGTTGCTGTTTTATCATGGTTTTACAAATCTGCTTTTCTACAAATAAGCCTTTTATACCTACCTTGTTTATGACCTGCATATCATGTGTTTTCCCGCACTTGCTGAGTACATCATTGTACTCAAACTTGCATTATTATTTCGTCATCAACAGCAAGAGAAGGCTATTATGAAGACCAAATGGAGCACAATGACGTGTGATCTGTTCTCAACCTTGCCTGTGGAGGGAGTGGAGATGGAGCCACTTCTGCTTAGTTTTGCTTCCGCATTAGTTATTGCTTCCACGTTAAAATAAGACTTCCGCTGCATAGAAATATGACTTCCGCTGTAAGCATGAGTCCAAGACTCATGAGACGTTGTAATAAACTCTGTTATTCATGGTTATATATATATTCTGAAATTCAGTTTGTGAAATATATGTATATGTGTGATGAACATCCTGGGCACACATATGTATTAGTTCTTGGTTCCGTGGTTTTCCACAGAATTGAGGGCGTCACAGATTGGTATCAGAGCCACGGGTTGACAGTAGGTTACACGCCTAGATAGAAACCTTAGATTGATATTAGAGCCACGGGTTAATAGCAAGTTATACCCAAGTTACAGGTAGCTAAGCCACGCTGACCAAAGGAAGCATCCTAGGGTGAATAGCTTAGATTGGCCTTGAAACCACCTTGGTATAGAAAACCATCCTTGAATAGGAGCTGTATGAGCCCTTGCAATGATTGTGTGTGATTATGTGCTTAATGTGAGTTATGGGACGTCTCAAAAATGTTGTCCATACCTATACGTAAGAAGATGCAGGTGTGAAATGCTTCGGCACATGATCACATCCTCATATGGGCTAATATATATAGTCTAACTCGCCTTGATGCATATAGTTAAAGGGACCTACCTAACAATCTAACCTTCTATTCTATTTCGTTCTCTCTCACAGATGGTGAGAGGAAACGCCAGTCGAAGGAACGTCCAGGAGGATGACCACGAGGGAGTTCCTGCTAACCCCGGAGCTGGTGAAAACCATCTGGAAAGGTTGATGGCCATGCAAAACCAGCTTATGCAAACTATGATCCAAACTTTGGGTCAGTTGCAGGCCAACCAAAACCCCGTTCCGGCACCACCGCCACCACCACCGCCGGCTCATAACAGGTTCGGAGAGTTCATGAGGACTCGACCACCCACCTATTCTCAAGCAAGCGATCCCATGGAGGCCGATGATTGGTTGAAATCCATGGAGAAGAAGCTCGCCATTGTTCAGTGCAACGACTGAGAGAAGGTTCTCTTCGCATCGCACCAACTTACGGGAGCCGCTGCTGACTGGTGGGATGCCTTGAGCAACGCCCATGCCAACCCGGAGACAATCACTTGGACTGAGTTCAAGGAAAGTTTCCGCTCTCACTACATCCCTGCTGGTATAATGATGCTCAAGAGGCAGGAGTTTGAAGGTCTCCGTCAAGGACAGAAGAGTGTGAACGAGTATCTCAACAAGTTCATACAACTGTCCTGGTACGCCCCCGAAGATGTCAACTCAGACCAGAGGAAGCAGTACCTGTTCATGAGAGGGTTGAACAATGAGATCCAGGTTCAGCTTCTCAACAATGACTACGTAAGCTTCCAGAAGCTGGTTGACAAGGCTATTGTGATTGAAAACAAGATCCGAGAGATCGAGCGAGAGTGCAAGAGGAAGATGCCATACCAGCCCCAAGGGAGCAATGTACGACCTAGGTACATGCCCCCTGCCCCGCAGTATGGATCGACCACTCCTGCGTACCACCCTGGTCAGCAACCACAACAACAATTCGTTGCACCGGCACCTTGTGTGCTCATGCCTCCAGCGCCCCGGCCTAACAATAGCGCCCCTGTTCAAAACCCCCGCCCCAACGTACCTGCTGCCGTAGACAACAGGGCATGCTTTGCATGCGGAGAAGTAGGCCACTTCGCTAACCAGTGCCCGAGGAGAGGCCCTGGACAGCAAGGTAACGTGCCCAAGCAGAACCAGCGACCAAACGAAGGGAACAATCAAGGGAACCGTGGACCGCAGAACTATGCTCGTGGCCACGTAAACCATGTCACTGTTGAGGAAGCACAACAGGCTGAGGACGTCGCAATTGGTATGTTCCTTGCCAACTCCAACCCAGCCACCATTTTATTTGATTCCGGAGCATCGCATTCCTTCATATCATCCAAATATGTTGCCAAACATCAACTACCCGTGTCCCACTTAGAATATGCTATGTTAGTTAATTCTCCCGGAGGAGAAATGAGGACTAATATAGTATGTCCTAAAGTAAGCCTTAAAATAAGGGGGTAGACTTTCTTGCCAACCTTATTGTCTTGGACTCCCACGGGATTGACATCATACTCGGAATGGATTGGTTAAGCAAGCACAATGGAGTCATCCAATGTGCTGAAAGGAGCGTGCAGTTGACAAACGAACACGGTATTCGTGTCGAGTTTGAGTCAGACCAGCAAACAACCGAACGGGCAAATTTGAACCACGTCGAAGGAACAACATTGGACAACATTCTAGTGGTTCAGGAATTTTTGGACGTGTTCCCGAAAGAGCTTCCAGGAATGCCCCCTGATCGGGACATCGAGTTTGCCATAGATTTGGTACCCGGAACTGCACCTATAGCTAAAAGACCATATAGGATGCCCGTCAACGAGCTAGTTGAACTCAAGAAGCAAATTCAAGAACAGTTGGAGAAGGGTTTTATCCGTCCAAGCTCGTCACCATGGGGAGCTTCGGTACTCTTCGTGGACAAGAAGGATGGAACCCAAAGAATGTGCATGGACTACAGGTCTCTCAACGAGGTGACAATCAAGAATAAATACCCTCTGCCCCGTATAGAGGACCTGTTCGATCAAATGAAAGGAGCCCGAGTATTCTCCAAGATTTATCTTCGGTCGGGATACCTCCAGCTGAAGATTAAGCCCTCTGATATACCTAAGACAGCCTTTCGGACACGGTATGGTTCATATGAATATTACCGTTATGTCTTTTGGATTGACGAATGCACCCGCATACTTCATGTACCTTATGAACAAGGTTTTCATGGAGTACTTGGACAAGTTCATCATGGTTTTCATCGACGACATTATGGTGTATTCAAAAAGTGAGGAGGAGCATGAAGAACATCTGAGATTGACCCTGCAGAAGTTGCGTGAGCATCAATTGTATGCCAAGCTCAACAAGTGTCAATTTTGGCTAAAGGAAATATCTTTCCTAGGCCACATTATCTCCAAGGAAGGGGTATCGGTTAATCCTGGAAAGGTGAGAGATGTTCTGAAGTGGGACCAACCGAAGAGCGTGAGAGATATTCGGAGTTTCCTTGGGATGGCAGGATACTATCGACGCTTCATTAAAGACTTCTCTAAGATAGCAAAACCTATGACGGAGTTGCTAATGAAGGGAAAAATCTTTCAATGGACACAAACCTGCCAAGAATGTTTTGAGGAACTCAAGAAAAGACTAACCACAGCACCAGTTCTGGTATTGCCAGACGTAAGCAAGAGCTTTGACATATATTGTGACGCATCCAGACAATGGCTCGATTGTGTACTCATGTAGGAAAGACAAGTGGTAGCCTATGCCTCACGACAATTAAAGAAGCACGAGCTTAACTACCCTACGCACGACTTGGAGCTAGCAGCAGTGGTGCATGCATTGAAGATTTGGAGACATTATATCCTTGGACATCGATGTGAGATCTATACGGATCATAAAAGTCTCAAGTACATATTTACACAAACGGACTTGAATTTGAGGCAACGTCGATGGTTAGAACTCATCAAGGATTATGATGTGGGAATCAACTATCACCCCGGGAGGGCCAATGTAGTAGCGGACGCATTGAGCAGAAAGGGAGCATGTCACCAACTCACGGTTCGGGAGCTATCACCAGAACTACGGAAGGAGTTCGAACGGTTACACCTCGGATTCTTGAATAACATGGAGATAATGGAGATCCACTCCCCATTGGAGCAAGAAATAAGAGAGGGCCAATCAACGGACGAGGAAATCAAGGAGATCAAGGAAAGAACCCGACAAGGAATAGAGAAGGATTTCAAGGAGGATGGAAAGGGTACACTTTGGCTAGGGAAAAGGATTTGTGTGCCGAACATAAGACACCTTCGCGACATGATATTGAAGGAGGCACATGATTCACCCTATTCCATGCATCCAGGAAGCACCAAAATGTACAAGGATTTGAAAACCTGCTATTGGTGGAATGGTATGAAGAGGGATATAGCCGAATACGTTGCCCTATGCGACACATGCCAACGGGTAAAAGCTGAACATCAAAAACCCGCTGGGTTGTTGCAACCTTTGAGAATACCCGAATGGAAATGGGAGGACATCAGTATGGACTTCATCGTTGGATTACCACGTACTCAGTCAGGATGCGACTCCATCTGGGTCATTATGGACCGATTGACGAAAACTGTCCATTTTCTTCCGGTAAAAACCAGTTATAACGTTGCACAATTGGCAGAGTTGTACATGGAGAAGATCGTGTGCCGTCACGGAGTTCCGAAGAGGATAGTCTCAGATCGAGGCTCTCAGTTTACCTCTAGATTCTAGAGGAAGCTGCAGAAAGCCATGGGTACACGACTGGATTTCAGCTCCGCCTACCACCCACAAACAGATAGAAAACCGAAAGGACGAACCAAATTTTGGAGGACATGTTGAGAGCTTGTGCCTTGAAACGTGGGCGTAGTTGGGATAGGAATTTACCATATGCCGAGTTTTCCTATAACAACAGCTATCAAGCTAGCTTAAAGATGTCGCCTTTCGAAGCCCTATATGGTAGACGGTGTAGAACGCCACTATTCTGGAACGAGACTGGAGAGAACCAGGTGTTTGGACCCGAAGTACTACAAGAAGCCGAAAAGCAGGTCCAAACAATACGGGAGAACTTAAAGGCTGCCCAGTCACGACAGAAAGGCTATGCGGACAATAGGCGTAGGAAGTTGACCTTTGAAGTAGAAGACTTCGTGTACCTTAAAGTATCGCCTATCCGAGGCCAACGACGCTTCAACATCAAAGGCAAGCTAGCACCTCGCTACATCGGACCATTTATGATTTTGGACAAGCGAGGAGAAGTAGCCTACCAACTAGAGCTCCCAAACCATCTCTCCGACGTACATGACGTGTTTCATGTATCCCAGCTCAAGAAGTGCTTGAGAGTGCCAGAGGAACAAGTGTCAATGGAGGAACTTGAACTTCAAGAGGACCTGACTTACGCAGAACACCCTGTCCGAATCTTGGACGTAAAGGAAAGGGTCACCCGAAACAAGGTGATTTGATGGTGCAAGGTACAATGGAGCCATCACACCGAAGCTGAGGCCACATGGGAGCGTGAAGAGGATACCAAGGCGGAATTTCCTCATCTATTTCCTACTAACGAATCTCGAGGGGGAGATTCAATTTAAGGGGGGTAGATTTGTGACACCCTCGCCTCGGGTGTCACCATATGTTCATGTTCTATGAAGAGGAAACATTCTAATGAAAAATAGGAACAGAGAGAATTATCAAAAGAATAACCAATAAAGCCCTCCGAGAGCACCGAAGACAACTTACCACGGCCACTGGCCACGTGGCGTGATCGGAGCTCGTCCCTGCGAGATGGGGAGAAGTCCGCCGCTGAAAGAGCTACGTGGCAGGTTCGGGGCTCATCGCCACAAAGGGGAGAGGTCCGATCCTGTGGGACACGTGTTGCCCACGGAGCTAGCCTCTGCAGAAGAAGCAAAGGCATTTCCGCAAGACACGTGTCATCCTCGGAGCTAGCCCTCGCGGGAATCAGGGGACCAGTCACACGGGGTACGTGTTGATCTTGGAGCCCATCTCAGAGAAGTCCGGATCTATCGAAACACGTGTCGCCACCGGAGCTTATCTCCGGGAGGTCTGTCGTTGCTGGACACGTGTCGACCTCGGGGCATGTTCCTGAGGAAGGAAGAGAGGGAAGATCGGCGCCAACACGTGGCGTGCGCGGAGCTTACCTCCAAAGAAGGGGGAGGTCTCGCTCGTGACACGCGGCACAACCGGAGCTCGTCTCTGCGGACGAGGGGATACCAGGCCCTGGAGGACACGTGGAGCTTTCGGAGTTCATCATCACGGAGGTAACGAGTTCTGGAGCAGGTTTTACGCGTAAAGATACCGATACACAACAAAAACCGATCTAAATTCCACGATGTTACTAAAGATAAGATGTTAGGATCCAACAAAGATCTGAATAAGACTCTTATTCGAGATACAATCAGATTAGGACTCTTCTCTTCCCGACTATAAATAGAACCCAAAACCTCTGCCTGAAACCACAAACTTCTCTTTCGACTCCTGAGCCGACGACTTAGAGCCCTAGCCCTAACTCGCCGAGCAAACCATCGCTGAAGCGCAACAAGGGAGATCATCGGAAGAGAACCGAGCGGTCTGAGGAGGACCTCGAAGTCAAGAAGAACGAGAGGTAGGACTTCAATATCATTGTGTTCATCTCTTTGCATCTATTCTTCAATTCCTTTCGAACAGAAGCCTTCTCGTGGGCAGATCACTTGATGATCAGTTGGATCTAAAGACAAGATCATTGCCACGTTCACCTTTGATCCAAACACCCCTGTCCCTACAAGGCCATGCAAGAACACGTATAGATCAATCTAATAAAACTAATCATGAGATAGCATGCATATGCATCATCACATCTAGTTTAAGGTTTGTGCATAAAAATTGATTGTTGTGAATCCTGTATGCACATGATCCTACCTAGCAGGACAAGCTCAGGGAGCTGTCTACGACGAACTGCAACAACCAGGTTTTGAGATCCAAAACAACCGGAACCGCAAGAACAAGGCAAGTGCTCCTTGACCATATTGATCCTATGTTTTGGATAAAACTGTTTTGTTTTGCAAAAGGCGTGTGTGCTGAGTCAAACATGATGGGAAACCCTTTTTATAGGAGTTTACTAGTATTGGTTAAACCACCCTTGTCGCCTGGGAAGTTTATGAGTCGGGTATGGTTTTTGCTTTACGCTTCGCTGAGTCTATGGGATTATGAAGCGAGATAGATATGTCTAGCTAACTGCACTCGTAATGTTAATGAGAAACTGATGATGTTAATGAACATGGATCGGAGGGAGATCTAGGCAAGCCTGGGTTTGTGAATGAGGTAGCATGAGATGGTGGTTTTACTTGCCGTAGATCTAAGGACCGGTTCATGCATGCACATGCCAGGATAACAGTGCCACCACAAGGCCAAGTATGAGTGCGGCTTAGCTGAGTAATTAGGTAAGTTGCTAGAGTGTTATGGACTGTGGAAGGCGCGGGGAATGGGAGTCGAGTGAGGACTGCCCTGAGAACTGCATGGCACAAGAGGGGGCCCGTGGGTGGGAGAATTGGAGATTCTAGCCTGCCGGTGAAACCTTAGTGAGTTCATACATCTAGTAACCCCTTTGTAAAGGCTATTTTGTGATCTCTTGACCATACACCGACGGATGTGTACTGGTATAATGGAGGTTCTGCAGTCGCCGACGGGTGACAAAATCACAAACTTGTGGGTAAAGAGGTGCAAACTCTGTAGAGTCTATAACTATCATGATAGCCGAGCTTACGGTCACGAGCACCTGGCTAAACTGCCATGATTAGTTGGGATGGTTATAGGGAAAGTTCGTGGTTATGGATTTGGTTACGGTTTAGTTGTTGGGACAGTTGAGTCTGGGTGATGAGATAGTTGCATGACTGTTGGGACATGACATGAGATTGGTCTCGATGTAAGACGAGGTTGATTTACGAGGTGAGATGGTAGCGAATACGAGGAGTTATTCGTGAGTATGAATAAAGGATTGGTTAATGTTCGGATGGAACACGGGAAGTGATGAAGGTATGTTGGTAATTTAATACGATATGTTGCTGTTTTATCATGGTTTTACAAATCTGCTTTTCTGCAAATAAGCCTTTTATACCTACCTTATTTTTGAGCTGCATATCATGTGTTTTCCCCCACTTGCTGAGTACATCATTGTACTCAAACTTGCATTATTATTTCGTCATCAACAGCAAGAGAAGGCTATTATGAAGACCAAATGGAGCACAATGGCGTGTGATCTGTTCTCAACCTTGCCTGTGGAGGGAGTGGAGATGGAGCCACTTCTGCTTAGTTTTGCTTCCGCATTTGTTCTTGCTTCCGCGTTAAAATAAGACTTCCGCTGCATAGAAATATGACTTCCGCTGTAAGCATGAGTCCAAGACTCATGAGACGTTGTAATAAACTCTGTTATTCGTGGTTATATATATATTCTGAAATTCAGTTTGTGAAATATATGTATATGTGTGATGAACATCCTGGGCATACATATGCATTAGTTCTTGGTTCCGTGGTTTTCCACAGAATTCAGGGCGTCACAATTCCGTCAAGGCCCCATACGGCCGCCCAGGACTCGAGATCATGAGTTTTACCGACTTTCCCGATTTCGACCCACATCGCCATCCGCGCATGCAAAATCATCTAGTTGCACCATCTGGACATTTATTTCGTCAAGGTCTTGTTTAGCCGCCCGGGGCCCGAGTTTATGAGTTTTACCGACTTTCCCAAATTCAACCTAGATGACCATACGCGCATGCAAAACCATTAAGTTACACCATGCGGACGTGTATTCCGTCAAGGTCCCGTCCGGCCGCCTGGGACCCGAGTTCATGAGTTTTACCGATTTTTCCCAATTTCAACTAAGATGGCCATTCGCGCATGCAAACATTCAAGTTGCATCGTCCGAACGTGTATTCCGTCAAGGTCCCGCCGGCCGCCCGGGACCCGAGTTCGTGCATTTTACCGACTTTCCCGACTTTCTGGTTTTCGACCCAGATGGCCATCAGTGAATGCAAAACAATCCAGTTGCACCATCCGAACGTGTATTCCGTCAAGGTCCCGTCTGGCGTCCTAGGAACCGAGTTCGTGAGTTTTCCCAACTTTCTCGATTTCGACCCAGATGGCCATCATCATATGCAAAACCATCAAGTTGCACCGTTCGGAAGTGTATTCCGTCAAGGTCCCGTCCGCCCGCCCAGGACTTGAGTTCGTGAGTTTTACTAACTTTCCCGATTTCAGCCCAGATGGACATCCGGGCATGCAAAACGATCAAGTTGCACCGTCCGGACGTGTACTCTGTCAAGATCCTGTACGGTCGCTCGCGACCTGAGTTAGTGAGTTTTTCTGACTTTCCCGACTTTTTCTAATTTTGACCCACATGGCCATCCGTGCATGCGAAACCATCCAGTTGCACCATCCGAACATGTATTCTGTCGAGTCCCCGTCCGGCCGCCGAGGACTCGAGATTGTGAGTTTTACCGACTTTCCCGATTTCAACCCAGATCGCCATCCGCGCATGCAAAACCATCAAGTTGCACCATCTGGACGTGTATTTCGTCAATGTCCTGTTTGGCCGCCCGGGGCTCGAATTTGTGAGGTTTACCGACTTTCCCATATTCAACCCAGATGGCTATACCCACATGCAAAACCATTAAGTTGCACCATACGGACGTGTATTCCGTCAAGGTCCCGTCTTGCTGCCCGGGACCCGAGTTCGTGACTTTTTCCGGCTTTCCCAGTTTTGACCAAGATGGGCATTCGCGCATGCAAAACCTTCAAGTTGCACCGTCCGAACGTGTAGTCTCGTCTGACCGCCCGGGACTCGATTTCGTGCATTTTACCGACTTTCTCGACTTTCTAATTTTTGACCTAGATAGCCATCTGCGAATGCAAAACGATTCAGTTGCACCCTCCGAACTTGTATTCCGTCACGGTCCCGCCCGGCGTCCCAGGATCAGAGTTCGTAAGTTTTCCCGACTCCCCGATTTCGACCCAGATGGCCATCCTCGTATGCAAAACCATCAAGTTGCACCGTCCGGACATGTATTCTGTCAAGGTCCCGTCCGGCCGCCCAGGACTCGAGTTCGTGAGATTTACTGACTTCCCAATTTTCGACCCAAGTGGCCATCCGCGCATGCAAAACCATCAATTGGACTGTCCGGACGTGTACTCTGTCAAGGTCCCGTCCGGCCGCCCATGACTCGAGTTCGTGAGATTTAATGACTTTCCCGATTTCGACCTAGATGGCCATCCGCGCATGCAAAAATAATCCAGTTGCACCATCCGAACATGTATTCCGTCAAGGTCCCATCCGGCGCCACCGGACCCGAGTTCATGAGTTTTACCGACTTCCAAAGTTTGACCCAGACGACAACCCACGCATGCAAAACCATCAAATTCCACCGTCCGGACGTGTATTCTGAAAAGGCCCTGTCCGGCCGCCCGGGATGCGAGTTCGTGAGTTTTAGCAACATTCTCGACTTTCCCGATTTTGACCCAAATGGCCATCCGCGAAAAAACCATCAAGTTGCACCATACAGACGTGTATGTTGTCAAGGTCTCTTCCGGCCTCCCGGGGCCCGAGTTCGTGAGTTTTACCGACTTTCCCGACTTTCTCGATTTCGACCCAGATGTCCATCCACGCAATCAAAAACATCAAGTTGCACCGTCTGGACATGTATTCCATCAAAATTTCGTCTGGCCGCCGGGGACCTGAGATTGTGAGTTTTGCTGACCTTCGCGACATTTCCGATTTGGACCCAGATGGCTATCCGCGTATGCAAAACTATCAAGTTGTACCTTCCGGACGTGTATTCCGTCAAGGTCCTGTCTGGCCGCCCGGACCCGAGTTCGTGAGTTTTATCAACTTTCTCTATTTAGAACCAAATGGCCATCCGCGCATGCAAAATCATCAAGTTGCACCATCCGGACATGTATTTTGTCGACGTCTTGTCCGGCCACCCAGGACCCGAGTTCGTGAGTTTTACCGACTTTCCCGACTTTCTCAATTTTGACCAAGACGGCCATCCGTGCATGCAAAGATATCAAGTTGCACCGTCCAGACGTGTATTCCTTCAAGGTCCCATCCTTTTGCACGAGACCTGAGTTCATTAGTTTACCCAACTTTCTTGATTTTGACCCAGATGGTATCCGCGCATGCAAAACCATCAAGGTGCACTGTCTGGACGTGTATTCCGTTAAGGTTCTATCAGGCCGCCCAGACTCGAGTTCGTGAGTTTCACTGACTTTCCCGATTTTGACCAGATGGCCATCCGCGCATGCAAAACCATCCAGTTGCACCATCCAAACATGTACTCTGTCAAGGTCTCATACGGCGTCCCGGGACCCGAGTTCATGAGTTTTCCTGACTTTCCCAATTTCGACCTAGATGGCCATCCAAACATGCAAAACCATCAAGTTGCACCGTCCGGACGTGTTTTCCGTCAAGGCCCGCCCGGCCGCCCGGGATTCGTGTTCGTGAGTTTTACTGACTTTCCCGATTTCGACCCAGATCGCCATCCGCGCATGCAAAACCATCAAGTTGCACCATCTAGACATGTATTTCGTCAAGGTCTTGTTCAGCCGTCCGGGGCCCGAGTTTATGAGTTTTACCGACTTTCCCAAATTCAACCCAGATGACCATACGCGCATGCAAAACCATTAAGTTACACCATGCGGACGTGTATTCCGTCAAGGTCCCGTCCGGCCGCCCGGGACCCGAGTTCGTGAGTTTTACCGATTTTTCCCAATTTCAACCAAGATAGCCATTCGCGCATGCAAAACATTCAAGTTGCATCGTCCGAACGTGTATTCCGTCAAGGTCCCGTCCGGCCGCCCGGGACCCGAGTTCGTGCATTTTACCAACTTTCCCGACTTTCTGGTTTTCGACCCAAATGGCCATCAGCGAATGCAAAACAATCCAGTTGCACCATCCGAACGTGTATTCCGTTAAGGTCCCGTCTGGCGTCCTAGGAACCGAGTTCGTGAGTTTTTCCGACTTTCTCGATTTCGACCCAGATGGCCATCCTCATATGCAAAACCATCAAGTTGCACCATCCGGAAGTGTATTCCGTAAAGGTCCCGTCCGCCCGCCCAGGACTCGAGTTCGTGAGTTTTACTTACTTTCCTGATTTTGACCCAGATGGCCATCCGGGCATGCAAAACGATCAAGTTGCACCGTCCGAACGTGTACTCTGTCAAGGTCCCGTACGGTCGCTCAGGACCTGAGTTAGTAAGTTTTCCCGACTTTCTTGATTTTTTCCGATTTTGACCCAGACGGCCATCCGCGCATGCGAAACATCCAGTTGCACCATCCGAACATGTATTCTGTCGAGGCCCCGTCCGGCCGCCCAGGACTCGAGATCGTGAGTTTTACCGACTTTCCCGATTTCAACCCAGATCGCCATCCGCGCATGCAAAACCATCAAGTTGCACCATCTGGATGTGTATTTCATCAAGGTCCCGTTTGGCCGCCCGGGGTTTGAATTTGTGAGTTTTACCGACTTTCCCATATTCAACCCAGATGGCTATACGCGCATGTAAAACCATTAAGTTGCACCATGCGGACGTGTATTTCGTCAAGGTCCCGTCCGGCTGCCCGGGACCCGAGTTCGTGAGTTTTATCGGCTTTCCCAATTTTGAGCAAGATGGGCATTCGCGCATGCAAAACCTTTAAGTTGCACCGTCCGAACGTGTATTCCATCAAAGTCCCGTCCGGCCGCCCGGGACCCGATTTCGTGCATTTTACCGACTTTCCCGACTTTCTGATTTTCAACCCAGATAGCCATCAGCGAATGCAAAACGATCCAGTTGCACCATATGAATGTGTATTCCGTCACGGTCCCGTCCGGCGTCCCAGGATCAGAGTTCGTGAGTTTTCCCGACTTCCCGATTTTGACCCAGATGGCCATCCTCGTATGCAAAACCATCAAGTTGCACCGTTCGAACGTGTATTCTGTCAAGGTCCCGTCCGGCCGCCCAGGACTCGAGTTCGTGAGATTTACTGACTTCCCAATTTCGACCCATATGGCCATCCACGCATGCAAAACCATCAATTGGACCGTCCGGCCGCCCATGACTTGGGTTCGTGAGATTTAATGACTTTCCTGATTTTGACCCAGATGGCCATCTGTGCATGCAAAAATAATCTAGTTGCACCATCCGAACGTGTATTCCGTCAAGGTCCCATCCGGCGCCACCGGACCCGAGTTCATAAGTTTTACCGACTTCCAAAGTTCGACCCAGACGACAATCCACGCATGCAAAACCATTAAATTCCACCGTCCGGACGTGTATTCTGAAAAGGCCCTGTCCGGCCGCCTGGGACGCGAGTTCGTGAGTTTTAGCAACATTCTCGACTTTCCCGCTTTTGACCCAAATGGCCATCCGCGAAAAAACCATCAAGTTGCACCGTTCAGACGTGTATGTTGTCAAGGTCTCTTCCGGCCTCCCGGGACCTGAGTTCGTGAGTTTTACCGACTTTCTCGACTTTCTCGATTTCGACCCAGATGTCCATCCGCGCAATCAAAAACATCAAGTTGCACCGTCTGGACATGTATTCCGTTAAAATTTCGTTCAGCTGCCGGGGACCCGAGTTTGTGAGTTTTGCTGACCTTCGCGACTTTTCTGATTTGTACCCAGATGGCTATCCGCGTATGCAAAACTATTGAGTTGCACCTTCCGGACGTGTATTCCGTTAAGGTCCTGTCCGGCCGCCCGGACCCGAAGTCGTGAGTTTTATCGACTTTCTCTATTTAGAACCAAATGGCCATCTGCGCATGCAAAACCATCAAGTTGCACCGTCCGGACATGTACTTTGTCAACGTCTTGTCCGACCACCCGGGACCCGAGTTCGTGAGTTTTACCGACTTTCCCGACATTCTCAATTTTGACCAAGACGGCCATCCGTGCATGCAAAGATATCAAGTTGCACCGTACGGACGTGTATTCCTTCAAGGTCCCATCCTTTTGCACGGGACCTGAGTTCATTAGTTTACCCGACTTTCTCGATTTTGACCCAGATGGTAATCGCGCATGCAAAACCATCAAGTTGCACTATCCGGACGTGTATTCCGTTAAGGTTCCGTCAGGCCGCCCAGGACTCGAGTTCGTGAGTTTCACCGAGTTTCCCGATTTTGACCTGGATGGCCATCCGCGCATGCAAAACCATCCAGTTGCACCATCCAAACATGTACTCTGTCAAGCTCCCATACGGCATCCTGGGACCCGAGTTCATGAGTTTTCCCGACTTTCCCAATTTCAACCTAGATGGCCATCCACGCATGCAAAACCATCAAGTTGCACCGTTCGGACGTGTTTTCCGTCAAGGCCCGCCCGACCGCCCGGGATTCGTGTTCGTGAGTTTTACTGACTTTCCCGATTTCGACCCAGACGGTATCCACGCATGCAAAACCATCAAGTTGCACCGTCCGGACGTGTATTCCGTTAAGGTTCCGTCTGGCCGCCCAGGACTCGAGTTTGTGAGCTTTACCGACTTTCCCGATTTTGACCCAGATGGCCATCCGCGCATGCAAAACCATCCAGTTGCACCATCAAAACATGTATAACGTCAATGTCCCATGCGACGTTCCGGGACCCGAGTTCATGAGTTTTCTCGACTTTCCCAATTTCGACTCAAAAGGAGATCCACGCATGCAAAGCCATCAAGTTGCACCATCCGAACGTTTATTCCGTCAAGGCCCCGTCCGGCCGCCCGGGATTCGTGTTCGTGAGTTTTACCGACTTTCTCGATTTTGACCCAGATGGTATCCGCGCATGCAAAACCATAAAGTTGTACGGTCCGGACGTGTATTATGTTAAGGTTCCGTCTGGCCGCCCAGGACTCGAGTTCATGAGTTTTACCGACTTTCCAGATTTTGACCCAGATGGCCATCCGTGCATGCAAAACCATCCAGTTACACCATCCAAACATGTATAACGTCAATGTCCCATACTGTGTTCCGGGACCCGAGTTCATGAGTTTTCTCGACTTTCGCAATTTCGACTCAGAAGGAGATCCACGCATATAAAGCCATCTAGTTGCACCGTCTGGACATGTATTCCGTCAAGGCCCCATTCGGCCGCCCAGGACTCGAGATCGTGAGTTTTACCGACCTTCCCGATTTCGACCCAGATCACCATCCGCGCATGCAAAACCATCAAGTTGCACCATCTGGTCGTGTATTTCGTCAAGGTCCAGTTTAGCCGCCCAGTGCCCGAGTTTGGGAGTTTTACCGACTTTCCCAAATTCAACCCAGATGACCATACGCGCATGCAAAACCATTAAGTTGCACCATGTGGACGTGTATTCTGTCAAGGTTCCGTCCGGCCCTCTGGTACCTGAGTTCGTGAGTTTTACCGATTTTTTCTAATTTTAACCAAGATGGCCATTCGCGCATGCAAAACCTTCAAGTTGCACCGTCCGAACGTGTATTCCGTCAAGGTCCCGTCCGGCCGCCTGGGACCCGAGTTCGTGCATTTTACCGACTTCCCGACTTTCTGGTTTTTGACCCAGATGGCCATCAGCGAATGCAAAACAATGCAGTTGCACCATCAAACCGTGTATTCCGTCAAGGTCCCGTCTAGCGTCTGTCGGTACCCTCAATACCGGGTACCCCCGCGCACAGCGTAAAACTTCCTAAGGACCTCACTCCCTCTGCAGGGGCGAGGTTTGAAGGCGCCACATGTCCAGCGGGGCCGGAGCTCCCCTCCCCATGGAGGATAGCTCCGAGCCTGCCACGTGGCCCAGGAGGCCGGACCTCACCCCCTCCGCAAGGGCAAGCTCCGAAGGCGCCATGTGTCCGGCAGGGCCGGGGCTCTCCTCTCCTCAAAGAATAGCTCCAAGCCTGCCACGTGGCCTGGAAGACTGGACCTCGCCCCCTCCGCTGGGGTGAGCTCCGAAGGCTCCACGTGTCCAGCGGAGCCGGAGCCCCCCCTCTCCTCAGAGGAGAGCTCCGGGTCCGACACGTGGCCAGCAGAGCAGTGCTGCAGCCTGGCATGGTAGGCAGCAGGAGTAAAGACGCGCCATGCCTTTACCGTACAAGGTATTCAAGGCCCGCGCCTTCCCAAGACGCGGAGACGCGGAGCACGCCTCTGTCAGGTGCCGTTGCACCCAGTCGCATCACAGACTGGCGCGCGGTGTCAGAACCTGCCAGCCAATAAAAACAGAGACAAGACGTCCCCTGCCGCCCCCACCGTCATCAACCACTATGACTAGCAGGCGGCATGGGCAGGGCGGCAGGAAAAAGACTCGGAAGCCTTTGCCAGAGACAACTACCGACGTAACTGCAGATACGATAGTCGGCAGGCAATCTCCCCGGGACCACCTGTCGGGTCCCGGCCCCCCTTGTAAGCCACGCGAGTCTTGGACTATAAAAGGCTCGGGTAGGCAACGTTAGCAAGGGTTCGCACTCCCGCAACTCATACGCTAGACTTCAGTCATCCCCAGGCTCAGGACTCCGGTTCTGAGCAGCAAGCAATACAGCGAGCTCCATAGCTCGCCGTGGACGTAGGGTTTTATGCTCCGGCAGCCTGAACCACGTAAAACTCACCGTGTCAAGCTCTTCCTAACTCGTCCATACGCTCAAGCTCTCCGCAAGCGACTAGCCCCACCGAAAAAAGAACCTCCGCGGGCTGCCCAGTGCAGGCCCGGGGGAAGTGTCAACCGCACACTTCGACATTTGGCGCGCCAGGTAGGGGTCTTTTCCCTTGCGCGACGAGTTTCCACCGACGAAGATGACCAAGCTTCCTTCAGCGGCAAACTCTCCTCCTCCGCGTTCACGGCAAACCGTGACCAGCGGGGAGTACATGTCGATGCACTCAGGACGGAATGTGTCGGCATAAGCTGGTAGCCAGCAGCCGACTCCGGCAACGCCGACTCCGGCAATGCAGGCTCCGACCAGCGTGAGATATTCTGCAGCGCTGAGCGTACACCACGGGGGTGCGCTAGCTGCAGCAAGAGCACTACTGTGCAATCCACCTGCTGGGGACGCACCTCATTCAGCGACCCAGCAGTGGATACGTGAGGTAGACCGCCTCGTCGTCGCCGCCGCGAACCCTCGACTTTGGCGGGGACGACACTCCGGTCAACCGGCTGTGTCGCTGACGCGCACACCAACGGTTGACGGGCAGACGACGGACTCCAGCTCCACCAGGCTTCCATCGACGGACCTGAGGGCAGAGCTGGAGCGATGCCACTTGGGCCAAGATGCCCGAGTGTTCCTCGAGCGACGTCGAGAAAGGCGTCGCATCCAAGAGGCTGGCGACAGCATGACGTCGGCCTCGACCCAGCCTGAAGGGCAGATCTTCGCCACGCAAGCTCTGCCCCAGGCATACGCTGCGTAGCATATGCCACAACCATATGCCCTGCAAACGGCGCCCCCGGTCTATGGAGCTGCCTTGCCCATACCGGGATACACTGTGCCGACGGCAAACCAAGCGTTCGCGGCACCAGCACCTGCGGCAACAGGGGCAGGATATGCGGCCCTGGCACCCCACCTTCGCTTCGCGAGGTGGCCGTGCAAGTTCCGGCCGCACCTGCCCGAGAAGTACGATGGCAGCGTCAACCCGGCGGAGTTCCTCCAGATCTACTCCACCGCCATACTTGCCGCAGGAGGGGATGAGGCCGTCATGGCCAACTACTTCCCCGTCGCCTTGACCGGCCCAGCCCGGTCTTGGCTCATGAACCTCCCTCAGGGTTCCATAACTTCCTGGGGAGAGCTCTGCCGGCAGTTCATCACCAACTTCGGCAGTTCCTACACCCGTCCTGGCACGGAGCTTGACCTCCACGCCATCAGACAACAACCTGGGGAATCACTGCGCTCCTTCACCCAGCGGTTCTCCCAGGTATGCAACCACCCCCCACATCCCGCATGCATCAGCAGTGGTCGCATTCTGACAAGGTGTGAGGGACAAAAAGATGCTCGAGAAGTTGGCCACCAGGGAGGTGCAAGACATCTCGGGGCTCTTCAGCCTGGCGGACAAGTGCGCCGGGGCAGAAGACGGGCGTCATTGGCACTCACTGCCAGCTTCCGAAGCCGGAAGACAGCCCGAAGACAGCGGAGTTCAAGCTGAGCTCCCGACCACGTTAGACAGCCAAGAGCCAAGCACTGGCTGACTTCGTGGCTAAGTGGACGCCAACGAAGGCTGACCCAGGGGGTCACGAAGACGGTGAACCAAAGTACCGAGCTCCGGTCTTCACCGGGCCTCACTGGACGCTCTTCTTCGACGGCTCCTCGCGAAAGCAGGGGGCCGGTGCCGGCGTACTGCTTCTCATGCCATCGGGGGAGCATTCTGGGTACATGGTGCGTCTCAATTCCAAGGCAACCAACAACTTGGCAGAGTATGAAGCACTCATCTTTGGCCTAAAAGACAGTCCTGTCTCTGGGCGCTCGCCAGTTGTTGGCGCAGGGCGACTCCCAGCTGGTTTTCAAGCAAGTTAAGGGTGAATGCCCCTGCAATGACTCACAGTTAGCTGCTTATCTGCTCCACGTGCGGATGTTGGAGAAATAATTCCTCGCCTTGGACCTGCGCCATGTACCGCGCGCTGGCAAGGCCGCAGCTGACGACCTCTCAACGAAGGCCTCCATCGGAGCCCCTGCGCCCGAAGGAGTCTTCGAGAGGACGTTGCTGCGGTCCACAGCCCGGCCCGCCGAGCCGGGCGAAGGGGGCTGAACCAGTGCCTCGAAGCTAGGCAGTCCCGGCGGCCCTGCAGCCATGGATGCCGCCAAAGGATCGTAAGCGTCACTGGGGACTCCGTGCAACCCAGCGCTCAAGATCCAGAAGCTCAAGTAGTCCCGATGCATGGACCACGGAGGTCCGGGACTCCTTGAAGGACATCCTTCCTGATGAACGTGCATTCGCTGAACGGGCGGTGCGGATGGCTAAGTGCTACGCGCTGGTATCTTTACTGGCGTGGCGCCACGACATCCTATTGCGGTGCATAACCCAGGAGGAAGGCTGCGACTAGCTCGCAGTAGTCCACGGAGGCGAGTGCTGGGAACGCTCATCGTCCCGCACGCTGGTCGGTTAAGCCACCCGGCATGGCTCCTACTGACCGAGAGCCACTGTCGAAGTGTTCGGTCGACACTTCCCCTGGGCCTGCACTGGGCAGCCCGCGGAGGTTCTTATTTCGGTGGGGCTAGACCCTTGCGGAGAGCTTGCACGGATGGACGAGTTAGTAAGAGCTTGACACTGTGAGTTTTACGTGGTTCAGGCCGCCGGAGCGTAAAACCCTATGTCCACGGTGAGCTAAGGAGCTCGCTGTATTGCTTGCTGCTCAGGGCCGGAGTCCTGAGCTTGGGGTGAGTTACAGCTTGGGTGTGAATGGCTAGCGTATGAGTTGCGGAGGTGCGAACCCAGGGTGCAGATGGCTAGAGTGCGAACCCTTGCTATCGTCGCCTACCCGAGTCTTTTATAGTCCAAGACTCGGGTGGCTTACAAGGGGGCCCGGGACCCGACAGGTGGTCCCGGGGAGATTGTCTATCATCTACCGTATCTGCAGTATACCGGTAGTTGTCTCTGGTGGAGGCTTCTGAGTCTCCGTCTTGCAGCCCTGCCCATGCCGTATGCTAGTCATAGTGGATGATGACGGCGGGGGCAGCATGGGATGTCTTGTCACTGCGTTTATTGGCTGGCAGGCTCTGAGACCGCGCGCCAGTCTGTGATGCGACTGGGCGCAATGGCACCTGACAGAGGCGTGCTCCGCGTCTCCGCGTCTTGGGAAGACGCGGGCCTTGAATACCTTGTACGGGCAAGGTATGGGGCGTCTTTACGCCCGCTGCCTATCGCTCGGGGGCAGGCAGCGCCGTTCTGCTGGCCACGTGGCGGGCCCGGAGCCCTCCTCAGAGGAGAGGGGGGGTCCGGCCCCGCGGGACATGTGGAGCCTTCGGACCTCTCCCCGCGGAGGGGGAGGTTCGGCTCCTGTCGGCCACGTGGCGGGCCCGTTGGTCCTCTCTAAGGAGAGGGAGGTCCGGCCCCGCCGGATACGTGGTACCTTCGGACCTCTCCCCCGCGGAGGGGGAGGTCCGGCCTCTGTATGCCACGTGGTGGGCCCGGAGCTCTCCTCTGAGGAGAAGGAGGTCCGGCCCCACCGGAGGCGTGGCGCCTTCGGAGCTCTCCCTGCGGAGAAGGGCGAGTTCCTTAGGCATTTTCCCCTGTGCGCGGGGGTACCCCATATCGCAGGTACCGACAGTGGCCCCCGGGCCCATCTTGGGGGAGATAGCGAGCCCGAGGTGGGACCTCCGTCTCTTCCGTTCTGTGCACTTTCTCGTCTTGAGTACTCCCTGTGCTGGCAGGGTCTTGACGGCTTCAGAGTTTAGCCTCTTAGGAGAGGGTGAAGCCTGGCATCGGAGCTCGGCCCAGCTGTTGGGGCGGAGGTCCGGGAGTCATCGGAGTTCTGGTCCACGAAGGGCGTGAGGTCCGGCATCAGGGCTCGCCTCTGAAAGGAGGGCGAGGGCTGGCATCAGAGCTCGGCCCAGCTGTGGGGGCGGAGGTCCGGAAGTCATCGGAACTCAGGCCAGCGAAGGGCGTGAGGTCCGGCATCAGCGCTCGCCTCTGAAAGGAGGGCGAGGGCTGGCCTCGGAGCTCGACCTGGCTGTGGAGGCGAAGTACGGAACTGCTCAGTGGTCCCCCCTTTCCTGTCCCTTAGTCTCATTTGGCTTACTGTCCCAGGCCGGAATACAGGGCTTGGGTAATCCAGTGCACTTGGTCACGGAGGTCTGGCCCCAGCCCCAGTCAGGGTGTAACCGTCCGGCCCCCTGGTACTCGGACCGCAGCGCCGGGGGGGGGGGGGGGGGGGAGAGTGCGCATGCTTTGGGTGCAAGACCGGGCAAAGCAAGGCTCCTGACCCCCCGGTCTAGCGTAAGTCTTTTCTCGGAGGAGACCAACTGGCGGTACAGTACCCTTACAGGGGGAGATCCAAAAGGCCACCTGGACTCTGGCAGGTACCCCAAGCACTACCGCCTTCGGCAGGACGGCAAATATTGACTATGTATGAGAGCAGGAAAGAGGAACCGAGTGTACAATGGACGCACACTGTCTAGAGCGTGGGGAGGTGTTCATATAAATTAATGCGTAATTTAAATAAACACCTAAGTAAGCATGGTGAACTTACTGGGGTGGCGTCGGAGCGCCTGTCTTCACGTAGAGCGGGTCATGCGTGGCTTCATCGTACGCCGGACACGGGGGGCCCCCATGGCGATCTCAGGGGAAGCACGGCTTCGGCCCCGCATACCATGTGGAAGGGTAGTTCCCGTGACCCAGCCCTGGGAAGTCCGGCTGGCCCTCGACGTGGAGGAGCCGGTATCCCCCGACGGCTTTGGGTGCGCGTCTGCACCGGTTGTGTGGGTCTGCTTGGCGTGGACCTGGCACGCATTGCATCCCTAACCGGTTTGACGGCGTCCAGGTGGCTCTCGGTCAGTAGGAGCCATGCCGGGTGGCTTAACCGACCAACGTGCGGGACGATGAGCGTTCCCAGCACTCGCCTCCTTAGACTGCTGCGAGCTAATCACAGCCTTCCTCCTGGGTTATGCACCGCAATAGGATGTCGTGGCGCCACGCCAGTAAAGATACCAGCGCGTAGCACTTAGCCATCCGCACCACCCGTTCAGCGGATGCACGTTCATCAGGAAGGATGTCCTTCAAGGAGTCCCGGACCTCCGTGGTCCATGCATCGGGACTACTTGAGCTTCTGGATCTTGAGCGCTGGGCTGCACGGAGTCCCCAGTGAGTCTTACGATCCTTTGGTGGCATACAGGGCCGCCGGGACTGCCTAGCTTCGAGGCACTGGTTCAGCCCTCTTCGCCCGGCTCGGCGGGCCGGGCTGTGGACCGCAGCAACGTCCTCTCGAAGACTCCTTCGTGCGCAGGGGCTCTGATGGAGGCTTTCGTTTAGAGGTCGTCAGCTGCGGCCGTGCCAGCGCGCGGTACATGGCGCAGGTCCAAGGCGAGGAAGTCTTTCTCCAACATCCGCACGTGGAGCAGATAAGCAGCTAGCTGTGGGTCATTGCAGGGGCATTCACCCTTATCTTGCTTGATAACTAGCTGGGAGTCGCCCTGCGCCAACAACTGGCGAGCGCCCAGAGACAGGACTGTCTTTTAGGCCAAAGATGAGTGCTTCATACTCTGCCAAGTTGTTGGTTGCCTTGGAATTGAGACGCACCATGTACCCAGACTGCTCCCCCGATGGCATGAGGAGCAGTACGCCGGCACCGGCCCCCTGCTTTCACGAGGAGCCATCGAAGAAGAGCGTCCAGTGAGGCCCGGTGAAGACCGGAGCTCGGTACTTTGGTTCACCGTCTTCGCGGCCCCCTGGGTCAGCCTTCGTTGGCGTCCACTCAGCCACGAAGTCAGCCAGTGCTTGGCTCTTGGCTGTCTGACATGGTCGGGAGCTCAGCTTGAACTCCGCCGTCTTCGGGCTGTCTTCCGGCTTCGGAAGCTGGCAGTGAGTGCCAACTCCGCCCTCCGGCTGCTCGGGGGCACTTGTCCGCCAGGCTGAAGATCTCGGAGGCATCGCAGACCTCTCTGGTTGCAAGCCTCTCAAGCATCTTCTCGTCCAGGACACTGTCAAAGTGCCGCCACCACAGAAGCACTTTGAATATGCGGAATGGTGTTGCATACCTTGGAGAACCCCTGGATGAAGGAGCGCAGCGACTCCCCAGGTTGTTGCTTGATGGCGTGGAGGTCAGGCTCCGTGCCGGGACGGGTGTAGGAGCTGCCGAAGTTGGCGATGAACTGCCGGCAGAGCTCTCCCCAGGAAGTTATGGAACCCTGAGGGAGGTTCATTAGCCAAGACCGGGCTGGGCCGGTCAAGGTGACGGGGAAGTAGTTTGGCCATGACGGCCTCATCCCCTCCTGTGGCAAGTACGGCGGTGGAGTGGATCTGGAGGAACCCCGCCGGGTTGACGCTGCCGTCGTACTTCCCGGGCAGGTGCAGCCGAAACTTGCGCGGCCACCTCGTGAAGCGGAGGTGGGGCTCCCGGGCCGTACATCCTGCCCCTGTTGCTGCAGGCGTTGGTGCCGCGAACGCTTGGTTTGCCGCTGGCACAGTGTACCCCGGTATGGGAAAGGCTGCGCCATAGACCGGCGGCGCTGTTTGCAGGACATATGGCTGTGGCATATGCTGCGTGGCGTATGTCTGGGGCAGAGTTCGCGTGGCGAAAGTCTGCGCCTCAGGCAGGGTTGAGGCAGTCGTCATGCTGACGCCGGCCTCTTGGCTGCGACGCCTTTCTCATCGCCGCTCGAGGAACACTCAGGCGTCTTGGCCCAGGTGGCATCATTCAGCTCAGTCCTCAGGTCCGTCGACGGAAGCCTGGTGGAGCTGGAATCCGCCGTCTGTCCGTCAACCGTCGGCGTGCGTGTCAGCGACACAGCCGGTTGGCTGGAGCGTTGTCCCCGCCGAAGTCAAGGGTTTGCGGCGGCGACGACAAGACGGTCTACTTCGCGAATCCACTGCTGGGTCGCTGCCTGAGGCACGTCCCCAGCAGGCAGATTGTGCAGTAGCACTCTTGCTGCGGCTAGCGCACCCCCGCCGGGTACGCCCAGCGCTACTGAAGACCTGACGCTGGTTGGAGCCTGCATTGCCGGGGTCGGCGCTGCCAGAGCCGGCTGCTGGCTCCCAGTGCAGGTATTGGTGCCGCGAACGCTTGGTTCGCCGCTGGCACAGTGTACCCCGGTATGGGCAAGGCTGCTCCCTAGACCGGGGACGCCGTTTGCGGGGCATATGGTTGTGGCTTATGCTGCGCGGCGTACGCCTGGGGCAGAGCTCGCGTGGCGAAGGTCTGCCCTTCAGGCTGGGTCGAGGCCGACGTCATGTTGTCGCCAGCCTCTTGAGTGTGACGCCTTTCTCGACGTCGCTCGAGGAACACTCGGGCATCTTGGCCCAAGTGGCGTCGCTCCAGCTCTGCCCTCAGGTCCGTCGACGGAAACCTGGTGGAGCTGGGGTCCGCCGTCTGCCCGTCAACCGTTGGCGTGCGCGTCAGCGACACAGCCGGTTGACCGGAGCGTCGTCCCTGCCGAAGTCGAGGGTTCGCGGCGGCGATGACGAGGCAGTCCACCTCGCGGACCCTCTGCTGGGTCGCTGAATGGGGCGCATCCCCAGCAGGTGGGTTGCGCAGTAGTGCTCTTGCTGCAGCTAGCGCACCCCCATGGTGCACGCTCAGCGCTGCAGAAGATCTCACACTGGTCGGAGCCTGCCTTGCCGGAGTCGGCGTTGCCGGAGTCGGCTGCTGGCTACCATCTTGTGCCGACACACTCCGTCCTGAGTGCGTCGACATGTACTCCTCGCTGGGCACGGTTCGCCGTGAACGTGGGGGAGGAGAGTTTGCCACTGAAGGAAGTTTGGTCATCTTTGTCAGCGGAAACTCGTCGCGCAAGGGGAAAAGCCCCCTACCTGGCGCGCCAAATGTCGAAGTGTTCGGTCGACACTTCCCCCGGGCCTGCACTGGGCAGCCCGCGGAGGTTCTTTTTTCGGTGGGGCTAGACCCTTGTGGAGAGCTTGCGCGGATGGACGAGTTAGTAAGAGCTTGACACTGTGAGTTTTACGTGATTCAGGCCGCCGGAGTGTAAAACCCTACGTCCACGGCAAGCTAAGGAGCTCGCTGTATTGCTTGCTGCTCAGGGCTAGAGTCCTGAGCTTGGGGGTGAGTTACAGCTTGGGTGTGAATGGCTAGCGTATGAGTTGCGGAGGTGCGAACCCAGGGTGCAGATGGCTAGAGTGTGAACCCTTTCTATCGTCGCCTACCCGAGTCTTTTATAGTCCAAGACTCGGGTGGCTTACAAGGGGGCCCGGGACCTGACAGGTGGTCCCGGGGAGATTGTCTATCATCTACCGTATCTGCAGTTATACCGGTAGTTGTCTCTGGCGGAGGCTTCTGAGTCTCCGTCTTGCAGCCCTGCCCATGCCGCATGCTAGTCGTAGTGGATGATGACGGCGGGGGCGGCATGGGATGTCTTGTCGCTGCGTTTATTGGCTGGCAGGCTCTGACACCGCGCACCAGTCTGTGATGCGACTGGGCGCAACGGCACCTGACAGAGGCGTGCTCCGCGTCTCCGCGTCTTGGGAAGACGCGGGCCTTGAATACCTTGTACGGGCAAGGTATGGGACGTCTTTACGCCCGCTGCCTATCGCTCGGGGGCAGGCAGCGCCGTTCTGCTGGCCACGTGGCGGGCCCGGAGCCCTCCTCAGAGGAGAGGGGGGGTCCGGCCTCGCGGTACACGTGGAGCCTTCGGACCTCTCCCCGCGGAGGGGGAGGTTCGGCTCCTGTCGGCCACGTGGCGGGCCCGGAGCTCCTCTCTAAGGAGAGGGAGGTCCGGCCCCGCCGGATATGTGGTACCTTCGGACCTCTCCCCCGCGGAGGGGGAGGTCCGGCCTCTGTATGCCACGTGGCGGGCCCGGAGCTCTCCTCTGAGGAGAGGGAGGTCCGGCCCCGCCGGACGCGTGGCGCCTTCGGAGCTCTCCCTGCGGAGAAGGGCGAGTTCCTTAGGCATTTTCCCTTGTGTGCGGGGGTACCCCATATCGCAGGTACCGACAGCCTCCTGGACGCCGTCAAACCGGTTAGGGATGCAATGTGTGCCAGGTCCACGCCAAGCAGACCCACACAACCGGTGCAGACGCGCACCCAGAGCCGTCTGGGGATACCGGCTCCTCCATGTCGAGGGCCAGCCGTACTTCCCATGGCCGGGTCACGGGAACTACCCTTCCACATGGTATGCGGGGCCGAAGCTATGCTTCCCCCCTGAGATCGCCATGGGGGTCTCCCCGTGTCCGGCGTACGATGAAGCCACGCATGACCCGCTCTGCGTGAAGACAGGCGCTCCGACGCTACCCCAGTAAGTTCACCATGCTTACTTAGGTGTTTATTTAAATTACGTATTAATTTATATGATCACCTTCCCACGCTCTAGACAGTGTACATCCATTGTACACTCGGTTCCTCTTTCCTGCGCTCATGCATAGTCGATATTTGCCATCCTTCCGAAGGCGGTAGTGCTTGGGGTACCTGCCAGAGGCCCTGGGGCCTTTCGGACCTCCCCCTGTAAGGGTACTGTACCGCCAGTTGATCTCCTCTGAGAAAAGACCTACGCTAGACCGGGGGGTCAGGAGCTTTGCTTTGCCCGGTCCTGCACCTAAAGCATGCGCACTCTGCCCCCCAGCGCTACGGTCTGAGTACCAGGGGGCCGGACGGTTACACCCTGAATGGGTTGGGGGCCAGACCTCCGGGACCAAGTGCATTGGATTACCCAAGCCCCGTATTCTGGCCCGGGACAGTAAGCCAAATGAGACTAAGGGACAGGAAAGGGAGGACTTCTGAGCAGTACCGGACTCTGCCCCCACAGCTGGGCCGAGCTCCGAGGACAGCCCTCACCCTCCTTTCAGAGGCGAGCGCTGATGCCGGACCTCACGCCCTTCGCTGGCCTGAGCTCCGATGACTTCCGGACCTCCGCCCCCACAGCTGGGTCGAGCTCCGAGGCCAGCCCTCGCCCTCCTTTCAGAGGCGAGTGCTGATGCCGGACCTCACGCCCTTCGCTGGCCTGAGCTACGATGACTTCCGGACCTCCGCCCCCCGCAGCTGGGCTGAGCTTCGAGGCCAGCCCTTGCCCTCCTTTCAGAGGCGAGCGCTGATGCCGGACCTCACGCCCTTCGCTGGCCTGAGCTCTGATGACTTCCGGACCTCACGCCCTTCGCTGGCCTGAGCTCCGATGACTTCCGGACCTCCGCCCCCACAGCTGGGCCGAGCTCCGAGGCCAGCCCTCGCCCTCCTTTCAGAGGCGAGCGCTGATGCCGGACTTCACGTCCTTCGCTGGCCTGAGCTCCGATGACTTCCGGACCTCACGCCCTTCGCTGGCCTGAGCTCCGATGATTTCCGGAACTCCGCCCCCACAGCTGGGCCGAGCTCCGAGGCCAGCCCTCGCCCTCCTTTCAGAGGCGAGCGCTGATGCCGGACTTCACGCCCTTCGCTGGCCTGAGCTCCGATGACCTCCGGACCTCACGCCCTTCGCTGGCCTGAGCTCCGATGACTTCCGGACCTCCGCCCCCGCAGCTGGGCCGAGCTCCGACGCCAGCCCTCACCCTCCTTTCAGAGGCGAGCGCTGATGCCAGACTTCACGCCCTTCGCTGGCCTGAGCTCCGATGACCTCCGGACCTCACGCCCTTCGCTGGCCTGAGCTCCGATGACTTCCGGACCTCCGCCCCCGCAGCTGGACCGAGCTCCGAGGCCAGCCCTCGCCCTCCTTTCAGAGGCGAGCGCTGATGCCGGACCTCACGCCCTTCGCTGGCCTGAGCTCCGATGACTTCCGGACCTCCGCCCCCACAGCTGGGCCGAGCTCCGACGCCAGCCCTCGCACTCCTTTCAGAGGCGAGCCCTGATGCCGGACCTCACGCCCTTCGTGGGCCTGAGCTCCGATGACTTCCCGGACCACCCCTCTTCTCAGAGACGAGCTCTGAAGCCGGACCTCCCCCTTTCACAAGGGCTGAGCTCCGATGCCAGGCTTCACCCTCTCCTCAGAGGCTGAACTCCGAAGCCTTCAAGACCCTGCCAGCACAGGGAGTACTCAAGACAAGAAAGTGCGCGGGTAGGAGAAGGCCTCACCTCGGGCTCGATACCTCCCCCGAGGTGAGCCCGGGGGCCACTGTCGGTACCCTCAATACCGGGTACCCCCGCGCACAGCGTAAAACTTCCTAAGGACCTCGCTCCCTCTGCAGGGGCGAGGTTTGAAGGCGCCACATGTCCAGCGGGGCTGGAGCTCCCCTCCCCACGGAGGATAGCTCCGAGCCTGCCACGTGGCCCAGGAGACCGGACCTCACCCCCTCCGCAAGGGCAAGCTCCGAAGGCGCCACGTGTCCGGCAGGGCCGGGGCTCTCCTCTCCTCAAAGGATAGCTCCAAGCCTGCCAGGTGGCCCGGAAGACCGGACCTCGCCCCCTCCGCGGGGGTGAGCTCCGAAGGCTCCACGTGTCCAGCAGAGCTGGAGCCCCCCCCCCCCCTCGTCAGAGGAGAGCTCCGGGTCCGACACGTGCCCAGCAGAGCAGTGCTGCAGCCCGGCATGGTAGGCAGCAGGAGTAAAGGCGCGCCATGCCTTTACCGTACAAGGTATTCAAGGCCCGCGCCTTCCCAAGACGCGGAGCACGCCTCTGTCAGGTGCCGTTGCGCCCAGTCGCATCACAGACTGGCGCGCGGTGTCAGAACTTGCCAGCCAATAAACACAGCGACAAGACGTCCCCTGCCGCCCCTCCGTCATCAACCACTACGACTAGCAGGCGGCATGGGCAGGGCGGCAGGACGAAGACTCGGAAACCTTCGCCAGAGACAACTGCCGACGTAACTGCGGATACGATAGTCGGCAGGCAATCTCCCCGGGACCACCTGTCGGGTCCCGGGCCCCCCTTGTAAGCCACGCGAGTCTTAGACTATAAAAGGCTCGCGTAGGCAATGTTAGCAAGGGTTCGCACTCCCGTAACTCATACGCTAGACTTCAGTCATACCCAGGCTCAGGACTCCGGTTCTGAGCAGCAAGCAATACAGCGAGCTCCATAGCTCGCCGTGGATGTAGGGTTTTACGCTCCGGCGGCCTGAACCACGTAAAACTTGCCGTGTCAAGCTCTTCCTAACTCGTCCATACGCTCAAGCTCTCCGCAAGCGACTAGCCCCACCGAAAAAAGAACCTCCGCGGGCTGCCCAGTGCAGGCCCGGGGGAAGTGTCGACCGCACACTTCGACAGCATCCTAGGAACCGAGTTCATGAGTTTTCCCGACTTTCTCGATTTCGAACCAGATGACCATCCTCGTATGCAAAACCATCAAGTCACACCGTCCGGAAGTGTATTCCGTCAAGGTCCCGTCCGGCTGCCCAGGACTCGAGTTCGTGAGTTTTACTGACTTTCCCGATTTCGACCCAGATGGCCATCCGCGCATGCAAAACGATCAAGTTGCACCGTCCGGATGTGTACTCTGTCAAGGTTCCGTACGGTCGCTCGAGACCCGCGTTAGTGAGTTTTTCCGACTTTCCTGACTTTTTCTGATTTTGACCCAGATGACCATCCGCGCATGCGAAACCATCCAGTTGCACCATCCGAACATGTATTCCGTCAAGGCCCCGTCCGACCGCCCAGGACTCGAGATCTTGATTTTTACCAACTTTCCCGATTTCGACCCAGATGGCCATCCGCGCATGCAAAACCATCAAGTTGCACCATCTGGACGTGTATTTCGTCAAGGTTCCGTTTGGCGGCCCCGAGCTCAAATTTGTGAGTTTTACCGACTTTCCCATATTCAAACCAGATGGCCATACGCACATCCAAAACCATTAAGTTGCCCCATGCGGACGTGTATTCCGTCAAGGTCCCGTACGGCTGCCCGGGACCCGAGTTCATGAGTTTTACTGACTTTCCTAATTTTGACCAAGATGAGCATTCGCGCATGCAAAACCTTCAAGTTGCACCGTCCGAACGTGTATTCCGTCAAGGTCTCGTCCGGCCGCCCGGGACCCGATTTCGTGCATTTTACCGACTTTCCTGACTTTCTGATTTTTGACCCAGATAGCCATAAGCGAATGCAAAATGATCCAGTTGCACCATCTGGATGTGTATTCCGTCATGGTCCCAGCGTCCCAGGATCAGAGTTCGTGAGTTTTCGCGACTTTCCCTATTTCGACCCAGATGGCCATCCTTGTATGCAAAACCATCAAGTTGCACCATCTGGACGTGTATTCGTTCAAGGTCCCGTCCGGCCGCCCATGATTCGAGTTTGTGAGATTTACTGACTTTCCCGATTTCGACCCAGATGGCCATCCGCGCATGCAAAACCATCAATTGGACCGTCCGGATGTGTACTCTGTCAAGGTCCCATACGGTCGCTCGGGACCCGAGTTAGTGAGTTTTCCGACACTCCCGACTTTTTCTGATTTTGACCTAGATGGCCATCCGTGCATGCAAAACCATCCAGTTGCACCATCCAAACGTGTATTCCTTCATGGTCCCATCCAGCGCCGTCAAGGTCTCTTCAGGCCTCCCGGGAGTAGAGTTCGTGAGTTTTACTGACTTTCCCGACTTTCTCTATTTCAACATAGATGGCCATCCACGCAATTAAAACTATCATGATGCACCGTCCGGACATGTCTTCCGTCAAGGTTCCGTCCCCTCGCTGGGGACCCGAGTTTGTGAGTTTTGTCGACCTTCGCGACTTTCCCGATTTCAACCCAGATCGTCATCCGCGCATGCAAAACCATCAAGTTGCACCATCTGGACGTGTATTTCGTCAAGGTCCCGTTTTGCCGTCCGGGGCCCGAGTTTGTGAGTTTTACCAACTTTCCCAAATTCAACCCTGATGGCCATAGGCGCATGCAGAACCATTAATTTGCACCATGCGGACATGTATTCCGTTAAGGTCCCGTCCGGCCGCCCGGACCCGAGTTCGTGAGTTTTACCAATTTCCCAATTTTGACCAAGATGGCCATTCACGCATGCAAAACCTTCAAGTTGCGTCGTCCGAACATGTATTCCGTCAAGGTCCCGTCCAGCCGCCCGGGACCCGAGTTCGTGAGTTTTACCGACTTCCCAATTTTGACCAAGATGGGCATTCACGTATGCAAAACCTTCAAGTTGCACCGTCCGAACGTGTATTCTGTCAAGGTCCCGTCCGTCCGGTCAAGAACCGAGTTCATGCATTTTACCGACTTTCTGGTTTTCGACCCAGATGGCCATCAGCGAATGTAAAACGATCCTGTTGCACCATTGTCCGGACGTGTATTCCGTCGAGGCCCCGTTCGGCAGCCCAGGACTCGAGTTCGTGAGTTTTACAAACTTTCCTGATTTCCACCCAGATGGCCATCCACGCATGCAAAAGCTTCAAGTTGCACCGTCCGGACGTGTACCCTGTCAAGGTCCCGAGTTAGTGAGTTTTACCGACTTTTCCGATTTTGATCCAAATGGCCATCCGGGCATGCAAAACCATCAAGTTGCACCATCCAAACATGTATTCCATCAAAGTCCCATATGGTGTCCCTTGACTCGAGTTCATTAGTTTTTCCGACTTCCCAATTTCGACACAGATGGCCAACCACCAATGCAAAACCATCAAGTTGCACCGTCCGGACGTATATTCCGTCAAAGTCTCGTCTAGCCACTGGGAACCCGAGTTCGTAAATTTTACTAACTTTCCTGATTTCGACCCAGATAGCCATTCGCGCATGCAAAACCATCTAATTGCACCATCCGAATGTGTATTCCATCATGGTTCCATCCGGAGTCTCGGGACACAAGTTTGTGAGTTTTCCCGTCTTTCCAAATTTCGACCCAAATGGTCATCCGCATATGCAAAACCATCAAGTTGCACCTTCTGAACATGTATTTCGTCAAGGTCCTGTCCGGCCGCCCAGGACCCAAGTTCGTGAGTTTTATATACTTTTTCGATTTAGAACCAGATGGTCATTCGTGCATGCAAAACCATCTAGTTACACCATCTGAATGTGTATTCCATCATGGTTCCATCTAGAGTCCTAGGACCCGAGTTCATGAGTTTTCCTGACTTCCCCAAATTCGACACAGACGGCCATCCACGCATGCAAAACCATCAAATTCCACCATCAGGACGTGTATTCCGAAAATGCCCCGTCTGGCCGCCCGGGATGCGAGTTCGTGAGGTTTAGCGATATTTCTGACTTTTCCGATTTTGACCCAAATGGCCATCCGCGAAAAAACCATTAAGGTGCACTGTCCAGATGTGTATGCCGTCAAGGTCTCTCCCGACCTCCAGGGACCCGAGCTTGTGAGTTTTACCGACTTTCCCGACTTTGATCCAGATGTCCATTCGTGCAATCAATACAATCAAGTTGCACCGTCCGGACATGTATTCCGTAAAGGTTCCGTTCGGCCGCTGCGGACCCGAGTTTGTGAGTTTTGCGGACCTTCGCGACTTTCCCGATTTGGACCCAGATGGCCATCCGTGCATGCAAAACCATCAAGTTGCACCTTCCGGACGTGTATTCCATCAAGGTCCTGTCCGGCCGACCAGACCCGAGTTCATGAGTTTTATCGACATTCTCTATTTAGAAGCAGATGGCCATTCGCGCATGCAAAATCATCAAGTTGCACCATCCAGACATATATTTCGTCAACGTCCTATCCGGCCACCTGGGACCCGAGTTCGTGAGTTTTACCGACTTTCTCGATTTCGACCAAAACGGCCATCCGTGCATGCAAAAACATCAAGTTGCACCGTCCGGGCGTGTATTCCTTCAAGGTCCCATCCGTCTGCACGGGACCAGAGTTCATGAGTTTATCCGACTTTCTCGATTTTGACCCAGATAGTATCTGCGCATGCAAAACCATCAAGTTTGTGAGTTTTACCGATTTTTCCCAATTTCAACAAAGATGGCCATTCGCACATGCAAAACCTTCAAGTTGCACCGTCCAGACATGTCATTCGTCAATGTCCTGTCCGGCCACCCGGGACCGAGTTCGTGAGTTTTACCGACTTTCCCGACTTTCTCGATTTCGACCAAGACGACCATCCGTGCATGCAAAAACATCAAGTTGCACCATCCGGACCTGTATTCCTTCAAGGTCCCATCCGTATGCACGGGACCCGAGTTCATGAGTTTACCGAACTTTCTTGATTTTAACCCAGATGGTATCCGCGCATGCAAAACCATCAAGTTGCACCATCCGGACGTGTATTCCGTTAAGGTTCCGTCTGACCGCCCAACACTCGAGTTCGTGAGTTTCACCGACTTTGACCCATATGGCCATCCACGCATGCAAAACCATCCAGTTCCACCATCCAAACATGTATTCCGTCAAGCTCCCATACGGCGTCCCGGGACCCGAGTTCATGAGTTTTCTAGACTTTCCCAATTTTGACCCAGATGGCCATCCACCCATGCAAAACCATCAAGTTGCACCGTCCGGACATGTATTCCGTCAAGACCTAGTCCGGCTGCCCGGGACTTGCGTTCGTGAGTTTTACGACTTTCTCGATTTCGACCCAGATGGTATCCGCGCATGAAAAACCATCAAGTTGCACCGTCCGGACGTGTATTCCGTTAAAGTTCCGTCTGGCCGCCCAGGACTCGAGTTCGTGAGTTTTACCGACTTTCCCGATTTTCACCAAGATGGCCATCCGCATGCAAAACCATCCAGTTGCACCATCCAAACATGCATTCCGTCAAAGTCCCATACAGCGTCCCTTGAACCGAGTTCATTAGTTTTCCTGACTTTCCCAATTTCGACACAGATGACCATCCACGCCTGCAAAACCATCAAGTTGCACCGTCCGGACGTGTATTCCGTCATGGTCCTGTCCGGCCGCTGGGAACACGAGTTCGTGAGTTTTACCGACTTTCCCAATTTTGACCAAGATGGCCATTCGCACATGCAAAACCTTCAAGTTGCACCATCTGAACATGTATTCCGTCAAGGTCTTGTCCGGCCGCCCGAGACCCAAGTTTGTGCATTTTACAGACTTTCGCAACTTTCTAGTTTTTGACCCAGATTGCCATCTGCGAATGCAAAACTATTCTGTTGCACCATCTGAACATTTATTCCGTCAAGGCCCCGTCCTGCCTTCCAGGACCCAAGTTCGTGAGTTTTCCCGACTTTCCCGATTTCGACCCAGATGGTCATCCTCGTATGCAAAATCATCAAGTTGCACCGTCTGGGCGTGTATTCCGTCATGATCCCGTCCGGCTGCCCAGGACTCGAGTTCGTGAGTTTTACTGACTTTCCCGAATTTCCCGATTTTGACCCAGATGGCCATCCGCGCATGCAAAACCATCAAGTTGCACCATCCGGAAGTGTACTCTGTCAAGGTCCTGTCCGGTCGCTCGGGACCCGAGTTAGTGAGTTTTTTTTACTTCTTCCAATTTTGACCCATATGGCCATTCGTGCATGCAAAAACCATCCAGTTGCACCATCCGAACGTGTATTCCGTCAAGGTCCCATCCGGCGATACCGGACCCGATTTCATGAGTTTTACCGACTTTCCAAAATTCGACCCAGACAGCCATCCACGCATGCAAAACCATCAAATTGCACCGTCCGGACGTGTATTCCGAAAAGGCCCCGTCCGGCCGCCCAGGACGCGAGTTCGTGAGTTTAACGACATTCTCGACTTCCCCGATTTTGACCCAAATGGCCATCCACAAAAAACCATCAAATTGCATCGCTCGGACGTGTATGCCGTCAAGGTCTCTTCCGGCCTCCCTGGATCCGAGTTCATGAGTTTTACCGACTTTCTCGATTTCGACCCAGATGTCCATCCGCGCAGTCAAAACCATCAAGTTGCACCGTCCGGACATGTATTCCGTCAAAAAATTCCGTCCAGCCGTCGGGGACCTGAGTTTGTGAGTTTTGCCGACCTTCGCGACTTTTCTGATTTGGAACAATATGGTCATCCGCGCAAGCAAAACCATGAAGTTGCACCTTCCGAACGTGTATTCCGTCAAGGTCCTGTCCGGCCGGCCGGACCCGAGTTCATGAGTTTTATCAACTTTCTCTATTTAGAACCAGATGGCCATCCGCTCATGCAAAACCATCAAGTTGCACCTTCCAGACATGTATTTCGTCAAGGTCCTGTCCGGCCACCCGGGACCTGAGTTCATGAGTTTTACCGACTTTCTCGATTTCGACCAAGACGGGAATCCTCGCATGCAAAACCATCAAGTTGCATCGTCCGGACGAGTATTCCGTTAAGGCTCCGCCTGGCCGCCTAGGACTCGAGTTCGTGAGTTTCACCGACTTTCCCGATTTTGACCCAGATGGCCATTCGCGCATACAAAACCATCCAGTTGCACCATCCAAACATGTATTCCGTCAAGGTCCCATACGGCGTCCCGGGATCCAAGTTCATGAGTTTTCCCGACTTTCCCAATTTCGACCTGGATGGCCATCCGCGCATGCAAAATCATCAAGTTGCACCGTTCGGACGTGTATTCCGTCAAGGCCTAGTCCGGCCGCCCGGGACTCGTGTTCGTGAGTTTTATCGACTTTCCCGACTTTCTCGATTTTGACCCAGATGGTATCCGCACATGCAAAACCATCAAGTTGCACCGTCTAGATGTGTATTCCATTAAGGTTCCGTCTGGCCGCCCAGTACTCGAGTTAGTGAGTTTTACCGACTTTCCTGATTTTGACCCAAATGGCCATCCACACATGCCAAACCATCCAGTTGCACCATCCAAACATGTATTCCGTAAAAGTCCCATACGGCGTCCCTTGACCCGAGTTCATTAGTTTTCCTGACTTTCCCAATTTCGACCCGGATGGCCATCCACGCATGCAAAATCATCAAGTTGCACCGTCCGGACGTGTACTCCGTCAAGGTCCCGTCTGGCCGCCCGGGGCCCGAGTTTGTGAGTTTTACCCACTTTCCCAATTCCGACCAAGATGGCCATTCGCACATGCAAAACCTTCAAGTTGCACCGTCCGAACGTGTATTCCATCAAGGTCCCGTCCAGCCGCCCGAGACCCGAGTTCGTGAATTTTGCCGAGTTTCTGGTTTTTGACCCAGATGGCCATCTGCGAATGCAAAACGATCCTATTACACCATCCGAACGTTTATTCCGCCAAGGTCCCGTCCGGCGTCCCACGATCCAAGTTCATGAGTTTTCCCGGCTTTCCTGATTTCGACCCAGATGGCCATCCTCGTATGCAAAATTATCAAGTTGCACCGTCCGGACGTGTATTCCGTCAAGGACCCGTCGAGCCGCCCAGGACTCGAGTTCGTGAGTTTTACTAGCTTTCCCGACTTTCCCGATTTCGACCCACATGGCCATCCGCGCATGCAAAACCATCAAGTTGCACAGTCCAGAAGTGTACTTTGTTAAGGTCCCGTCCGGTCGCTTGGGACCCGAGTTAGTGAGTTTTTCTGACATTTTCCAATATTGACCCAGATGGCCATCGGCGCATGCAAAAACCATCTAGTTGCACAATCCGAACATGTATTCTGTCAAGGTTCCATCCGGCGCCACCGGACCCGAGTTCATGAGTTTTACCGACTTTCCAAAATTTGACCCACACGGCCATCCACGCATGTAAAACCATCAAATTCCAGCGTCCGGACGTGTATTCTGAAAAGGCCCCGTCTGGCTGCCCGGGACGCGAGTTCGTGAGTTTTAGCGACATTCTCGACTTCCCCGATTTTGACCCAAATGGCCATCCGCGAAAAAACCATCAAGCTGCACCATTCGGACGTGTATGCTGTCAAGGTCTCTTCCGGCGTCCAGAGACCCGAGTTCATGAGTTTTACCGACTTTCCCGACTTTCTCGATTTAGATCCAGATGTCCATCCGCGCAATCAAAACCATCAAATTGTACCGTCCGGACATGTATTCCATCCAAATTCCGTCCGGCCGCCGGGGACCCGAGTTTGTGAGTTTTGCGGACCTTCGCGACTTTTCCGATTTGGACCCAGATGGCTATCCGCGTATGCAAAACCATCAAGTTGCACCTTCAGGACGTGTATTTCGTCAAGGTCCTGTCCGGCCGCCCAGACCCGAGTTCGTGAGTTTTATCGACTTTCTCTATTTCCAGATGGCCATCCGCGCATGCAAAACCATCAAGTTGCACCGTCCGGACATGTATTTTGTCAACGTCCTGTCCGGCCACCCGGGACCCGAGTTCGTGAGTTTTAACGACTTTCCCAAAATTCTCATTTTTGACCAAGACGGCAATCCGTGCATGCAAAAACATCAAGTTGCACCGTCCGGACGTGTATTCCTTCAAGGTCCCATCCGTCTGCACGGGACCCGAGTTCATGAGTTTACCCGACTTTCTCGATTTTGACCCAGATGGTATCCGCGCATGCAAAACCATCAAGTTGCACTGTTCAGACGTGTATTCCACTAAGGTTCCTTCTGGCCGCCCAGGACTCGAGTTCGTAAGTTTTACCGGCTTTCTCGATTTTGACCCAGATGGCCATCCACGCATGCAAAACCATCGAGTTGCACAATCCAAACATGTTTTCCGTCAAGGTCCCATACGGCGTCCCGGGACCCGAGTTCATGAGTTTTCTCGACTTTCCCAATTTTGACCCGCATGGCCAACCACGCATGCAAAACCATCAAGTTGCACTATCCGGACGTTTATTCCGTCAAGGCCCCATCTGGCCGCCCGGGATTCGTGTTCGTGAGTTTTACCGACTTTCTCGATTTTGACCCAGATGGTATCCGCGCATGCAAAACCATGAAGTTGTACGGTCTGGACGTGTATTAATGTTAAGGTTCCGTCTGGCCGCCCAGGACTCGAGTTCATGAGTTTTACCGACTTTTCCGATTTTGACCCAGATGGCCATCCGTGCATGCAAAACCATCCAGTTACACCATCCAAACATGTATAACGTCAATGTCCCATACTGTGTTCCGGGACCCGAGTTCATGAGTTTTCTCGACTTTCCCAATTTGGACCCAGATGGAGATCCACGCATGCAAAGCCATCAAGTTGCACCGTCTGAACATGTATTCCGTCAAGGCACCACCCGGCCGCCTGGGACTCGAGATCGTGAGTTTTACCGACTTTCCTGATTTTGACCTAGATCGCCATCCGCGCATGCAAAACCATCAAGTTGCACCATCTGGGCATGTATTTCGTATGGTCCTGTTTAGCCGCCCGGGGCACGAATTTGTGAGTTTTACCGACTTTCCCAAATTTAACCCAGATGGTCATACGTGCATGCAAAACTATTAAGTTGCAGCATGCGGACGTGTATTCCGTCAAGGTCCCGTCCGGCTGCCTGGGACCCGAGTTCGTGAGTTTTACCGATTTTTCCCAATTTCAACCAAGATGGCCATTCGCGCATGCAAAACCTTCAAGTTGCACCATCCAAACTTGTATTCCGTCAAGCTCCCGTCCGGCCGCCCGGGACCCGAGCTCGTGCATTTTACCGACTTTCCCGACTTTCTGGTTTTCAACCCAGATGGCCATCAGTGAATGCAAAACAATCCAGTTGCACCATCTGAACGTGTATTCCGTCAAAGTCCCGTTCGGCGTCCTAGGAAGCTAGTTCGTGAGTTTTCTTAACTTTCTCGATTTCAACCCAGATGGCCATCCTCGTATGCAAAACCATCAAGTTGCACCGTCCGGAAGTGTATTCCGTCAAGGTCCCGTCCGGCCGCCCAGGACTCGTGTTCGTGAGTTTTACTGACTTTCCCAATTTCGACCCAGATGGCCATCCTCGTATGCAAAACCAATAAGTTGCACCGTCCGGAAGGGTATTCCGTCAAGGTCCCGTCCGGCCGTCCAGGACTCGTGTTCGTGAGTTTTACTAACTTTACTGATTTCGACCAAGATGGCCATCCACGCATGCAAACGATCAAGTTGCACCGTTCGGACGTGTACGCTGCCAATGTCCCATACGGTCTCTCTGGACCCGAGTTAGTGAGTTTTTTCTGACTTTCCTGACTTTTTTTATTTTGACCCAAACGGCCATCCGCGCATGCGAAACCATCCAGTTGCACCATCCGACCGTGTATTCCATCAAGGCCCCGTCCAGCCGCCAGGACTCGAGATCGTGAGTTTTACCGACTTTCCTGATTTTGACCCAGATCGCCATCCGAGAATGCAAAACCATCAAGTTGCACCATCTGGACGTGTATTTTGTCAAGGTCCCGTTTGGCCTCCCGGGGCTCAAATTTGTGAGTTTTACCGACTTTCCCATATTCAACCCAGGTGGCCATACGCGCATGCAAAACTATTAAGTTGCACCATGCGGACGTGTATTCCGTCAAGGTCCTGTCCTTGTGCCCGGGACCCGAGTTCGTGAGTTTTACCGATTTCCCAATTTCGACCAAGATAGGTATTCATGCATGCAGAACCTTCATGTTGCGCCATCCGAACGTGTATTCCGTCAAGGTATCGTCCGTCCGCCTGGGACCCGATTTCGTGCATTCTACCGACTTTCTGATTTTCAACCCAGATAGCCATCAGCGAATGCAAAACGATCCAGTTGCACCATGCGAACGTGTATTCCGTCACAGTCCCGTCTGACGTCCCAGGATCAGAGTTTGTGAGTTTTCCCGACTTTCCCGATTTCGACCCAGATGGCCATCCTCGTATGCAAAACCATCAAGTTGCACCTTACGGCCGTGTATTCCGTCAAGGTCCAGTCCAGCTGCCTAGGACTCGAGTTCGTGAGATTTACTGACTTTCCCAATTTTGACCCAGATGGCCATCCGCGCATGCAAAACCATCAAATGGACCGTCCGGACGTGTACTCTGTCAAGGTCCCGTACGGTCACTCGAGACCCGAGTTAGTGAGTTTTTCCAACTTTCCTGACTTTTTCCGATTTTGACCCAGATGCCCATCCGTGCATGCAAAACCATCCAGTTGCATCATCCAAACGTTTATTCCGTCAAGGTCCTGACCGGCATCCCAGGACCCGAGTTCGTGAGTTTTACCGACTTTCTCGATTTCGACCAAGACGGGAATCCTCGCATGCGAAACCATCAAGTTGAACCGTCCGGGCGTGTATTCCGTTAAGTTTCCGTCTGGCCGCCCAGGACTCGAGTTCGTGAGTTTCACCGACTTTCCTGATTTTGACCCAGATGGCCATCCGCGCATACAAAACCATCCAGTTGCATCATCCAAACATGTATTCCGTCAAGGTCCCATACGACGTCCCGGGACCCGAGTTCATGAGTTTTCCCGACATTCCCAATTTCGACCCAAATGGCCATCCACGCATGCAAAACTATCAAGTTGCACCGTTCGGACGTGTATTCTGTCAAGGCCTAGTCCGGCCGCCCGGGACTCGTGTTCGTGAGTTTTACCGACTTTCCGGACTTTCTTGATTTTGACCCAGATGGTATCCTCACATGCAAAACCATCAAGTTGCACCGTCTAGACGTGTATTCCGTTAAGGTTCCGTCTGGCCGCCCAGTACTCGAGTTCGTGAGTTTTACCGACTTTCTCGATTTTGACCCAGATGGCCATTCGCGCATGCCAAACCATCTAGTTGCACCATCCAAACATGTATTCCGTAAAAGTTCCATACGGCGTCCCTTGACCTGAGTTCATTAGTTTTCTCGACTTTGCCAATTTCGACCCGGATGGCCATCCACGCATGCAAAACCATCAAGTTGCACCGTCCGGACGTGTATTCCGTCAAGGTCCTGTCTGGCCGCCCGGGACCCGAGTTTGTGAGTTTTACCCACTTTCCCAATTTCGACCAAGACGGCCATTCGCACATACAAAACCTTCAAGTTGCACCGTCCGAATGTGTATTCCGTCAAGGTCCCGTCCAGCCGCCCGAGACCCGAGTTCGTGCATTTTGCTGACTTTCTGGTTTTTGACCCAGATGGCCATCTGCGAATGCAAAACGATCCTGTTGCACCTTCCGAACGTTTATTCCGTCAAGGTCCCGTCCGGCGTCCTAGGACCCAAGTTCATGAGTTTTCCCGGCTTTCCAGATTTCGACCCAGATGGCCATCCTCATATGCAAAATCATCAAGTTGCACCATCCGGAAGTGTATTCCGTCAAGGACCCGTCCGGCCGCCCAGGACTCGAGTTCGTGAGTTTTACTAGCTTTCCCGACTTTCCCGATTTCGACCCACATGCGATCCGCGCATGCAAAACCATCAAGTTGCACCGTCCAGAAGTGTACTTTGTTAAGGTCCCGTTCGGTCGCTCGGAACCCGAGGTAGTGAGTTTTTCCAACATTTTCCGATATTGACCCAGATGGCCATCCGCGCATGCAAAAACCATCTAGTTGCACCATCTGAACGATGATTCTGTCAAGGTTTCATCCGGCGCCACCGGACCCGAGTTCATGAGTTTTACCAACTTTCCAAAATTCGACCCAGACGGCCATCCACGCATGCAAAACCAACAAATTCCACCGTCCGGACGTGTATTCTGAAAAGGACCCGTCTGGCTGCCCGGGACGCGAGTTCGTGAGTTTTAGCGACATTCTCGACTTTCCCGATTTTGACCCAAATGGCCACCGCGACAAAACCATTAAGCTGCACCATTCGGATGTGTATGCTGTCAAGGTCTCTTCCGGCCTCTAGAGACCCGAGTTCGTGAGTTTTACCGACTTTCCCGACTTTCTCGATTTCGATCCAGATGTCCATCCGCGCAATCAAAACCATCAAGTTGCACCGTCCGGACATGTATTCCATAAAAATTCCGTCCGGCCGCTGGGGACCCGAGTTTGTGAGTTTTGCGGACCTTCGCGACTTTTCTGATTTGGACCGAGATGGCTATCCGTGCATGCAAAACCATCAAGTTGCACCTTCCGGACGTGTATTCCGTCAAGGTCTTGTCCGGCCGCCCGGACCCAAGTTCGTTAGTTTTATCGACTTTCTCTATTTCCAGATGGTCATCCGCGCATGCAAAACCATCAAGTTGCACCGTCCGGACATGTATTTTATCAACGTCCTGTCCAGCCACCCGGCACCCGAGTTCGTGAGTTTCACCAAGTTTCCCAACTTTCTAAATTTTGACCAAGACGGCAATCCGGGCATGCAAAAACATCAAGTTGCACCGTCCGGACGTGTATTCCTTCAAGGTCCCATCCGTCTGCACGGGACCCGAGTTCATGAGTTTACCTGACTTTCTCGATTTTGACCCAGATGGTATCCGCGCATGCAAAACCATCAAGTTACACTGTTCAGACGTGTATTCCATTAAGGTTCCTTCTGGCCGCCCAGGACTCGAGTTCGTAAGTTTCACCGACTTTCCCGATTTTGACCCAGATGGCCATCCACGCATGCAAAACCATCCAGTTGCACACCATCCAAAGATGTATTCTGTCAAGGTCCCATACGGCGTCCCGGGACCCGAGTTCATGAGTTTTCCCGACTTTCCCAATTTTGACCCAGATGGCCAACCACGCATGCAAAACCATCAAGTTGCACCATCTGGACATGTATTCCGTCAAGGCCCTGTCCGACCGCCCGGGATTCATGTTCATGAGTTTTACCGACTATCTCGATTTCGACCCAGATGGTATCCGCGCATGCAAAATCATCAAGTTGCACCGTCCGGACTTGTATTCCGTTAAGGTTCCGTCTGGCCGCCTAGGACTCGAGTTCGTGAGTTTTACCGACTTTCCCGATTTTGACCCACATGGTCATCCGCGCATGCAAAACCATCCAGTTACACCATCCAAACATGTATAACGTCAATGTCCCATACGGTGTTCCGGCACCCGAGTTCATGAGTTTTCTCGACTTTCCCAATTTGGACCGAAATAGAGATCCACGAATGCAAAGCCATCAAGTTGCACCGTCCGAACGTGTATTCCGTCAAGGCCCCATCCGGCCGCCTTGGACTAGAGATCGTGAGTTTTACCGACTTTCCTGATTTTGACTAGATCGCCATCCGCGCATGCAAAACCATCAAGTTGCACCATCTGGACGTGTATTTCGTCAAGGTCTTGTTTAGCCGCCCGAGGCCCGAGCTTGTGAGTTTTACCGACTTTCCAAAATTTAACCCAGATGGTCATACGTGCATGCAAAACCATTAAGTTGCACCATGCGGACGTGTATCCGCCCGGGACCCAAGGTCGTGCATTTTACCAACTTTCCCGACTTTCTGGTTTTCGACCCAGATGGCCATCAGCGAATGCAAAACAATCCGGTTGCACCATCCGAACGTGTATTCCGTCAAAGTCCCGTTCGGCGTCCTAGGAAGCTAGTTCGTGAGTTTTCCTGACTTTCTCGATTTCAACCCAGATGGCCATCCTCGTATGCAAAACCATTAAGTTGCACCATCTGGAAGGGTATTCTGTCAAGGTCCCGTCCGGCCGTCCAGGACTCGTGTTCGTGAGTTTTACTAACTTTCCCGATTTCGAACCAGATGGCCATCCACGCATGCAAAATGATCAAGTTGCACCGTCCGGACGTGTACTCTATCAAGGTCCCATAAGGTCGCTCTGGACCCGAGTTAGTGAGTTTTTTCTGACTTTCTCGACTTTTTTCGATTTTGACCCAGATGGCCATCCGCGCATGCGAAACCATCCAGTTGCACCATCCGACCGTTTATTCCATCAAGGCCCCGTCCGGCCGCCCAGGGCTCGAGATTGTGAGTTTTACCGACTTTCCTGATTTTGACCCAGATTGCCATCCGAGAATGCAAAACCATCAAGTTGCACCATCTGGATGTGTATTTTGTCAAGGTCCCGTTTGGCCTACCGGGGCTCGAATTTGTGAGTTTTGCCGACTTTCCCATATTCAATCCAGATGGCCATACGCGCATGCAAAACTATGAAGTTGCACCATGCGGACGTGTATTCCGTCAAGGTCCCGTTCTGGTGCCCGGGACCCGAGTTCGTGAGTTTTACCGATTTCCCAATTTCGACCAAGATGGGCATTCGCGCATGCAAAACCTTTAAGTTGCGCCGCCCGGACGTGTATTCCGTCAAGGTATCGTTCGACCGCCTGGGACCCGATTTTGTGCATTTTACCGACTTTCCCGACTTTCTGATTTTCAACCCAGATAGCCATCAGCGAATGCAAAATGATCCAGTTGCACCGTCCGAACGTGTATTCCGTCACGGTCCCGTCCGACGTCCCAGGATCAGAGTTTGTGAGTTTTCCCGACTTTCTCGATTTCGACCCAGATGGCCATCCTCGTATGCAAAACCATCAAGTTGCACCTTTCGGACATGTATTCCGTCAAGGTCCAGTCCGGCTGCCCAGGACTCGAGTTCATGAGATTTAGTGACTTTCCCGATTTCGACCCAGATGGTCATCCGCGCATGCAAAACCATCAATTGGACCGTCAGTATGTGTACTCTGTCTAGGTCCCGTACGATCGCTCGGGACTCGAGTTAGTGAGTTTTTCCAACTTTTCTGACCTTTTTCCGATTTTGACCCAGATGGCCATCTGTGCATGCAAAACCATCAAGTTGCATCATCCAAATGTGTATTCCGTCATGGTCCCATCCAACGCCGTCAAGATCTCTTTGGGTCTCATGGGACAAGAGTTTTTTTGTTTTACCGAATTTCCTGACTTTCTCTATTTCGACCCAGATGGCCATCCGTGCAATCAAAACCATCATGTTGCACCATCCGGCCATGTATTCCGTCAAGGTTCCGTCCGGTTGCTGGGGACCCGAGTTTGTGAGTTTTGTCGACCTTCGCGACTTTCCGGATTTTAACCCAAATCGTCATCCATGCATGCAAAACCATCAAGTTGCACCATCTCGACTTGTATTTCGTCAAGTTCCCGTTTTGCCGCCCGGGGCCTGAGTTTGTGAGTTTTACCGACTTTTCCAAATTCAACCCAGATGGCCATAGGCGCATGCAAAACCATTAATTTGCACCATGCGGACGTGTACTCCGTAAAATTCCCGTCCGACCGCCCGGACCCGAGTTCGTGAGTTTTACCGACTTTCCCAATTTCGATCAAGATGGCCATTCACACATGCAAAACCTTCAAGTTGTACCGTCCGAACTGTATTCCGTCAAGGTCCCGTCCGGCCGCCCGGGACACGAGTTTGTTAGTTTTACCGACTTTCCCAATTTTGACCAAGATGGCCATTCGCGCATGCAAAACCTTCAAGTTGTACCGTCCGAACATGTATTATCAAGGTCCCGTCCGTCCGCTCGAGAACCGAGTTCGTGCTTTTACCGACTTTCCCGACTTTCTGGTTTTCGACCCAGATGGCCATCAGCAAATGCAAAACAGTCCAGTTGCACCATCCGAACGTTTATTCCATCAAGGTCCCGTCAGGCGTCCCAGGACCCGAGTTCGTGAGTTTTCCCGACTTTTCCGATTTCGAGCCAGATGGCCATCCTCGTATGCAAAACCATCAAGTTGCACCGTCCGGACGTGTATTCCGTCGAGGTCCCGTTCGGCCGCCCAGGACTCGAGTTGGTGAGTTTTACTGACTATTCTGACTTTCCTGATTTCCACCCACATGGCCATCCACGCATGCAAAACCATCAAGTTGCACCGTCCGGATATGTACTCTGTCAAGGTCCCAAGTTAGTGAGTTTTCCTGTCTTTTTCTGATTTTGACCCAGATGGCCATCCGCACATGCAAAACCATCCAGTTGCACCATCCAAACATGTATCCCGTCAAAGTCCCATATGGCATCCCTTGACCCGAGTTCATTAGTTTTCCCGACTTTCCCAATTTTGTCCCAGATGATCATCCACGCATGCAAAACCATCAAGTTGCACTGTCCGGACGTGTATTCTGTCATGGTCTCGTCCGGCCGCTGGGGACCCGAGTTCGTGAATTTTACTAACTTTTTCGATTTCGACCCAGATGGCCATTCACGCATGCAAAACCATCTAGTTGCACCATCTGAATGTGTATTCCATCATGGTTCCACCCGGAGTCCCGGGACCCAAGTTCGTGAGTTTTCCCGACTTTCCAAATTTCGACCCAGATGGTTATCCGCGTATGCAAAACCATCATGTTGCACCTTCTAAACGTGTATTCTATCATGGTCCTGTCCGGCCGCCCGGGACCCAAGTTCGTGAGTTTTATATACTTTCTCAATTTAGAACCAGATGGCCATTCGCGCATGCAAAACCATCTAGTTGAACTATCTGAATGTGTATTCCATCATGATTCCATCCCGAGTCCCGGGACCCGAGTTCATGAGTTTTCCCGACTCACCCAAATTCGACCCAGACGGCCAACCAGGCATGCGAAACCATCAAATTCCACCGTCCGGACGTGTATTCCTAAAAGGCCCCGTTTGGCCGCCCAGAATGCGAGTTCGTGAGGTTTAGCGACATTCCTGACTTTCCCGATTTTGACCCAAATGGCCATCCGCGAAAAAACCATCAAGGTGCACAGTCCGGACATGTATCCCGTCAAGGTCTCTCCCGGCCTCCAGGTACCCGAGCTCGTGAGTTTTACCGACTTTCTCGACTTCGACCCAGATGTCCATTCGCGCAATCAATACAATCAAGTTGCACCGTCCGCACATGTATTCCATAAAGGTTCTGTCCGGCCGCTAGGGACCCGAGTTTGTGAGTTTTGCGGACTTTCGCGACTTTCCCAATTTGGACCTAGATGGCCATCCGCGCATGCAAAACCATCAAGTTGCACCTTTCGGACGTGTATTCCGTCCAGGTCCCGTCCGGCCGCTGGGGACCCGAGTTCGTGAATTTTACTAACTTTCCCGATTTCGACCCAGATGACCCTTCGCGCTTGCAAAACCATCCAGTTGCACCATCTGAATGTGTATTCCATCATGGTTCCATCCGGCGTCCCGGGACCCAAGTTCGTGAGTTTTCCCGACTTTCCCAATTTGGACTCAGATGGTCATCCGCGCTTGCAAAACCATCAAATTGTAGCGTCCAGACGTGTATTTTGTCAACGTCCTGTCCGGACATCTGGGACCCGAGTTCGTGAGTTTTAAAGACTTGCTCGATTTCGACCCAGATGGCATCCGCGCATGCAAAACCATCAAGTTGCACCGTCCGGACGTGTATTCCATTAAGTTTCCGTCTGGCCGCCCAGGATTCGAGTTCATGAGTTTACCGACTTTCACGATTTTGACCCAGATGGCCATCCGTGCATGCAAAACCACCCAGGTGCACCATACAAACATGTATTCTTTCAAGGTCCCATACGGCGTCCCGAGACCGAGTTCATGAGTTTTCCTGACTTTCCCAATTTCGACCGAGGTGACCATCCACGCATGTAAAACCATCAAGTTGCCCCTTTCGACCGCCCGGGACTCGAGATCGTGATTTTACGGACTTTCCCGATTTCGACCCACATTGCCATCCCCGCATCCAAACCGTCAAGTTGGACCATCTGGACATGTATTTCGTCAAGGTCCCAATTGGCCGCCCAGGGCCCGTGTTTGTGAGTTTCACCGACTTTCCCAAATTCAATCTAGATGGTCATACGCGCATGCAAAACCATTAAGTTGCACCATCCGGACGTGTATTCCGTCAAGGTCCCGTCCGGCCGCCCGGGATCCGAGTTCGTGAGTTTTACCGACTTTCCCAATTTCGAACAAGATGGCCATTCGCGCATTCAAAACCTTCAAATTGCACCGTCCAAACTTGTATTCCGTCAAGGTCCCGTCCGGCCGCTCGAGACCCGAGTTCGTGTATTTTACGGACTTTCTCGACTTTCTGGTTTTCGGCCCAGATGGCCATCTGTGAATGCAAAACGATCCAGTTGCACCATCCGAACGTTTATTCCGTCAAGGTCCTGTTCGGCATCCCAGAACCCGAGTTCGTGAGTTTTCCCGACTTTCTCGATTTCGAGCCAGATGGTCATCCTCGTATGCAAAACCATCAAGTTGCACCGTCCGGACGTGTATTCCTTCAAAGTCCCATCCGGCCACCCAGGACTCGAGTTCGTGAGTTAGACTGACTTTCCAGACTTTCCCGATTTCAATCCAGATGGCCATCCTCGCATGCAAAACCATAAAGTTGCATCGTCCGGACGTGTACTCTGTCATGGTCCCGTCCGGTCGCTCGGGTCCCGAGTTAGTGTGTTTTTACGACTTATCCGTCTTTTTCCGATTTTGACCTGGATGGCCATCCGCTGATGCAAAACCATCCAGTTGCACCATCAGAACATGTATTTCGTCAACGTCCTGTCCTGCCACCCGGGACCCAAGTTCGTGAGTTTTACCGACTCCCACAACTTTCTCGATTTCGACCAAGATGGCCATCCGTGCATGCAAAACCATCAAGTTGCACCGTCTAGACGTGTATTTCTTCAAGGTCCCATCCGTCTGCCCAGGACCCGAGTTCATTTTTACCCGACTTTCCTGATTTCGACCCAGATGGACATCCACGCATGCAAAACCATCAAGTTGCACCTTCTGGACGTGTATTCCGTCAAGGCCCCGTCCGACCGCCTGGGACTCGTGTTCGTGAATTTTACCGACTTTCCCGACTTTCTTCATTTCAACCCAGATGGCATCCGCGCATGCAAAACCATCAAGTTGCACCGTCCAGACTTGTATTCCGTTAAGGTTCCATCTAGCCACCCAGGACTCGAGTTCGTGAGTTTTACCGACTTGCCCGATTTTGACCCAGATGGCCATCCACGCATGGAAAACCATCGAGTTGCACCATCCGAACGTGTATTCCATCAAGGTCCCGTTCGGTCGCTCGAGACCCGAGTTGTGCATTTTATAGACTTTCCCGACTTTGTGGTTTTCGACCCAGATGGCCATCAGCGAATGCAAAACGATCCAGTTGCACCATCCGAACGTTTATTCCGTCAAGGTCCTGACCTGCGTCCCAGGACCCGAGTTCGTGAGTTTTACCGACTTTCTCGATTTCGACCAAGACGGGAATCCTCGCATGCAAAACCATCAAGTTGCACCATCCGGACGTGTATTCCGTTAAGGTTCCGTCTGGCCACTCAGGACTCGAGTTCGTGAGTTTCACCGACTTTCCCGATTTTGACACAGATGGCCATCCGCGCATACAAAACCATCCAGTTGCACCATCCAAACATGTATTCCGTCAAGGTCCCATACGGCGTTCCGGGACCCGAGTTCATGAGTTTTCCGACTTTCCCAATTTTGACTCAAATGGCCATCCACGCATGCAAAACCATCAAGTTGCACCGTTCAGACGTGTATTCCGTCAAAACCTAGTCCGGCCGCTCGGGACTCGTGTTCGTGAGTTTTACCAACTTTCCCGACTTCCTCGATTTTGACCCAGATGGTATCCCCGCATGCAAAACCATCAAGTTGCATCGTCCAGACGTGTATTCCGTTAAGGTTCCGTCTGGCCGCCCAGTACTCGAGTTCGTGAGTTTTACCGACTTTCCCGATTTTGACCCAGATGGCCATCCGCGCATGCCAAACCATCCAGTTGCACCATCCAAACATGTATTCCGTAAAAGTCCCATACAGCGTCCCTTGACCCGAGTTCATTAGTTTTCCCGACTTTCCCAATTTTGACCCGGATGGCCATCCATGCATGCAAAACCATCAAATTGCACCGTCCGGACGTGTATTCCGTCAAGGTCCCATCTGGCCGCCCGGGACCCGAGTTCGTGAGTTTTACCCAATTTCCCAATTTCGACCAAGATGGCCATTCGCACATGCAAAACCTTCAAGTTGCACCGTCCGAACGTGTATTCCGTTAAGGTCCCGTCCAGCCGCCCGACACCCGAGTTCGTGCATTTTGCCGACTTTCTGGTTTTTGACCCAGATGGCCATCTGCGAATGCAAAACGATCCAGTTGCACCATCCGAACGTTTATTCCGTCAAGGTCCCGTCTGGCGTCCTAGGACCCAAGTTCATGAGTTTTCCCGACTTTTCCGATTTCGACCCAGATAGCCATCCTCGTATGCAAAATCATCAAGTTGCACCGTCCGGAAGTGTATTCCGTCAAGGACCCGTCCGGCCGCCCAGGACTCGAGTTCGTGAGTTTTACTAGCTTTCTCGACTTTCCTGATTTCGATCCACATGGCCATCCACGCATGCAAAACCATCAAGTTGCACCGTCCAGAAGTGTACTTCGTTAAGGTCCCATCCGGTCGCTCTGGACCCAAGTTAGTGAGTTTTTCCGACATTTTCCGATATTGCCCAGATGGCCATCCATGCATGCAAAAACCATCTAGTTGCACCATCCGAACGTGTATTCTGTCAAGGTTCCATCTGGCGCCACCGGACCCGAGTTCATGAGTTTTACCGACTTTCCAAAATTCGACCCAGACGGCCATCCACGCATGCAAAACCATCAAATTCCACCGTCCGGACGTGTATTCTGAAAAGGCCCATCTGGCTGCCCGGGACGCGAGTTCGTGAGTTTTAGCGACATTCTCGACTTTCCCGATTTTGACCCAAATAGCCATCCGCGAAAAAACCATCAAGCTGCACCATTCGGACGTGTATACTGTCAAGGTCTCTTCCGGCCTACGAAGACCCGAGTTCGTGAGTTTTACCTACTTTCCCGACTTTCTCGATTTCGATTCAGATGTCCACCCGCGCAATCGAAACCATCAAGTTGCACCGTCCGGACATGTATTACATCAAAATTCCGTCCGGCCGCTGGGGACCCGAGTTTGTGAGTTTTGCGCACCTTCGCGACTTTTTTGATTTGGACCCAGATGGCTATCCGCGCATGCGAAACCATCAAGTTGCACCTTCCGGACGTGTATTCCGTCAAGGTCTTGTCCGGCCGCCCGGACCCTAGTTCGTGAGTTTTATCGACTTTCTCTATTTAGAACTAGATGGCCATCCGCGCATGCAAAACCATCAAGTTGCACCGTCCGGACATGTATTTTATCAACGTCCTGTCCGGCCACCCGGGACCCGAGTTCATGTGTTTTACCGACTTTCCCATCTTTCTCAATTTTGACCAAGACGGCAATCCGTGCATGCAAAAACATCAAGTTGCACCGTGTGGACGTGAATTCCTTCAAGGTCCCATCCGTCTGCATGGGACCCGAGTTCATGAGTTTCACCGACTTTCTTGATTTTGACCAGATGGCCATCCAGCATGAAAAACCATCCAGTTGCACCATCCAAACATTTATTCCGTCAAGGTCCCATACGGTGTCCCGAGACCCGAGTTCATGAGTTTTCCCGACTTTCCCATTTTTGACCCTCATGGCCAACCACGCATGCAAAACCATCAAGTTGCACCATCCGTACGTGTATTCCGTCAAGGCCCCGTCTGACTGCTCGGGATTGATGTTCGTGAGTTTTATCGACTATCTCGATATCGACCCAGATCGTATCCGCGCATGCAAAACCATCAAGTTGCACCGTCCGGACGTGTATTCCGTTAAGTTTCCGTCTGGCCGCCCAGGACTCGAGTTCGTGAGTTTTACCGACTTTCCCGATTTTGACCCAGAAAGACATCCGTGCATGCAAAACCATCCAGTTACACCATCCAAACATTTATAACGTCATTGTACCATACGGTGTTCCGGGACCCGAGTTCATGAGTTTTCTCGACTTCCCCAATTTGGACCTAGATGGAGATCTACGCATGCGAAGCTGTCACACCCAGTTTTTCCGAAGAACAACCAAGTGAATATCACATGTATGTCAGGATCATTTTCTCATACATGTGATGACAAATAGTGAAGCATCATTTATTACAAGACAGGTGTCGAATATAAGTACGTCTTACATAGTAAATGTCTTGATGGACAATAATAAGTTCATCACAAGTAAATAAACTAGCAGCGGAATATTATTCTTGAGGTCTCCATCACAGGCGTTGCCCGGGGGTCTCCATGAACCTAGAAACCTTCTTCGGGTCTAAAGTCTTGTTCATTATACACCACCTCATTATCTTGACCTGAGCAGCAATATAAACCAACAAATATGCAAGGTTGAGTACCGATGGTACTCAGCAAGTGTGGGAAAGTTACGTCATGCATGGCTAGAACAAGGGGAGGTTGAACTCATGGTTAAAGCACTATGCAAGTAATACCTATCACCTTAGCTTATTAAGCATCTACATTACTACACAGGTGAAATGGTCCCAAACTCCCATCCCATCATCATAATCAAATAACCATAACATCATTTCCAATGTTAAGCTCCCCGCTTAACATCCACAACTTCCAAAACCATCAATCCTCTAATCATGAATAAGTCCAAGCCGCTCTTGACCGTGAGCACGGCTGTCATGACAGTTTTGACTCTGCAGAGTTTGTACCACTGTACCCACATGTAGTGATTTCATCCCCCGTTGCCGGGTGGACTAAAAGAACCTCCATTATGCCAGTGGCTACGAACCACATTCACACTTCCCAGGTGTGTAGCCAGGAGATCACTACGAAGCCTTTACAAAGGGATTCCCGACGAGCGTGGGCCCACTGAGGTTTCACCCCTAACAGCATACAAGAGGCTCCAACCCCGCTGCAGTGGCTCCCTCTTGAGCCTTGCGGTTCATATGGTAGTCCAGTTGACACCTACTCCCCGCACCATCCAACACACCCATACTACACCGGGGATACACCTAATTAATTGGCCAAGCTGCCCCATCTCAGCATGTGGTTGGCACTGTAAAGCCAGGTTACATGCTCCATGAACCGGTCCTTAGGATCCAGGCAAGTACTAAACACAAACCCAAGTCTCGTGCACCCAGCACACAACCAAAACATCCAACTTCCCTTGATCCCTACCTCTACATAACTCACAATATCTCATTCAAGAGTATGGTAACATAAACTGATGATCTCATATCCCAAATATCTCATTCTAAGCATGGCTAAGCATATGCATAATAATAAATGACATGATAAAATAAATCCCAACCCAAGCTACAAGTAAACAAGGTAATGCAATTCTAGGGAAACTTCCTAACATGGATTTCATATTTCAATTGACAATGCAAATAGTTCTAACTACACATCCTAGTATAGGATCAAAGTGGTCAAGGACACTTGCCTCCTTCCTGCTGCTTTTGGAATGGGTAGTCCTGATATTGGAAAGAAATAACTTGCTCTTGAGCAGATTCTACATCATACCATCACACATAGCAAAAGAAAAACAACCATCCATAAGACATAGTTCACACTTCCACTTCAAACAAACCACACATTCATATTTATGAAAGTCATTCACCATTATATGTGTTGTGGTTACTCTATGTGTGTTGATTTATGGCTTGCATACACTTTAATCATGTGTATATGATTTCTACTTTGGTGTTCACATTTATACTTACATACTCTATATACATATATGAGTTTCCAATTTAAATAAATTCCTTATATTTAATTACTACACCTTTTAGCTACCAAGTATGCATGAAAGGTATTTTCCTTCTCCATAAGTGTCTTCATAATTTCTACCAACCCTAAACTGAATTCTTTGGATTTTAAAAACTCCATTTATCATTTACTAGTTGCTATATTTTCAGATTTATTTTCCTATGCATAAATGTGTACTTTATTATAAAAATAGTAATACACATCATCTAAACAGAATAGGTTCTGGTCCTAAATAATTTAATAACATATTTTGACCTTTGCCTCAGATGTAAACTATTTCACAATTATTTTCCCTATTTTCTAAAACTATTCATTACTTAAAAATATGTCCCTACATGTGAATAATAAATTAAACAGATTCAACTCAGCCCAAAATATGTTTTTATCTCACTCCAAAGTTTTTCTAAATACTAAGAAAGTTTTTAATTTAATTTTGACAATATGTTTGTCCCACTTTTTAATTTTTAAACACTAGCCACATATTCAATTTCCTAAATTAAATACTAAACAGGGCTAAAAAGTTAAACTTACCCCACTACAGGATCTACAATATTATTTTAAGAATTTTCAGGGGTCTAGCTACTCATAACAGAGGTGTTTTTCCTAATTTTTATTAAGTCCAGGGGCTAAAACTGATTTTGAAATGAATTTACATAATTTTCTGGAGTTCCAGGGGCTAGATCAGAAGTTTCCGGGGCTAGCTCTTATTTCCCGAGAACCCAGGGGGTAGCACGTAAGATTTTCAGTCTTTATAACGCGGGGCTGAAGTGGACCGTCCGATTTTAAACCGACGGCTGAGATTATAACGTCGAACCGGTACGTGGGGATTTAAACCCTACCGTGCGATTTAAAATAAACGGCGCACAAGCGGCCACGTCGCTCTGATCGAGCGCGGGCGGCGTTGCCGGCGGCGCACGGCGGCGGGAAGCGGCGATCTCGCCGGAGACTTTCGGATCTTCGAGAATTCTCCCTAGAACTGTGATTTTATGGCATAGATCGGTAGAGGGGAGGTCGAGGATCTCACCTCGGGGGTTTTCTTGAGCTCGGAGGTCCTGAAAAGCGATCGGCGACGAGGTCCGAGATGAAACCACGGCGAGACTCGTCGGCGCTGTGTTTACACCGCAAGTCACCGAGTTTTCTGCACCTGCAAGGTTCCCCGGAGGCGGTGGATCAAGACCAGCGAGTTAGATCGGAATTTCCGAGCTTAGATCGGCCAGAATTCGCCGGAGAAGTCTCGGTTCTCACCGGAGGAAAATCGGTGGATCGCGTGGGAAAAACAGAACGAGGCCGGGGTTTTTATAGACGGGGGAGGGCGGCGGGGTGGTTTAGATCAAGTCCGCGTCACCTACGAACAGAATTCAGCGGGGATACGCAGAAATCCCGATCGGTTTTGATTCGGGTGAGAGGGAGTCCGGCGCGGGCGCGAGGTAGAAGACGAGCTGGTGGGTCCCACCTGTCAGCGGAAGGAAACAGCGCGCGCGGCTGCGGGCTGGCGCGGCGCTGGTTGGGCCGGCTGGTGGGTTGCGGCCCACTGACCTGTTTTTTTCTGTTTTCTCTTTTTCTTTTTCGATTTCTTTTCTGATTTGAGTTTAATTTGAATTCCAGTTTGAATTTGAATTTTTGCAAAACATGCAACACGTCCAAAAAATTTTAAATTCCCCTCTTAACATGATTTAGGGTTTTAAATCAAAATTTTGGGGTGTTACAGCTCTACCCCCCTTAAAAGAAATCTCGTCCTCGAGATTGGTGTTTCTAAGAAAACAATTCCGGAAATTGTGCCTTGAGCTCATCTTCCCGCTCCCAGGTGGCTTCCTCTTCTGAGTGATGCTTTCACTGCACTTTGCACATCCGGGTTCTTTTATTTCTGGTGAGGCGTTCCATTGTCTCCAAAATCTTGTATGGTTGCTCGGCATAAGACAAATCCCCAGCTACGTCCACTTCATTCATGGGTAACACCTCTTCAGGCGTCCTCATGCATTTCTTGAGTTGTGACACATGGAATACATCGTGCACATTCGATAGACGAGCCGGTAATTCTAGTTGATACGCCACTTCGCCTTTCCTCTCCAAAACTTGAAAGGATCCGATGTATCGAGGTGACAACTTCCCTTTCACCTTGAACCGACGAAGTCCTCTGATAGGGGACACCTTGAGATAGACATAGTGCCCCACGTTGAAAACGAGCTCTCTTCTTCGTACATCGGCATAGCTCTTTTTGGCGTGTTTGTGCTATCCTCAAGTTGTTGCGAATTTCCCTCACCTTCGCCTCGGCTTCTTGTAGTACTTCTGGACCAAACACTTTACTTTCCCCGTTTGGTTCCAAAATAGGGGACTTCTACACTTCCTCCCGTACAAAGCTTCAAACGGTGACATCTTCATACTAGCTTGATAGCTGTTGTTATGGGAAAACTCCGCATACGGTAAGTTTTTATCCCAACTTTGATTGTTTTTGAGTGCACATGCCCTCAACATATCTTCAAGGATCTGATTGGTTCTTTCCGTCTGCCCATCAGTTTGGGGATGGTAGGCAGAACTAAAGTTCAGATGGGTTCCCATGGTTTCATGCAACTTCTGCCAGAACCTTGAGGTGAACTGTGTCCCTCGATCCGACACAATCTTCTTTGGCACTTCATGATAACACACGATCCTTGACATGTACAACTCTGCCAATTTGGATCCGCTGTAGCTTTCCTTCACGGGGATGAAGTGAGCTACCTTGGTTAGCCTATCAATGATGACCCATATCGAATCATATCCTGATTGGGTCCTAGGCAATCCCACGATAAAATCCATGCTGATTTCTTCCCATTTCCATTCAGCTACTTTGAGTGGTTGCAATAATCCCGCGGGTCGTTGATGTTCTGCTTTCACCAACTGACATGTGTCACATAGGACAACATGTTCCGCGACATCTCGCTTCATGCCATACCACCAATACCTGCTCTTGAGGTCCTGGTACATCTTTGTACTCCCAGGATGAATGGAATAGTCGGAATCATGAGCCTCCTTCAAAATCAATTCACGGATCTCCTTTACTTCTGGCACACAGATTCTTTTCCCGTGCCACACCGTTCCTTGTTCATCCTCTCTAAAACCAGGAGCTTTATTTTCCTTGATGAGTTGTCTGATCTCTCGTATCTTCTCGTCATTCTTTTGACCCTCGCGGATGTCTTGCTCTAGTGTGGAGTCCACTTCCATGGTGATGGCTTCAACACTATTCACAAGGCATAGATTGAGCCTTATAACCTCGTCCTTCAATTCTGCAGGCATGTCCTTTAAGCTCAACTTATTGACCTGCACTTTCCGACTCAAAGCAATGGCCACGACGTTTGCTTTCCCAGGATGATAATTGATGCCTACATCAAAGTCATTGATTAGCTCTAACCATCTCCTTTGTCTGAGGTTGAGATCTGGCTGTGTGAATATGTACTTCAAACTCTTATGATCCGTATATATCTCGGTCCTCTTCCCCATCAAATAGTGCCGCCAAATTTTCAACGCGTGTACCACTGCGGCTAGTTCTAGGTCATGTGTAGGATAGTTCTTCTCGTGCTTCCGAAACTGCCGGGATGCATAAGTCACGGCATGCCCTTCTTGCATGAGAACACATCCCAACCCGTTTCCAGAGCCATTGCATGAGTTACAGCTTGAGAGTGTATGGCTAGCGTATGAGTTGCAGAATGCGAACCCTTGCTATCGACGCCTACCCGAGCCTTTTATAGTCCAAGACTCGGGTGGCTTACAAGGGGAGCCGGGACCCGACAGGTGGTCCCGGGAAGATTGTCTATTATCTACCGTATCTGTAGTTACGCCGGTAGTTGCCTCTGGTCGAAGGCTTCTGAGTCTTCATCTTGCCGCCCTGCCCATGCCGCATGCTAGTCGTAGTGGTTGATGACGGCGCAGGCGGCATGGGATGTCTTGTCGCGGCGTTTATTAGCTGGCAGGTTCTGACACCGCGCGCTAGTCTGTGATGCGACTGGGCGCAACGGGACCTGACAGACGCGTGCTCCGCGTTTCCGCGTCTTGGGAAGACGCGGGCCTTGAATACCTTGTACGGGCAAGGTGTGGGGCGCCTTTACGCCCGCTGCCTACCGCTCGGGGGCGGGCAGCACCGTTCTTCTGCCCATGTGGCGGGTCCGGAGCCCTTCTCTGAGGAGAGAAGGGTCCGGCCTGCGGGGCACGTGGAGCCTCCGGACCTCTCCCCGCGGAGGGGGAGGTCCAGCTTCTGTATGCCACGTGGCGGGCCCGGAGCTCTCCTCTGCGGAGAGGGAGGTCCGGCCCCGCTGGACGCGTGGCGTCTTCGGACCTCTCTCCCACGGAGGGGGAGGTCCGGCTTCTGTATGCCACGTGGCGGGCCCGGAGCTCTCCTCTGAGGAGAGGGAGGTCCGGCCCCGCCGGACGCGTGGCGCCTTCAGAGCTCTCCCGGCGGAGACGGGCGAGTACCTTAGGCATTTTACCCTGTGCGCGGGGGTACCCCATATCGAGGGTACCGATAGTGGCCCCCGGGCCCATCTCGGGGGAGATAGCGAGCCCGAGGTGGGACCTTCGTCTCTTCTGATCCACGCACTTTCTTGTCTTGAGTACTCCCTGTGCTGGCAGGGTCTTGACGGCTTCGATGTTCAGCCTCTTAGGAGAGGGTGAAGCCTGACATCGGAGCTCGGCCCGGCTGTGGGGGCGGAGGTCCGGAAGTCATCGGAGCTCAGACCAGCGAAGGGCGTGAGGTCCGGCATCAGCGCTCACTTCTGAAAGGAGGGCGAGGGCTGGCCTCGGAGCTCGGCCTGGCTGTGGAGGCGGAGTCCGGAAGTCATCGGAGCTCAGGCCAGCAAAGGGCGTGAGGTCCGGCATCAGCGCTCGCCTCTGAAAGAAGGGCGAGAGCTGGCCTCGGAGCTCGGCCTGGCTGTGGAGGCGGAGTCCGGAAGTCATCGGAGCTCAGGCCAGCGAAGGGCGTGAGGTCCGGCGTCAGCGCTCGCCTCTAAAAGGAGGGCGAGGGCTGGCCTCGGAGCTCGGCCCAGCTGTGGAGACGGAGTCCGGAAGTCATCGGAGCTCAGGCCAGCAAAGGGCGTGAGGTCCGGCATCAGCGCTTGCCTCTGAAAGGAGGGCGAGGGCTGACCTCGGAGCTCGGCCCAGCTGTGGGGGCGGAGTCCGGAAGTCATCGGAGCTCAGGCCAGCGAAGGGCATGAGGTCCGGCATCAGCGCTCGCCTCTGAAAGGAGGGCAAGGGCTGGCCTCGGAGCTCGGCCCAGCTGTGGGGGCGGAGGTCCGGAACTGCTCAGTGGTCCCCCCTTTCCTATCCCTTAGTCTCATTTGGCTTACTGTCCCAGGCCGGAATACGGGGCTTAGGTAATCCAGTGCACTTGGTCCCGGAGGTCTGGCCCCAGCCCCAGTCAGGGTGTAACCGCCCGGCCCCCTGGTACTCAGACCGTAGCGCCGGGAGGCAGAGTGCGCATGCTTTTGGTGCAAGACCGGGCAAAGCAAGGCTCCTGACCTCCCGTTCTAGCGTAGGTCTTTTCTCGGAGGAGACCAACTGGTGGTGCAGTACCCTTATAGAGGGAGATCCGAAAGGCCACCGGGCCTCTGGCAGGTACCCCAAGCACTACCGCCTTCGGCAGGACGGCAAATATCGACTATGCATGAGAGCAGGAAAGAGGAACCGAGTGTACAATGGACGCACACTGTCTAGAGCATGGGGAGGCGTTCATATAAATTAATGCGTAATTTAAATAAACACCTAAGTAAGCATGGTGAACTTACTGGGGTGGCGTCGGAGCGCCTGTCTTCACGCAGAGCGGGTCATGCGTGGCTTCGTCGTACGCCGGACACGGGGGGACCCCCATGGCTATATCAGGGGGAAGCATGGCTTCGGCCCTGCATACCATGTGGAAGGGTAGTTCCCGTGACCCGGCCCTGGGAAGTCCGGCTGGCCCTCGACATGGAGGAGCCGGTATCCCCCGACGGCTCTGAGTGCGCGTCTGCACCGGTTGTGTGGGTCTGCTTGGCGTGGACTTGGCACGCATTGCATCCCTAACCAGTTTGACGGCGTCCAGGTGGCTCTCGGTCAGTATGAGCCATGCCGGGTGGCTTATCTGACCAACGCGCGGGACGATGAGCGTTCCCTGCACTCACCTCCTTGGACTACTGCGAGCTAGTCGCAGCCTTCCTCCTGGGTTATGCACCGCAATAGGATGTCGAGGCGCACGCCAGTAAAGATACCAGCGCGTAGCACTTAGCCGTCCGCACCACCCGTTCAGCGGATGCACATTCATCAGGAAGGATGTCCTTCAAGGAGTCCTGGACCTCCGTGGTCCATGCATCGGGACTACTTGAGCTTCTGGATCTCGAGCGCTGGGTTGCACGGAGTCCTCAGCGACTCTTACGATCCTTTGGCGGCATCCAGGGCCGCCGGGACTGCCTAGCTTCGTGGCACTGGTTCAGCCCCCTTCGCCCGGCTCGGCGGGCCAGGCTGTGGACCGCAGCAACGTCCTCTCGAAGACTCCTTCGTGCACGGGGGCTCCGATGGAGGTCTTCATTGAGAAGTTGTCAGCTGCGGCCGTGCCAGCGCGCGGTTCATGGCGCAGGTCCAAGGCGAGGAATTCTTTCTCCAACATCTGCACGTGAAGCAGATAAGCAGCTAGCTGTGGGTCATTGCAAGGGCATTCACCCTTAACTTGCTTGATAACTAGCTGGGAGTCGCCCTGTGCCAACAACTGGCGAGCGCCCAAAGACAGGACTGTCTTTTAGGGCAAAGACGAGTGCTTCATACTCTGCCAAGTTGTTGGTTGCCTTGGAATTGAAACGCACCATGTACCCAGACTGCTCCCCCGATGGCATGAGAAGCAGTACGCCGGCACCGGCCCCCTGCTTTCGCGAGGAGCCGTCGAAGAAGAGCATCCAGTGAGGCCCGGTGAAGACCGGAGCTCGGTACTTTGGTTCACCGTCTTCGCGGCCCCCTGGGTCAGCCTTCATTGGCGTCCACTCAGCCACGAAGTCAGCCAGTGCTTGGCTCTTGGCTGTCTGACGTGGTCGGGAGCTCAGCTTGAACTCCGCCGTCTTCGGGCTGTCTTCCGGCTTCAGAAGCTGGCAGTGGGTGCCAGCTCCGCCCACCGGCTGCTCTGGCGCAATTGTCCGCCAGGCTGAAGTGCTCAGAGGCATCGCAGACCTCTTTGGTCGCAAGCTTCTCAAGCATCTTCTCGTCTCGGACACTGCCGAAGTGCCACCACCATAGAAGCACTTTGAATATGCGGGATGGTGTTGCGTACCTGGGAGAACCGCTGGATGAAGGAGCGCAGCGACTCTCCGGGTTGTTACTTGATGGCTTGGAGGTCAAGCTCCGTGCCGGGACGGTTGTAGGGGCTGCCGAAGTTGGCGATGAACTGCCGGCAGAGCTCTCCCCAGGAAGTTATGGAACCCCGAGGGAGGTTCATGAGCCAAGACCGGGTCGGGCCGGTCAAGGCGTCGGGAAAGTAGTTGGCCATGACGGCCTCATCCCCTCCTGCGGCAAGTACGGCGGTGGAGTAGACCTGAAGGAACTCCGCCGGGTTGACGCTGCTGTCGAACTTTTCGGGCAGGTGCGGCCAAAACCTGAGCCTGGTGTAGCTGGAATCTGCCGTGTGCTCACCAACCATTGGTGTGCGCATCAGCGACACAGCAGGTTGGCCGGAGCGTTGTCCCCGCCGAAGTTGAGGGTTTGTGGCGGCGACGACGAAACGGTCTACCTCGCGAATCCGCTGCTGGGTCGCTGCCTGAGGCGCGTCCCCAGCAGGTGGATTGAGTAGCAACGCTCTTGCTGCGGCTAGCGCACCCCCGCCGGGTACGCCCAGCGCTACTGAAGACCTGACACTGGTCGGAGCCTGCATTGCCGGGGTCGGCGCTGCCAGAGCCGGTTGCTGGCTCCCAGTGCAGGTATTGGTGCCGCGAACGCTTGGTTCGCCGCTGGCACAGTGTGCCCCGGTATGGGCAAGGCTGCTCCATAGACCGGGGACGCCGTTTGCAGGGCATATGGTTGTAGCATATGCTGCGCGGCGTATGCCTGGGGCAGAGCTTGCATGGCGAAGATCTGCCCTTCAGGCTGGGTCGAGGCCGACGTCATACTGTCGCCAGCCTCTTAGTTGCGATGCCTTTCTCGACGTCGCTCGAAGAACACTCGGGCATCTTGGCCCAAGTGGCATCACTCCGGCTCCGCCCCCAGGTCCGTCGACGGAAGCCTGGTGGAGCTGGAGTCCACCGTCTGCTCGCCAACCATTGGCGTGCGCATCAGCAGCACGGCCGGTTGGCCGGAGCGTCGTCCCCGCCGAAGTCGAGGGTTTGCGGCGGTGACGACGAGACGGTCTATCTCTCGAATCCACTGCTGGGTCGCTGCCTGAGGCACGTCCCCAGCAGGCAGATTGCGCAGTAGCGCTCTTGCTGCGGCTGGCGCACCCCCGCCGGGTAGGCCCAGCGCTACTGAAGACCTGACACTGGTTGGAGCCTGCATTGCCGGGGTTGGCGCTGCCAGAGCCGGTTGCTGGCTCCCAGTGCAGGTACACAGTGTACCCCGGTATGGGCAAGGTTGCGCCATAGGCCGGGGACGCCGCTTGCAGAGCACATGGTTGTGGCTTATGCTGTGCGGCGTACGCCTGGGGCAGAGCTCACGTAGCGAAGGTCTGCCCTCCAGGCTGGGTCGAGGCCGACGTCATGTTGTCGCCAGCCTCTTGAGTGCGACGCCTTTCTCGACGTCGCTCGAGGAACACTCGGGCATCTTGGCCCAAGTGGCACCGTTCCAGCTCTGTCCTCAGGTCCGTCGACGGAAGCTTGGTGGAGCTGGAACCCGCCGTCTGCCCGTCAACCGTTGGCGTGCGCGTCAGCGACACAGCCGGTTGGTCGGAGCGTCGTCCCCGCCGAAGTCAATGGTTTGCGGCCGCGACGACGAGGCGGTCCACCTCATGGACCCATTGCTGGGTCGCTGAATGGGGCGCATCCCCCGCAGGTGGGTTGCACAGCAGCGCTCTTGCTGCAGCTAGCACACCTCCATGGTGTACGCTCAGCGCTGCAGAAGATCTCACACTGGTCTGGGCCTGCATAGCCTGAGTCGGTGTTGCCGGAGTCGGCTGTTGGCTACCCGCTTGTGCCGACACACTCCGTCCTGAGTGCGTCGACATGTACTCCCCGCTGGTCACGGTTCGCCGTGAATGCGGTGGGGGAGAGTTTGCCGCTGAAGGGAGCTTGGTCATCTTCGTCGGTGGAAACTCGTCGCGCTAGGGGAAAAGCCCCCTACCTGGCGCGCCAAATGTCGAAGTGTGCGATCGACACTTCCCCCGGGCCTGCACTGGGCAGCCCGCGGAGGTTCTTTTTTCGGAGGGGCTAGTTCCTAGCGGAGAGCTTGCGCGGATGGACGAGTTAGTGAGAGCTTGACACGGGAAGTTTTACGTGGTTCAGGCCGCCGGAGCGTAAAACCCTACGTCCACGGCGAGCTATGGAGCTCGCTGTATTGCTTGCTGCTCAGGGCCGGGGGCCTGAGCTTGGGGGTGAGTTACAGTTTGAGAGTGTATGGCTAGCGTATGAGTTGCAGAATGCGAACCCTTGCTATCGACGCCTACCCGAGTCTTTTATAGTCCAAGACTCGGGTGGCTTACAAGGGGAGCCGGGACCCGACAGGTGGTCCCGGGAAGATTGTCTATTATCTACCGTATCTGTAGTTACGCCGGTAGTTGCCTCTGGTCGAAGGCTTCTGAGTCTTCATCTTGCCGCCCTGCCCATGCCGCATGCTAGTCGTAGTGGTTGATGACGGCGCAGGCGGCATGGGATGTCTTGTCGCGGCGTTTATTAGCTGGAAGGTTCTGACACCGCGCGCTAGTCTGTGATGCGACTGGGCGCAACGGGACCTGACAGACGCGTGCTCCGTGTTTCCGCGTCTTGGGAAGACGCGGGCCTTGAATACCTTGTACGGGCAAGGTGTGGGGCGCCTTTACGCCCGCTGCCTACCGCTCGGGGGCGGGCAGCACCGTTCTTCTGGCCACGTGGCTGGTCCGAAGCCCTTCTCTGAGGAGAGAAGGGTCCGGCCTGCGGGGCACGTGGAGCCTCCGGACCTCTCCCCGCGGAGGGGGAGGTCCAGCTTCTGTATGCCACGTGGCGGGCCCGGAGCTCCCCTCTGCGGAGAGGGAGGTCCGGCCCCGCTGGACGCGTGGCGTCTTTGGACCTCTCTCCCACGGAGGGGGAGGTCCGGCTTCTGTATGCCACGTGGCAGGCCCGGAGCTCTCCTCTGAGGAGAGGGAGGTCCGGCCCCGCCGGACGCGTGGCGCCTTCGGAGCTCTCCCGGCGGAGAAGGGCGAGTACCTTAGGCATTTTACCCTGTGCGCGGGGGTACCCCATATCGAGGGTACCGATAGCTTCCACAACTCACGTCACACACCAAGCATTAACACACCATTAACTTAACTTAACGACTCGACTATTCGACATCTTGCTAACTAAGGGAAGGACTCTACACTACTCGTTTTCTTGAGCTGGCTCCTCGGGATCTTCCTCATCGTTTCAGCTTCCTTGTGACTCTGCTTTGGGTGGGGAGGCTGCTGGTGGAGAAGTGCAACGACGCCTTATCGCCCGACGATCTGGGGAGTCAGGAGTCCATGTATCATTCGCAGTGACACACAGTTCATTCCCATCTCCTCTTTCTCTCGCCCTCAGGCAGGCTCGCAGCAACGCCTCCGTTTCCTTCAGGGTGTCCCGAACATCCTGAAGCTCTTGCTGACACTCCTGCAGTCGAGTGCTGAGCATAGCAGCATCCTCCAAGCACAAGTCCATGTGCTCATGGGAAGTCCCTTGCTGCACTGGCGGGTACTTATACTCCGTTGTACCACTCTCACGCTGGAGGACATACATGTACTCAGTCCTGTCCAGGTGGCGACGATAGATGTGACTCTGGCAGGTGATGGCCTCCCAGGTGACATCCTTCTCCGCATCGACCTGTGTCGCTCGACAAGCTGGAGAGTGGTGGATCTTAAGCAGCTGATTTTCGTGTATAATCCTCATCTCTGAACTCCATTCTTCCCTCTTTTCACGGATGATCCTGGTGGAGTTATAGTGGATGATTAGCTTGCCCGTATTGCCGGCGGCTTCGAGCATACGTCGAAGACGGCACAACAAGCCTCCTACTGCCAATCCGTAGGAAAGGTACGTCACCGGACGGCTCTCCTCTCTTTGGGCAAGGGCAACTACGGGAACTCTCCCTCCTGTGGACTTGCGAGCGGTGCGAATCATGCGAACCATCTAAAACAAAAAGAACTTAAACTTAGGTTAGATAAACTCTTAAACCAAATCCTATTTTGAATGAAAGTTGGGGTAAGATGAAGAAAGTGACTCATTAAATAGTACTTTTCAACACACACCTTATAAAATAGTTTTTAAGAAAATAGGGCTCTTAAATACGTCCATTTCTACCTAGGTACACGTTCCTACGGGCAACCTTGGCTCTGATACCACTTCTGTCACACCCGGTTTTTCCGAGAACAACCAAGTGAATATCACATGTATGCCAGGATCATTTTCTCATACATGTGATGACAAATAGTGAAGCATCATTTATTACAATCCAGGTGTCGAATATAAGTAAGTCTTACATAGTAAATATCTCAATGGACAATAATAAGTTCATCACAAGTAAATAAACTAGCAGCGGAATATTATTCTTGAGGGCTCCATCACAGGCGTTGCCCGGGGGTCTCCATGAACCTAGAAACCTTCTTCGGGTCCAAAATCTTGGTCATTATACACCACCTCATTATCTTGACCTGAGCAGCAATATAAACCAACAAATATGCAAGGTTGAGTACCGATGGTACTCAGCAAGTGTGGGAAAGTTATGTCATGCATGGCTAGAACAAGGGGAGGTTGAACTCATGGTTAAAGCACTATGCAAGTAATACCTATCACCTTAGCTTATTAAGCACCTACATTACTACACAGGTGAAATGGTCCCAAACTCCTATCCCATCATCATAATCAAATAACCATAACATCATTTCCAATGTTAAGCTCCCCGTTTAACATACACAACTTCCAAAACCATCAATCCTCTAATCATGAATAAGTCCAAGCCGCTCTTGACCGTGAGCACGGCTGTCATGACAGTTTTGACTCTGCAGAGTTTGTACCACTGTACCCACATGTAGTGATTTCATCCCCCGTTGTCGGGTGGACTAAAAGAACCTCCATTATGCCAGTGGCTACGAACCACATTCACACTTCCCAGGTGTGTAGCCAGGAGATCACTACGAAGCCTTTACAAAGGGATTCCCGACGAGCGTGGGCCCACTGAGGTTTCACCCCTAACAGCATACAAGAGGCTCCAACCCCGCTACAGTGGCCCCCTCTTGAGCCTTGCGGTTCATATGGTAGTCCAGCTGACACCTACTCCCCGCACCATCCAACACACCCATACTACGCCGGGGATACACCTAATTAATTGGCCAAGCTGCCCCATCTCAGCATGTGGTTGACACTGTAAAGCCAGGTTACATACTCCATGAACCGGTCCTTAGGATCCAGGCAAGTACTAAACACAAACCCAAGTCTCGTGCACCCAGCACACAATCAAAACATCCAACTTGCCTTGATCCCTACCTCTACATAACTCACAATATCTCATTCAAGAGTATGGTAACATAAACTGATGATCTCATATCCCAAATATCTCATTCTAAGCATGGCTAAGCATATGCATAATAATAAATGACATGATAAAATAAATCCCAACCCAAGCTACAAGGAAACAAGGTAATGCAATTCTAGGGAAACTTCCTAACATGGGTTTCATATTTCAATTGACAATGCAAATAGTTCTAACTACACATCCTAGTATAGGATCAAAGTGGTCAAGGACACTTGCCTCCTTCCTGCTGCTCTTGGAATGGGTAGTCCTGATTATGGAAAGGAATAACTTGCTCTTGAGCAGGTTCTACATCATACCATCACACATAGCAAAAGAAAAACAACCATCCATAAGACATAGTTCACACTTCCACTTCATACAAACCACACATTCATATTTATGAAAGTCATTCACCATTATATATGTTGTGGTTACTCTATGTGTGTTGATTTGTGGCTTGCATACACTTTAATCATGTGTATATGATTCCTACTTTGGTGTTCACATTTATACTTACATACTATATATACATATATGAGTTTCCAATTTAAATAAATTCCTTATATTTAATTACTACACCTTTTAGCTACCAAGTATGCATGAAAGGTATTTTCCTTCTCCATAAGTGTCTTCATAATTTCTACCAACCCTAAACTGAATTGTTTGGATTTTAGAAACTCTATTTATCATTTACTAGTTGCTACATTTTCAGATTTATTTTCCTATGCATAAATGTGTACTTTATTATGAAAATAGTAATACACAGAATAGGTTCTGGTCCTAAATAATTTAATAACATATTTTGACCTTTGCCTCAGATGTAAACTATTTCACAATTATTTTCCCTATTTTCTAAAACTATTCATTACTTAAAAATGTGTCCCTACATGTGAATAATAAATTAAACAGATTCAACTCAGCCCAAAATATGTTTTTATCTCACTCCAAAATTTTTCTAAATACTAAGAAAGTTTTTAATTTAATTTTGACAATATGTTTGTCCCACTTTTAATTTTTAAACACTAGCCACATATTCAATTTCCTAAATTAAATACTAAACAGGGCTAAAAAGTTAAACTTACCCCACTACAGGGTCTATAATATTATTTTAAAAATTTTCAGGGGTCTAGCTACTCATAACAGAGGTGTTTTTCCTAATTTTTATTAATTCCAGGGGCTAAAACTGATTTTGAAATGAATTTACATGATTTTCTGGAGTTCCAGGGGCTAGATCAGAAGTTTCCGGGGCTAGCTCTTATTTCCCGAGAACCCCAGGGGGTAGCACGTAAGATTTCCAGTCTTTATAACGCAGGCTGACGTGGACCGTCCGATTTTAAACAGACGGCTGAGATTATAACGTCGAACCGGTACGCGGGGATTTAAACCCTACCGTGCGATTTAAAATAAACGGCGGATCTCACCTCGGGGGTTTTCTTGAGCTCAGAGATCCTGGAAAGCGATCGGCGACGAGGTCCGAGGTGAAACCACGGCGAGGCTCGTCGGCGATGTGTTTACAGCGCAAGTCACCGAGTTTTCTGCACCTGCAAGGTTCCCCGGAGGCGGTGGATCAATACCAGCGAGTTAGATCGGAATTTCCGAGCTTAGATCGGCCAGAATTCGCCGGAGAAGTCTCGGTTCTCACCGGAGGAAAATCGGCGGATCGCGTGGGAAAAACAGAACGAGGCCGGGGTTTTTATAGACAGGGGAGGGCGGCGGGGTGGTTTAGATCAAGTCCGCGTCGCCTACGAACAGAATTCAGCGGGAATACGCAGAAATCCCGATCGGTTTTGATTCGGGTGAGAGGGAGTCCGGCGCGGGCGCGAGGTAGAAGACGAGCTGGTGGGTCCCACCTGTCAGCAGAAGGAAACAGCGCGCGCGGCTGCGGGCTGGCGCGGCGCTGGTTGGGCCGGCTGGTGGGTTGCGGCCCACTGGCCTTTTTTTTCTGTTTTCTCTTTTTCTTTTTCTATTTCTTTTCTGATTTGAGTTTAATTTGAATTCCAGTTTGAATTTGAATTTTTGCAAAACATGTAACACGTCCAAAAAATTTTAAATTCCCCTCTTAACATGATTTAGGGTTTTAAATCAAAATTTTGGGGTGTTACAAAAGCCATCAAGTTCCACCGTCCGAACATGTATTCCGTCAAGGCCCCATCCGGCCGTCTGGGACTCGAGATCATGAGTTTTACCAACTTTCCTGATTTTGACCCAGATCGCCATCCGCTCATGCAAAACCATGAAGTTGCACCATCTGGACGTGTATTTCATCAAGGTCCTGTTTAGCCACCCGGGGCCCGAGTTTGTGAGTTTTACCGACTTTCCCAAATTTAACCCAAATGGTCATACGTGCATGCAAAACCATTTAGTTGCACCATGCGGACGTGTATTCCGTCAAGGTCCGGCCGCCCGGGACCCGAGTTCGTGAGTTTTACCGATTGTTCCCAATTTCAACCAAGATGGCCATTCGCGCATGCAAAATCTTCAGGTTGCACCATCCGAACGTGTATTCCGTCAAGGTCCCGTCTGGTCGGCCGGGACCCAAGTTCGTGCATTTTACCAACTTTCCCGACTTTCTGATTTTCGACCCAGATGGCCATCAGCAAATGCAAAATAATCCAGTTGCACCATCCAAATGTGTATTCCGTCAAAGTCCCGTTCGGCGTCCTAGGAAGCTAGTTCGTGAATTTTCTCGACTTTCTTAATTTCGACCCAGATGACCATCCTCGTATGCAAAACCATCAAGTTGCACCGTCCGGAAGTGTATTCCGTCAAGGTCCCGTCCGGCCGCCCAGGACTCGTGTTTGTGAGTTTTACTGACTTTTCCGATTTCGACCCATATGACCATTCACACATGCAAAACGATCAAGTTGCACCGTCCGGACGTGTACTCTGTCAAGGTCCCATACGGTCGCTCCGGACCCGAGTTAGTGAGTTTTTTCTGACTTTCCCGACATTTTCCTATTTTGACCCAGATGGCCATCCGCGCATGCGAAACCATCCAGTTGCACCATCCGACCGTGTATTCTATCAAGGCCCTGTCCGGCAGCCCAGGACTCGAGATCGTGAGTTTTACCGACTTTCCTGATTTTGACCCAGATCGCCATCCGAGAATGCAAAACTATCAAGTTGCACCATCTGGACGTGTATTTCGTCAAGGTCCCGTTTGGCCTCCCGGGGCTGGAATTTGTGAGTTTTACCGACTTTCCCATATTCAACCCAGATGGCCATACGCGCATGCAAAACCATTAAGTTGCACCATGCGGACGTGTATTCCGTCAAGGTCCCGTCCTGGTGCCCGGGACCCGAGTTCGTGAGTTTTACCGATTTCCCAATTTCGACTAAGATGGGCATTCGCGCATGCAAAACCTTCAAGTTGCGCCGTCTGAACGTGTATTCCGTCAAGGTATCGTCCAGCCGCCTGGGACCCGATTTCGTGCATTTTACCGACTTTCCCGACTTTCTGATTTTCAACCCAGATAGCCATCAGCGAATGCAAAACGATCCAGTTGCACCATCCGAACGTTTATTCCGTCACGGTCCCGTCCGATGTCCCAGGATCAGAGTTTGTGGGTTTTCCCGACTTTCTCGATTTCGACCCAGATGGCCATCCTCATATGCAAAACCATCAAGTTGCACCTTCCGGACGTGTATTCCGTCAAGGTCCAGTCCGGCTGCCCAGGACTCGAGTTCGTGAGATTTACTGACTTTCTCGATTTCGACCCAGATGGCCATCCGCGCATGCAAAACCATCAATTGGACCGTCCGGACGTGTACTCTGTCAAGGTCCCGTAAGGTCGCTCGGGACCCGAGTTAGTGAATTTTCCAACTTTCCCGCTTTTTCCGATTTTGACCCAGATGACCATCCGTGCAAACAAAACCATCCAGTTGCACCATCCAAACGTGTATTCCGTCATGGTCCCATCCAACGCCGTCAAGATCTCTTCAGGTCTCATGGGACAAGAGTTTGTGAGTTTTACCGACTTTCCCGACTTTCTCTATTTCGACCTAGATGGCCATCCGTGCAATCAAAACCATCATGTTGCACCGTCCGGACATGTATTCCGTCAAGGTTCCGTCCGGTCGCCGGGGACCCGAGTTTGTGAGTTTTGTCGACCTTCGCGACTTTCCAGATTTTAACCCAGATCGTCATCCATGCATGCAAAACCATCAAGTTGCACCATCTGGACGTGTATTTCGTCAAGGTCCCATTTTACCAACTTTCCCAAATTCAACCCAGATGGCCATATTCGCATTCAAAACCATTAATTTGCACCATGCGGACGTGTACTCCGAAAAGGTCCCGTCCGGCCGCCCGGACCCGAGTTCGTGAGTTTTACCGACTTTCCCAATTTCGATCAAGATGGCCAATCACGCATGCAGAACCTTCAAGTTACACCGTCCGAACTGTATTCCGTCAAGGTCCCGTCCGGCCGCCCGAGAGTCGAGTTCGTGAGTTTTACCGAGTTTCCCAGTTTTGACCAAGATGTCCATTCGCGCATGCAAAACCTTCAAGTTGCAGCGTCCGAACGTGTATTCTATCAAGGTCCCGTTCGGCCGCTCGAGACCCGAGTTGTGCATTTTACAAACTTTCCCGACTTTCTGGTTTTCGACCCAGATGGCCATCAGCGAATGCATAATGATCCAGTTGCACCATCCGAACGTTTATTCCGTCAAGGTCCTGACCGGCGTCCCAGGACCCGATTTCGTGAGTTTTCCCGACTTTCCCGATTTCGACCCAGATGGCCATCCTTGTATGCAAAACCATCAAGTTGCACCGTACGGACGTTTATTCCGTCAAGGTCCCGTCCGGCTGCACAGGACTCAAGTTCGTGAGTTTTACTGACTTTTTCAATTTTGACCCAAATGTTCATCCATGCGTGCAAAACAATCAAGTTGCATCGTCCGAACGTGTACTCTGTCAAGGTCCCGTACGATCGCTCGGGACCCGAGTTAGTGAGTTTTTCTGACTTTCCTCACTTTTTCCATTTTGACCCAGATGGCCATACGCGCATGGAAAACCATCCAGTTATACCATCCGAACGTGTATTCCGTCAAGGTCCCATGCGGCACCCCGGGACCCGAGTTCATGGGTTTTCCCTACTTTCCCAAATTCAACTCAGACTGTCATCCACGCATGCAAAACCTTCAAGTTCCACCGTCCGAACGTGAATTCCGAAAAGGCATCGTTCGGCCGCCCGGGACGCGAGTTCGTGAGTTTTAGCGACATTCCCGACTTTACGGATTTTAACCCAAATGGCCATCCGCGAAAAACCATCAAGCTGCACCGTCCGGACGTGTATGCCGTCAAGGTCTCTTCCGGCTTCCCTGGACCGGAGTTCGTGAGTTTTTTCCCGACTTTCTCGATTTCGACCCATATGGTCATCCGCGCAATCAAAACCAACAAATTGCACCATTTGGGTCAAAACTGGAAGTGTATTCCGTAAAGGTCCCGTTTGGCAGCCCGAGGCCCGAGTTTGTGAGTTTTAATGACTTTCCCAAATTTAACCCAGATGGAAACCATCAAATTCCATCGTCCGTACGTGTATTCCAAAAAGGCCCCGTCCGGCTGCCCGAACGCGAGTTCAAGAGTTTTAGCGACATTCCCGACTATCCCGATCTTGACCCAAATGGCCATCCGCAAAAAAACCATCAAGCTGCACCGTCTGGACGTGTATGCCGTCAAGGTCTCTTTCGGCCTCCTGGGACCCGAGTTCGTGAGTTTTACCGACTTTCCCGACTTTCTTTATTTCGACCCAGGTGTCCATCCATGCATTCAAAACCATCAAGTTGCACCGTCCGGACATGTATTCCGTCAAGGTTCCGTCCGGCCGCTGGGGACCCGAGTTTGTGAGTTTTACCAACCTTCGCGACTTTCCCGATTTGGACCCAGATGGCCATCCGCGCATGCAAAACCATCAAGTTGTACCATCCGAACATGTATTCCAACAAGGTCCCGTCCGGCCGCTCGAGACCCAAGTTTGTGCATTTTACCGACTTTCCAGACTGTCTACTTGTTGACCCTGTTGGCGATCAGCGAATGCAAAACGATCTAGTTGCACCATCCGAACGTTTATTCCATCAAGGTTCCGTCCTGCGTCCCAGGACCCGAGTTTGTGAGTTTTCCCGACTTTCCCGATTTCGAGCAAAATGGACATCCTCGTATGCAAAACCATCAAGTTGCACCGTCCGGAAGTGTATTCCGTCAAGGTCCCCTCTGGCCGCCCAGGACTCGAGTTCGTGAGTTTTACTAACTTTCCAGACTTTCCCAATTTCGACCCAGATGGCCATCCGCGTATGCAAAACCATCAAGTTGCACCGTCCGGACGTGTACTCTTTCAAGGTTACGAGTTAGTAAGTTTTTTCGACTTTCCCATCTTTTTTCGATTTTCACCCAGATGGCCATCTGCGCATGCAAAACCATCCAGTTGCACCATCCGAACGTGTATTCCGTCAAGGTCCCATCCGACGCCCCGGGACCCGAGTTCATGAGTTTTCCCGAATTCCTCAAATGCGACCTAGACGGCCATCCACGCATGCAAAACCATTAAATTCCACCATCCGGACGTGTATTCCGAAAAAGCCTCGTACGGCCGCTGGGGACACGAGTTCGTGAGTTTTAGCGACATTCCTAACTTTCCCGATTTTGAGCCAAATGGCCATCCGCGAAAAAACCATCAAGCTGCACCGTCCGGACATGTATGCCGTCAAGGTCTCTCCCGACCTCCCGGGATCCAAGTTTATGAGTTTTACCAACTTTCCTGACTTCGACCCAGATGTCCATTCGCGCAATCAATATAATCAAGTTGCACCGTCCAGACAGGTATTCCGTAAAGGTTCCGTCCGGACGCTGGGGACCCAAGTTTGTGAGTTTTGCCAGCTTTCGCGACTTTCTCAATTTGGACTCAGATGGCCATCTGCGCATGCAAAACATCAAGTTGCACCTTCCGGACGTGAATTCCGTAAAGGTCCCATCCGGCCGCTGGGGACCCGAGTTCGTGAATTTTACTAACTTTCCAGATTTTGACCCAGATAGCCAGTCCCGCATGCAAAACCATCCAGTTGCACCATCCGAATGCGTATTCCATCGGTGGTTCCATTCGGCGTCCCAGAACCCAAGTTCGTGAGTTTTCCCGACTTTCCCAATTGGGACTCAGATGGCCATCCGCGCATGCAAAACCATCCAGTTGCAGCGTCCGGACGTGTATTTGGTCAACGTCCTGTCCGGCCACCCGGGACCCGAGTTCGTAAGTTTTACTAACTTTCTCGGTTTTGACGCAAATGGCATCCGCGCATTCAAAACCATCAAGTTGCACCGTCCGGACGTGTATTCTATTAAGGTTCCATCTGGTCACCCAGGATTCAAGTTCGTAAGTTTTACCGACTTTCCCGATTTTGACCCAGATGGCCATCCGTGCATGCAAAATCACCCAGTTGCACCATCCAAACATGTATTCTGTCAAGGTCCCATACAGCATCCTGGGACCCGAATTCATGAGTTTTCCCGCATTTTCCAATTTTGACCTAGATGGCCATCCACGCATGCAAAACCATCAGTTGCACTGTCCGGACGTTTATTCCGTCAAGTGGGCGTCTGGCCACCCAGGACTTGAGATCGTGAGTTTTACCGACTTTTCCTATTTCAACCGAGATCGCCATCCACGCATGCAAAACCATCAAGTTGCACTATATGGACGTGTATTTCATCAAGGTCCCATTTGGCCACCCGGGGCCCGAGTTTGTGAGTTTTACCGACTTCCCCAAATTCAATCCAGATGGCCATACGCGTATGCAAAACCATTAAGTTGGACCATGCGGACGTGTCTTCCCATCAAGGTCCCGTCCGAGCGCCCGGGACCCGAGTTCATGAGATTTACCGATTTTCCAAATTTTGACCAAGATGGCCATTCGCGCATGCAAAACCTTCAAGTTGCACCGTCCGAACGTGTATTCCGTCAAGGTCCCGTCCGGCCGCCTGAGACATGAGTTTGTGCATTTTACCAACTTTCCCGACTTTCTGGTTTTTGACCCAGATGGCCATCAGAGAATGCAAAACGTTCCAGTTGCACCATCCAAACGTGTATTCCGTCAAGGTCCCGTCCGGCGTCCCAGGACCCGAGTTCGTGAGTTTTCCCAACTTTCTCGATTTTGACCTAGATGGCCATCCTCGTATGCAAAACCATCAAGTTGCATTGTCCGGACGTGTATTGCGTCAAGGTCCCGTCCGTCCGCCCAGGACTCGAGTTCGTGAGTTTTACTGACTTTCCCGATTTCGACCCAGATGGCCATCCGCGCATGCAAAATAATCAAGTTGCACCGTCCGGACGTGTATTCTGTCAAGGTCCCGTACGGTCGCTCTGGACCCGAGTAGTGAGTTTTTCCGACTTTCCTGACTTTTTCCATTTTGACCCATATGGCCATCCACGCATGCAAAACCATCAAGTTGCATCATCCGGACGTGTATTCCGTCAAGGCCCCATCAGGTCGCCCGGGATTCATGCTCGTGAGTTTTACCGACTTTCTCGATTTCAACCCAGATGGTATCCTCGCATGCAAAACCATTAAGTTGCACCGTCCAGATGTGTATTCTTTTAAGGTTCCGCCTGGCCGCCCAGGACTCGAGTTCGTGAGTTTTACCGACTTTCCCCATTTTGACCGACTTGGCCATCCGCGCATGCAAAACCATCCAGTTACACCATCCAAACATGTATAACGTCAATGTCCCATGCGGTGTTCCGGGACCCGAGTTCATGAGTTTTCTCTACTTTCCCAATTTGGACCCAGATAGAGATCCACACATGCAAAGCCATCAAGTTGCACCGTCCGGACGTGTATTCCGTCAAGGCCCCATACGGCCGCCTGGCAATCGAGATCGTGAGTTTTACTGACGTTTCCGATTTCGACCCAGATCGCCATCCGTGCAAGCAAAACCATCAAGTTGCACCATCTGGAAGTGTATTTCGTCAAGGTCCTGTTTAGCCGCCCGGGGCCCGAGTTTGTGAGTTTTACCGACTTTCCCAAATTCAACCCAGATGGCCATACGTGCATGCAAAACCAATAAGTTTTACCATGCGGACGTGTATTCCGTCAAGGTCCCGTCCGGCCGCCCGGGACCCGAGTTCGTGAGTTTTACCGACTTTCCCAATTTCGACCAAGATGGCCATTCGCACAAGCAAAACCTTCAAGTTGCACCATCCGAACGTGTATTCTGTCAAAGTCCCGTCCGGCCACCCGGGACCCAAGTTCGTGCATTTCATCGACTTTCCCGACTTTCTGGTTTTCGACCCAGATGGCCATCAGCGAATGCAAAACAATCCAGTTGCACCATCCGAACGTGTATTCCGTCAAAGTCCCGTCCGGTGTCCTAGGAACCTAGTTCGTGAGTTTTCCCAACTTTCTCGATTTCGACCCAGATGGTCATCCTCGTATGCAAAACCATCAAGTTGGACCGTCCGGAAGTGTGTTCCGTCAAGGTTCCGTCCGGCAGCCCAGGACTCGTGTTCGTGAGTTTTACTGCCTTTCCTGATTTCGACCCACATGGCCATCCGTGCATGCAAAACGATTGAGTTGCACCGTCCGGACGTGTACTCTGTCAAGGTCCCGAGTTAGTGAGTTTTCCCGTCTTTTCTGATTTTGACCAGATGGCCATCCGCACATGCAAAACCATCCAGTTGCACCATCCAAACATGTATTCCGTCAAAGTTCCATACAGCGTCCCTTGACCCGAGTTCATTAGTTTTCCCGACAATCCCAATTTCGACCCAGATGGCCATCCACGCATGCAAAACCATCAAGTTGCACCGTCCGGACGTGTATTCCGTCATGGTCTCGTCCGGCCGCTGGTGACCCAAGTTCGTGAATTTTACTAACTTTCTCGATTTTGACCCAGATGGCCATTCACGCATGCAAAACCATCTAGTTGCACCATCCGAATGTGTATTCCATCATGGTTCCATCCGAGGCCGCGAGACCCAAGTTCGTGAGTTTTCCCAACTTTCCAAATTTTGACCCAGATGGTCATCTGCGTATGCAAAACCATCAAGTTGCACCTTCTGAACGTGTATTCCGTCAAGGTCCTGTCCGGCCGCCTGGGACCCAAGTTCGTGAGTTTTATATACTTTCTCGATTTAGAACCAGATGGCCATTCGCGCATGCAAAACCATCTAGTTGCACCATCTGAATGTGTATTCCATCATGGTTCCATCCGGTCCCGGGACCCGAGTTCATGAGTTTTCCCGACTCACCCAAATTCGACCCACACGGCCATCCGCGCATGCAAAACCATCAAATTCCACCGTCCGGACCTGTATTCCGAAAAGGCCCCGTCTGGCCACCCGGAACGCGAGTCCTGAGGTTTAGCGACATTCCTGACTTTCCCGATTTTGACCCAAATGGCCATCCGCGAAAAAACCATCAAGGTGCACCGTCCGGACGTGTATGCCGTCAAGGTCTCTCTCGGCCTCTAGAGACCCGAGGTCGTGAGTTTTACCGACTTTCCCGACTTCGACCCAGATGTCCATTCGCATAATCAATACAATCAAGTTGCATTGTCTGGACATGTATTCCGTAAAGGTTCCGTTCAGCCGCTGGGCACCCGAGTTTGTGAGTTTTGCGGACCTTCGCGACTTTCCCATTTAGGACCCAGATGGCCATCCGCACATGCAAAACCATCAAGTTGCACCTTCCGAACGTGTATTCCGTCCAGGTCCCGTCCGACGCTGGGGACCCAAGTTCGTGCATTTTACTAACTTTCTCGATTTTGACCCAGATGGCCATTCGCGCTTGCAACACCATCCAGTTGCACCATCCGAATCTGTATTCCCTCATGGTTTCGTCTGGCGTCCCGGGACCCAAGTTCGTGAGTTTTCCCGACTTTCCCAATTTGGACCCAGATGGCCATCCGTGCTTGCAAAACCATCCAGGTTCACCATCCGAATGTGTATTCCATCATGGTTCTGTCTGGCATCCCGGGACCCAAGTCCGTGAGTTTTCCCGACTTTCCCAATTTGGACCCAGATGGCCATCCGCGCTTGCAAAATCATCAAGTTGCAGCATCCAGACGTGTATTTTGTCAACGTCCGACCACCTGGGACCCAAGTTCGTGAGTTTTAATGACTTGCTCGATTTCGACCCAGATGGCATCCGCGCATGCAAAACCATCAAGTTGCACCGTCCGAACGTGTATTCCGTTAAGGTTCCGACTGGCTGCCCAGAATTCGAGTTCATGAGTTTTACCGTCTTTTCCGATTTTCACCCAGATGGCCATCCGCGCATGCAAAACCACCCAGGTGCACCATACAAACATGTATTCTGTGAAGGTCCCATACGGCGTCCCAGGACCGAGTTCATGAGTTTTCCTGACTTCCCCAATTTTGATCGAGATGGCCATCCATGCATTTAAAACAATCAAGTTGCACAGTTCGGAGGTGTATTTCATCAACGCCCCGTCCGACCGCCCGGGACTCGAGATCGTGAGTTTTACAAACTTTTCCAATTTCGACCCACATTGCCATCCGCGTATCCAAAACCATCATGTTGGACCATCTGGATATGTATTTCGTCAAGGTCCCGATTTGCCGCCCGGGGCCCGAGTTTGTGAGTTTTACCGACTTTCCCAAATTCAACCCATATGGCCATACGCGCATGTAAAACCATTAAGTTGCACCATCTAGATGTGTATTCCGTCAAGATCCCGTCCGGCCGCCCGGGACCCAAGTTCGTGAGTTTTACCAACTTTCCCAATTTCGACCAAGATGGCCATTCACGCATTAAAAACCTTCAAGTTGCACCGTCCGAACGTGTATTCCGTCAAGGTCTCGTCCGGCCGATCGAGACCCGAGTTCGTGCATTTTACCGACTTTCCGGACTATCTGGTTTTCGACCCAGATGGCCATCAGCAAATGCAAAACGATCCAGTTGCACCATCCGAACGTTTATTCCGTCAAGGTCCTGTCTGGCGTCCCAGAACCCGAGTTTGTGAGTTTTTCCGACTTTCTCGATTTCGAGCCAGATGGCCATCCTCATATGCAAAACCATCAAGTTGCACCGTCCGGACGTGTATTCCGTCAAGGTCCCGTTCGGCCGCCCAGGACTCGAGTTCGTGAGTGTTACTAACTTTCCAAACTTTACCGATTTCAACCCAGATGGCCATCCGCGCAGCAAAACCATCAAGTTGCACCGTCCAGACGTGTACGCTGTCATGGTCCCGTCCGGTCGCTCGGGTCCCGAGTTAGTGTGTTTTTACGACTTTCCCATCTTTTTTCGATTTTGACCCACATGGCCATCCGCCGATGCAAAACCATCCAGTTGCATCATCCGAACATGTATTTCGGCAACGTCCTGTCCGGCCACCCGGGACCCGAGTTCGTGAGTTTTACCGACTTCTCCAACTTTCTCAATTTTGACCAAGATGGCCATCCATGCATGCAAAACCATCAAGTTGGACCGTCTGGACGTGTATTCCTTCAAGGTCCCATCCATCTGCCCGGGATCCGAGTTCATGAGTTTACACGACTTTCCCAATTTCGACCCAGATGGCCATCCACGCATGCAAAACCATCAAGTTGCACCTTGCGGACGTGTATTCCGTCAAGGTCCCGTCCGGCCGCTCGAGACCCGAGTTCGTGCATTTTACCCACTTTCCCTATTTCTGGTTTTCGACCCAGATAGCCATCTGCGAATGCAAAACGATCCAGTAGCACCATCCGAACGTTTATTCCGTCAAGGTCCTGTCCAGCGTCCCAGGACACGAGTTCGTGAGTTTTCCCGACTTTCCTGATTTTGACCCAGATGGCCATCCTTGTATGCAAAACCATCAAGTTGTATCGTACGGACGTGTATTCCGTCAAGGTCCCGTCCGGCCGCCTTGGACTCGAGTTCGTGAGTTTTACTGACTTTTCCGATTTCGACCCAGATGTCCATCCATGCATGCAGAATAATCAAGTTGCACCGTCCGGACGTGTACTCTTTCAAGGTCCCGTACGGTCGCTCGGGACCCGAGTTAGTGAGTTTTTCCGACTTTCCTGACTTTTTTCATTTTGACCCAAATGGCCATACGCGCATGGAAAACCATCCAGTTGCACCATCTGAACGTGTATTCCGTCGAGATACCATGCGGCACCCCGGGACCAAAGTTCATGGGTTTTCCTTACTTTCCCAAATTCAACCCAGACTGTCATCCACGCATGCAAAATCATTAAGTTCCACCGTCCGGACGTGTATTCCGAAAAGGCGCCGTCTGGCCGCCCGGGACACGAGTTCGTGAGTTTTAGCGACATTCCCGACTTTCCGGATTTTAACCCAAATGACCATCCGCTAAAACCATCAAGCTGCACCGTCCGGACGTGTATGCCGTCAAGGTCTCTTCCGGCCTCCCTGGACCCGAGTTCGTGAGTTTTTCCCGATTTTCTCGATTTCGAACCAGATGGTCATCCGTGCAATCATAACAACAAATTGCACTATCTGGACGTGTATTTCGTCAAGGTCCCGTTTGTCAGCCCGAGGCCCGAGTTTGTGAGTTTTACCGACTTCCCCAAATTCTACCCAGATGGAAACTATCAAATTCCACCGTTCGTACGTGTATTCCGAAAAGGCCCCATCCGGCCGCCCGAACGCGATTTCAAGAGTTTTAGCGGCATTCCCGACTATCCCGATATTGACCCAAATGGCCATCCGCGGAAAAAACATCATGCTGCACCGTCCGGACATGTATGCCGTCAAGGTCTCTTTCGGCCTCCTAGGACCTGAGTTCGTTAGTTTTACGGACTTTCCCGACTTTCTTGATTTCGACCCAGGTGTCCATCTGCGCAATCAAAACCATCAAGTTGCACCGTCCGGACATGTATTCCGTCAAGGTTCCGTCCGGCCGCTGGGGACCCGAGTTTGTGAGTTTTGCCGACCTTCGTGACTTTCCCGATTTGGACCCAGATGGCCATCCGCGCATGAAAACCATCAAGTTGCACCGTCCGAATATATATTCCGTCAAGGTCCCATCCGGCCGCTCGAGATCCAAGTTCGTGCATTTAACCGACTTTCCCGACTTTCTAGTTTTCGACCCAGTTGGCGATCAGCGAATGCAAAACGATCCAGTTGCACCATCCGAATATTTATTCCATCAAGGTCCCGTCTGGCGTCCTAGGACCTGAGTTCGTCAGTTTTCCTGACTTTCCCGATTTTGAGCCAGATGACCATCTTCGTATGCAAAAACATCAAGTTGCACCGTCCGGAAGTGTATTCCGTCAAGGTCCCGTCCGGCCGCCCAGGACTCGAGTTCATGAGTTTTACTGACTTTCCAGACTTTTCCGATTTTGACCCAGATAGCCATCCGCGTATGCAAAACCATCAAGTTGCACCATCCGGACGTGTACTCTGTCAAGGTTACGAGTTAGTAAGTTTTTTCGACTTTCCCTTCTTTTTTCGATTTTGACCCAGATGGCCATCCGCGCATGCAAAACCATCCAGTTGCACCATCCGAACGTGTATTCCGTCAAAGTCCCATCCGGCGCCCCAGATCCGAGTTCATGAGTTTTTCCGACTTCCCCAAATTCGACCCAGACGGCCATCCACGCATGCAAAACCATCAAATTCCACCATCTGGATGTGTATTCCGAAAAAGCACCGTACGGCCGTCGGGGACACGAGTTCATGAGTTTTAGCGACATTCCTGACTTCCCCGATTTTGACCCAAATGGCCATCCGCGAAAAAACCATCAAGCTGCACCGTCCGGACGTGTATGCCATCAAGGTCTCTCCCGGCCTCCCAGGATCCAAGTTCATGAGTTTTACCAACTTTTCCGACTTCGACCCAGATGTCCATTCGTGCAATCAATACAATCAAGTTGCACCATCCGGACATGTTTTCCGTAAAGGTTCCGTCCAGCCGCTGGGGACCCGAGTTTGTGAGTTTTGCCGGCCTTCGCGACTTCCCCGATTTGGACCCAGATGGCCATCTGCGCATGCAAAACATCAAGTTGCACCTCCCGGACATGTATTCCGTCAAGGTCCCGTCCGGCCGCTGGGGACCCGAGTTCGTGAATTTTACTAACTTTCGCAATTTCGACCCAGATGGCCAGTCCCACATGCAAAACCATCCAGTTGCACCATCTGAATATGTATTCCATCGTGGTTCCGTTCGACGTCCCGGGATCCAAGTTCGTGAGTTTTCCCGACTTTTCCAATTGGGACCCAGATGGTAATCCGCGCATGCAAAACCATCCAGTTGCAGCGTCCGGACGTGTATTTGGTCAGCGTCCTATCCGGCCACCCGGGACCCGAGTTCGTGAGTTTTACCGACTTTCTCGGTTTCGACGCAGATGGCATCCGCACATTCAAAACCATCAAGTTGCACCGTCCGGACGTGTATTCCGTTAAGGTTCCGTTTGGCCGCCTAGGATTTGAGTTCGTATGTTTTACCGACTTTCTCGATTTTGATCTAGATGGCTATCCGCGCATGCAAAACCACCCAGTTGAATCATCCAAACATGTATTTCGTAAGGGTCCCATACGGCGTCATGGGACCCGAGTTCATGAGTTGTCCCGACTTTCCTAATTTCGTCCCAGATGGCCATCCACGCGTGCAAAACCATCAAGTTGCACCGTCCGCACGTGTATTCCGTAAACGCCCCGTCCGGCCGCCCGGGACTTGAGATCGTGAGTTTTACCGACTTTCCCTATTTCGACCCAGATCGCCATCCGCGCATGCAAAACCATCAAGTTGCACTATATGGATGTGTATTACATCAAGGTCCCGTTTGGCCGCCCGGGGCCCGAGTTTGTGAGTTTTACCGACTTTCCCAAATTCAACCTAGATGGCTGTACGTGCATGCAAAACCATTAAGTTGCACCATGCAAATGTGTATTCCGTCAAGGTCTCGTCCGGCCGCTCGGGACCCGAGTTCGTGAGTTTTACCGATTTTCCCAATTTCGACAAAGATGGCCATTCGCGCATGCAAAACCTTCAAGTTGCACCGTCCGAACGTGTATTCCGTCAAGGTCCCGTCTGGCTGCCCGGGACCCGAGTTCATGCATTTTACCGACTTTCCGGACTTTCTGGTTTTCGACCCAGATGGCCATCAGTGAATGCAAAACGATCGAGTTGCACCATCCGAACGTGTATTCCTTCAAGGTCCCGTCCGGCGTCCCAGCACCAGAGTTTGTGAGTTTTGCCAAATTTCTCGATTTTGACCCAGATGGCCATCCTCGTATGCAACACCATCTAGTTGCACCGTCCGGACGTGTATTCCATCAAGATCCCGTCCGGCCGCCCAGGATTCGTGTTCGTGAGTTTTACTGAATCTCCCGATTTTGACCCAGATGGCCATCCGCGCATGCAAAATAATCAAGTTGCACCGTCCGGACGTGTACTCTGTCAAGGTCCCGTACGGTTGCTCGGGACCCGAGTTAGTGAGTTTTTCCGACTTTCCTGACTTTTTCCATTTTGACCCAAATAGCCATACGCGCATGCAAAACCATCCAGTTCCACCATCTGGACGTGTATTTCGTCAAGGTTCTGTTTAGCCGCCCGGGGCCGGAGTTTGTGAGTTTTACCGACTTTCCCAAATTCAACCCAGATGGCCATACGTGCATGCAAAACCAATAAGTTTTACCATGCGGACGTGTATTCCGTCAAGGTCCCGTCCGGCCACCCGGGACCCGAGTTCGTGAGTTTTACCGACTTTCCCAATTTTGACCAAGATGGCCATTCGCGCATGCAAAACCTTCAAGTTGCACCATCCGAACATGTATTCTGTCAAAGTCCCGTCCGGCCACCCGGGACCCAAGTTCGTGCATTTCACTGACTTTCCCGACTTTCTGGTTTTCGACCCAGATGGCCATCAGCGAATGCAAAACAATCCAGTTGCACCATCCGAACGTGTATTCCGTCAAAGTCCCGTCCGGTGTCCTAGGAACCTAGTTCGTGAGTTTTCCCGACATTCTCGATTTCGACCCAGATGGTCATCCTCGTATGCAAAACCATCAAGTTGGACCGTCCGGAAGTGTGTTCCGTCAAGGTTCCGTCCGGCAGACCAGGACTCGTGTTCGTGAGTTTTACTGACTTTCACGATTTCGACCCACATGGCCATCCGCGCATGCAAAACGATCGAGTTGCGCCGTTCGGACGTGTACTCTGTCAAGGTCCCGAGTTAGTGAGTTTTCCTGTCTTTTTCCGATTTTGACCCAGATGGCCATCCGCACATGCAAAACCATCCAGTTGCACCATCCAAACATGTATTCCGTCAAAGTCCCATAGGGCATCCCTTGACCCGAGTTCATTAGTTTTCCCGACTTTCCCAATTTCGACCCAGATGGCCATCCACGCATGCAAAACCATCAAGTTGCACCATCTGGACGTGTATTCCGTCATGGTCTCGTCCGGCCGCTGGGGACCCGAGTTCATGAATTTTACTAACTTTCCCGATTTCGACCCAGATGGCCATTCACGCATGCAAAACCATCTAGTTCCACCATCCGAATGTGTATTCCATCATGGTTCCATCCGGAGTCCCGAGACCCAAGTTCGTGAGTTGTCCCAACTTTCCAAATTTTGACCCAGATGGTCATCTGCGTATGCAAAACCATCAAGTTGCACCTTCTGAACGTGTATTCCGTCAAGGCCCTGTCCGGCCGCCTGGGACCCAAGTTCGTGAGTTTTATATACTTTCTCGATTTAGAACCAGATGGCCATTCGCGCATGCAAAACCATCTAGTTGCACCATCTGAATGTGTATTCCATCATGGTTCCATCCGGTCCCGGGACCCGAGTTCATGAGTTTTCCCGACTCACCCAAATTCGACCCACACGGTCATCCGCGCATGCAAAACCATCAAATTCCACCGTCCGGACGTGTAGTCCAAAAAGGCCCCGTCTGGCCACCCGGAACGCAAGTCCTGAGGTTTAGCGACATTCCTGACTTTCCCGATTTTGACCCAAATGGCCATCCACGAAAAAACCATCAAGGTGCACCATCTGGACGTGTATGCCGTCAAGGTCTCTCCCGGCCTCTAGAGACCCGAGGTCGTGAGTTTTATCGACTTTCCCGACTTCGACCCAGATGTCCATTCACGTAATCAATACAATCAAGTTGCACTGTCCGGACATGTATTCCGTAAAGGTTCCGTTCGGCCGCTGGGGACCCGAGTTTGTGAGTTTTGCGGACCTTCACGACTTTCCCATTTTGGACCCAGATGGTCATCCGCACATGCAAAACCATCAAGTTGCACCTTCCGAACGTGTATTCCGTCCAGGTCCCGTCCGACGCTGGGGACCCGAGTTCGTGCATTTTACTAACTTTCCCAATTTCGACCCAGATGGCCATTCGCGCTTGCAAAACCATCCAGTTGCACCATCCGAATCTGTATTCCCTCATGGTTTCGTCCGGCGTCCCGGGACCCAAGTTCGTGAGTTTTCCCGACTTTCCCATTTTGGACCCAGATGGCCATCCGTGCTTGCAAAACCATCCTGGTTCACCATCCGAATGTGTATTCCATCATGGTTCTGTCTGGCGTCGCGGGACCCAAGTTCGTGAGTTTTCCCGACTTTCCCAATTTGGACCCAGATGGCCATCCGCGCTTGCAAAATCATCAAGTTGCAGCATCCAGATGTGTATTTTGTCAACGTCCGACCACCTGGGACCCAAGTTCGTGAGTTTTAACGACTTGCTCGATTTCGACCCAGATGGCATCCGCGCATGCAAAACCATCAAGTTGCACCGTTCGGACGTGTATTCCGTTAAGGTTCCGTCTGGCCGCCCAGAATTCGAGTTCATGAGTTTTACCGACTTTCCCGATTTTCACCCAGATGGCCATCCGCGCATGCAAAACCACCCAGGTGCACCATTCAAACATGTATTCTGTCAAGGTCCCATACGGTGTCCCAGGACCGAGTTCATGAGTTTTCCTGACTTCCCCAATTTTGATCGAGATGGCCATCCACGCATGTAAAACAATCATGTTGCACAGTCCGGAGGTGTATTTCGTCAACGCCCCGTCCGACCGCCCGGGACTCGAGATCGTGAGTTTTACGAACTTTTCCAATTTCGACCCACATTGCCATCCGCGCATCCAAAACCATCAAGTTGGAGCATCTGGATATGTATTTCGTCAAGGTCCCGATTGGCCGCCCGGGGCCCGAGTTTGTGAGTTTTACCGACTTTTCCAAATTCAATCCATATGGCCATACACGCATGCAAAACCATTAAGTTGCACCATCCAGATATGTATTCCGTCAATATCCCGTCCGGCCGCCCGGGACCCGAGTTCGTGAGTTTAACGACTTTCCCAATTTCGACCAAGATGGCCATTCGCGCATTCAAAACCTTCAAGTTGCACCGTCCGAACGTGTATTCCGTCAAGGTCCCGTCCGGCTGATCGAGACCCGAGTTCGTGCATTTTACCGACTTTCCGGACTTTCTGGTTTTCGACCCAGATGGCCATCAGCGAATGCAAAACGATCCAGTTGCACCATTCGAACATTTATTCCGTCAAGGTCCTGTCCGGCGTCCCAGAACCCGAGTTCGTGAGTTTTTCCGACTTTCTCGATTTCGAGCCAGATGGCCATCCTCGTATGCAAAACCATCAAGTTGCACCGTCCGGACGTGTATTCCGTCAAGGTCCCGTCCGGCCGTCCAGGACTCGAGTTCGTGAGTTTTACTGACTTTCCAAACTTTACCGATTTCAACCCAGATGGCCATCCGCGCAGCAAAACCATCAAGTTGCACCGTCCGGACGTGTACTCTGTCATGGTCCCGTCCGGTCGCTCGGGTCCCGTGTTAGTGTGTTTTTACGACTTTCCCGTCTTTTTCCGATTTTGACCCACATGGCCATCCGCCGATGCAAAACCATCCACTTGCACCATCCGAACATGTATTTCGGCAACGTCCTGTCCGGCCACCCGGGACCCGAGTTCGTGAGTTTTACCGACTTCTCCAACTTTCTCGATTTTGACCAAGATGGACATCCATGCATGCAAAACCATCAAGTGGACCGTCTGGACTTGTATTCCTTCAAGGTCCCATCCGTCTGCCCGGGACCCGAGTTCATGAGTTTACCCGACTTTCCCAATTTCGACCCAGATGGCCATCCACGCATGCAAAACCATCAAGTTTCACCTGGCGGACGTGTATTCCGTCAAGGCCCCGTCCGGCCGCCTGGGAGTCGTGTTCGTGAGTTTTACCGACTTTCCTGACTTTCTCGATTTCGACCCGGATGGCATCCGCGCATGCAAAACCATCAAGTTGTACTGTCCGGACTTGTATTCCGTTAAGGTCCCGTCTGGCCGCCCGGGACTCGAGTTCATGAGTTTTACCGACTTTTCCAATTTTGATCCAGATGGCCATCCGCGCATGCAAAACAATCAAGTTGCACCGTCCGAACGTGTATTCCATTAAGGTCCCGTCCGGCCGCTCGAGACCCGAGTTCGTGCATTTTACCGACTTTCCCTACTTTCTGGTTTTCGACCCAGATAGCCATTTGCGAATGCAAAACGATCCAGTAGCACCATTCGAACGTTTATTCCGTCAAGGTCCTGTCCAGCGTCCCAGGACCCGAGTTCGTGAGTTTTCCCGACTGTCCTGATTTTGACCCAGATGGCCATCCTTGTATACCGTACGGACGTGTATTCCGTCAAGGTCCCGTCCGGCCGCCATGGACTCGAGTTCGTGAGTTTTACTGACTTTTCCGATTTCGACCCAGATGTCCATCCGTGCATGCAGAATGATCAAGTTGAACCGTCCGGACGTGTACTCTTTCAAGGTCCCGTACAGTCGCTCGGGACCCGAGTTAGTGAGTTTTTCCGACTTTCCTGACTTTTTCCATTTTGACCCAAATGGCCATACGCGCATGGAAAACCATCCAGTTGCACCATCCGAACGTGTATTCCGTCAAGATACCATGCGGCACCCCGGGACCAAAGTTCATGGGTTTTCCTTACTTTCCCAAATTCAACCCAGACTGCCATCCACGCATGCAAAATCATCAAGTTCCACCGTCCGGACGTGTATTCCAAAAAGGCACCGTCTGGCCGCCCGGGACGCGAGTTCGTGAATTTTAGCGACATTCCCGACTTTTCGGATTTTAACCCAAATGGCCATCCGCTAAAACCATCAAGCTGCACCGTCCGGACGTGTATGCCGTCAAGGTCTCTTCCGGCCTCCCTGGACCCGAGTTCATGAATTTTTTCCCGACTTTCTCGATTTCGAACCAGATGGTCATCCGTGCAATCAAAACCAACAAATTGCACCATCTGGACGTGTATTTCGTCAAGGTCCCGTTTGTCAGCCCGAGGCCCGAGTTTGTGAGTTTTACCGACTTTCCCAAATTCAACCCAGATGGAAACTATCAAATTCCACCGTTCGTACGTATATTCCGAAAAGGCCCGATCCGGCCTCCCGAACGCGATTTCAAGAGTTTTAGCGGCATTCCCGACTATCTCGATCTTGACCCAAATGGCCATCCGCGAAAAAAACATCATGCTGCACCATCCGGACATGTATGCCGTCAAGGTCTCTTTCGGCCTCCTGGGACCCGAGTTCGTGAGTTTTACGGACTTTCCCGACTTTCTTGATTTCGACCCAGGTGTCCATCCGTGCAATCAAAACCATCAAGTTGCATCGTCCGGACATGTATTCCGTCAAGGTTCCGTCCGGCCGCTGGGGACCCGAGTTTGTGAGTTTTGCCGACCTTCGTGACTTTCCCGATTTGGACGCAGATGACCATCCGCGCATAAAAAACCATCAAGTTGCACCGTCCGAATGTGTATTCCGTCAAGGTCCCATCCGGCCGCTCGAGACCCAAGTTTGTGCATTTTACCGACTTTCCCGACTTTCTAGTTTTCGACCCAGTTGGCGATCAGCGAATGCAAAATGATCCAGTTGCACCATCCGAACATTTATTCCATCAAGGTCCCGTCCGGCGTCCTAGGACCTGAGTTCGTGAGTTTTACTAACTTTCCCGATTTTGAGCCAGATGACCATCTTCGTATGGAAAAACATCAAGTTGCACCGTCCGGCAGTGTATTCCGTCAAGGTCCCGTCCGGCCGCCCAGGACTCGAGTTCATGAGTTTTACTGACTTTCCAGACTTTTCCGATTTCGACCCAAATGGCCATCCGCTTATGCAAAACCATCAAGTTGCACCATCTGGACGTGTACTCTGTCAAGGTTACAAGTTAGTAAGTTTTTTCGACTTTCCCTTCTTTTTTCGATTTTGACCCAGATGGCTATCCGCGCATGCAAAACCATCCAGTTGCACCATCCGAACGTGTATTCCGTCAAAGTCCCATCTGGCGCCCCAGATCCGAGTTCATGAGTTTTTCCGACTTCCCCAAATTCGACCCAGACGGCCATCCACGCATGCAAAACCATCAAATTCCACCATCCGGATGTGTATTCCGAAAAAGCACCGTACGGCCGTCGGGGACACGAGTTCGTGAGTTTGAGCGACATTCCTGACTTCCCTGATTTTGACCCAAATGGCCATCCGCGAAAAAACCATCAAGCTGCACCGTCCGGACGTGTATGCCATCAAGGTCTCTCCTGGCCTCCTGGGATCCAAGTTCATGAGTTTTGCCAACTTTCCCGACTTCGACCCATATGTCCATTCGTGCAATCAATACAATCAAGTTGCACCGTCCGGACATGTATTCCGTAAAGGTTCCGTCCGGCCACTGGGGACCCGAGCTTGTGAGTTTTGCCGGCCTTCGCGACTTTCCCAATTTGGACCCAGATGGCCATCTGCGCATGCAAAACATCAAGTTGCACCTCCCGGACATGTATTCCGTCAAGGTCCCGTCCGGCCGCTAGGGACCCGAGTTCGTGAATTTTACTAACTTTCGCGATTTCGACCCAGATGGCCAGTCCCACATGCAAAACCATCTAGTTGCACCATCCAAATATGTATTCCATCGTGGTTCCGTTCGACGTCCCAGGACCCAAGTTCGTGAGTTTTCCCGACTTTCCCAATTGGGACCCAGATGGTAATCTGCGCATGCAAAACCATCCAGTTGCAGCGTCCGGACGTGTATTTGGTCAACGTCCTATCCGGCCACCCGGGACCCGAGTTCGTGAGTTTTACCGACTTTCTCGGTTTCAACGCAGATGGCATCCCCGCTTTCAAAATCATCAAGTTGCACCGTCAGGACGTGTATTCCGTTAAGGTTCCGTCTGGCCGCCTAGGATTTGAGTTCGTATGTTTTACCGACTTTCTCGATTTTGACCTAGATGGCCATCCGTGCATGAAAAACCACACAGTTGCATCATCCAAACATGTATTCCGTAAGGGTCCCATATGGCGTCATGGGACCCGAGTTCATGAGTTGTCCAGACTTTCCCAATTTCGACCCAGATGGCCGTCCACGCATGCAAAACCATCAAGTTGCACCGTACGCACGTGTATTCCGTCAACGCCCCGTCCGGCCGCCCGGGACTCGAGATCGTGAGTTTTACCGACTTTCCCTATTTTGACCCAGATCGCCATCCGCGCATGCAAAACCATCAAGTTGCACTATATGGACGTGTATTACATCAAGGTCCCGTTTGGCCGCCCGGGGCCCGAGTTTGTGAGCTTTACCGACTTTCCCAAATTCAACCTAGATGGCCATACGCGCATGCAAAACCATTAAGTTGCACCATGCGAATGTGTATTCCGTCAAGGTCTCGTCCGGCCGCTCGGGACCCGAGTTCGTGAGTTTTACCGATTTTCCCAATTTCGACAAAGATGGTCATTCGCGCATGCAAAACCTTTAAGTTGCACCGTCTGAACGTGTATTCCATCAAGGTCCCGTCCGGCTGCCCGGGACCTGAGTTCATGCATTTTACCGACTTTCCGGACTTTCTGGTTTTCGACCCAGATGGCCATCAGCGAATGCAAAACGATCTAGTTGCACCATTCGAACGTGTATTCCTTTAAGGTCCCGTCTGGCGTCCCAGGACCAGAGTTTGTGAGTTTTGCCGAATTTCTCGATTTTGACCCAGATGGCCATCCTCGTATGCAACACCATCTAGTTGCACCGTCCGGACTTGTATTCCATCAAAATCCCGTCCGGCCGCCCAGGACTCGTGTTCGTGAGTTTTACTGAATTTCCTGATTTTGACCCAGATGGCCATCCGCGCATGCAAAATAATCAAGTTGCACCGTCCGGACGTGTACTCTTTCAAGGTCCCTTACGGTCGCTCGGGACCCGAGTTAGTGAGTTTTTCCGACTTTCCTGTCTTTTTCCATTTTGACCCATATACCCATACGCGTATGCAAAACCATCCAGTTGCACCATCCGAACGTGTATTTAGTCAAGGTCCCATGCGGCACCCCGGGTCCCAAGTTCATGGGTTTTTCCTACTTTCCCAAATTCAACCCAGACGGCCATCCACACTTGCAAAACCATCAAATTCCACCATCTGGACGTGTATTCCGAAAAGGCCCCGTCCGGCCGCTCGGGACGCAAGTTCATGAGTTTTAGCGACATTCCCGACTTTCCGGATTTTGATCCAAATGGCCATTCGCGAAAAACCATCAAGCTGCACCGTCCGGACGTGTATGCCGTCAAGGTCGCTTCCGGCCTCCCTGGACCCGAGTTCATGAGTTTTTTCCCAACTTTCTCGATTCCGACCCAGATGATCATCCGCGCAATCGAAACAAACAAATTGCACCATCTGGATGTGTATTCCGTCAAGGTCCCGTTTTGCAGCCCGAGGCCCGAGTTTGTGAGTTTTACCAACTTTCCCAAATTCAACCCAGATGGAAACCATCAAATTCCACCGTCCGTATGTGTATTTCAAAAAGGCCCCGTCCGGCCGCCCAGATGCGAGTTCAAGAGTTCTAGCGACATTCCAGACTATCACGATTTTGACCCAAAGGCCATCCGCGAAAAAACCATCAAGCTGCACCGTCCGGACATGTATGCCGTCAAGGTCTCTTTCGGCCTCCGGGGACCCGAGTTCGTGAGTTTTACTGACTTTCCCAACTTTCTTGATTTCGACCGAGGTGTCCATCCACGCAATCAAAACCATCAAGTTGCACCGTCCGCACATGTATTCCGTCAAGGTTCCGTCCGACAGATGGGGACCTGAGTTTGTGAGTTTTGCCGACCTTTGCGACTTTCCTTATTTGGACCTAGATGGCCATCCGCGCATGCAAAACCATCAAGTTGCACCGTCCGAACGTGTATTCTGTCAAGGTCCCGTCCGGCCGCTCGAGACCTGAGTTCGTGCATTTTACCGACTTTCTGGACTTTCTAGTTTTCGACCTAGTTGGCGATCAGCGAATGCAATTTGATCCAGTTGCACCATCCAAACGTTTATTCCGTCAAGGTCCCGTCCAGCGTCCCAGGACCCGAGTTCGTGAGTTTTCCGGACTTTCTCGATTTTGAGCCAGATGGCCATCCTCGTATGCAAAGCCATCAAGTTGCACCGTCCGGACATGTATTCTATCAAGGTCCCGTCCGGCCGCCCAGGAATCGAGTTCGTGAGTTTTACTGACTTTCCAAACTTTCCTGATTTCGACCCAGATGGCCATCCGTGTATGCAAAACTATCAAGTTGCACTGTCCGGACGTGTACTCTGTCAAGGTTCTGAGTTAGTAAGTTTTACCGACTTTCCGGTCTTTTTCTGATTTTGACCCAGATAAGCATCCGCGCATGCAACACCATCCAGTTGCACCATCCAAACGTTTATTCCGTCAAGGTCCCATCCGGCGGCCCGGGACCCGAGTTCATGAGTTTTCCCGACTTTCCCAAATTTGACCCGGAGGGCCATCCACGCATGCAAAACCATCAAATTCCACCGTCTGGACGTGTTTTCCAAAAAGGCCCCGTCCGGCCGCCCGAGACATGAGTTTGTGAGTTTTAGCGACATTCCTGACTTTCTCGATTTTGACCCAAATGACCATCCGCGAAAAAACCATCAACCTGTATTGTCCGGACGTGTATGCCGTAAAGATCTCTCCCGGCCTCCCGGGACTCAAGTTTGTGAGTTTTACCGACTTTTCCGACTTCGACCTAGATGTACATTCGCGCAATCAATACAATCAAGTTGCACCATCCGGGCATGTATTCCGTCAAGGTTCCATCCGACCGCTGTGGACCCGAGTTTGTGAGTTTTGCCGACCTTCGCGACTTTCCCGATTTGGACCTAGATGGCCATCTATGCATGCAAAACCATCAAGTTGCACCTTCCAGACATGTATTCCGGCAAGGTCCCGTACGGCCGCTGGGGACCCGAGCTCGTGAATTTTACTAACTTTCCCGATTTTGACCCGGATGGCCAGTCCCGCATGCAAAACCATCCAGTTGCACTATCCGAATGTGTATTCCATCGTGGTTCCGTTCGGCGTCTCGTGATCCAAGTTTGTGAGTGTTCCCGACTTTCCCAATTTCGACCCAGATGGTCATCCGCGCATGGAAAACCATCAAGTTACAGCGTCCGGACGTCTTTTTCATCAACGTCCTGTCCGGCCACTCGGGACCCGAGTTCGTGAGTTTTACCGACTTTCTCGGTTTCGACACAGATGGCATCCACGCATACAAAACCATCAAATTGCACCGTCCGGATGTGTATTCCATTAAGGTTCCATCTGGCCGCCCAGGATTCGAGTTCGTAAGTTTTACCGAATTTCTCGATTTTGATCCAAATGGCCATCCGCGCATGCAAAACCACCCAGTTGCACCATCCAAACATGTATTCCGTCAAGGTCCCATACAGCATCCTGGGACCCGAGTTCATGAGTTTTCCCGAATTTCCCAAATTCAACCCACATGGCCATACGCGTATGCAAAACTATTAAGTTGCACCATGCGGACGTGTCTTCCGTCAAGGTCCCGTCCGGCCGCCCGTGACCCGAGTTCATGAGTTTTACCGATTTTCCCAATTTCGACCAAGATGGCCATTCGCGCATGCAAAACCTTCAAGTTGCATTGTCCGAACGTGTATTCCGTCAAGGTCCCGTCCGGCCGCCCAGGACCCGAGTTCGTGCATTTTACCGACTTTCCCGACTTTCCGGTTTTCGACCCAGATGGCCATCAGCGAATGCAAAACGATCCAGTTGCTCCATCTGAACGTGTATTCCGCCAAGGGCCCGTTCGGCGTCCCAGGACCCGAGTTCGTGAGTTTTCCTGACTTTCTCGATTTCGACCTAAATGGCCATCCTCGTATGCAAAACCATCAAGTTGCATCGTCCGGACGTGTATTCCGTCAAGGTCTCGTCCGGACGCCCAGGACTCGAGTTCGTGAGTTTTACTGACTTCCTCGATTTCGACTCAGATGGCCATCTGCGCATGCAAAATAATCAAGTTGCACCGTACGGACGTGTACTCTGTCAAGGTCCCGTATGGTCGCTCAGGACCCGAGTTAGTGAGTTTTTCCGACTTTCCTGAATTTTTCTATTTTGACCCAGATGACCACACGCACATGCAAAACCATCCAGTTGCACCATCCGAACGTGTATTCCGTCAAGGTCCCATCTGGCACCCTGAAACCAGAGTTCATGGGTGTTCCCTACTTTCCCACCTAGACGGCCACCCACACATGCAAAACCATCAAATTCCACCGTCCGGACGTGTATTCCGAAAAGACCCCGTCCGGCCGTCCGGGACTTGATTTCAAAAGTTTTAGCGACATTCCCGACTATCCTGATTTGACCCAAATGGCTATCCACGAAAAAACCATCAAGCTGCACCGTTCTGACGTGTATGCCGTCAAGGTCTCTTTCGGCCTCCTGGGACCCAAGTTCGTGAGTTTTACCAACTTTCCCGACTTACTTGATTTCGACCTAGGTGTCCATCTGCACAATCAAAACCATCAAGTTGAACCGTCCGGACATGTATTCTGCCAAGGTTCCGTCTGGCCGCTGGGGACTCAAGTTTGTGAGTTTTGCCGACCTTCGCGACTTTCCCGATCTGGACCCAGATGGCCATCCGCGCATGCAAAACCATCAATTTGCACCGTCTGAACGTGTATTCCGTCAAGGTCCTGTCCGGCCGCGCGAGAAACATCAAAATTCAATCTCTCTGAAGGTGGCAGAGCCAAAAGATCAATGGGAGCACGAGGAATAAAACCATATACAATCTGAAAAGGGCACAATTTAGTAGTAGAATGTAGCGAACGATTGTAAGCAAATTCAATATGAGGCAAACATTCTTCCTGTCGAAGTGTTCGGTCGACACTTCCCCCGGGCCTGCACTGGGCAGCCCGCGGAGGTTCTTTTTTCGGTGGGGCTAGTCCCTTGCGGAGAGCTTGCGCGGATGGACGAGTTAGTAAGAGCTTGACGCGGTGAGTTTTACGTGGTTCAGGCTGCCGGACGTAAAACCCTACGTCCACGGCGAGCTATGGAGCTCGCTGTATTGCTTGGTGCTCAGGGCTGGAGTCCTGAGCTTGGGGGTGAGTTACAGTTTGGGAGTGTATGGCTAGCGTATGAGTTACAGAGTGCGAACGCTCGCTATCGTCGCCTACCCGAGCCTTTTATAGTCCAAGACTCGGGCGGCTTACAAGGGGGCCGGGACCCGACAGGTGGTCCCGGGAAGATTGTCTATTATCTACCGTATCTGCAGTTATGCCGGTAGTTGTCTCTGGTTGAAGGCTTCTGAGTCTTCATCTTGCCGCCCTGCCCATGCCGCATGCTAGTTGTAGTGGTTGATGACGGCGCAGGCGGCATGGGATGTCTTGTCGCGGTGTTTATTGGCTGGCAGGTTCTGACACCGCGCGCCAGTCTGTGATGCGACTGGGCGCAACGGCTCCTGACAGAGGCGTGCTCCGCGTCTCCGCGTCTTGGGAAGATGCGGGCCATGAATACCTTTGTACGGGCAAGGTATGGGGCGTCTTTATGCCCGCTGCCTATCTCTCGGGGGCAGGTAGCACCGTTCTTATGGCCACGTGGCGGGCCCGGACCCCTTCTCAGAGGAGAGGAGGGTCCGTCCTGCGGGGCACGTGGAGCCTCCGGACCTCTCCCCGCAGAGGGGGAGGCTCGGCTTCTGTCGGCCACATGGCGGGCCCGGAGCTCTCCTCTGAGGAGAGGGAGGTCCGGCCCCGCTGGACGCGTGGCGCCTTCGGACCTCTCTACTGCGGAGGGGGAGGTCCGGCTTCTGTATGCCACGTGGCGGGCCCGGAGCTCTCCTCTGAGGAGAGGGAGGTCCGGCCCCGCCGGACGTGTGGCGCCTTCGGAGCTCTCCATGCGGAGAAGGGCGAGTTCCTTAGGCATTTTCCCCTGTGCGCGGGGGCACCCCATATCTCAGGTACCGACAGTGGCCCCCGGGCCCATCTCGGGGGAGATAGCGAGCCCGAGGTGGGACCTACGTCTCTTCCGATCCGCGCACTTTCTCTAAGTCCCGAATTGACCGCTGCCGGAGCACGAACGGCCGCGGGATCGTGGGAGCGTGCGCTCACTTGATGGTTGCTTCTACTGTGGCGGTTCCCAAGACTGCCACCTCTGCATGTTGCGGCGCTTTCTTCGGGAACCGCCGAAGTGCCTTGCCGGCTCATCTTCTCAGGAGACTGACTCCTTGGCCCACCGCTTCAGTTGGGCGGCTTGGGTCCACCCGTCATCGGCACCCTGTTTAGGAGCCGAAGCGGTTGCCGATGCAGTGTATTCGAAGAGTTCCGAATCGCTTGGGATTGCACCTGGGAAGGTGTGAAATGAAACTCCCATGTGGGTACGCTCCCCTTAAAAGGCTTCCAGCCCCTGGGCCTCCCTCGAGTCTCTGCAGTCTTGTCTTCTTCCATGGCTCTTAACCCGCCTTATGGGGGGAGAATCGCTGTTGATTTCCTCCAGCGGTGGCGTCTGCACCAAGCATGGGACTCAGGGGGCCTGCCTGCCTTGCCTCTGAGGGTGGCGCCACCAAGGGGTCTCTGGTTTGTCCTCCCGACGGGGCCCTTCCTTGGTGACGGCAGGCAGAAAGCTCCATGGCGTTGCGTCCCTTCTCAGGTGGTGGAGTCTTCAAAGAAACCGCTGAAGCACCGAGGAGAATCCCAGGTGGCAGAGTCTCCGAGAAGACCGCTGAAGCTGCGGAGAGGGGGCCTCAGGAGCACCCTTGATGACACCGGCTTTTGCGCAGGTGATGAGGGAAGGAGGCTCCAGGGGCACTGTCGGTACCTGAGATATGGGGTACCCCCGCGCACAGGGTAAAATGCCTAAGGAACTCGCCCTTCTCCGCAGGGAGAGCTCCGAAGGCGCCATGCGTCCGGCGGGGCCGGACTTCCCTCTCCTCAGAGGAGAGCTCCGGGCCCATCACGTGGCATACAGGAGCCGGACCTCCCCCTCCGCGGGAGAGAGGTCCGAAGGCGCCACGCGCCCAGCGGGGCCGGACCTCCCACTCCTCAGTGGAGAGCTCCGGGCCCGCCACGTTGCCAACAGAAGCCGAGCCTCTCCCTCCGCGGGGAGAGGTCCGGAGGCTCCACGTGCCCTGCGGAACGAACCCTCCTCTCCTCTGAGAAGGGCTCCGGGCCCGCCACGTGGCAGCAGAACGGCGCTGCCTGCCCCGAGCGGTAGGCAGCGGGCGTAAAGGCGCCCCATACCTTGCCCGTACAAGGTATTCAAGGCCCGTGTCTTCCCGAGACGCGGAGACGCGGAGCACGCTTCTGTCAGGTGCCGTTGCGTCCAGTCGCATCACAGACTGGCGCGCGGTGTCAGAACCTGCCAGCCAATAAACACCGCGACAAGACACCCCATGCCGCCTGCGCCGTCATCAACCACTACGGCTAGCATGCGGCATGGGCAGGGCAGCAAGATGAAGACTCAGAAGCCTTCGACCAGAGGCAACTACCGGCATAACTGCAGATACGGTAGATGATAGACAATCTTCCCGGGACCACCTGTCAGGTCCCGGCCCCCCTTGTAAGCTGCCCGAGCCTTGAACTATAAAAGGCTCGGGTAGGCGTCGATTGCAAGGGTTCGCACTTTGCAACTCATACGCTAGCCATACACCCTCAAGCTGTAACTCACCCCCGAGCTCAGGCCTCCGGTCCTGAGCAGCAAGCAATACAGCGAGCTCCATAGCTCGCCGTGGACGTAGGGTTTTACGCTCCGGCGGCCTGAACCACGTAAAACTCGCCGTGTCAAGCTCTTACTAACTCGTCCATCTGCGCAAGCTCTCCGCTAGAGACTAGCCCCACCGAAAAAAGAACCTCCGCGGGCTGCCCAGTGCAGGCCCGGGGGAAGTGTCGACTGAACACTTCGACATTTGGCGCGCCAGGAAGGGGGCTTTTCTCCTAGCGTGGCGAGTTTCCGCCGGCGAAGATGACCAAGCTTCCTTCAGCGGCAAACTCTCCCCCTCCGCGTTCACGGCGAACCGTGACCACTGGGGAGTACATGTCGACACACTCAGGACGGAGTGTGTCGGCACAAGCTGGTAGCCAGCAGCCGACTCCGGCAACGCCGACTCCGGCTGTGCAGGGCCCGACCAGTGTGAGATCTTCTGCAGCGCTGAGGTACACCATGGAGGTGCGCTAGCTGCAGCAAGAGCGCTGCTGCGCAACCCACCTGCGGGGGATGCGCCCCATTCAGCGACCCAGCAATGGGTCCGCAAGGTGGACCGCCTCGTCGTCGCCGCCGCGAACCCTCGGTTTCGGCGAGTGCGGCGCCCAGGACAACCGGCTGTGTCGCTGACGCGCACGCCCACGGTTGACGGGCTAACGGCGGATTCCAGCTCCTCCAGGCTCCTGTCGACGGACCTGAGAAGGGAGCTGGAACGGTGCCACTTGGGCCAGGACGCCCGGGTGTACCTCGAGCGACGCCGAGAAAGGCGTCGCAACCATGAGGCTGGCGACAGCATGTCGTCGGCCTCGACACAACCTGAAGGGCAAGTCTTCGCCACGCGAGCCCTGCCTCAGGCATATGCCGCGCAGCATATGCCACAACCATATGCGCCGCAAGCAGCGGCCCCGGTCTATGGTGCAGACTTGCCCATGCCGGGGTACGTGGTGCCAAGTGCGAACCAAGCGTTCGCAGCGCCAATACCTGCAGCAGAAGGTGCAGGATGTGCGGCCCTTGCACCCCACCTTCGCTTCGTGAGGTGGCCGCGCAAGTTCCGGCCGCACCTGCCCGAAAAGTACGACGGTAGCGTCAACCCGGCGGAGTTCCTCCAGATCTACTCCACCGCCGTACTAGCCGCAGGAGGGGACGAGGCTCTCATGGCCAACTACTTCCCAGTCGCCTTGACCGGCCCAGCTCGGTCTTGGCTCATGAATCTACCTCAGGGGTCCATAACCTCCTGGGGAGAGCTCTGCCGGCAATTTGTCGCCAACTTCGGCAGCTCCTACACCCGTCCCGGCACGGAGCTTGACCTCCACGCCGTCAAGCAACAACCTGGGGAGTCACTGCGCTTTTTCATCCAGCGGTTCTCCCAGGTGCGCAACACCATCCCACATGTCCAGAACGCTTCTGTGGTGGTGGCGTTCCGGCAAGGCGTTCGGGACAGGAAGATGCTCGAGAAGCTCGCAACCAGGGAGGTCCGCGATGTCTCAGAACTCTTCAACCTGGCGGACAAGTGTGCCTGAGCAGCCAAAGGGCGGAACTGGCACTCACTGCCAGCCCCCAAGCCAGGGGGTCGGCCGAGATCCGGCGACGCTTCGTACGGAAGCAACATAAAGTCATCAGCCGCGGTCCCTGTTGCCACAACGGCGGCGCCCAGTGGAGCTCGGGGGCCACGCCCTGACAAGAGGCCGCGACAATCACCGGCCCCAGACGGGGGCCAGGATGAATTATGCCCTGTGCATGGCACCAGTTATCATACCGCTGCCGAATGCCGGGAAATCCAGAAGCTCGCGGAGCGCTTCCGGAAAGGGAAGCAGCCCCTAACTGATGCCCCACCCAACAATCAAAGGGAGGGCAAGCAGAAGGTCGAGGCCCGAGACGGCGTCGACCGCCAGGTGGAGTTCCAGGAGCTTCAGCACGCCGTAAAGGCAGTGCGCAGTCATGGGAGCTCCAGCTCCAGTGATGACGAGCATCGGAAGATGCTCTATGTCATCTTCGGCGGGTCCGCTGACCCCCCGTCCCGGAGCACGGCTAAGGCCTTGCGTCGAGCGGTAGCGTCGGTGGCTCCCCTCCCAGGTGCGGCACCGCACCTCAGGTGGATGAGAACCTCCATCAGCTTTGATGACACCGACTGCCCCAGGAACATGGCTGGGGCCGGCCAACTGCCACTCGTGGTGGCCCCCACCATCGCCAACGTGAGGATGTACCACGTTTTGGTGGATGGCGGGGCTGGACTGAACCTCATCAGTCGCGCAGCCTTCCAGAAGCTGCAGATCCCGATGGCCAAGCTCGCCCCATTGAGCCCGTTCTCAGGGGTAGGGCCGGGACAGGTCGTTCCCTACGGCCACATCGGCCTCCCGGTGACCTTTGGGGGACCGGACACCTACCGGACAGAGTATGTTCTGTTCGACGTGGCCGAGATTGACCTCCCCTTCAACGCCATAATCGGCAGGCCAGCCCTGTACCGATTCATGGCAGTAGCTCACTACGGCTACCTTGTCTTAAAAATGCCTACACCAACAGGCGTCCTCAAGGTTTGTGGAGACCGTGCTGCCGCAGTGTTAGCCTTGGAAAAGCTTCAGGCGCTTACAGCAACTAGAGCGCAACCCTCGGCAGCGCAGAACCAAACCAGCTCCACCCAAGTGCACGCCACCGTGCCTCTACCACAGCACCCCGCGTGCAATCCCTCGATGAGGACGACGTCCCCACAAGGCTCGTCCGAATCAGCACCGATGCCACCCAGTCCACCCGGGTAGCCGGGGGCCTTGATAGCAAATAGGAAGGCGCGCTTGTTGCCCCCCTCCGGCTCAATGTCGATGTGCTGCATGACAGCTGTCGCGGAGGCCAGAGATCCCTAGGGAGGTGATTGAGCACTACTTAAAGGTCTTTCCCGACGTCCAGCCGTCCGACAAGACGGAGAGTCCGCCACCCCCGGTGCTTGGCGAACCGTGTTGTTGTCCCGAAGGCCAGCGAGAAGCTCCGGGAGCGCATCGACTACACCAGCCTCAATAAGGCACGCCCTAAAGACCTATTTTCTCTCCCTATGATAGACCAAATAGTAGACTCGATGCCAAGCTGTGATATGCTGCGCTTCCTAAATGCTTACTAGGGATCCCATCAGACCCCTGTGTCTGGAGTAGTTGAAGGGCACCCTTTACCTGCTAACCCCGGCATAAACCGACTCGGCGTAGCTAGGGGTCCCGCGAATTTCTGGTCTTCGCGCCAATGGCTTTGACCCCATACCACCGTAACCTGTTTCGCTACCAAGAAGCAAGCACCAAAAAACCCCGGAGGCCCAAACCGGACCTTGGATCCCCGACACAACCTCCCGGAGGACCAGCAGGACCTCCCGGAGATGCAACGGGACCCCTCCCCGGAGGCCCAGCACGACCCCCCGGAGCTCCCGGGACATCAGCGGAGCTTCCCAGAAGGTCCAAAGCAGCCTGGGGACCTCCGAGTATCGAGCACCCGGCGGTCTCCCCAGGCTGAAAGCTATCCTCCACAGCCCCCACGCGACGGACAATGCCGCCGAATGGGCGGCGGAGCTACTGAAGTTTGACCTAGGCTCCCTTTCCCGTCATGCAGACATTAACCGAGCACTAGTTGACTTGTGGCTGAAGTAGACGCACGCTCAGGGGGCCACGAAGACGGTGAAACAGGACCCTGAGCCCTGACCTTCACCAGGCCTTACCGAATGATGTTCGTCGACGGCTCCTTGCGAAAGCAGGGGGCCGGTGCTAGCGTACTGTTCCTCACGCCATCGGGGGAGCAGTCTGGGTATGTGGTGTGTTTCAATTCCAAGGCAGCCAGCAACATAGCAAGGTATGAAGTGCTCATCCTTCTTGCTAGTCGTTGGCTCAGGGCAACTCCCAGTCTGGTTATCGACCAAGATGGTGGAGACAGACCTCCTCGCCTTGGACCTGCACCACGTACCGCGCGCTAGCAAGGCCGCAGCTGACGACCTTTCAAGGAAGACCCCCACCGGAGCCACTGTGCCCGAAGGGGGCTTTGAGAGGACGTTGCCACGGCCCACAGCCCGGCCCACCGAGCCGGACGAAGGGGGCTAGACCAGCACCTCGAAGCTGGCGGTCCTGGCGGCAATGGATGCCGCCAAGGATCACAAGCGTCACTGGGGACTCCGTGCAACCCAGCGCTCAAGATTCAGATGCTCAAGTCAGACCCGATGCATGAATCACGGAGGTCCGGGACTACTTGAAAGACAATATCCTCCCTGATGAACGTGTATCCGCTGAATGGATTGTGCGTATGGCTAAGAGACACATGGCGGGAGAGGGGGATCTCTACCGACGTGGCGCCAACCACATCCTATTGCGGTGCATAACCCAGGGGGAAGGCTGCGACTTGTTCGCTGAGATCCATGGAGGCGAATGTGGGAGTCACTCTTCCTCACGCACGCTTGTCGGTAAAGCCTTTCGGCATGGCTTCTACTAGCCGGCAACACTCCAGGATGCCGTCGAGCTGGTTGAGAGCTGCTAGGCGTGCCTATTCCACGCCAAGCAGATCTATACACCGGCTTGGACGGTACAGATGATCCAGCCCACATGGCCATTTGCCATACTGGGGCTGGACATCCCGGGCCTGGGACCATTCCCCAGAACCGAGGGTGGGGACCCGCTCCCAAACCTTCGGAACACAGAACACCGCTGTAAGTTCTACCCCTAGAGCAACAATAGGACAGACCCTTCTTTTTATAATAAATTCCATAAAAGTCCAGAAACAGGGCTTGGAGCAACTAAGCCCCAAGCGCGTAGAGTCTTGCTTCCCTTGAGGTGGGTCGTGGCCTACATATTCGGCCCGCCTTCCCCATATGGAAATTTATATGAAAAGAAACCCGCCCTGCGTTGCTCTTCTTTGGTACTCATTTAATTTACTTATTAAATTTTTATGATTACCCTACTAGCGCGTGCTCACTATGCGTTCAACTCCCTCTTTTCATTCTCATCTTTAGTCGGCATTGGCTGCCCTGCCAAAGGCGGTTGCGTGGGAGGTACCGGCCGAAAGCCAGGGGGGCCCAAGCCCCCGGCACTTCGCGCACGGTAGTTCCCAAGCACCATATAAGTGGACGGGGACCGTAAGCCAGATAAGACTAAGAGATAGAGGGGGGGAGCCCCCAAGGAGAATTACTTTTTCCTTACTTGTGTGCAGGACTTCTCAGCCTCAGCTCCCCGCAGGAGTATGGTAGGCGCATCCATCCAATAGAACGCACCTACCAGGGGGCCGCTACGGGATCGCGCAAGGCCAAAACCCCAAGGTAAGATCAAAGAACTAGACCTCACAGGGGCAAGGCCCGAAGGTCCCACGTGTCCAGCAGGGCCAGATCTTCCACCCCCTTGAGGGGAGCTCCGGGACCGCCGCATGGTCTACGGGAGTCGGACCTCCCCCCCTCTGCGGGAAGAGGCCCGAGGGCTCCACGTGCCCCGCAAGCCCGGACCTTCCCTCAGGCGGGAGCTCCGGGCCCGCCACGTGACCAACAGGCCCGGACCCCCCTCCGATCTCGTGAGGCGGGTCCTGGAGACCTCGGGAACCCTTAGTATACAGTGAGGACCCAGAGAAGGTGTCTATGCAGAGCTTCGAGATTGGTCAAGGCCTCCGAGTCCTTGCGGAGCTAAGGACTCGGTCAGGAAAAGCCAAGAAAAAGACTAGGACATGCAGACACAGAAAGAAACAGGAGTCTGTCCATACGAAGGCTCCACGAGCCGGGCTACAGACTCAACAAAAATAAAAAAGGAGGTACAGGGCCTTGTGGCCATGAGGGCAGATGCCTAAGAGTCCCCGGACTCCCGATGAAACCTAGAGGCCACGAGGGCAGCTAAGTCCTCGACTTCGGCCCTGGCAGCTTCCTCCCGGTCGGCGATGGGTCCTAAACGGACCGGCCCCAAGGGAAAGGAAGGGTCTCGGCTAACGAAGCACGACAGAACGTGCGTCGCGACCTCCTTCGCAAGGCCCCGACCTTCCGCTTCTAGCTCGTCGGCGATCACTGATTCAAGCCGACCTAGCTCGTCGCCGAGAGACTCAAGGGCTGGGGCCGCTTCGGACGCCGGCCGTGCTGGGGTCTCCACCTGCACAGGGCTAAAACCAAGAGGAGCCAAGGCGGATCCCGCCTTAGCAATGAAGTGCCAGACCGCCTGGGCCTCGGCAGTCCGCAGGGACTGGAGCCTCTCTACCTCTTGGCGGGCCGCTAGCTCGCGATCCATCGCCGCCTGAAGCTCCTTGGAAGATTGCTCCTCCCTCGCGGCGACAGCCGACTCACGGAGCTCCAACTCCTCAGTCCGAGCCCTTAGCTCCTGCACCTTGGCCCTCAGCCGAGCGGTGGTCTTCTCCTCCTCGTCCGCAGCAGCACGTTCCCGATCAGCAACGGCATGCTCCTGATGGGCTACCTGCAGCTGCAACTCCTCCGCGGCGGCGGAACACTCCTTGGCTTTGGCCTCAGCTTTGGCCAGGGCCTCGCGGTAGGTGGCACGAACTCGCTGGGCCTCTAGCTCCAAGCGGCTAATGGCCTTCTTCTGGGCGCCAAGCAGAGCACTCATGGCCTCAAGCCTTGACTGCCTTGAGTCGAGGTGCGCCCGGGCCCGCTGCTGCCAGCTGAGAAGGCGGTCCCTCTCGCCGGCCAATGCCTTCCGCTCCTGCTCAAAGGCAGATTGGAGCTGCCGGGAGCTGGTCTGCGCACGCTCCATGGCGTCCCACACGGGTACCAGAGCAGGGGGAGCAGGAGTCGCGCCGCTGGACCCCCCGGACGAGTCCAAGACCGGCGGGAGCGCCGGCGCCTCGGCAGCTACGGGGGGGGGCGCTGTCCTAAGCAGGCCAGGGGGCCAGCAGGCACACCTACAGCGGCCCTCCCGGTCTCAAGACCTGGCTTCTGGGCTGGTGAAGGAGGGCGGTAGGAGCAGATGCGGCCACTGAGGCCACTGCCCCCGCCGATTTGGGAGCTATGGGGACCGCCGCGGCCCCCAAGTGCCGAGGCACGGAGCCCCCGCTGGTTGAAGGCGGCCGGATAAGAGGCCCGCCCCTGGCAGCCGGTCGGTCCCTGCAAAGAAGAAGAGGCACTCAGAATAAGAGAAGAGGCAGGAGCTCTACTCCTATAAGTCAGAAAGAATAACACTTACTGAGCGACATGAGCGCTCCAGCGAGCTTGCTGCACTGACCTCTGGGCTGTAGCTGAACTACCAGGACCAGCGGCTGGAACGTTCGCGGAATGGGACGCCTGGACCTCCGGCGCGCTCGCCGGCGTTGCCCCACCAACATCCGTCCTGGGAGCCCCGCCGCTCGAGAGAGGATGGCGAGATACTTGGGCTGATTCGGACGGCTGCTGTCTAGGGAGAGACCCGCCGGGGAGGGACACTCGGGACCTCTTCAGGTCGCCACCCGATGGACCAGCACCTCCGGGAGATGGAAGCAAGGTAGCTCCGGCACCCTGGATTGGCACAGGCGGCACCCTTGGAGGAGACCGAGCGTGTTTTTTCTCTAAATGCCCGGGGGCCGGCTCTTTACCTTTCCCTTTATCGGCGGCTTGGGTTCCGTCGGCTCTGGGGGAAGGTTTGGCAGCAGTGGATGCATCATGCCCTGATTCGGGGTGCTCGGTTCCTGGAATGGTGATACCCCGGAAGGCATCCCCGACCTGACGAACGGCAATCCCGATATCATCAAGGTTCGGCATCTTCCGCAGGAGCTCTGACCTCCTCTGAGGCTCCGAGAAGAGGGGAGTGGCAGAAGGCAGAAGGACGGGGACGCCGCTGGGAATATAGTCACCGCTCACCTTGCTCACCATCTCCTCCAGCTCCTCGTCGGAAGGGACAGAGTCGGGGCCTCTCTCCAGCCTGGTACAGTCCTGTTCACCGGTGTAGTACCACGCTGGGCGGCTGCGTTGCTGCAAGGGAGCAATGCGGCGTGACATGAAGTCCATCAGAGATGTCAGCCCCTCGTTGGCCAAGAACCGGATCCGCTCCAAGACCGGAGTGTACTCCTGCTCCAGCTCAGGGATCTCCTCCCAGAAGCGGCGATCGGTGGTTGGGCTGGCGGTTGGGAGTTGTAGGCGATCGTGCTCATCGGCCTGCACTACCACCCAGCTCTCCCTCCAGTTCTCCCACCTTGATGCGCTGAAGGGCAGAAGGTATCTGAAGACCTTGGGGTCTTTGCAGCGATGCTGGAAGTAATACGCCCCCATCTGAGTCTTTGAGCCACGTCCGGTCGTACGCAGCACAAAGAAGTGGCGGAAGAGCGTCACGGAGGCGTGCACCCCCACGAACATCTCACAGAAGTGGACAAAAACTGCCGCCATTGCGAGGGAGTTGGGGGAGAGATGGTGGAGTTGGAGACCGTATGTCTCCAGCAGGGTGACGAAGAAGGAAGAAATCGGCGGAACGAACCCCGCCAGAGCATAAGCGGTAAAGAAGACCATCTCCCCCTTTCCCAGGACCAGGGGGAGAGATACTCGGCGGAGCCGATGCTTCTGCTCTTCCGAGCGCCAGCCCAGCAGCCTGCGCACTGGCCCGAGCTCGGAGGAACGAACGAGGCGCGTCGGAAGCAAGTTGGAAGCCATAGCGAAAGAAGGCGCAAGGGCAGGAGAGCCGGGGCGCAAGAGTTCAAGGGAAGTACGAGCGCAATGCGAAGGGAAGCCGCAATGCGGGTGAGATCACCTTTTTAAACTTTCCAGGGATGGTTCGAGGTAATTCGAAAACCTCCGGAAACATCGCATCGGCGACCTCGCTGGCTCCGAGACTGGGCGCCAATGAAAGTGGGCCCAAGCCGCTTAGCTAAAGCGGTGGGGTCAAGGAGTCAGTCTCCTAAGAAGATGAGCCGGCAAGGCCCTTCGGCGGTTCCCGAAGAAAGCGCCGCAACGTGCAGAAGTGGCAGCCTTGGGAACCACTGCAGTAAAAGCAATCATCAAGTGGGCGCACGCTCTCACGACCCCGCGGCCGTTCGTGCTCCAGCAGCGGTCAAGTCGGGACTTAAAGAAAGTGCGCGGATCGGAAGAGACGGAGGTCCCACCTCGGGCTCGCTATCTCCCCCAAGATGGGCCCGGGGGCCACTGTCGGTACCTGAGATATGGGGTACCCCCGCGCCCAGGGTAAAATGCCTAAGGTGCTCACCCTTCTCCGCAGGGAGAGCTCCGAAGGCGCCACGTGTCTGGCGGGGCCGGACCTCCCTCTCCTCAGAGGAGAGCTCCGGGCCCACCACGTGGCATACAGAAGCCGGACCTCCCCCTCCGCGGGAGAGAGGTCCGAAGACGCCACGCGTCCAGCGAGGCCGGACCTCCCTCCTCAGAGGTGAGCTCCGGGCCCGCCACGTGGCATGCAGAAGTCGGACCTCCCCCTCCGCGGGAGAGAGGTCCGAAGGCGCCACGCGTCCAGCGGGGCCGGACCTCCCTCTCCTCAGAGAAGAGCTCCGGACCTGCCACGTGGCTGGAGGAACGGTGCTGCCTGCCCCCGGGCGGTAGGCAGCGGGCCTAAAGGTGCCCCTCACCTTGCCCGTACAAGGAATTCAAGGCCCGCGTCTTCCCAAGACGCGGAAACGCGGAGCACGCGCCTGTCAGGTGCCGTTGCGTCCAGTCGCATCACAGACTGGCGCGCGGTGTCAGAACCTGACAGTTAATAAACGCCGCGACAAGACATCCCATGCCGCCTGCGCCGTCATCAACCACTACGACTAGCGCACGGCATGGGCAGGGCGGCAAAAGGAAGACTCAGAAGCCTTCGACCGGAGGCAACCACCGGCATAACTACAGATACGGTAGATAATAGACAATCTCCCCGGGACCACCTGTCGGGTCCCGGCTTCCCTTGTAAGCCGCCCGAGCCTTGGACTATAAAAGGCTCGGGTAGGCGTCGATAGCAAGGGTTCGCATTCTGCAACTCATACACTAGCCATACACTCTCAAGCTGTAACTCACCCCCGAGCTCAGGCCCCCGGCCCTGAGCAGCAAGCAATACAGCGAGCTCCATAGCTCGCCGTGGACGTAGGGTTTTACGCTCCGGCGGCCTGAACCACGTAAAACTTCCTGTGTCAAGCTCTCACTAACTCGTCCATCCGCGCAAGCTCTCCGCTAGGAACTAGCCCCTCCGAAAAAAGAACCTCCGCGGGCTGCCCAGTGCAGGCCCGGGGGAAGTGTCGATCGCACACTTCGACATTTGGCGCGCCAGGAAGGGGGGCTTTTCCCCTAGCGCGACGAGTTTCTTCCGACGAAGATGACCAAGCTCCCTTCGGCGGCAAGCTCACCTCCCCCGCCTCCGCGGCGAGCCGCGGCTAGGGGGGAGTACAAGCCAACACACTCAGGACGGAGTGTGTCAGTACAAGCTGGGAGCCAGCAACCGGCTCTGGCAGCGCCGACCCCGGCAATGCAGGCTCCAACCAGCGTCATATCTCTAGTAGCGCCGGGCGTACCCGGAAGGGGCGCGCTAGCTGCAGCAAGAGCGCTACTGCACAATCCGCCCGCTGGAGACGCGCCTCAGGCAGCGACCCAGCGGTGGATTCTCGAGGTAGACCGTCTTGTCGTCGCTGCCGCAAGCCCACGACTCCGGCGGAGACGACACTCTAACCAGCCGGTCGTGTCACTGATACGCACACCGATGGCTGATGAACAGACGGCAGACTCCAGCTCTGCCAGCCCTCAATCGATGGATCTGAGGACAGAGCTGGAGCGGTGACGCTCGGGTCAAGATGCCCGGGTATACCTCAAGCAATGCCGAGAAAGGGCGCTACTGTGCAACCTGCCTGCTGGGGGCGCGCCTCAGGCGGCGACCCAGCAGCGGATTCGCGAAGTAGACCGATTTGACGTCGGCCTCGACCCAGCCTGAAGGACAGATCTTCACTACGCGGGCTCTGCCCCAGGCATACGTCGCGCAGTATATGCCACAACCATATGCCCTGCAAGCGGCGTCCCCGGTCCATAGAGCGGCCTTGCCCATACCGGGGCATACTGTGCCAGCGGAGGACCAGGCGTTCGCGGCGCCGATACCTGCACTGGGAGCCAGCAACCGGCTCTGGCAGCGCCGACCCCGGCAATGCCGGCTCCGACCAGCGTCAGGTTTTCAGTAGCACTGGATGTACATAGTGAAGGTGCGCTAGCTGCAGCGAAGAGCGCTGCTACTCAATATGCTACAGTCGTATGTCCTGTGTATGGCCGCCGGAGCATGCGATGCTCAGCGCGAACCAAGCATTCGTGGCATCAGAACCTGCGGCGACAGAAGCGGGGTGTGCGGCCCCCGCGCCCCGCCTTCGCTTCACAAAATGGCCGCGCAGGTTTCGGTCACTCTCGCCCGAGAAGTGCGACGGCAGCATCAACCCGGCGGAATTCCTCCAGAGGCCGGAAAATCCAGAAGCTCACGGGTACCTCCGGAAGGGGAAGCAGCCCCTAGCTGATGCCCCATCCTATAGTAAGGGAGGGCAACCAAAAGATCGAGGCCCGAGACGGCGACGACCGCCAGATGGATTTCCAGGAGCTCCGGCGCGCCGCAAAGGCAGCGCGCAATCATGGAAGCTCCATCTCCAGTGACGACGAACACTGGAAGATGCCCTGTGACATCTTCGGCGGGTCTGCTGACCCCCCTGACCAGAAGCATGGCTAAGGCCTTGCGACGAGCGGTAGCATCGGTAGCTCCCCCCCATCAGCTCTAATGACACCGACCGCCCCAGGAACATGGCTGGGGCCGGCCAACTGCCGCTCGTGGTGGCCCATACCGCCGCCAACGTGAAGATGTACCACGTTTTGGTGGGTGGTGGGGCTGGACTGAACCTCATCAGTCACGCAGCCTTCCAGAAGCTGCAGATCCCGATGGCCAAGCTCGCCCCGTCAAGCCCATTCTCAGGGGTACGGCTGGGACAGGTCGTTTCCTACGGCCGCATCGGCCTCCCGGTGACCTTTGGGGCACCGGGCAGCTACCGGACGGAGTACATTCTGGTCGACATGGCCGAGACTGACCTCCCCTTCAATGCCACAATCGGCGTCCCCAAGGTTGTGGAGACCGTGTTGCCGCAGTATTAGCCTTGGAAAGGCTTCGGGCGCTTACAGCAACTAGAGCGCCAGCCCTCGGCAGTACAGGACCAAACCAGCTCCACCCGAGTGCACGCCCCCGTGCCTATACCGCCGCACCCCACGTGCAACTCCTTGATGAGGACGACGTACCCACAAGGCTCATCCGAATCAGCGCCGATGCCACCCAGACCACCCGGGTAGCCGGGGGCCCGGGTAGCATATAGGAAGGCGCGCTCGTTGCCCCCCTCCGACATGAGGTCGATGTGCTGCATGACCGCCATCACCGAGGCCAGAGATCCCCAGGGAGGTGATAGAGCATTACTTAAAGGTCTTTCCCGACGCCCAGCCGTCCGACGAGACGGAGAGTCCGCCACTCCCGGTGCTTGGCAAACCGTGTTATTATCGCGAAGGCCAGCGAGAAGTTCCGGAAGCGCATCCACTACACCAGTCTCAATAAGGCATGTCCTAAAGACCTATTTTCTCTTCGGCTGATAGAGCAAATGGTAGACTCGATACCAGGCTGCGATATGCTGCGCTTCCCAAATGCTTGCTAGGGCTCCCATCAGACCCCTGTGTCTGAAGTAGTTGAAGGGCGCCCCCTACCTACTAATCCCGGCGTAAGCCGACTTGGCATAGCTAGGGGCCCCGCGAATTTCTGGTTTTCTCGCAATGGCTTTAACCCCATACCACAGTAACCTGTCCCGCTACCAAGAAGCAAGTGCCAGAAGACCAGACCTCGGAACCCTGACACAACCTCCCGGAGCCCCCAGGACGACAGTGGAGCTTCCCGTGAGGTCCAAAGCAGCCTGAGGACCCCCGAGTGCCAGGCACCCGGCGACCTCCCCAGGCTAAAAGCTATCTCTTGCAGCCCCATGCGACGGGCAATGCCGCCGAATGGGCGGCGGAGCTACTAAAGTTTGATCTAGGTTCCCTTTCCCATCAAAAAGACATTAACCGAGCATTAGTTCACTCGTGGCTGAAGTAGACGCACGCTCAGGGGGCCATGAAGACGATGAAACAGGACCCTGAGCCCTGACCTTCATCAGGACTCATCAAATGATGTTCGCCCACGGCTCCCCGCGAAAGCAGGGGGCCGATGCTAGCGTACTGTTCCTCACGCCATCAGGGGAGCAGTCTGGATATGTGGCGCGTCTCAATTCCAAGGCAGCCAACACCATAGCAGAGTATGGAGTGCTCATCCTTCTCGCTAGTCGTTGGCTCAGGGTAATCCCCAGTCTGGTAATCAACCAAGATGGCGGGGACAAACCCCCTCGCCTTGGACCTGCACCACGTACCGCGCGCTAGCAAGGCCGCAGCTGACGACCTTCCAACGAGGGCCCCCACTGCCACCGGAGCCACTGTGCCTGAAGGGGGCCTCGAGAGGACGTTGCCGCGACCCACAGCCCGGCCCGCCGAGCCGGGCGAAGGGGGCTAGACCAGCACCTCGAAGCTGGCGGTCCCGGCGGCCATGAGCGCTGCCAAGGATCATAAGCGTCACTGGGGACTCCGTGCGACCCAGCGCTCAAGATCCAGATGCTCAAGTCAGACCCGATGCATGGATCATGGAGGTCCGGGACTACTTGAAAGACAATATCCTCCTCCCTGATGAACGTGTATCCGCTGAACGGATTGCGCGTATGGCTAAGAGACACATGGCGGTAGAGGGGGATCTCTACCGACGTGGCGCCAACCACATCCTATTGCGGTGCACAACCCAGGGGGAAGGCTGCGACTTGTTCGCTAAGATCCATGGAGGCGAATGTGGGAGTCATTCTTCCTCACGCACGCTTGTCGGTAAAGCCTTTCGGCATGGCTTCTACTAGCCGGCAACACTCCAGGATGCCGTCGAGCTGGTCGAGAGCTGCTAGGCATGCCTGTTCCATGCCAAGCAGATCCATACACCGGCTTGGACGGTACGGATGATCCAGTCCGCATGGCCATTTGCCGTACTAGGGCTGGACATCCCGGGCCTGGGACCATTCCCCAGAACCAAAGACAGGGACCCGCTCCCGAACCTTCGGAACACGGAACACCGCTGTAAGTTCTACCCCTAGAGAAACAATCAGGCAGGCCCTTCTTTTCATAGTAATTTCCATAAAAGTCCGTGAACCGGGCTTGGAGCAACTAAGCCTCAGGGGACGGTCCAGGACTACGTTCAGCTTCGCCTGGTTCCGACCCCAAGCGCGTAGAGTCTTGCTTCCCTTGAGGTGGGTTGTGGTCTACATATGCGGCCCTCCTTCCCCCGTATGGAAATTTATATGAAAAGAAGCCCACCCTATGTTGCTCTTCTTTGGTACTCATTTAATTTACTTGTTAAATTTCTATGATTACCCTGCTAACGCGTGCTCACCATGCGTTCAATTCCCTCTTCTCATTTCCATCTTTAGTCGGATTTTGCTGCAGATATGACTAAGGAATAGAGGGGGGGGGGCCAAGGAGAATTACTTTTTCCTTATGTGCAGGATTTCTCAGCCACAGCTTCCCGCAGGAGTATGGTAGGCGCATCCACCCAACAGAACGCACCTACCAGGGGGCCGCTACGGGATCGCGGTAGGCCAGAAACCCTAAGGTAAGATCAAAGGGCTAGCCCTTGCAGGGGTGAGGTCCGAAGGCCCCACGTGTCCGGCAGGGCCGGGCCTCCCACCTCTCTGAGGGGAGCTCCGGGATCGCCGCGTGGTCTGCAGGGAGAGGCCCGGGACCTCCACGTGCCCTGCGGGCCCGGACCTCCTCCCAGGCAGGAGCTCCGGGCCCGCCACGTGACCGACCGGCTCGGACCCCCCTCCGATCTCGTGAGGCGGGTCCTGGAGACCTCCGGAACCCTTAGTATACAGTGGGGACCCGGACAAGGTGTCCATGCAGAGCTTCGAGATTGGTCAAAGCCCCCGAGCCCTTGCGGAGCTAAGGGCTCGGTCGGGAAAGGCCAGGAAGAAGACTAGGGCATGCATACAGAAAGAAACAGGAGTCCGTCCATACAAAGGCTCCGCGAGCTGGGCTACAGACTCAGCAAAAATAAAGAAAGGAAGTACAGTGCCTTGTAGCAGGGCCTTGTAGACACGAGGGCGGGTGCCTAGGGGTCCCCGGACTCCCGATGAAACCTAGAGGCCACGAGGGCAGCTAAGTCCTCGACTTCGGCCCTGGCAGCTTCCTCCCGGTCGGCGATGGGTCCTAAACGGACCGGCCCCAGGGAAAAGGAAGGGTCTCGGCTAACGAAGCACGACAGAACGTGCGTCGCAACCTCCTTCACAAGTCCCCGACCTTCCGTTTCCAGCTCGTCGGCGATCACTGATTCAAGCCGACCTAGCTCATCGCCGAGAGACTCAAGGGCTGGGGCCGCTTCGGACGCCGGCCGTGCTGGGGTCTCCACCTGCACAGGGCTAAAACCAAGAGGAGCCAAGGCGGATCCCGCCTTAGCAATGAAGTGCCAGACCGCCTGGGCCTCGGCAGTCCGCAGGGACTGGAGCCTCTCTACCTCTTGGCGGGCCGCTAGCTCGCGATCCATCGCCGCCTGAAGCTCCTTGGAAGATTGCTCCTCCCTCGCGGCGACAGCCGACTCATGGAGCTCCAACTCCTCAGTCCGAGCCCTTAGCTCCTCCACCTTGGCCCTCAGCCGAGCGGTGGTCTTCTCCTCCTCGTCCGCAGCAGCACGTTCCCGATCAGCGACGGCATGCTCCCGACGGGCTACCTGCAGCTGCAACTCCTCCGCGGTGGCGGAACACTCCTTGGCTTTGGCCTCAGCTTTGGCCAGGGCCTCGCGGTAGGTGGCACGAACTCGCTGGGCCTCTAGCTCCAAGCGGCTAATGGCCTTCTTCTGGGTGCCAAGCAGAGCACTCATGGCCTCAAGCCTTGACTGCCTTGAGTCGAGGTCCGCCCGGGCCCGCTGCTGCCAGCTGAGAAGGCGGTCCCTCTCGCCGGCCAATGCCTTCCGCTCCTGCTCAAAGGCAGATTGGAGCTGCCGGGAGCTGGTCTGCGCACGCTCCATGGCGTCCCACACGGGTACCGGAGCAGGGGGAGCAGGAGTCGCGCCGCTGGACCCCCCGGACGAGTCCAAGACCGGCGGGAGCGCCGGCGCCTCGGCAGCTACGGGGGGGCGCTGTCCTAAGCAGGCCAGGGGGCCAGCAGGCACACCTACAGCGGCCCTCCCGGTCTCAAGACCTGGCTTCTGGGCTGGTGAAGGAGGGCGGGTAGGAGCAGATGCGGCCACTGAGGCCACTGCCCCCGCCGATTTGGGAGCTATGGGGACCGCCACGGCCCCCAAGTGCCGAGGCGCGGAGCCCCCGCTGGTTGAAGGCGGCCGGATAAGAGGCCCGCCCCTGGCAGCCGGTCGGTCCCTGCAAAGAAGAAGAGGCACTCAGAATAAGAGAAGAGGCAGGAGCTCTACTCCTATAAGTCAGAAAGAATAACACTTACTGAGCGGCATGAGCGCTCCAGCGAGCTTGCTGCACTGGCCTCTGGGCTGTAGCTGAACTACCAGGACCAGCGGCTGGAACGGTCGCGGAATGGGACGCCTGGACCTCCGGCGCGCTCGCCGGCGTCGCCCCACCAACATCCGTCCTGGGAGCCCCGCCGCTCGAGAGAGGATGGCGAGATACTTGGGCTGATTCGGACGGCTGCTGTCTAGGGAGAGACCCGCCGGGGAGGGACACTCGGGACCTCTTCGGGTCGCCACCCGATGGACCAGCACCTCCGGGAGATGGAAGCAAGGTAGCTCCGGCACCCTGGATTGGCACAGGCGGCACCCTTGGAGGAGACCGAGCGCGTTTTTTCTCTAGATGCCCGGGGGCCGGCTCTTTACCTTTCCCTTTATCGGCGGCTTGGGTTCCGTCGGCTCTGGGGGAAGGTTTGGCAGCAGTGGATGCCTCATGCCCTGATTCGGGGTGCTCGGTTCCTGGAATGGTGATACCCCGGAAGGCATCCCCGACCTGACAAACGGCAATCCCGATATCATCAAGGTTCGGCATCTTCCGCAGGAGCTCTGACCTCCTCTGAGGCTCCAAGAAGAGGGGAGTGGCAGAAGGCGGAAGGACGGGGACGCCGCTGGGAATATAGTCACCGCTCACCTTGCTCACCATCTCCTCCAGCTCCTCGTCGGAAGGGACAGAGTCGGGGCCTCTCTCCAGCCTGGTACAGTCCTGTTCACCGGTGTAGTACCACGCTGGGCGGCTGCGTTGCTGCAAGGGAGCAATGCGGCGTGACATGAAGTCCATCAGCACCATCAGAGATGTCAGCCCCTCGTTGGCCAAGAACCGGATCTGCTCCAAGACCGGAGTGTACTCCTGCCCAGCTCAGGGATCTCCTCCCAGAAGCGGCGATCGGTGGTTGGGCTGGTGGTTGGGAGTTGTAGGCGATCGTGCTCATCGGCCTGCACTACCACCCAGCTCTCCCTCCAGTTCTCCCACCTTGATGCGCTGAAGGGCAGAAGGTATCCGGAGACCTTAGGGTCTTTGCAGCGATGCTGGAAGTAATACGCCCCCATCTGAGTCTTTGAGCCGCGTCCGGTCGTACGCAGCACAAAGAAGTGGCGGAAGAGCGTCACGGAGGCGTGCACCCCCACGAACATCTCGCAGAAGTGGACAAAAACTGCCGCCATTGCGAGGGAGTTGGGGGAGAGATGGTGGAGTTGGAGACCGTATGTCTCCAGCAGGGTGACGAAGAAGGAAGAAATCGGCGGAACGAACCCCACCAGAGCATAAGCGGTAAAGAAGACTATCTCCCCCTTTCCCAGGACCAGGGGGAGAGATCCTCAGCGGAGCCGATGCTTCTGCTCTTCCGAGCGCCAGCCCAGCAGCCTGCGCACTGGCCCGAGCTCGGAGGAACGAACGAGGCGCGTCGGAAGCAAGTTGGAAGCCATAGCGAAAGAAGGCGCAAGGGCAGGAGAGCCGGGGCGCAAGAGTTCAAGGGAAGTACGAGCGCAATGCGAAGGGAAGCCGCGATGCGGGTGAGATCACCTTTTAAAACTTTCCAGGGATGGTTCGAGGTAATTCGAAAACCTCCGGAAACATCGCATCGGCGACCTCGCTGGCTCCGAGACTGGGCGCCAATGAAAGCTGGGCCCAAGCCGCTTAGCTAAAGCGGTGGGGTCAAGGAGTCAGTCTCCTAAGAAGATGAGCCGGCAAGGCCCTTCGGCGGTTCCCGAAGAAAGCGCCGCAACGTGCAGAAGTGGCAGCCTTGGGAACCACCGCAGTAAAAGCAATCATCAAGTGGGCGCACGCTCTCACGACCCCGCGGCCGTTCGTGCTCCAGCAGCGGTCAAGTCGGGACTTAGAGAAATTGCGCGGATCGGAAGAGATGGAGGTCCCACCTCGGGCTCGCTATCTCCCCCGAGATGGGCCCGGGGGCCACTGTTGGTACCTGAGATATGGGGTACCCCCACGCACAGGGTAAAATGCCTAAGGTGCTCGCCCTTCTCCGCAGTGAGAGCTCCGAAGGCGCCACGTGTCTGGCGGGGCCGGACCTCCCTCTCCTCAGAGGAGAGCTCCGGGCCCGCCACATGGCATACAGAAGCCGGACCTCCCCCTCCGCGGGAGAGAGGTCCGAAGACGCCACGCGTCCAGTGAGGCCGGACCACCCTCTCCTCAGAGGTGAGCTCCGGGCCCGCCACATGGCATGCAGAAGTCGGACCTCCCCCTCCGCGGGAGAGAGGTCCGAAGGCGCCACGCGTCCAGCGGGGCCGGACCTCCCTCTCCTCAGAGAAGAGCTCCGGACCTGCCGCGTGGCTGGAGGAACGGTGCTGCCTGCCCCCAGGCGGTAGGCAGCGGGCGTAAAGGCGCCCCTCACCTTGCCCGTACAAGGAATTCAAGGCCCGCGTCTTCCCAAGACGCGGAAACGCGGAGCACGCGTCTGTCAGGTGCCGTTGCGTCCAGTCGCATCACAGACTGGCGCGTGGTGTCAGAACCTGACAGGTAATAAACGCCGCGACAAGACATCCCATGCTGCCTGCGCCGTCATCAACCACTACGACTAGCGCACGGCATGGGCAGGGCGGCAAAAGGAAGACTCAGAAGCCTTCGACCGGAGGCAACCACCGGCATAACTACAGATACGGTAGATAATAGACAATCTCCCCGGGACCACCTGTCAGGTCCCGGCTTCCCTTGTAAGCCGCCCGAGCCTTGGACTATAAAAGGCTCGGGTAGGCGTCGATAGCAAGGGTTCGCATTCTGCAACTCATACACTAGCCATACACTCTCAAGCTGTAACTCACCCCCGAGCTCAGGCCCCCGGCCCTGAGCAGCAAGCAATACAGCGAGCTCCATACCTCGCCGTGGACGTAGGGTTTTACGCTCCGGCGGCCTGAACCACGTAAAACTTCCTGTGTCAAGCTCTCACTAACTCGTCCATCTGCGCAAGCTCTCCGCTAGGAACTAGCCCCTCCAAAAAAAGAACCTCCGCGGGCTGCCCAGTGCAGGCCCGGGGGAAGTGTCGATCGCACACTTCGACAGGAAGGGTCTCGGCTAACGAAGCACGACAGAACATGCATAGCAACCTCCTTCGCAAGGCCCCGACCTTCCGCTTCCAGCTCGTCGGCGACCACTGATTCGAGCCGACCTAGCTCGTCGCCGAGAGACTCAAGGGCCGGGGCCGCTTCGGACATCGGCCGCGCTGGAGTCTCCACCTGCACAGGGCTGAAACCAAGAGGAGCCAAGGCGGATCCCGCTTGGCAATGAAGCACCAGACCGCCTGGGCCTCGGCAGTCCGCAAGGACTGGAGCCTCTCTACCTCTTGGCGAGCCGCTAGCTCGCGATCCATCGCCGCCTGGCGCTCCTTGGAGAACTGCTCCTCCCTCGCGGCGACAGCCGACTCACGGAGCTCCAGCTCCTCGGACCGAGCCCTTAGCTCCTCCACCTTGGCCCTCAGCCGGGCGGTGGTCTTCTCCTCCTCGGCCGCAGCGGCGCGTTCCCGATCAGCGACGGCGTGCTCCCGACGGGCTACCTGCAGCTGCAACTCCTCCGCGGCGGTGGAACACTCCTTGGCTTTGGCTTCAGCTTGGGCCAGAGCCTCGCGATAGGTGGCACGAACCCGCTGGGCCTCCGACTCCAAGCGGCTAATGGCCTTCTTCTGAGTGCCAAGCAGAGCACTCATGGCCTCAAGCCTTGACTGCCTTGAGTCAAGGTCCGCCCGGGCCCGCTGCTGCCAGCTGAGAAGGTGTTCCTTCTTGCCGGCCAATGCCTTCCGCTCCTGCTCAAAGGCAGATTGGAGCTGCCGGGCGCTGGTCTGGACACGCCCCAGGGCGTCCCACACGGGCGCCGGAGCAGGGGGGATAGGAGTTGCGCCGCCGGACCCCCCTGACGAGTCTAAGACCGGCGGGGGCGCCGGCGCCTCAGCGACCACGGTGGGGCGCTGTCCTAAGGAGGCCAGGGGGCCAGCAGGCGCACCTACAGGAGCCCTCCCGGTCTCAAGACCTGGCTTCTGGACTGGTGAAGGAGGGCGGATAGGAGCAGATGCGGCCACCGCGGAAAATGAACCCGCTGGTGCAGAGGGTGCCCCCGTCGATTTGGGAGCCATGGGAGCCGCCACGGTCCCCAGGTGCTGAGGCGCGGAGCTTCCGCCGGTTGAAGGCGGCCGGGTAAGAGGCCCGCCCCTGGCAGCTGGTCGGTCCCTGCAAGAAGAAGAAGCCCTCAGAATAAGGGAAGAGACAAGAGCTCTGCTCCTATAAGACAGAAAGAACAACACTTACTGGGCGGCATGAGCGCTCCAGCGAGCTTGCAGCACTGGCCTCTGGGCTATAGCTGAACCGCCGGGACCAGCGGCTGGAACGGTCGCGGAATGGGACGCCTGGATCCCCGGCGCACTCGCCGGCGTCGCCCCACCAACATCCGTCCTGGGAGCCCCTCCGCTTGAGGAAGGATGGCAAGGTACTTGGGCTGATTCGGACGGCTGCTGTCTGGGGAGAGACCCACCGGGGAGGGACACTCGGGACCTCTTCGGGTCGCCACCCGATGGACCAGCACCTCCGGGAGATGGGAGCAAAGTAGCTCCGGCACCCTGACTCGGCACAGGCGGCACCCTCGGAGGAGACCGGGCGCGTTTCTTCTCTAGATGCCCGGGGCCGGCTCTTTTCCTTTCCCTTTGTCGGCGGCTTGGGTTCCGTCGGCTCTGGGGGAGGGTTTGACAGCAGCGGATGCCTCATGCCCTGACCCGGGGTGCTCGGTTCCTGGAATGGTGATACCCCGGAAGGCATCCCCGACCTGCCGGACGGCGATCCCGATATCATCAAGGTTCGGCATCTTCCGCAGGAGCTCTGACCTCCTCTGAGGCTCCAAGAAGAGGGGGGTGGCAGAGGGCGGAAGGGCGGGGTCGCCACTGGGAATGTAGTCACCGCTCACCTTGCTCAACATCTCGTTCAGCTCCTCATCGGAAGGGTCAGAGCCGGGGCCCCTCTCCAGCCTGGTACAGTCCTGCTCGCCGGTGTAGTACCACGCTAGGTGGCTACGCTGCTGCAAGGGAGCAATACGGCGCGACACAAAGTCCATCAGCACCATTAGAGACGTCAGCCCCTCGTTGGCCAAGAACCGGATTCGCTCCAAGACCGGGGTGTACTCCTGCTCCAGCTCAGGGATCTCCTCCCAGAAGCGGCGATCGGTGGTTGGGCTGGCGGTTGGGAGTTGTAGGCGATCGTGCTCGTCGGTCTGCACTACCACCCAGCTCTCCCTCCAGTTTTCCCACCTTGATGCGCTGAAGGGCAGAAGGTATCCGGAGACCTTGGGGTCTTTGCAGCGATGCTGGAAGTAGTATGCCCCCATCTGAGTCTTTGAGCCGCGCCCAGTTGTCCGCAGCACAAAGAAGTGGCGGAAGAGCGTCATGGAGGCGTGCACCCCCACGAACATCTCGCAGAAGTGGACAAAAACAGCAGCCATTGCGAAGGAGTTGGGGGAAAGATGGTGGAGCTGGAGACCATATGTCTCCAGCAGGGTGACAAAGAAGGAAGAAATCGGCGGAACGAACCCCGCCAGAGCATAAGCGGTGAAGAAGACTATCTCTCCCTTTTCCAGGACCAGGGGGAGAGATCCTCGGCGAAGCCGATGTTTCTGCTCTTCTGAGCGCCAGCCCAGCAGACTGCGCACTGGCCCGAGCTCGGAAGAGCGAACGAGGCGCGTCGGGAGCAGGTTGGAAGCCATGGAGAAAGAGGGCGTAAGGGCAGGAGAGCCGGGGCGCAAGAGTTCAAGGGAAGTATGAGCGCAATGCGAAGGGAAACCGCGATGCGGGTGAGATCCCCTTTTAAAAACTTTCCAGGGATGGTTCGAGGTAATTCAAAAACCTCCGGAAATGTCGCATCGGTGACCTCGTTGGCTCCGAGACCGGGCGCCGATGAAAGGTGGACCCAAGCCGCCCAACTGAAAGGTCAAGGAGTCAGATGCCCCGGAAGACAAGCCGGCAAGGCACTTTGGCAGTTCCCGAAGAAAGAGCCGCAGCGTGCAGAAGTGGTGGTCTTGGGAACCACCGCAGTAAAAGCAACCATCAATTGAGCGCACGCTCCCACGATCTCGCGGCCGCTCGTGCTCCGGCAGCGGTCAATTCGGGACTTAGGGAAAGTGCGCGGATCGAAAGAGACGGAGGTCCCACCTCGGGCTCGCTACCTCCCCCGAGATGGGCCCGAGGGCCACTGTCGGTACCTGAGATATGGGGTACCCCCACGCACAGGGTAAAATGCCTAAGGAACTCGCCCTTCTCCGCAGGGATAGCTCCGAAGGCGCCACGCGTCCGGCGGGGCTGGACTTCCCTCTCCTCAGAGGAGAGCTCCGGGCCCGTCACGTGGCATACAGGAGCCGGACCTCCCCCTCCGCGGGAGAGAGGTCCGAAGGCGCCACGCTCCCAGCGGGGCCGGACCTCCCACTCCTCAGTGGAGAGCTCCGGGCACGCCACGTGGCCAACAGAAGCCGAGCCTCTCCCTCCGCGGGGAGAGGTCCGAAGGCTCCACGTGCCCCCGCGGAACGGACCCTCCTCTCCTCTGAGAAGGGCTCCGGGCCCGCCACGTGGCAGCAGAACGGCGCTGCCTGCCCCGAGCTGTAGGCAGCGGGCGTAAAGGCGCCCCATACCTTGCCCGTACAAGGTATTCAAGGCCCGTGTCTTCCCGAGACGCGGAGACGCGGAGAACGCTTCTGTCAGGTGCCGTTGCGCCCAGTCGCATCACAGACTGGCGCGCGGTGTCAGAACCTGCCAGCCAATAAACACCGCGACAAGACACCCCATGCCACCTGCGCCGTCATCAACCACTACGGCTAGCATGCGGCATGGGCAGGGCGGCAAGATGAAGACTCAGAAGCCTTCGACCAGAGGCAACTACCGGCATAACTGCAGATACGGTAGATGATAGACAATCTTCCCGGGACCACCTGTCGGGTCCCGGCCCCCCTTGTAAGCTGCCCGAGCCTTGGACTATAAAAGGCTCGGGTAGGCGTCGATAGCAAGGGTTCCCACTTTGCAACTCATACGCTAGCCATACACTCTCAAGCTGTAACTCACCCCCGAGCTTAGGCCTCCGGTCCTGAGCAGCAAGCAATACAGCGAGCTCCATAGCTCGCCGTGGACGTAGGGTTTTACGCTCCGGCGGCCTGAACCACGTAAAACTCGCCGTGTCAAGCTCTTACTAATTCGTCCATCTGCGCAAGCTCTCCGCTAGAGACTAGCCCCATCGAAAAAAGAACCTCCGTGGGCTGCCCAGTGCAGGCCCGGGGGAAGTGTCGACTGAACACTTCGACAGGCACCCTTGATGACACCGGCTTTTGCGCTGGTGATGAGGGAACTTCAGGAGAAAGAAACCGCCGATGCACCATGGAGGATCCCAGATGACAGAGTCTCTAGGAAGACCGCTGAATACTGCGGAGGGGGCCTCAGGAGCTCCCTTGGTGACACCGGCTTTTGCGCCGGTGATGAGGGAGGCGATTCCTGCGCTCGGGTCATGGAGCGGGAGAGTGCCGCCAGGGCTGAAGCCTGGTGATGCGGCCGTTCTTGCAACTTCTAGATTCTGGTCGTGTCAGGAGACCCTTGGGGCTTGTTTCTTTCTTGTTATCGAGTCTGTAGTCCAGCTCATGGAGCCTCGCATAGTTTGACTCTTTTAGATATTTGTGTCTGTGATGCTCTTTCTCTCCTTCTTGGCTTTGCCTGTCTGAGTCCTTAGCTCCGCAAGGTACCCAGAGGCCTTTACCAATCTCGGAGCTCTGCACAGGCACCTTCCCCGGGCCCTAACGGTGTTAGGGGCCCCTGGGGGTCCCCGGATCTCACCCTATGGGGAGCTCCAGATCTGCCTGCCACGTGACGGGTCTGGAGCCCCTCCTTAGGAGGTGGGAGCTCCGGCCCTGCTGGACACGTAGGGCTTTCGGAACCCTCCCACCGGGGGGGAGGCCCGGTTTCCGCCTGCCACGTGTTGAGCCCGGAGCCCCCCTCATGGGAGGCCGGAGCTCCGGACCTGCTGGTCGCGTGGGGCCTTCGGGCCTTGCCCCTGCTGAAGGGGCGGGGCCCGGTCCTTCCAGTCCTGGGCCGGTGCTGTTGATAGCTCCTTTCCCCTCGCTTTATGCAGTCCCCGTTGCCATAACCTGGAGGTCCTGCACACAGGCAGAGGAAACGTAATTCTCCTTGGGGGCTCCCCCTCCCTTATCTCATAGTCTTATTTGACTTATAGCCCCTAACCATATGCTTGGTGCTTGGGGACTGTAGGGAGGGGGAGCTGAGCACATGGCAACCATGCACTGCAAGGGTGGTTATAAAAAACTTAGTACACAATTTAAATGAGTACGAGGAAAGAGCAAAGTAGAGCAGGTTTCTTTTCGCACAACTTTCCACAGGAGGAAGGCAGGCTAAACATGGAGGCCACGACCCGCCCCATTAAGAGGGGAAGCAAGACTCTACGCGCTTGGAGTCGGAACCAGGCAAAGCTGAACGTAGTCCTGTACCGTCTCCTGGGGCTTAGCTGCTCCGAGCGCTGCTCCTGGACTCTATGGAGTTTATTACGAAAAGAAAATACTGTCCTATTTTTGCTCTAGGGGTAGAACTTACGGAGGTGTTCTATGTTCCAAGGGTTTGGGAGCAGGTCCCCATCCTTGGTAGAAAGGCGCACACATCCGGGGCGGCACACTTTCGCGACTCGGAAGGGGCCTTCCCAACTAGGGGAGAGTTTGTGGGCCCCTTCGCGAGAATGTATGCGCCGCAACACCAGGTCACCTTCCTGCAGCTCCCGGGCACGCACAGATCTTTGGTGGTAGCGCCGAAGTGCTTGTCTGTACCGCGCGTTATGGAGTGCTGCATGTAATCAGACCTCGTCGACGAGGTCGATTTCTCCACGCCGGAGGTTGTCCTGCGCGGCTTCGTCGTAAGCCCGGACACGGTGAGACTTCATGGTGATTTCTGGGGGAAGTACAGCTTCGGCCCCATACACCATGAAGAAGGGTGTCTCCCCGGTGGCCTGGCTCTGGGATGTCCGGTTAGCCCATAGTGTGCTCGGAAGCTCATCTACCCAATTGGCACCATGTTTCTTCAGGCTGGCGAAGGTGCGAGTCTTAAGGCCCCAGAGAATCTCCGCGTTGGCCCTCACAACTTGCCCATTGCTCCTTGGGTGGGCGACAGAGGCATAGCACACCTGAATACCAAGGTTCTTGCAGTAGTCTTGGAATGATGCGCTGGTGAACTGGGTCCCGTTGTCGGTGATGATTCTGTTCGGGACCCCGAACCGGCAGACAATAGACTTGATGAACTTTACTGCGGATTGTTTGTTGATGGTGACAACTGGTGTAGCTTCCGGCCACTTGGTGAACTTGTCGATGGCGACATAGAGGTACCGGAATCCCCCGACGGTTCTGGGAAATGGTCCCAAGATGTCCAGCCCCCATACGGCAAATGGCCACGAGGGCGGGATCATCTGTACCGCCTGAGCCGGTGTATGGATCTGCTTGGCGTGGAACTGGCACGCCTTGCAGCTCTCGACCAGCTTGACGGCATCCTGGAGTGCTGTCGGCCAGTAGAAGCCATGCCGGAAGGCTTTACCGACAAGCGTGCGTGAGGAAGAGTGACTTCCACATTCGCCTCCATGGATCTCAGCGAGCAAGTCGCAGCCTTCCCCCTGGGTTATGCACCGCAATAGGATGTGGTTGGCGCCACGCCGGTAGAGATCCCCCTCCACCAGCGCGTATCTCTTAGCCATACGCACAATCCGTTCAGCGGTTGCATGTTCATCAGGGAGGATGTTGTCCTTCAAGTAGTCCCGGATCTCCGTGATCCATGCATCGGGTCTGACTTGAGCTTCTGGATCTTGAGCGCTGGGTTGCACGGAGTCCCCAGTGACGCTTACGATCCTTGGCGGCATCCATGGCTGTAGGGCCGCTGGGACCGCCAGCTTCGAGGTGCTGGTCAAGCCCCTTTCGCCCGGCTCGGCGGGCCGGGCTGTAGGCCGCAGCAACGTCCTTTCGAAAACTCCTTCGGGCGCAGGGGCTCCGGTAGAAGCCTTCGTTGAAAGGTTGTCAGCTGCGGAATTACCAGCGCGCGGTACATGATGCAGGTGCAAGGCGAGGAATTCTTTCTCCAACATCTGCACGTGAAGCAGATACGCAGCTAGCTGTGGGTCATTGCAGGAGCATTCGCCCTTGACTTGCTTGATGACCAGTTGGGAGTCGCCCTGTGCCAACAACTGGCGAGCGCCTAAAGACAGGGCTGTCTGCAGGCCAAAGATGAGTGCTCCATACTCCGCCATGTTGTTGGTTGCCTTGAAATTGAGACGCACCATATACCCAAACTGTTCCCCCGATGGCATGAGGAGCAGTACGCCGGCACCGGCCCCCTGCTTTCGCGAGGAGCCATCAAAGAAAAGTGTCCAGTGGGGTTCGGTGAAGACCGGAGCTTGGTGCTCTGGCTCACCGCCTTCATGGCCCCCTGGGTCAGTCTTCGTTGGTGTCCACTCCGCCACAAAGTCAGCCAGTGCTTGGCTCTTGACTGCATGGCGTGGGAGGAAGTCCAGTCAAACTCCGCCAGCTCCGCCGCCCATTTAGCAACGTTGCCAGTTGCATGGGGGCTGTGAATAATTGTCTTCAGTGGATACGAGGTGACTACCGAGACCCGGTGGGCCTGGAAGTAATGGCGGAGCTTCCTGGAGGCCACGAGCACCGCATACAGCAGCTTGTGGACTTCTAGGTACCTTGTCTTGGCATCATGAAGTACTTCGCTGATGTAGTAGACAGGCCTCTGTATGGTTTGAACCGTCTCTCTTAGGCTTGGGAGGTCCTCGTCCATTGGCTCTGGCCCATTGGAGGTGAGTGGACCCCCGGGGGCCTCCGGGAGCTGGGACCCGGAGGCCCTTAAGCTATCTTGATTATCCGGGAGCTCCGGGGGGTCTTGAGGGACCTCCGGGAGGTCCCAATTGGCCCCCGGGGATTTATCTTGGGGGTCCGGGAGACCGCCCTGGACCTCCGGGAGGTCGACCTGGACCTCCGGGGTGTCCAGGAGACCGCCTTGGCCCTGCGGGGCCTCCTGGCGTCTGTCTTCTGCTACCGGAGCAGGTTGCGAAGGTGAGGGGTCTGGCCGCTCTGCGACGAGGACCATACTCACCACTTCAGTCGTCGCCGCGATGTAGAGCAGCAGGTGCTCCCCGGGCTCAGGAGCTACCATGATAGATAGGGTCGTCAGGAGTCGCTTCAACTCCTGGAAAGCCTCTTCTGCTTCGTCAGTCCAGGCAAAAGGGTCTGACTTGCGCAGGAGCTTAAAGAAAGGGAGTGCCCGCTCTGCTAGCCTCGGTATAAACTGACTCAGCACGGCTAGACATCCCGTGAGTTTCTGAACATCCTTGACGCGGGCAGGGGGCCGCATCAAGTCGATGGCCTTGATCTTCTCTGGGTTGGCCTCAATCCCTCGGTGCGAGACCAGGAACCCTAAGAGCTTCCCAGAGGACACACCGAACACACATTTATCTGGGTTCAGCTTGGTGCGCGTAGAGCGCAACTTGTCAAAGACTAAGGCTAGGTTATCTAGCAAAGATGAACCCTGCTTGACCTTGACAACTATGTCATCGACGTACACCTCAACTAGGTCTCTTATTAACTCCCCAAAGGTTTTGTGCATCGCTCACACAAAGGTGGGGAGTGCATTCTTTAGGCCGTAAGGCATAGACACATAGCAATAAAGGCCGTCTACTGTGATGAAGGAGGTGTGCTCCTCATCCTCCCTAGACATGGGGATCTGATGGAAACCCGAGTAGGCGTCTAGGAAGCACAGCATATCACAGCCTGACGTTGAGTCTACTATTTGATCTATTCTAGGGAGAGGGAATGGATCTTTGGGACATGCCTTATTGAGACTGATGTAGTCGATGCACATCCGGAGCTTCCCGCCAGCCTTCGGGACAACGACGGTGTCGAAGTGTTCGGTCGACACTTCCCCCGGGCCTGCACTGGGCAGCCCGCGGAGGTTCTTTTTTCGGAGGGGCTAGTTCCTAGCGGAGAGCTTGCGCAGATGGACGAGTTAGTGAGAGCTTGACACGGCGAGTTTTACGTGGTTCAGGCTGCCGGAGCGTAAAACCCTACGTCCACGGCGAGCTATGGAGCTCGCTGTATTGCTTGCTGCTCAGGGCCGGGGGCCTGAGCTTGGGGGTGAGTTACAGCTTGAGAGTGTATGGCTAGCGTATGAGTTGCAAAATGCGAACCCTTGCTATCGACGCCTACCCGAGCCTTTTATAGTCCAAGACTCGGGTGGCTTACAAGGGGAGCCGGGACCCGACAGGTGGTCCCGGGAAGATTGTCTATTATCTACCGTATCTGTAGTTACGCCGGTAGTTGCCTCTGGTCGAAGGCTTCTGAGTCTTCATCTTGCCGTCCTGCCCATGCCGTATGCTAGTCGTAGTGGTTGATGACGGCGCAGGCGGCATGGGATGTCTTGTCGCGGTGTTTATTAGCTGGCAGGTTCTGACACCGCGCGCCAGTCTGTGATGCGACTGGGCGCAACGGCACCTGACAGACGCGTGCTCCGCGTTTCCGCGTCTTGGGAAGACGCGGGCCTTGAATACCTTGTACGGGCAAGGTGTGGGGCACCTTTACGCCCGCTGCCTACCGCTCGGGGGCAGGCAGCACCGTTCTTCTGGCCACATGGCGGGTCCGGAGCCCTTCTCTGAGGCGAGAAGGGTCCGGCCTGCGGGGCACGTGGAGCCTCCGGACCTCTCCCCACGGAGGGGGAGGTCCAGCTTCTGTATGCCACGTGGCGGGCCCGGAGCTCTCCTCTGCGGAGAGGGAGGTCCGGCCCCGCTGGACGCGTGGCGTCTTCGGACCTCTCTCCCGCGGAGGGGGAGGTCCGGCTTCTGTATGCCACGTGGCAGGCCCGGAGCTCTCCTCTGAGGAGAGGGAGGTCCGGCCCCGCCGGACGCGTGGCGCCTTCGGAGCTCTCCCTGCGGAGAAGGGCGAGTTCCTTAGGCATTTTCCCCTGTGCGCGGGGTACCCCATATCTCAGGTACCGACACTTCCCATAGTTTGGTGTTATGTTTCAGAACAGCCCTTAGCATGGTAGATAAACTACGGTTCACTACTTCGGTCTGTCCATCAGTTTGAGGGTGACAAGTGGTAGAAAAGAGTAATTTTGTCCCCAACTTAGCCCATAAGGTTTTCCAAAAATGACAAAGAAATTTGGCATCTCTATCTGAAACAATAGTGTTTGGAACCCCATGCAAACGAACAACTTCTCGAAAGAACAAATCAGCAATATGGGTAGCATCATCAGTTTTGTGGCATGGTATGAAATGTGCCATTTTAGAAAATCTGTCGACAACAACAAAAATACTATCCCTCCCCTTCTTTGTTCTAGGCAATCCTAAAACAAAATCCATAGAAACATCCTCCCATGGAGCACTAGGAACAGGAAGAGGCATGTATAAACCATGTGGATTAAGACGGGACTTAGCTTTTTGACAGGTGGTGCAACGAGCAACAAACCGCTCCACATCTCTTCTCATCTTTGGCCAAAAGAAATAGCTTGCTAAGATGTCTTCCGTCTTCCTGATACCAAAGTGTCCCATCAATCCTCCACCATGTGTTTCCTGCAATAGTAAGATACGCACAGAACCAGCTGGAATGCACAATTTGTTAGTTCGAAACACAAAACCATTAGTGAGAACAAACTTGTTCCATGTTTTTCCTTCTTTACATTGCAGCAGCACATCTTTGAAATCAGCATCAAAAGCATATTGTTCTTTAATTGTTTCCAAGCTAAAAATCTTAAAATCAAGTTGGGACAACATATTGTAACGGCGAGATAAGGCATCCGCAATGACATTATCTTTTCCTTTCTTGTGTTTGATGACATAAGGAAAGGACTCAATGAATTCTACCCACTTGGCATGCCTACGGTTCAGATTAGTTTGGTTCTTAATGTGCTTCAAAGATTCATGATCAGAATGTATAACAAATTTTTTAGGCCATAAATAATGTTGCCATATTTCCAAAGTTCGTACTAGTGCATATAATTCTTTATCATAAGTGGAATAGTTCAGACTAGGCCCATTCAGTTTCTCGCAAAATAAGCAATAGGTTTCCCCTCTTGCAACAAGACACCTCCCAATCCAATACCACTAGCATCACATTCCAATTCAAAAGTCTTACTGGAATCTGGTAATTGGAGAAGGGGTGCATGAGTTAACCTATTCTTCAAAGTTGCAAATGCAGCCTCTTGCACCTTGCCCCATGTGAATGGAGCACCCTTCTTTGTAAGCTCATGCAGTGGGCCTGCTATGGTGCTGAAGTTTTTCACAAAACGATGATAGAATCCAGCAAGTCTGAGAAAGCTTCGTACTTGTGTGACCGTGGTAGGAGTCGGCCAGCTGTGTATCGCCTCCACCTTGGCTTGATCAACTTCAATTCCCTGTGGTGTCACAACATAGCCAAGAAAAGAGACTCGATCCGTGCAAAAGGTGCACTTGTCAATGTTACCAAATAAGCGTGCATCACGTAAAGCATTAAAAACAGCACGGAGATGATCGAGATGAACTTCGAGAGATGCGCTATAGATCAAGATGTCATCGAAATATACTACCACAAATCTTCCAATGGCACGTAAAACCTCATTCATTAATCTCATGAAAGTGCTAGGTGCATTCGTGAGACCAAAAGGCATGACTAACCACTCATACAAACCAAACTTTGTTTTAAACGTTGTTTTTCATTCATCACCTAGCTTCATGCGAATTTGATGGTATCCACTACGCAAATCAATTTTAGAGAAAATCATCGAGGCACTAAGTTCATCAAGCATATCATCTAACCTAGGAATAGGATGACGATATCTAATGGTAATGTTATTAATTGCTCGACAATCTACACACATGCGCCATGATCCATCTTTCTTTGGGACCAAAAGGACAGGAACGGAGCAAGGACTAAGGGACTCACGCACATAACCTTTGTCGAGTAATTCCTGTACTTGCCGCTGAATCTCCTTAGTCTCCTCCGGATTGGTCCTGTATGGTGCTCGGTTGGGCAAAGAAGCCCCAGGGATGAGGTCAATCTGATGCTCAATCCCTCTCAATGGTGGCAGCCCGGCTGGTACCTCTTGTGGAAACACATCAGCGTATTCCTGCAAAAGCTTAGTGATAGAAGGAGGCAAAGCACATGGTGTGTCGTGAAGTGAGAACAAAACTTCTTTGCAAACAAACACATAGCAGATTGCAGTATCACTTTTTAATTCAAATAAATCAGATTTGGAAGCAAAAAAACAAGCGCTCTTTAATTTTATTTCATTCTTATTCATATGAGCAGATTTGGAATTGTCAGTCTTAGGCTGTACCGATTTCTTCACGACATCTGAATTTTCATTTTCAGCAGATTTCTTATTTTTCTCTTTGCAAGCTCTAGCAATGTCATCCTTCAAAATAGCATCAGGGGACATCGGGTGCAAAACAAGTTTCTTCTCATGATGCATGAAAGAGTATTGATTTAATTTACCATGATGTAATGTATCTTTATCAAATTGCCAAGGTCGACCAAATAGCATAGAACAAGCATGCATAGGTACCACATCACAATCAATGTAATCATGGTAGGAACCAATTGCAAATTCGACACGAACCGGACGTGTTACCTTAAGCTTACCACTGTCGTTGAACCATTGGATGTAGAAGGGATGTGGATGTGGAAGTGTTGTCATCCCAAGCTTTTCTACCATGGTAGCACTTGCTAAATTGTTGCACCTTCCTCCATTAATAATAATGCGACACGATCATTTCAAAACTACACACTTAGTTTGGAATAGATTGTGTCGCTGGTTCTGTTCAGCTTTGATCATTTGGGCACTCAAGACACGTCTCACAACAAGACTCTCATAGTGGGCAGCATGATCAGCCCCAATGTGCTCTTCATCATCATTCTTCTTTCCTGCTTCTTGTGCAGCAAGCATGGCATATGTTTCATTATCTAAATCACTAGCGGATGAGTACTCACCATTTTCTCGTACAACCAGCACACGCTTGCTTGGGCAGTCCCTTCGTAGGTGCCCAAAACCCTTGCACTGGAGGCATTGAATGTCTTTTGTTCTCCCGGTAGAAGCAATGGAAGAAGAAGTGTTGGCTGCAACTTGGGTGGATCCTTTTGTTGTCTCGATTGCACGCGAAGGTGTTGATTTTGATGTAGTCCTGGGCAACCCATTGGAAGCATCGTCTGAAGAATCATGCTTAGTACCAGCAGCACTTGAGCGGAACTGCCATGAGGTAGTTCGACCTGCAGAAATGTTAGTTCTTGTACGTCGTCCCTGCACTTCTCTTTCAGCCTTACAAGCAAGATGGAATAATTGAGTGACGTTAGTGTATTCCTTATAAGCCAATATGTCCTGAATTTCTCTTGTTAAACCACCCATAAACCTAGCCATTGCAGCCTCTTCATTTTCAACTAGGCCACAACGCATCACGCCTATTTGAAGTTCTTGATAGTATTCCTCAACAGATTTGTTGCCTTGCCTAAGTTGTTGTAATTTATGAACAGGTCACGAGCATGATAGGAAGGAACAAAACGATGACGCATGATTTGTTTCAAAGCATTCCAAGTTTGTGGTACGGTAGCTGGATTTTTAGTTTGATATTCATGCCACCAAACAGAAGCAAAGTCAGTGAATTCACTAGTGGCAGCTCTAACCTTTTTATCATCAGGGAAATCATGGCATGCAAATTTTTGATCTACTGACAATTCCCAAGACAGATATGCATCCGGATCATATTTACCATCAAAAGGTGGTATGGAGAATTTAATGCTGCGTAGGGAATCGTCATTGTCACGTACCTCGCGTCGTTGAGCTCGACCACCCATACCACGATGGTCGCGACGTGGCTGCCGTCGATACCTGAAAGGTCCATCATCAAGCTCGGTATCCGCCGAATACTCCGCCTCGTCATATCTTGCAGCACTGCCAACGGAGTCGTGGCTGTCATCAACACGTCTTTGCCTCTCTTCGCGTCCAACCTGTTCCATCCTCTCCAATCGCTCAATGATTGCTGCAATAGAAGTGTTAATAGCCCCAGCAGTGCTTTCTAATATGGTCAGTTTGGTGTTGGGGCAAATCTGCGTCGACTCTAATTGACCAATGCATTCATTGGTGACTTGAATATCCTCATTGAGAGCATCTGTGTGTAGCTTTACTTGGCGTTTGAAATGCTGAATGATGCCCCTCGTACGTGGTGAATGTGGAGATGTCTTATTCACATCAGCTGACATGGTTAGTAAAGAAAGGAAATACAACAGCAAGCAGATTAATCCTAACAGTTGCTAAGAGGTGGTAGGACAGCACAATTCCTCACTAGCAAGAAATCAAGGTCTTACAAGTTCTTACCATGCGATGCAGGAGGCGCCGGCAATCAGCAAGAACAACAACAAACGGTGGCTGCCAACACAACCTTATGGTGTCGTAGACAATTTTGTGGAGCTGTAGGTGGCTGCTAGACACAATTTGTGTAAAGGAACAGCTAGTACCATATTAGTCACAACAAGTTGAATAAACGTTCCACGATGGTATTGTGCTGGTCCTAGCTCAAACCTTACTAGAGACGTGAGCCGTAACTCCACGTGACGTTGGATAACTATGGTAGGGAAGTTCGAACAGTCCGATCCGTTGTGTTTCAACAACGTTGAAAACAGCAAGTTGAACTTCGAAACATGAAACAAATGTTACACAAATTGTCTCTTTTTTTGTACTTAGAAACTTTTTTTTTGTGATTGTAATCAGTGCGGCTTTTCTTTTTTGCATGTGTCTTTTTCTTGCTGATCCGTGCAGCTTTTCTTTTGCACTTGCCTTTTTTCTCAACTTTGGGTAGATAATGGAAATGGACTAAGAACAAAGTGGCACGAACTCAAAACTCTAGCGGTGAAAAACTTAGGACCAGCAACTTGACACAAAAAGGCAACCGTGAATTCAACAAGTTGAGAGCTAAGTAGCCAAGCAAAAGGCTCCAAAGTGTTTTTAGTATTTTTTTAGAGCGAACTTTTGTAGGCAAAAGTGGACTGTAGGTAAATGAAGAACAAGGAGAAGGAAATCTCTCACCGAGCAACCTGAAATCTGATACCACTTGATGAACCCAACGGGTACGGGGGACGCCCTATCTTTCACTGAGAGATGTTGGTAATGAACGAATTTGGTGGAGGCCGACGTTGGCTGCCCGACTACCACAACCAGAATGGTGTGGCGCCTAGAGCGACAGTTACACCGTCTCCTGGTAACTACGATTTGGGTGGAGGTCGACGTTGTGCTACCCGACTACAACAACCACAAGGATGCTGCGCCTTAGCGATATTTACACCGGCTCCTGTTGTTGCTGTACTTGCCGTGCCAAGAACAACTTTGAACCTGCAAGCAATCAAAGAACAAGCAAGAACAAGATAACAAGCAAACACTCACGGGTAGGAAAAAGTTGGGGTTCTGATTCAAGTAATCGGAAGGTCTCGTCGACACTTGTGTTACAAGGAAGTAGCAATGGCTAAACTTACAGAAAACAAAACCCGCCTTGTCAAGAAGCTCTTGGACTACTTAAATAGGGGAGGGAAGAGGGAAATTCGTCCAGCAACAAAGGTAGGACGTGATCTCTCTTATTCCCTTCCTTTTTCTGTGATAGACTACCATTTAATAGGGAAAGAAAGAGGGAAACCCATCCAGCAGCAAGGCAGGATATGATTTTCTCTATTTCTTTCCTTATTATATAGCACATCTATCTTTAAATGGGGGAAGAAAGAGGGAATTTCGTCCAGCAGCAAAGTTGGACGAGATTTCTCTTATTCCTTTCCTTATTTGTATAAATCTGTCTTTATTACATGGCCCCAGCCTCAAGATTTTCCCTCGGGTGGAGCAGCCTTTATTGCATTAATCCCTCCATCCCTCCTAGCTGGATCAATTCCCAAGCACCTAATAATAACAAGGTCATCACAAGGCTTTAATAGGTCCCCATTTGAAGGATAATTACTTTGAACAGCCAGGAATGAATTCACCTGATAATTAAGTTGACGTGCACGAGCGCGTGTCATTAGACCTTGATTAGCTGAGAGTGGTGAATGGGCTGGTGTTGTGGTTGTATCAACGGTAGCAACGTCCGCATCAAACTTCTGATTTGAGGGTGAGCTAAAAAGGAGTGGATTATGATCATGTTTGAATTTATGCTGAATTTAAACATGTTAAGGCAAGGAAATGACTTAAGTTATGTCACATGAAATGATAAACTCAAACATGGACATGTGGGGAAAGCTAAAATTTTCTTTAGCTCATACTGAACACATGTTAACCGAGGGAAAGAATTTTACTCCCAAAATTCTAACTCATGTGCACATTCTCTATGAGTAGAGGGGAGGGAAATTTAAACCCAATTTTTAATCTTTGTAAAGGACTCATGTTTAGCTTGTCCAAAGGCCTATATGTGAGATGACCATTGCAGTCCTCAGGTATTAAAGAGTTTAAGTTCCAAATTTGGAGAAATTTTGAGCTCATATACCATTTGTTCAAATGGGTCCTTACAAAGAGGTTTTAAAACTGTTGGTTTAAAGTTTATATTTGCAGCAACCAAATTTAAAAGTTGAGTCCATATTTGAGATCCTCAGCTCCAAATTTGTGGGAATACAAATTTTTACAACATTTGGAAGTGTGGTGGCTAAGCTTTTGCAATAGGACATAAAAGGGTAATTGAATCTGAATTCAAATTTGAACTTGGAGTAAACTTTGCCCTATGTCCAAATGAATTCTCAAATTTGAGCTCCACATGTTGGAATTTAGTATCTGACAAGTTTGGGAGATATTTGTGAGAATTTTGGGGGATAAGAAGAGGGGAAAGAGGGGTGGACCCCATATGTCATAGTGCCATTTAAACTTACACTCGGAGGCACCTTCTCTGTTCGGACTCGAACACACCCGGCCTGCTCCGAGCGCCACTGAGGGGGAAAATTGCCGCCAGCTCCCAGCTGCTTGAGCAGGGCTGGAGAGCTGCTCGTGGGTCTTCTGAACCCCCAGCGTGATCAGTTTGCCTCCTTATCCGAAGCCTCGGTGCCTTGTCCTCCTCTCGCGCAGAAACGGAACCCAGCACGCCGCTGCCTTGGTCTTGATCGGGAGCCAGGGAACTCGGGCGTGCAGAGGCCGAATGAGCTGCAAAACCATACCGTGAACTCCTCCTACACCTCCTAAGTGCAAAATCCTGTGAGTTACCTGATGCCGACATCGCTACCGTTGATACAACCACAACACCAGCCCATTCACCACTCTCAGCTAATCAAGGTCCAATGACACGCGCTCGTGCACGTCAACTTAATTATCAGATGAATTCATTCCTGGCTGTTCAAAGTAATTATCCTTCAAATGGGGACCTATTAAAGCCTTGTGATGACCTTGTTATTATTAGGTGCTTGGGAATTGATCCAGCTAGGAGGGATGGAGGGATTAATGCAATAAAGGCTGCTCCACCCGAGGGGAAATCTTGAGGCTGGGGCCATGTAATAAAGAGAGATTTAGACAAATAAGGAAAGGAATAAGGGAAATCTCGTCCAACTTTGCTGCTGGACGAAATTCCCTCTTTCTTCCCCCATTTAAAGATAGATGTGCTATAATAAGAAAAGAAATAGAGGAAATCATATCCTGACTTGCTGCTGGATGGGTTTCCCTCTTTCTTTCCCTATTAAATGGTAGTCTATCACAGAAAAAGGAAGGAAATAAGAGAAATCACGTCTTACCTTTGTTGCTGGACGAATTTCTCTCTTCCCTCCCCTATTTAAGTATTCCAAGAGCTCCTTGACAGGGCGGGTTTTGTTTTCTGTAAGTTTAGCCATTGCTACTTCCTTGTAATGCAAGTGTCGACGAGACCTTCCGATTACTTGAATCAGAACCCCAACTTTTTCCTACCCGTGAGTGTTTGCTTGTTATCTTGTTCTTGCTTATTCTTTGATTGCTTGCAGGTTCAAGGTTGTTCTTGGCACGGCAAGTACAGCAATAACAGGAGCCGGTGTAAATATCGCTAAGGCGCAGCATCCTTGTGGTTGTTGTAGTCGGGTAGCACAACGTCGACCTCCACCCAAATCGTAGTTACCAGGAGACGGTGTAACTGTCGCTCTAGGCGCCACACCATTCTGGTTGTGGTAGTCGGGCAGCCAACGTCGGCCTCCACCAAATTCGATCATTACCAACATCTCTCATCGAAAGATAGGGCGTCCCCCGTACCCGTTGGGTTCATCAAGTGGTATCAGATTTCAGGTTGCTCGGTGAGAGATTTCCTTCTCCTTGTTCTTCATTTACCTACAGTCCACTTTTGCCTACAAAAGTTTGCTCTAAAAAAATCCTAAAAACACTTTGAGCCTTTTGCTTGGCTACTTAGCTCTCAACTTGTTGAATTCACGGTTGCCTTTTTGTGTCAAGTTGCTGGTCCTAAGTTTTTCACCGCTAGAGTTTTGAGTTCGTGCCACTTTGTTCTTAGTCCATTTCCATTATCTACCCAAAGTTGAGAAAAAAGGCAAGTGCAAAAGAAAAGCTGCACGGATCAGCAAGAAAAAGGCACGTGCAAAAAAGAAAAGCCGCACTGATTGCAATCACAAAAAAAGTTTCTAAGTACAAAAAAAGAGAGACAATTTGTGTAACATTTGTTTCATGTTTCGAAGTTCAACTTGCTGTTTTCAACGTTGTTGAAACACAACGGATCGGACTGTTCGAACTTCCCTACCATAGTAATCCAACGTCACGTGGAGTTACGACTCACGTCTCTAGTAAGGTTTGAGCTAGGACCAGCACAATACCATCGTGGAATGTTTATTCAACTTGTTGTGACTAATATGGTACTAGTTGTTCCTTTGCACAAATTATGTCTAGCAGCCACCTACAGCTCCACAAAATTGTCTACGACACCATAAGGTTGTGCTGGCAGCCACCGTTTGTTGTTGTTCTTGCTGATTGCCGGCGCCTCCTGCATCGCATGGTAAGAACTTGTAATGCCTTGATTTCTTGCTAGTGAGGAATTGTGCTGTCCTACCATCTCTTGGCAACTGTTAGGATTAATCTACCTGCTGTTGTATTTCCTTTCTTTACTAACCATGTCAGCTGATGCGAATGAGACATATCCACATTCACCACGTACGAGGGGCATCATTCAGCATTTCAAATGCCAAGTAAAGCTACACACAGATGCTCTCAATGAGGATATTCGAGTCACCAATAAACGCATTGGTCAATTAGAGTCGACGCAGATTTGCACCAACACCAAACTGACCACATTAGAAAGCACTTCTGGGGCTATTAACACTTCTCTTGCAGCAATCATTGAGCGATTGGAGAGGATGGAACAGGTTGGACGCGAAGAGAGGCAAAGACGTGTTGATGACAGCCACGACTCCGTTGGCAGTGCTGCAAGATGTGACGAGGCGGAGTATTCGGCGGATACCGAGCTTGATGATGGACCTTTCAGGTATCGACGGCAGCCACGTCGCGACCATCGTGATATGGGTGGTCGAGCTCAACGACGCGAGGTACGTGACAATGACGATTCCCTACGCAGCATTAAATTCTCCATACCACCTTTTGATGGTAAATATGATCCGGATGCATATCTGTCTTGGGAATTATCAGTAGATCAAAAATTTGCATGCCATGATTTCCCTGATGATAAAAAGGTTAGAGCTGCCACTAGTGAATTCACTGACTTTGCTTCTGTTTGGTGGCATGAATATCAAACTAAAAATCCAGCTACCGTACCACAAACTTGGAATGCTTTGAAACGAATCATGCGTCGTCGTTTTGTTCCTTCCTATCATGCTCGTGACCTGTTGCATAAATTACAACAACTTAGGCAAGGCAAAAATCTGTTGAGGAATACTATCAAGAACTTCAAATAGGCATGATGCGTTGTGGCCTAGTTGAAAATGAAGAGGCTGCAATGCCTAGGTTTATGGGTGGTTTAACAAGAGAAATTCAGGACATATTGCCTTATAAGGAATACACTAACGTCACTCGATTATTCCATCTTGCTTGTAAGGCTGAAAGAGAAGTGCAGGGACGACGTACAAGAACTAACATTTCTGCAGGTCGAACTATCTCATGGCAGTTCCGCTCAAGTGCTGCTGGTACTAAGCATGATTCTCCAAACGATGCTTCCAATGGGTTGCCCAGGACTACATCAAAATCAGCACCTTCGCGTGCAATCGAGACAATAAAAGGATCCACCCAAGTTGCAGCCAAAACTTCTTCTTTCATTGCTTCTACCGGGAGAACAAAAGACATTCAATGCCTCCAGTGCAAGGGTTTTGGGCACCTACGAAGGGACTGCCCAAGCAAGCGTGTGCTGGTTGTACGAGAAAATGGTGAGTACTCATCCGCTAGTGATTTAGATAATGAAACATATGCCATGCTTGCTGCACAAGAAGCAGGAAAGAAGAATGATGATGAAGAGCACATTGGGGCTGATCATGCTGCCCACTATGAGAGTCTTGTTGTGAGGCGTGTCTTGAGTGCCCAAATGATCAAAGCTGAACAGAACCAACGACACAATCTATTCCAAACTAAGTGTGTAGTTTTGGAACGATCGTGTCGCATTATTATTGATGGAGGAAGCTGCAACAATTTAGCAAGTGCTACCATGGTAGAAAAGCTTGGGATGACAACACTTCCACATCCACATCCCTACTACATCCAATGGTTCAACGACAGTGGTAAGCTTAAGGTAAAACGTCTATTTAATGTCGAATTTGCAATTGGTTCCTACCATGATTACATTGATTGTGATGTGGTACCTATGCAAGCTTGTTCTATGCTATTTGGTCGACCTTGGCAATTTGATAAAGATACATTACATCATGGTAAATCAAATCAATACTCTTTCATGCATCATGAGAAGAAACTTGTTTTGCAGCCAATGTCCCCTGATGCTATTTTGAAGGATGACATTGCTAGAGCTTGCAAAGAGAAAAATAAGAAATCTGCTGAAAATGAAAATTCAGATGTCGTGAAGAAATCGGTACAGCCTAAGACTGAAAATTCCAAATCCGCTCATATGAAGAAGAATAAAATAAAATTAAAGAGCGCTTGTTTTTTTGCTTCCAAATCTGATTCGTTTGAATTAAAAAGTGATACTGCAATCTGCTATGTGTTTGTTTGCAAAGAAGCTTTGTTCTCACTTTACGACACACCATGTGTTTTGCCTCCTTCTATCACTAAGCTTTTGCAGGAATACGTTGATGTGTTTCCACAAGAGGTACCAGCCGGGCTGCCACCATTGAGAGGGATTGAGCATCAGATTGACCTCATCCCTGGGGCTTCTTTGCCCAACCGAGCACCATACAGGACCAATCCGGAGGAGACTAAGGAGATTCAGCGGCAAGTACAGGAATTACTCGACAAAGGTTATGTGTGTGAGTCCCTTAGTCCTTGCTACATTCCTGTCCTTTTGGTCCCAAAGAAAGATGGATCATGGCTTATGTGTGTAGATTGTCGAGCAATTAATAATATTACCATTAGATATCGTCATCCTATTTCTAGGTTAGATGACATGCTTGATGAACTTTGTGGCTCGATGATTTTCTCTAAAATTGATTTGCGTAGTGGATACCATCAAATTCGCATGAAGCTAGGTGATGAATAGAAAACAGCGTTTAAAACAAAGTTTGGTTTGTATGAGTGGTTAGTCATGCCTTTTGGTCTCACGAATGCACCTAGCACTTTCATGAGATTAATGAATGAGGTTTTATGTGCTTTCATTGGAAGATTTGTGGTAGTATATTTCGATGACATCTTGATCTATAGCGCATCTCTCGAAGTTCATCTCGATCATCTCCGTGCTGTTTTCAATGCTTTACGTGATGCACGCTTATTTGGTAACATTGACAAGTGCACCTTTTGCACGGATCGAGTCTCTTTTCTTGGCTATGTTGTGACACCACAGGGAATTGAAGTTGATCAAGCCAAGGTGGAGGCGATACACAGCTGGCCGACTCCTACCACGGTCACACAAGTACGAAGCTTTCTCGGACTTGCTGGATTCTATCGTCGTTTTGTGAAAGACTTCAGCACCATAGCAGGCCCACTGCATGAGCTTACAAAGAAGGGTGCTCCATTCACATGGGGCAAGGCGCAAGAGGCTGCATTTGCAACTTTGAAGAATAGCTGGTTCTGTGCGTATCTTACTATAGCAGGAAGCACATGATGGAGGATTGATGGGACACTTTGGTGTCAAGAAGACGGAAGACATCTTAGCAAGCCATTTCTTTTGGCCAAAGATGAGAAGAGATGTGGAGCGGTTTGTTGCTCGTTGCACCACCTGTCAAAAAGCTAAGTCCCGTCTTAATCCACATGGTTTATACATGTCTCTTCCTGTTCCTAGTGCTCCATGTGAGGATGTTTCTATGGATTTTGTTTTAGGATTGCCTAGAACAAAGAAGGGGAGGGATATTATTTTTGTTGTTGTCGACAGATTTTCTAAAATGGCACATTTCATACCATGCCACAAAACTGATGATGCTACCCATATTGCTGATTTGTTCTTTCGAGAAGTTGTTCGTTTGCATGGGGTTCCAAACACTATTGTTTCAGATAGAGATGCCAAATTTCTTAGTCATTTTTGGAAAACCTTATGGGCTAAGTTGGGGACAAAATTACTCTTTTCTACTACTTGTCACCCTCAAACTGATGGACAGACCGAAGTAGTAAACCGTAGTTTATCTACCATGCTAAGGGCTGTTCTGAAACATAACATCAAATTATGGGAAGAATGTTTGACTCATATTGAATTTGCTTACAATCGTTCGCTGCATTCTACTACTAAATTGTGCCCTTTTCAGATTGTATATGGTTTTATTCCTCGTGCTCCCATTGATCTTTTGGCTCTGCCACCTTCAGAGAATTTGAATTTTGATGCTTGTCGCCGTGCTAAATTAATTCTTAAAATGCATGAGCAAACTAAAGCAAACATTGAGAGCATGAACGCTAAGTATCAACAAGCCGGTAGCAAGGGTAGCAAGCATGTTACTTTTGAACCTGGTGATTTGGTTTGGGTGCATTTGAGAAAGGATAGATTTCCTGATTTGAGAAAATCTAAATTACTATCTAGAGCTACTGGACCCTTCAAAGTGCTTCGAAAAATTAATGATAATGCATATGAAATTGAGTTGCCTGCACATTTTGGGGTTACTTTCTCTTTTAATATTGCAGATTTGAAACCATATATGGGCGAGGAAGACACATTTGAGTCGAGGATGACTCAATTGCAAGAAGGGGAGGATGATGCGGACATCGCTACCGTTGATACAACCACAACACCAGCCCATTCACCACTCTCAGCTAATCAAGGTCCAATGACACGCGCTCGTGCACGTCAACTTAATTATCAGGTGAATTCATTCCTGGCTGTTCAAAGTAATTATCCTTCAAATGGGGACCTATTAAAGCCTTGTGATGACCTTGTTATTATTAGGTGCTTGGGAATTGATCCAGCTAGGAGGGATGGAGGGATTAATGCAATAAAGGCTGCTCCACCCGAGGGGAAATCTTGAGGCTGGGGCCATGCAATAAAGAGAGATTTAGACAAATAAGGAAAGGAATAAGGGAAATCTCGTCCAACTTTGCTGCTGGACGAAATTCCCTGTTTCTTCCCCCATTTAAAGATAGATGTGCTATAATAAGGAAAGAAATAGAGGAAATCATATCCTGCCTTGCTGCTGGATGGGTTTCCCTCTTTCTTTCCCTATTAAATGGTAGTCTATCACAGAAAAAGGAAGGGAATAAGGGAGATCACGTCCTACCTTTGTTGCTGGACGTATTTCCCTCTTCCCTCCCCTATTTAAGTAGTCCAAGAGCTCCTTGACAGGGCGGGTTTTGTTTTCTGTAAGTTTAGCCATTGCTACTTCCTTGTAACGCAAGTGTCGACGAGACCTTCCAATTACTTGAATCAGAACCCCAACTTTTTCCCACCCATGAGTGTTTGCTTGTTATCTTATTCTTGCTTGTTCTTCGATTGCTTGCAGGTTTAAGACTGTTCTTGGCACGGCAAGTACAGCAACAACAGGAGCCGGTGTAACTATCGCTAAGGCGCAACATCCTTGTGGTTGTTGTAGTCGGGTAGCACAACGTCGACCTCCACCCAAATCGTAGTTACCAGGAGACGGTGTAACTGTTGCTCAAGGCGCCACACCATTCTGGTTGTGGTAGTCGGGCAGCCAACGTCGGCCTCCACCAAATTCATTCATTACTAACATCTCTCATCGAAAGATAGGGCGTCCCCCGTACCCGTTGGGTTCATCATTACCGCCTTCCCAACCCAAGAATAGCTTCTCTCCACGGCGACCTAACTTCACAGCGGTTCGGTGTTCATGTGGACAGCCCGCTCCGTGGACTTTCATGCCCAAGCGAGGACGGCCATGAGGGCGCTGCTAGTCCACGATGCTTCCACCCAAACCGCAAGCCGAGCCATGGACTACAGAGCGAGAATTTGAGAAAGTTATGCCGGCGGCCACCAACTGATGTTCCGGTATGAACCCTCAAAATTCCCATACAATTCTAGTCCTTAGTTCATTAAACTGTGCATAAATGATCTAGACTCGATGGCGATCATTTCCTCTTCACAACCCTAGCTCGGAAACACATGTAGGCAATACAATTTCTAGGTTTGCCGAGCACGTCTATGGTGGTACTCCACGGGCGCACGGTGACAACTGTTTTGCTGCCGTTTCCGAGCCATGTTAAGGCCATACCGAGATAGCCCATCCTCCACTGGTGCTTTTGAGCGGTTCGGTCGAGCTTTTGGCGGGCTGTAAGGGCCGGGCGACGGCGCCGAGCTTCACCGCATGCCACCGCACGTCGCCTTCTTATTTCCAGTCACCGGCAGCCCGAGAGCACCGCACCAATGGCTTTCTCGTAACTGGAAACCCCCAGGCGGCAAGTACCGAGCCGAGAGGCGGCCGGGAAGCCGATTCTGGCGAGAGGGTAGCGCGGGAGAGGAAACAGCCCGAGGAGGAAGAAGACCGGGCATGGTCCCACGTGTCAGTGACGAAAATTTAAAGTTGCTGATCTGCTGCGTCTCCGGGATCCCTTGTGGATGCGTGGAAAAGGTTCTGTGGCCCCGTGTGGCTTTGCTTCAGCGGTTGACACGTGTGCCCTGGACCATGGTCAGAGTTTAAACATTTCCCGGTTTATTTGAATTCCCAAATTCAGTTCAAACTTTAGAACCTCATAACCTTTGTTAGGAATCTCCAAAATTAGTGATTCAAATTAGGTTGGATTCAGATTGAAAAACTCTATCCAAATATGCAACCCAGTTTGTATTAAAATTATTATTAAATTCTGGAAAAAAATTTAAAGCTTTTCAGCAAAAGAATTTTAGAGGGAGTTTGGTTCATCCATGTGACACCCTTATCTCTGGTTTCTGCATGTATTCGTATTTCATGTAGAGAAAAACATTTTAAAAAGAAGTGGGGACAGAGAAATCATCAAATAGATAGCCAATAAGAGCCGAATCCAGTTCACCGAGAGCGCCGAAGACAACTTCCACGGCCGCTGGCCACGTGGCGTGTTCGGAGCTCATCCCAGCGAAGTGGGGAGAGGTCCGCCGCTAAGGTAGGCTACATGGCAGGCTCGGGGCTCATCTCCGCAAAAGGGGAGAGGTCCGACCCTGTGGGACACGTGTTGCCCCCGGAGCTAGTCATCATGGAAATCAGAGGACTGGTCGCGCGGGATACGTGTCGATCTCGGAGCTCACCTTCGAGAGTTCCGGTGCTATAGAACACGTGTCACCACCGGATCTTATCTCCGGGAGATCCGTTGCTGCTAGACACATGTTAATCTCGGAGCTCGTCTCTGAGAAGAAAGGAAAGTCTGGCGCTACTTGACACGTGGCGTACGCGGAAGGAGAGGGAAGTCTTGCTCACTCGACATGCGGCACAACCGGAGCCCGTCTCTGCGGAAAGGGAGAGACCAAGCCCGGTGGACACGTGGAGCTTTCGGAGCTCATCACCGCGAAGGTGACGGGTTCTGAAGCGATTTTGGAATCTGTACGCGTAGAAATACAGGAACAGAAACCAACATGAATTGCACAATGATACCGCACTAAATCAACTAAAGATAAGTTGTAAGATTCAAACAGGACTCATATTCGGGATACAATTAGATTAGGACTCTTCTCTTCCCGATTATAAATAGAACCCTGAACCTCTGGCCGAAACCACAAACTTCTTTTCCAACTCTTGAGCCGACGACTTAGAGCCCTAAGTCCCAACCCGCCGAGTAGACCATCACCGGAGTGCAGCAAGGAAGATCGCCGGAGAAAAGCCCAACGATCTGAGGAGGACCTCGAGACATAGAAGAACGTAAGGTAGGTCTCCAATACCACCTTACGACATCGTTGTGTTTTCTATGCATCTGTTCTTTGATTCTTTTCGAACAGAAGCCTTCTCATGGACAAATCACTTGATGATCAGGTTGATCTAAAGACAAGATCATCGCCACGTCCACCTTTGATCCGAACACCTCTGTCCATGCAAGCCATGCAAGAACACGTACAAACTAATCTAATAAAACTAATCATAGGATAGCATGCATATGCATCATCACATCTAGTTTAAGGTTTGTGCATGATATTGATTGCTGTGAATCTTGTGTGCACGTGATCCTACATAGCAGGACAACCTCAGGGAGTTGTCTACTACGAACTGCAGCAACAAGGTTTTGAGATCCAAAAACAACCGGAACTGCAAGAACAAGGCAAGTGCTCCTTGACCACATTGATCCTATGTTTTGGGTGAAACTATTTTGTTTTGCGAAAAGGTGTGCGTGCTGAGTCAAACATGATGGAAAACCCTTTTATAGGAGTTTACTAGTTTTGGTTAAACCACCCTTGTTGCCAGGGAAGTTTATGAGTCGGGTATGGTTTTTGCTTTATGCTTCGCTGGGTTCATGGGATTGGAAAGCGAGATAGATGTGTCTAGCTAACTGCACTCGTAATGATATAAGAAATTGATGATGTTAATAAACATGGATCGGAGGGAGATCTAGGCAAGCCTGGGTTTGTGAATGAGGTAGCTTGAGATGGTGGTTTACTTGTCGTAGATCTAAGGACCGGTTCATGCATGCACATGCCAGGATAACAGTGCCACCACAAGGCCAAGTATGGGTGCGGCTTAGCTGAGTAATTAGGTAAGTTGCAAGAGTGTTATGGACTGTGGAAGGCGCGGGGAATGGGAGTCGAGGAGGACTGCCCTGGGAACTGCATGGCACGAGAGGGGGCCCGTGGGTGGGAGAATTGGAGATTCTAGCCTACCGGTGAAACCTTAGTGAGTCCATACATCTAGTAGCCCCTTTGTAAAGGCTATTTTGTGATCTCTTGACCACACACCGACGGTTGTGTACTGGTATAATGGAGGTTCTGTAGTCGCCGACGGGTGACGAAATCACAAACTTGTGGGTAAAGTGGGGCAAACTCTGCAGAGTCTAAAACTATCATGATAGCCGAGCTTACGGTCACGAGCGCCTGGCCAAAGTGCCATGATTAGTTGGGATGGTTATTGGGATGGTTCTTGGTTATGATTATTGATTGTGTTATGGTTTAGTTTTGGGACCATTGAGTCCGGGTGACAAGATGGTTGCATGACTGTTGAGTCATGGCAACGAGATTGGTCTTGGTGTGAGACGAAGTTGTTTATGAGATAAGATGGTAGCGAATACGAGAAGGTATTCGTGAGATAGTAGCGAATACGAGGAGGTATTCGTGAGTAAGAATGAAGTTGGTTAATGTTCGGATGGAACATGGAAAGTGATGGAGGTATGTTGGTAATTTAATACATACTGGGATTACATTCATCTAAAGTTAAATTGATGTTTTATCATGGTTTTATAAATCTGCTTTTCTGCAAATGAGCTTTTTTATACCTACCTTGTTATGAGCTACATATCGTGTTTTCCTGCACTTGCTGAGTACATCATTGTACTCAAACTTGCATTATTATTTCATCATCAGCAGCAAGAGAAGACTACTATGAAGACCAAGTGGAGCATTAAGACGTGTGATCTGTTCTCAACCTTGCTTGTGGAGGGAGTAGTGATAGAGCCACTTCTACTTAGATTTGCTTCCGCATTAGAATAAAGACATCCGCTGCGTAGAAATAAAGACTTCCGCTGTGAGCATGAGTCCAAGACTCATGAGGTATTGTAATAAACTCTGTTATTCGTGGTAATATATAATCTGAATTCAGTTTGTGGAACGTTTGTGTATGTGTGATGAACATTCTGGGCACACATATGCATTAGTTCTCGGTTCCGTGATTTCACACAGAATTGAGGGCGTCACAGATTGTTATCAGAGCCACGGGTTGACAGTAGGTTACACGCCTAGATAGAAACCTCATATTGATATTAACGCCGCGGGTTAACATGTGACACCCTCATCTCGGGTGTATATGTTTATGTTTTATGAAGAGAAAACATTTTAAGAAAAGTAGGAACAGAGAAAAATATCAAAAGGATAGCCAATAAGAGCTGAGTCCAGCTCTCAGAAAGCGTCGAAGACAACTTACCACGGCCGCTGGCCACGTGGTGTAACACCCCAAATTTTTATTCAAAACCCAAAACCATGTTCAGAGGGGAATTTAAAAATTTTTGGACGTATTGCATGTTTTGCAAAAATTCAAATTCAAACTGGAATTCAAATTATACTCAAAACAGAAAAGAAAAGGAAAAAGAAAAAGAGAAACGGGAAAAAAACCGGCCAGTGGGCCGAAACCCACCAGCCGGCCCAGCTTTCTCCGCGCAGCCCGCCCCCGCGCGCGCCGCGCTGCCTCTTACCGACGGGTGGGACCCACATGTCATCCCTAACCCTGAGCCCCCGCGACCCCGGACTTTTCCCCGAGCGCGCGCGATCGCAACCGACCAGAAACCGCGTCCCGTCGCCCGAATTCTGGTCCCAGAAGAATCCAACTCGATCACAACTGACCCACCGCCCTCCCCCGGCTATAAAAACCCCAGCCCCGATCGGTTTTTCCCACGCGATCGCCGATTTTTACTCCGGTGAGCACCGAGACTTCGCCGGTGAATTCTGTCCGATCTAAGCTCGGAAACTCTGATCTAACTCGCTGGTCTTGATCCACCGCCTCCGGGGAGCTTTGCAGGTGCAGAAAACTCGGAGACTTACGGTGTAAATCCAGCGCCGACGAGCTTCGCCGTGGTTTTGCCTCGGACCTCGCCGCCGATCACTTTCCAGGACCCCCGAGCTCGAGAAAACCCCCGAGGTGAGATCCCTGACCTCCCCTCTACCGATCTATGCCATAAGATCACAGTTCTAGGTAGAATTCTCGCGGATCCGAAACTTTCCGGCGAGATCGCCGCTTCCCGCCGCCGTGCGCCGCCGGCAGCGCCGCCCGCGCTCGATCAGAGCGACGTGGCCGCTTGTGCGCCGTTTATTTTAAATCGCACGGTAGACTTTAAAACCCCGCGTACCGGTTCGATGTTATAATCTCAGCCGTCGGTTTAAAATCGGACGGTCCACGTCAGCCCCGCGTTATAAAGACTGGAATTCTTACGTGCTACCCCCTGGGGTTCTCTGGAATTGAGAGCTAGCCCCGGAAACTTCAGATCTAGCCCCTGGAACTCCAGAAAATCATGTAAATTCATTTAAAAATCAGTTTTAGCCCCTGGACTTAATAAAAATTAGGAAAAACACCTCTGATAAGTGTAGCTAGACCCCTGGAAATTATGAAAATAATATTATAGACCCTGTAATGGGGTGAGTTTACTTTTTAACCCTGTTTAGTATTTAATTTAGAAAATTGAATATGTAACTAGTGTTTAAAAATTAAAAAGGGGGACAAACATAATTGTCAAAATTAATTAAAAACTTTCTCAGTACTTAGAAAACTTTGGAGTGAGATAAAAGTATATTTTTGGGCTGAAATAAATCTGTTTCATCTATTATTCACATTTATTAGTATAGGGACACATTTTTAAGTAAAAAATAGTTATAGAAAAATAGGGAAAATAATTATGAAATGGTCTACATCAGAAGCCAAGGTCAAAATATGTTATTAAATTATTTAGGACCAGAACCTATACTGTTTAGGTGATGTATATTACTAATTTCATAATAAAATACACAATTATACATAGGAATATAAATCTGAAAATATAGCAACTAGTAAATGATAAATGGAGTTTCTAAAATACAAAGAGTTCAGTTTAAGTGTGGTAGAAATTCTGAAGGCACATATGGAGAAGAAAAATACTTTTCATACACATTTGGTAGTAAAAAGGTGAAGTAGTTGAATATAAGAAATTTATTGGAAACCCATATAAATAGTATGTAAGTATAAAGGTGGACACAAAAGTAGGAATCATATACACATGGTTAAAAGTGCATGCAAGCCACAACTTAACACACATAAAGTAACCCCAACACATATAATGGTAAAGAACTTTTATAAATGTGAATGTGTGGTTTGTATAAAGTAGAAGTGTGAACTATGTCTTATGATTGTTGTTTTTCTTTTGCTATGTGTGATGATATGAAGTAGAACCTGCTCAAGAGCAAGTTATTCCTTTCCAAGATCAGGACTACCAATTTCAAGAGCAGCAAGAAGGAGGCAAGTGTCCTTGACCACTTTGATCCTATGCTAGGATGTGTAGATAGAATTATTTGTATTGTCAAATGAAATATGAAACCCATGCTAGGAAAGTTTCCCTAGAATTGCATTACCTTGTTTCCTTGTAGCTTGGGTTGGGATTTAATTTGTCATGTCATTTATTTACATGCATTTGCTTAGCCATGCTTAGAATGGGATATTTGGGAAATGAGATCATCAGTTTATATTACCATACTCTTGAATGAGACATTGTGAGTTATGTAGAGGTAGGGATCAAGGCAAGTTGGATGTTTTGGTTGTGTGCTGGGTGCACGAGACTTGGGTTTGTGTTTAATACTTGCCTGGATCCTAAGGACCGGTTCATGGAGCATGTAACCCGGCTTTACAGCGCCAACCACATGTTGAGATGGGGCAGCTTGGCCAATTAATTAGGTGTATCCCCGGCGTAGTATGGGTGTGTTGGATGGTGCGGGGAGTAGGTGTCAGCTGGACTACCATATGAACCGCAAGGCTCAAGAGGGGGCCACTGCAGCGGGGTTGGAGCCTCTTGTATGCTGTTAGGGGTGAAACCTCAGTGGGCCCACGCTCGTCGGGAATCCCTTTGTAAAGGCTTCGTAGTGATCTCCTGGCTGCACACCTGGGAAGTGTGAATGTGGATCGTAGCCACTGGCATAATGGAGGTTCTTTTAGTCCACCCGGCAACGGGGGATGAAATCACTACTTGTGGGTACAGTGGTACAAACTCTGCAGAGTCAAAACTGTCTTGACAGCCGTGCTCACGGTTAAGAGCGGCCTGGACTTATTCATGATTAGAGGAGTGAAGGTTTTTGGGAGTTGTGGATGTTAAGCGGGGAGCTTAACATTGGAAATGATGTTATGGTTATTTGGTTATGATGATGGGATGGGAGATTGGGACCATTTCACCTGTGTAGTAATGTAGGTGCTTAATAAGCTAAGGTGATAGGTATTAATTGCGTAGTGCTTTAACCATGAGTTCAACCTCTCCTTGTTCTAGCCATGCATGATATAATTTTCCCACACTTGCTGAGTACCATTGGTACTCAACCTTGCATATTTGTTGGTTTATATTGCTGCTCAGGTCAAGATAATGTGGTGGTGTATAATGACCAAGACTTTGGACCCGAGGAAGGATTTTAGGTTCATGAAGACCCCCGGGCAACGCCTGTGATGGAGCCCTAAAGAATAATATTCCGCTGCTAGTTTATTTACTTGTGATGAAGCATTTGTGTCCATTGAGACATTTGCGATGTAAGACTTATTTATATTCGACACCTGGCTTGTAATAAATGATGCTTCACTATTTGTCATCACATGTATGAGAAAATGATCCTGGCATACATGTGATATTCACTTGGTTGTTTCCTTCGGAAAAACCGGGTGTGACACGTGGCGTGTTCGGAGCTCATCTATGTAAAGTGGGAGATGTCCACCGCTAAAATAGCTACGTGACAGGTTCGGGACTCATCTCCGCAAAAGGGGAGAGGTCCAACCCTGTGGGATACGTGTTGCTCTTGGAGCTGGCCTCTGCGGAAGAAGCAAAGGCATTTCCGTGCGACACGTGTTACCTTCGGAGCTAGTCACCACGGAAATCATAGGATCAGTGGCGAGGGATACGTGTCGATCTCGGAGCTCACCTCCGAAAGGTCCGGTTCTATCAGACACGTGTCACCACCGGAGCTTATCTCCAGGAGGTCCATCACTGTTGGACACGTGCCTACCTCGGAGCTCGTCTCTGAGAAAAGAAGAGAGGAGGTACCGACCGCCAGGATACGTGGCGCACGCGGAGCTCACTCCCGAAGAATAGGGAAGTCTTGCTCGCTTGACACGCGATACCACCGGAGCTCGTCTCTGCGGAAAAGGAGAGACCAGGCCCGATGGACACGTGGAGACTCCGGAACTCATCACTGAGGAGGTAACGAGTTCTAGAACGGTTTTTGGATTCTGTACGCGTAGAAACACAGGAGCAGAAACCGACCTGAGTTCCACATCAAATCAATTAAAGATAAAATGTTAGGATCTAACAACGATCTGAATAGGACTCTTATTCGAGATGCAATCAGATTAGGACTCTTCTCTTCCCGATTATAAATAGAACCCAGAACCTCTGGCCGAAGCCACAAACTTCTTTTCCAACCCCTGAGCCGACAACTTAGAGCTCTATTCCCAAACCGCCGAGTAAACCATCGCCGGAGCGCGGCAAGGAAGATCGCCGGAGGGAAGGTCGACGATCTGAGGAGGACCTCGAGACCGAGAAGAACGTAAGGTAGGACTCCAATACCACCTTACGACATCGTTGTATTTTCCTTGCATCTGTTCTTTGATTCCTTTCGAACAGAAACCTTCTCGTGGACAGATCACTTGATTATCAGGTGATCTAAAGATAAGATCAGCACCACGTCCATCTTTGATCCAAACACCTCTGTCCATGCAAGCTATGCAAGAACACGTGCAAACCAATCTAACAAAACTAATCATAGGATAGCATGCATGTGCATCATCGCATCTAGTTTAAGGTTGTGCATGATATTGATTGCTGTGAATCTTGTATGCACGTAATCCTACATAGCAGGACAAGCTCAGGGAGCTGTCTACGACAAACTGCAGCAACAAGGTTTTGAGATCCAAGAACAACCGGAACCACAAGAATAAGGCAAGTGCTCCTTGACCATATTGATCCTATGTTTTGGGTAAAACTGTTTTGTTTGCGAAAAGATGTGCGTACTGAGTCAAACATGATGGGAAACTCTTTTATAGGAGTTTACTAGATTTGGTTAAACCACCCTTGTCGCCAGGGAAGTTTATGAGTCGGGTATGGTTTTTGCTTTATGCTTCGCTGAGTCTATGAGATTGGGAAGCGAGATAGATGTGTCTAGCTAACTGCACTCGTAATGATAATGATAAGCTGATGTTGTTAATGAACATGGATTGGAGGGAGATCTAGGCAAGACTGAGTTTGTGAATGAGGTAGCATGGGATGGTGGTTTACTTGCCGTAGATCTAAGGACCGGTTCATGCATGCACATGCCAGGATAACAGTGTCACCACAAGGCTAAGTATGGGTGCAGCTTAGCTGAGTAATTAGATAAGTTGCTAGAGTGTTATGGACCGTGGAAGGCGTGGGGAATGGGAGTCGAGTGAGGACTGCCCTGGGAACTGCATGGCACAAGAGGGGGCCCGTGGGTGGGAGAATTGGAAATTCTAGCCTGCCGGTGAAACCTTAGTGAGTCCATACATCTAGTAACCACTTTGTAAAGGCTATTTTATGATCTCTTGGCCATACACCGACGGTCATGTACTGGTATAATGGAGGTTCTGCAGTCGCCGACGGGTGACGAAATCACAAACTTGTGGGTAAAGAGGTGCAAACTCTGCAGAGTCTTAAAACTATCATGATAGCCGAGCTTACGGTCACGAGTGCCTGGCTAAACTACCATGATTAGTTGGGCTGATTAGTTGGGATGATTAGTTGGGATGGTTATTGGGATGGTTAGTGGGATGGTTCTTGGTTATGGTTATTGATGATGGTTATGGTTTGGTTTTGGGACTGTTGAGTCCGGGTGATAAGATGGTTGCATGACTGTTAGATTGGTCTCGGTGTGAGACAAAGTTGTTTATGAGATAAGATGGTAGCGAATACGTGAAGGTATTCGTGAGATGGTAGCGAATACGAGGAGGTATTCGTGAGTAAAAATGAGGTTGGTTAATGTTCGGGTGGAACATGGAAAGTGATGGAGGTATGTTGGTAATTAAATACATGCTGGGACTACATTTATCTAAATTTAAGTTGCTGTTTTATCATGGTTTTATAAATCTGCTTTTCTGCAAATAAGCCTTTTTATACCTACCTTGTTATGAGCTGCATATCGTGTTTTTCCCGTACTTGCTGAGTACATCATTGTACTCAAACTTGCATTATTATTTAATCATCAGCAGCAGGAGAAGCTTACTATGAAGACCAAGTGGAGCATTAAGGCGTGTGATCTGTTCTCAACCTTGCCTATGGAGGGTGTAGAGATGGAGCCACTTCTGCTTAGATTTGCTTCCGCATTAGTTAAATCGCTTTCGCATTAGAATAAAGACTTCCGCTGCATAGAAATAAGACTTCCGCTGTGAACATGAGTCCAAGACTCATGAGACATTGTAATAAACTCTGTTATTCATGGTTATATATATTCTGAATTCAGTTTGTGGAATATATGTATATGTGTGATGAACTTCCTGGGCACACATATGCATTAGTTCTTGGTTCCGTGGTTTTCCACAGAATTGAGGGCGTCACAGATTGGTATCAGAGCCACAGATTGACAGTAGGTTACACGTCTAGATAGAAACCTTAGATTCATATTAGAGCCATGGGTTAGCCATAGGTTACACCCCTAACTAGGAATCATAGATCGGTATTAAAACACAGATCGGTAGTTAAGCAACGCTGACCAAAGGAAGCACCCTAGGATGCTTAGATTGGCTTTAAACCCACCTTGACATAGGGAACCATCCTTGAATAGGAGTTGTATGAGCCCTTGCAATGATTGTTTGTGATTGTGTGCTTAGTATGAGATGTGGGACGTTCCCCAAGCGTTGTCCATATCCACACGTAAGAAGTAAAGAGGTGTGAGATGCTTCGGCACTTGTTTACATCCTCATATGGGCTAATATATATAGTCCAACTCACCTTGATGCATATAGTTGAAGGGACCTACTTAACCTTCTAACATTCTATTCTATTTTGACCTCTCTCACAGATGGTGAGAGGAAACGCCGGCCAAAGGAACGTTCGTGACAACCAAGAGGATGATCACGAGGAAGTTCATGTTAACCCCGGAGCTGGCGAGAACAACCTAGAAAGGTTGATGGCCATGCAAAACCAGCTTATGCAAACCATGATCCAAACTTTGGATCAGTTGCAGGCCAACAACAACCCTGTTCCGGCACCACTGCCACCACCACCACCGGCTCACAACAGACTGGGAGAGTTCATGAGGACTCGACCACCCACCTTTGCTCAAGCTAGTGATCGCATGGAGGCCGACGACTGGTTAAAGTCCATGGAGAAGAAGCTTGCTATAGTACAGTGCAATGACCGAGAGAAGGTTCTCTTCACGTCGCACCAACTTACGGGAGCCGCTGCTGACTGGTGGGATGCCCTATGCAACGCCCATATCAACCCGGAGACAATCACTTGGACTGAGTTCAATGAAAGTTTCCGCTCTCATTACATCCCTGCTGGTGTAATGATGCTCAAGAGGCAGGAGTTCGAAAGCCTCTGCCAAGAACAGAAAAGTGTGAATGAGTACCTCAACAAGTTCACGCAACTGTCCCGGTACGCTCCCGAAGATGTCAACTCAGATCAGAGGAAGCAGTACCTGTTCATGAGAGGGTTGAACAATGAGATTCATGTTCAGCTCCTCAACAATGACTACGTAAGCTTCCAGAAGCTGGTTGACAAGGCCATAGTAGTTGAAAACTAGATCCGAGAGATCGAGCGAGAGTGCAAGAGGAAGATACCATACCATCCTCAAGGGAGCAACATACGACCTCGGTACATGCCCCCTGCACCGCAGTATGGATTGACCACTCCTGCATACCGCCTTGGTCAGCCACCACAGCAACAATTTATTGCACCGGCACCTCGTGTGCCCATGCCTCCTGCGCCCCGACCTAACAATGGCGCTCCTGTTCAAAACCCCCGCCCCAACGTACCTGCTGCCACAGGCAACAGGGCATGCTTTGCATGCGGGGAGATAGGACACTTTGCGAACCAGTGCCCGAGGAGAGGCCCTGGACAGCAAGGTAATGTGCCCAAGCAGAACCCGCGACCGAACAGAGGGGACAATCAAGGAAATCGGGGACAGCAGAACTATGCTCGGGGCAACGTGAACCATGTCTCTGCTGAGGAAGCACAACAGGCTGAGAACGTTATAATTAGTATGTTCCTTGCCAACTCCAACCCAACCACCATCTTATTTGATTCTGGAGCATCACATTCCTTCATATCATCCAAATATGTTGCCAAACATCATCTACCCGTATCCCACTTAGAATGTGATATGTTAGTGAATTCTCCCGGAGGAGAAATGAGGACTAATATAGTATTTCCAAAAGTAAGCCTTAAAATAATGGGGTAGATTTCCTCGCCAACCTTATGTCTTGAATTCCCAAGGGATTGACATTATACTCGGGATGGATTGGTTAAGCAAGCACAACGGGGTAATCCAATGAGCTGAAAGAAGCGTGCAGTTGACAAATGAGCACGGCATCCGTGTCGAGTTTGAGTCAGCCCAACAAACCACTAAAAAGGCAAATTTGAACCACATTGAAGGAGCAACATTGGACAGCATTCCGGTGGTTCAGTAATTTTCGAACGTGTTCCCGGAAGAGCTTCCAGGTATGCCCCCTGATCGGGACATTGAGTTTGACATTGATTTGGTACCCGGAACTGCACCCATAGCCAAGAGACCCTATAGGATGCCTGTCAATGAACTAGTAGAACTCAAGAAGCAAATTCAAGAGCAGTTGGAGAAGGATTTTATATGTCCAAGCTCGTCACCATGGGGAGCTCCTATGCTCTTCGTGGACAAGAAGGATGGAACCCAAAGGATGTGCTTGGACTATAGGTCTCTCAACAAGTTAACAATCAAGAACAAATACCCTCTGCCCCGTATAGAGGACCTATTCGACCAAATGAAAGGAGCCCGAGTGTTCTCCAAGATTGATCTTCGGTCGGGATACTTCCAGCTGAAGATTAAGCCCTCTGATATACCCAAGACAGCCTTTCGGACACGGTATGGTTCGTATGAATATACCGTCATGTTTTTGTAACACCCCAAATTTTGATTCAAAACTCTAAACCATGCTCAGAGGGGAATTTAAAAATTTTTAGACGTGTTGCATGTTTTGTAAAAATTTAAATTCAAACTGGAATTCAAATTAGACTCAAAACAGAAAAGAAATGGAAAAAGAAAAAGAAAAACGGGAAAAAAACCGGCCAGTGGGCCGAAACCCGCCAGCCGGCCCAGCTTTCCCCGCGCCAGCCCGCCCCCGCGCGCGCCGCGCTGCCTCTCACAGACAGGTGGGACCCACATGTCATCCCTAACCCTGAGCCCCCGCGACCCCGGACTTTTCCCCCGAGCGCGCGAAATCGCAACCGACCGGAAACCGCGTCCCGTCGCCCGAATTCTGGTCCCAGAGGACTCCAACTCGATCACAACAGACCCACCGCCCTCCCCCGGCTATAAAAACCCCCGATCCGATCAGTTTTTCCCACGCGATCGCCGATTTTCATTCCGGTGAGCACCGAGACTTCGCCGGTGAATTCTGGCCGATCTAAGCTCGGAAACTCTGATCTAACTCGCTGGTCTTGATCCACCGCCTCCGGGGAACTTTGCAGGTGCAGAAAACCCGAAGACTTACGGTGTAAACTCAGCGCCGACGAGCTTCGCCGTGGTTTTGCCTCGGACCTCGCCACCGAGCACTTTCCAGGACCCCCGAGGTGAGATCCCTGACCTCCCCTCTACCGATCTAGGCCATAAGATCACAGTTCTAGGCAGAATTCTCGAGGATCCGAAACTTTCCGGCGAGATCGCCGCTTCCCGCCGCCGTGCGCCGCCGGCAGCGCCGCCCGCGCTCGATCAGAGCGACGTGGCCGCTTGTGCGCCGTTTATTTTAAATCGCACGGTAGACTTTAAATCCCCGCGTACCGGTTCGATGTTATAATCTCAGCCGTCGGTTTAAAATCGGACGGTCCACGTCAGCCTCGCGTTATAAAGACTGAAATTCTTACGTGCTACCCCCTGGGGTTCACTGGAATTGAGAGCTAGCCCCGGAAACTTCAGATCTAGCCCCTGGAACTCCAGAAAATCATGTAAATTCATTTAAAAATCAGTTTTAGCCCCTGGACTTAATAGAAATTAGGAAAAACACCTCTGATAAATATAGCTAGACCCCTGGAAATTATGAAAATAATATTATAGACCCTGTAATGGGGTGAATTCATTATTTTAACCCTGTTTAGTAATTAATTTAGAAAATTGAATATGTAACTAGTGTTTAAAAATTAAAAAGTGGGACAAACATAATTGTCAAAATTAATTAAAAACTTTCTCAGTACTTAAAAAACTTTGGAGTGAGATAAAAATATATTTTTGGGTTGAAATAAATCTGTTTCATCTATTATTCACATTTATTAGTATAGGGACACATTTTTAAGTAAATAATAGTTATAGAAAAATAGGGAAAATAATTATGAAATAGTCTACATCAGAAGCCAAGGTCAAAATATGTTATTAAATTATTTAGGACCAGAACCTATATTGTTTAGGTGATGTATATTACTAATTTCATAATAAAATACACAATTATGCATAGGAATATAAATCTGAAAATATAGCAACTAGTAAATGATAAATGGAGTTTCTAAAATACAAAGAATTTAGTTTAGAGTTGGTAGAAATTCTGAAGGCACATATGGAGAAGAAGAATACTTTTCATACACATTTGGTAGTAAAAAGGTGAAGTAGTTGAATATAAGAAATTTATTGGAAACCCATATAAATAGTATGTAAGTATAAAGGTGGACACAAAAGTAGGAATCATATACACATGGTTAAAAGTGCATGCAAGCCACAACTTAACACACATAAAGTAACCCCAACACATATAATGGTAAAGAACTTTTATAAATGTGAATGTGTGGTTTGTATAAAGTAGAAGTGTGAACTATGTCTTATGATTGTTGTTTTTCTTTTGCTATGTGTGATGATATGAAGTAGAACCTGCTCAAGAGCAAGTTATTCCTTTCCAAGATCAGGACTACCAATTTCAAGAGCAGCAAGAAGGAGGCAAGTGTCCTTGACCACTTTGAACCTATGCTAGGATGTGTAGATAGAATTATTTGCATTGTCAAATGAAAGATGAAACCCATGCTAGGAAAGTTTCCCTAGAATTGCATTACCTTGTTTCCTTGTAGCTTGGGTTGGGATTTATTTTGTCATTTATTTACATGCATTTGCTTAGCCATGCTTAGAATGGGATATTTGGGAAATGAGAATCATCAGTTTATAATACCATACTCTTGAATGAGTTATTGTGAGTTATGTAGAGGTAGGGATCAAGGCAAGTTGGATGTTTTGGTTGTGTGCTGGGTGCACGAGACTTGGGTTTGTGTTTAGTACTTGCCTGGATCCTAAGGACCGGTTCATAGAGCATGTAACCCGGCTTTACAGTGCCAACCACATGCTGAGATGGGGCAGCTTGGCCAATTAATTAGGTGTATCCCCGGCGTAGTATGGGTGTGTTGGATGGTGCGGGGAGTAGGTGTCAGCTGGACTACCATATGAACCGCAAGGCTCAAGAGGGGGCCACTGCAGCGGGGTTGGAGCCTCTTGTATGCTGTTAGGGGTGAAACCTCAGTGGGCCCACGCTCGTCGGGAATCCCTTTGTAAAGGCTTCGTAGTGATCTCCTGGCTGCACACCTGGGAAGTGTGAATGTGGATCGTAGCCACTGGCATAATGGAGGTTCTTTTAGTCCACCCGGCAACGGGGGATGAAATCACTACTTGTGGGTACAGTGGTACAAACTCTGCAGAGTCAAAACTGTCTTGACAGCCGTGCTCACGGTTAAGAGCGGCCTGGACTTATTCATGATTAGAGGAATGATGGTTTTGGAAGTTAAGCGGGGAGCTTAACATTGGAAATGATGTTATGGTTATTGGATTATGATGATGGGATGGGAGATTGGGACCATTTCACCTGTGTAGTAATGTAGGTGCTTAATAAGCTAAGGTGATAGGTATTAATTGCGTAGTGCTTTAACCATGAGTTCAACCTCTCCTTGTTCTAGCCATGCATGATATAATTTTCCCACACTTGCTGAGTACCATTGGTACTCAACCTTGCATATTTGTTGGTTTATATTGCTGCTCAGGTCAAGATAATGAGGTGGTGTATAATGACCAAGATTTTGGACCCGAGGAAGGCTTTTAGGTTCATGAAGACCCCCGGGCAACGCCTGTGATGGAGTCCTAAAGAATAATATTCCGCTGCTAGTTTATTTACTTGTGATGAACTTATTATTGTCCATCGAGACATTTACTATGTAAGACTTACTTATATTCGACACCTGGCTTGTAATAAATGATGCTTCACTATTTGTCATCACATGTATGAGAAAATGATCCTGGCATACATGTGATATTCACTTGGTTGTTCTTCGGAAAAACCGGGTGTGACAGAGGTGGTATCAGAGCCAAGGTTGCCCGTAGGAACGTGGACCTAGGTAGAAATGGACGTATTTAAGGACCCTATTTTCTTAAAAACTATTTTCCAAGGTGTAGGTTGAAGAGTGTTATTTAAGGAGTCATTTTCTTCATCTTACCCCAACTTTCATTCAAAATAGGATTTTTTTTGTTTGAGATTTTATCTAACCTAATTTTAAATTCTTTTGTTTTAGATGGTTCGCATGATTCGCACCGCTCGTAAGTCCACAGGAGGGAGAGTTCACGTAGTTGCCCTTGCCGAAAGAGAGGAGAGTCGCCCCATGACGTACCTTTCCTACGGATTGGCAGTAGGAGACTTGTTGCGCCGTCTTCGACGTATGCTCGAAGCCGCCGGCAATACGGGCAAGCTAATCATCCACTATAACTCCACCAGGACCATCCGTGAGAAGAGGGAAGAATGGAGTTCGGAGATGAGGATTATACACGAGAATCAGCTGCTTAAGATTCACCACTCTCCAGCTTGTCGAGCAACACAAGTTGACGCGGAGAGAGATGTCACCTGGGAGGCCATCACCTGCCAGAGTCACATCTATCGTCGCCACTTGGACAAAACTGAGTACATGTATGTCCTCCAACGTGAGAGTGGTACCACGGAGTACAAGTACCCACCGGTGCAGCAAGGGACTTCCCATGAGCACATGGACTTGTGCTTGGAGGATGCTGCTATGCTCAGCACTCGACTGCAGGAGTGTCAACAAGAGCTTCAGGATGTCCGAGACACCCTGAAGGAAACGGAGGCGTTGCTGCGAGCTTGCTTAAAGGCGAGAGAAAGAGGAGATGGGAATGAACTGTGTGTCACCGTGAGTGATCCATGGACTCCTGACTCCCCGGATCGCCGAGCAATCAGGCGTCGTCGCACTTCTCCACCAGCAGCCTCTCCACCTAAAGCAGAGTCAGAAGGTAGCCGAAACGAGGAGGAAGATCCCGAGGAGCCAGCTCAAGAGGACGAGTAGTGTAGAGTCTTTCCCCTAGCTAGTAAGAGGTCGAGTAGTCGAGTCGTTACGTAGTTAATGGTGTGATAATGCTTGGTGTGTGACGTGAGTTGTGGAAGCTATGAGCAATTGTCCACAGCCTCGTCTTCAGATTGTTTTGCTTTGGTGTGTGAACCCACAGGAAATAATAGTGCATTTATTTGGTGTGAGATATAAACCCTCGAAAAATTTTAACAAAGCCGCAAAACCTCAAAGCACCAACAAATGAAAGTAGTAAGATGATACTAAATGATATCAAATTAACATTTGTTGATTCTGCCAGATGGCCGGAAGAGGAAAAGGACGTGCTGCCAACCCCGCCAACAACAATGATGAGGCATGCAACCCTCATCTTTCTGGAGGCCAGGACCGGGGTGGTCGCCGTGAAGAAGTTGATCCTCTCCATCAAATGCTGGAGAATCAAAATCAGCTCATCCAGAACTTGACTCAAGTGGTGGCTAACTTGCATCAAGTTCCACCTACACAAGCTGCACCACGCCAACCAAGGTTGAGTGAGTTTCTAGGAACTCAACCTCCAAAGTTTGCAAGTGCTGCTGAACCTCTGGAGGCAGATGATTGGCTGAAGACCATTGAAAGTAAGATGAGGATAATACAATGCCAAGGGTATGAGAGGGTGCTGTTTGCCTCTCATCAATTGCATGGACCTGCTGCTGATTGGTGGACCGCCTACGTGGCCGCCCATCATGACCCTGAGAACATCACTTGGGAAGAGTTCAAACATAGCTTCCGCAACCATTACATCCCAAGAGGTGAACTCAAAAACAAGAGGAAGGAATTTTTGGGACTGCAGCAGGGAAACATGACTGTGAGGGAATACCTCACTAAATTTACTCAACTATCCCGTTATGCTCCACGAGACATAGAGACTGATGAGCAGAAACAAGATTGTTTCGTGGAAGGACTTACCGCAGAGATGCAGTGTGCAATGTCCTCCAATGAGTATGAAAGCTTTCAAAAGATGGTGGACAGAGCATTTGTGGTGGAAAGGAAGCTAAAGGCCTTGGAAAATGAGAATAAGAGGAAGGTGGGGTGGTCACATCAGGCCTCAGGGAGCAACACCCGCCCACGTATGATGCAGCAACCTACGGGGCAGACGAGCCGTGCTGCGGTACCCTATTCAGCACCAAGAGGGTACAACCCAAACTACAGGCCTCCTGCGGCACCAGCACAGCCGCCACGTCAGTTTGTGCAGCAGCCTCGCCCCGCATATCCACCTCGACCAGCAGTGCAAGGACCCCCAAACCAACCCCAAGACAACAAGGGCCAAGCATCTAAGATTGGGGTGTAATGTTTCAGCTGTGGTGAAGTGGGGCACTACGCCCATAAATGCCCAAAGAAGAAGCCTGCGCCGCCACAACAACAGAATGTAGTGAGAGGACGGGTGAACCACGTCACTATGGAGGAAGCACAAGAGGCACCCGACGTGGTAGTTGGTAAGTTTCCTACCAATTTACACCTTGCAACTTTGCTGTTTGATTCTGGTGCTACCCACTCGTTCATTGCTCAAGGGTTTGTTAAGAAGCATGACCTAGCAACCACACAAATGAACCATATGCTAGCGGTAAACTCTCCAAGTGGAGAAATAAGGACAAGACAAGTGTGTCCCAAAGTGAGCCTAGACATTAATGGGGTAGTATTTATGGCTAACCTCATAGTGATAGATTCACAAGGGATAGATATTATTTTGGGTATGGATTGGTTGACCAAACATAAAGGAATCATCCATTGTTCGACCAGAACGGTGGAACTAACTCACCCCAATGGCACAAGAGTAAAGTTCATAACGATACACGAGCCTAGGAGGGACATTAAATTAAATCAAGTGGAGGTGAAAGTTGAGGAAATCAGGACTATCAGGGAATATCCAGATGTTTTTCCGGAGGAATTGCCAGGTACGCCTCCCGACCGTGACGTGGAATTCGCAATTGAGCTAGTACCGGGAACAGCCCCGATATACAAGAGACCTTATCGAATGGACTCCAAGCAGCTAGAAGAGCTCAAGGATCATTTGAGAGAATTGACGGAGAAGGGGTATATTCGCCCTAGTTCCTCACCATGGGGAGCTTCGGTGATATTTGTGCCCAAGAAAGACGGAACCCAAAGGTTATGCGTGGATTACCGTGCCTTGAATGAGGTAACCATCAAAAACAAGTACCCATTACCCCGCATTGAAGACTTGTTTGATCAGTTGAGGGGAGCTTGTGTGTTCTCGAAAATTGATCTCAGGTCGGGGTACCACCAACTCAAGATAAGGCAATCAGATATTCCTAAGACAGCTTTCGTATCTCGGTACGGACTGTATGAATACACTGTCATGCCTTTTGGGCTAACCAATGCCCCGGCATATTTCATGTACCTCATGAACAAGGTATTCATGGAATATCTGGACAAATTTGTGGTGGTTTTCATAGATGATATTCCCGTCTTCTCCAAAAATGAAGAAGAACATGAGAAACATCTAAGGTTGGTGTTACAGAGGCTGAGAGAACACCAACTATATGCCAAGTTGAGCAAGTGTGAGTTTTGGCTGAAGAGAGTTCCCTTTTTAGGACATATAATCTCGGAGGGAGGAATCTCCGTAGATCCCGCCAAAATCGAAGATATCCAGAAGTGGAAAACCCCTGAAAATGTCGGGGAAGTTCGAAGCTTTTTGGGATTGGCTGGATACTATCGACGGTTTATTGAGGGATTCTCCAAGATCTCGAGACCTCTCACCAAACTGTTGGAAAAGGGAATCACATTCACCTGGACGCCATAGTGCGATACGAGCTTTCAGGAGCTAAAGAAAAGATTGACAACAACCCCAGTGTTGGTTATGCCAGATATGCAGAAGAATTTCACAGTGTACTGCGATGCCTCTGGAAATGGGTTGGGATGTGTTCTCATGCAAGAAGGACATGTCGTGGCTTATGCATCCCGGCAGCTTCGGAAGCACGAGAAGAACTATCCTACACATGACCTAGAACTAGCCGCAGTGGTACACGCGTTGAAAATTTGGCGGCACTATTTGATGGGGAAGAGGACAGAGATATATACGGATCATAAGAGTTTGAAGTACATATTCACACAGCCAGACCTCAACCTTAGACAAAAGAGATGGCTAGAGTTAATCAATGACTTTGATGTGGGCATCAACTATCATCCTGGGAAAGAAAACGTCGTGGCCGATGCTTTGAGTCGGAAAGTGCAGGTCAATAAGTTGAGCTTGAAGGACATGCCTGCAGAATTGAAGGACGAGGTTATAAGGCTCAATCTATGTCTAGTAAATAGTAGTGAAGCCATCGCCATGGAAGTGGACTCCACACTCGAGCGAGACATACGCGAGGGCCAAAAGAATGTTGAGAAGATACAGGAAATCAGGCAACTCATCAAGGAAAATAAAGCTCAAGGTTTCAGAGAGGATGAACAAGGTACGGTGTGGCACGGGAAAAGGATCTGTGTGCCAGAAGTAAAGGAGATCCGTGAATTAATTTTGAAGGAGACTCACGATTCCGACTATTCCATTCATCCTGGGAGTACGAAGATGTACCAGGACCTCAAGAGCAGGTATTGGTGGTATGGCATGAAGCGAGATGTCGCGGAACATGTTGCCCTATGTGACACATGTCAGTTGGTGAAAGCAGAACATCAACGACCCGCGGGATTGTTGCAACCACTCAAAGTACCTGAATGGAAGTGGGAATAAATCAGCATGGATTTTGTCGTGGGATTGCCTAGGACCCAATCCGGGTATGATTCAATATGGGTCATTATTGATAGGCTAACCAAGGTAGCTCATTTCATCCCTGTGAAAGAAAGCTACAGCGGATCCAAATTGGCAGAATTGTACATGTCAAGGATTGTGTGTTACCATGGAGTGCCAAAGAAGATAGTGTCGGACCGAGGGACACAGTTCACCTCGAGGTTTTGGCAGAAGTTGCATGAAACCATGGGAACCCATCTGAATTTCAGCTCTGCCTATCATCCCCAAACTGACGGGCAGACGGAGAGAACCAATCAGATCCTTGAAGATATGTTAAGGGCATGTGCACTAAAAAACAATAGGAGTTGGGACAAGAACTTACCATATGCGGAGTTTTCCTATAACAATAGTTATCAAGCTAGTATGAAGATGTCACCGTTTGAAGCTTTGTATGGAAGGAAGTGCAGAACTCCTCTATTCTGGAACCAAACAGGAGAAAGTAAAGTGTTTGGTCCAGAAGTGCTACAAGAAGCCGAAGCGAAGGTGAGGGAGATTCGCAACAACTTGAGAATAGCACAAACACGCCAGAAGAGTTATGCTGATGTACGAAGAAGAGAGCTCGTATTCAACGTGGGAGACTATGTTTATCTCAAGGTGTCCCCTATCAGAGGACTTCGTCGGTTCAAGGTGAAAGGGAAGTTGTCATCTCGATACATCGGACCCTTTCAAGTTTTGGAAAGAAAAGGCGAAGTGGCGTACCAACTAGAGTTACCGGTTCATCTATCGGACGTGCACGATGTATTTCATGTGTCACAACTCAAGAAATGTCTGAGGACGCCTGAAGAGGTGTTACCCATGAATGAAGTGGATGTAGCTGAAGATTTGTCTTATGCCGAGCAACCATACAAGATTTTGGAGACGATGGAACGCCTCACCAGAAACAAGAGAATCCGGATGTGCAAGGTGCAGTGGAAGCATCACTCAGAAGAGGAAGCTACCTGGGAAAGGGAAGATGAGCTCAAGGCACAATTTCCGGAATTGTTTTCTTAGAAACACCAATCTCGAGGACGAGATTTCTTTTAAGGGGGGTAGAGCTGTAACACCCCAAATTTTGATTCAAAACTCTAAACCATGCTCAGAGGGGAATTTAAAAATTTTTGGACGTGTTGCATGTTTTGCAAAAATTCAAATTCAAACTGGAATTCAAATTAGACTCAAAACAGAAAAGAAATGGAAAAAGAAAAAGAAAAACGGGAAAAAAAACCGGCCAGTGGGCCGAAACCCGCCAGCCGGCCCAGCTTTCCCCGCGCCAGCCCGCCCCCGCGCGCGCCGCGCTGCCTCTCACAGACAGGTGGGACCCACATGTCATCCCTAACCCTGAGCCCCCGCGACCCCGGACTTTTTCCCCGAGCACGCGAAATCGCAACCGACCGGAAACCGCGTCCCGTCGCCCGAATTCTGGTCCCAGAGGACTCCAACTCGATCACAACAGACCCACCGCCCTCCCCCGGCTATAAAAACCCCCGATCCGATCAGTTTTTCCCACGCGATCGCCGATTTTCATTCCGGTGAGCACCGAGACTTTGCCGGTGAATTCTGGCCGATCTAAGCTCGGAAACTCTGATCTAACTCGCTGGTCTTGATCCACCGCCTCCGGGGAACTTTGCAGGTGCAGAAAACCCGAAGACTTACGGTGTAAACTCAGCGCCGACGAGCTTCGCCGTGGTTTTGCCTCGGACCTCGCCGCCGAGCACTTTCCAGGACCCCCGAGCTCAAGAAAACCCCCGAGGTGAGATCCCTGACCTCCCCTCTACCGATCTAGGCCATAAGATCACAGTTCTAGGCAGAATTCTCGAGGATCCGAAACTTTCCGGCGAGACCGCCGCTTCCCGCCGCCGTGCGCCGCCGGCAGCGCCGCCCGCGCTCGATCAGAGCGCCGTGGCCGCTTGTGCGCCGTTTATTTTAAATCGCACGGTAGACTTTAAATCCCCGCGTACCGGTTCGATGTTATAATCTCAGCCGTCGGTTTAAAATCGGACGGTCCACGTCAGCCCCGCGTTATAAAGACTGAAATTCTTACGTGCTACCCCCTGGGGTTCACTGGAATTGAGAGCTAGCCCCGGAAACTTCAGATCTAGCCCCTGGAACTCCATAAAATCATGTAAATTCATTTAAAAATCAGTTTTAGCCCCTGGACTTAATAGAAATTAGGAAAAACACCTCTGATAAATATAGCTAGACCCCTGGAAATTATGAAAATAATATTATAGACCCTGTAATGGGGTGAATTCATTATTTTAACCCTGTTTAGTAATTAATTTATAAAATTGAATATGTAACTAGTGTTTAAAAATTAAAAAGTGGGACAAACATAATTGTCAAAATTAATTAAAAACTTTCTCAGTACTTAGAAAACTTTGGAGTGAGATAAAAATATATTTTTGGGTTGAAATAAATCTGTTTCATCTATTATTCACATTTATTAGTATAGGGACACATTTTTAAGTAAATAATAGTTATAGAAAAATAGGGAAAATAATTATGAAATAGTCTACATCAGAAGCCAAGGTCAAAATATGTTATTAAATTATTTAGGACCAGAACCTATATTGTTTAGGTGATGTATATTACTAATTTCATAATAAAATACACAATTATGCATAGGAATATAAATTTGAAAATATAGCAACTAGTAAATGATAAATGGAGTTTCTAAAATACAAAGAATTTAGTTTAGAGTTGGTAGAAATTCTGAAGGCACATATGGAGAAGAAGAATACTTTTCATACACATTTGGTAGTAAAAAGGTGAAGTAGTTGAATATAAGAAATTTATTGGAAACCCATATAAATAGTATGTAAGTATAAAGGTGGACACAAAAGTAGGAATCATATACACATGGTTAAAAGTGCATGCAAGCCACAACTTAACACACATAAAGTAACCCCAACACATATAATGGTAAAGAACTTTTATAAATGTGAATGTGTGGTTTGTATAAAGTAGAAGTGTGAACTATGTCTTATGATTGTTGTTTTTCTTTTGCTATGTGTGATGATATGAAGTAGAACCTGCTCAAGAGCAAGTTATTCCTTTCCAAGATCAGGACTACCAATTTCAAGAGTAGCAAGAAGGAGGCAAGTGTCCTTGACCACTTTGAACCTATGCTAGGATGTGTAGATAGAATTATTTGCATTGTCAAATGAAAGATGAAACCCATGCTAGGAAAGTTTCCCTAGAATTGCATTACCTTGTTTCCTTGTAGCTTGGGTTGGGATTTATTTTGTCATTTATTTACATGCATTTGCTTAGCCATGCTTAGAATGGGATATTTGGGAAATGAGAATCATCAGTTTATAATACCATACTCTTGAATGAGTTATTGTGAGTTATGTAGAGATAGGGATCAAGGCAAGTTGGATGTTTTGGTTGTGTGCTGGGTGCACGAGACTTGGGTTTGTGTTTAGTACTTGCCTGGATCCTAAGGACCGGTTCATGGAGCATGTAACCCGGCTTTACAGTGCCAACCACATGCTGAGATGGGGCAGCTTGACCAATTAATTAGGTGTATCCCCGGCGTAGTATTGGTGTGTTGGATGGTGCGGGGAGTAGGTGTCAGCTGGACTACCATATGAACCGCAAGGCTCAAGAGGGGGCCACTGCAGCAGGGTTGGAGCCTCTTGTATGCTGTTAGGGGTGAAACCTCAGTGGGCCCACGCTCGTCGGGAATCCCTTTGTAAAGGCTTCGTAGTGATCTCCTGGCTGCACACCTGGGAAGTGTGAATGTGGATCGTAGCCACTGGCATAATGGAGGTTCTTTTAGTCCACCCGGCAACGGGGGATGAAATCACTACTTGTGGGTACAGTGGTACAAACTCTGCAGAGTCAAAACTGTCTTGACAGCCGTGCTCACGGTTAAGAGCGGCCTGGACTTATTAATGATTAGAGGAATGATGGTTTTGGAAGTTAAGCGGGGAGCTTAACATTGGAAATGATGTTATGGTTATTGGATTATGATGATGGGATGGGAGATTGGGACCATTTCACCTGTGTAGTAATGTAGGTGCTTAATAAGCTAAGGTGATAGATATTAATTGCGTAGTGCTTTAACCATGAGTTCAACCTCTCCTTGTTCTAGCCATGCATGATATAATTTTCCCACACTTGCTGAGTACCATTGGTACTCAACCTTGCATATTTGTTGGTTTATATTGCTGCTCAGGTCAAGATAATGAGGTGGTGTATAATGACCAAGATTTTGGACCCGAGGAAGGCTTTTAGGTTCATGAAGACCCCCGGGCAACGCCTGTGATGGAGCCGTAAAGAATAATATTCCGCTGCTAGTTTATTTACTTGTGATGAACTTATTATTGTCCATCGAGATATTTACTATGTAAGACTTACTTATATTCGACACCTGGCTTGTAATAAATGATGCTTCACTATTTGTCATCACATGTATGAGAAAATGATCCTGGCATACATGTGATATTCACTTGGTTGTTCTTCGGAAAAACCGGGTGTGACATTAGGTTGACAAATGCACCCACATACTTCATGTACCTTATGAACAAGGTTTTCATGGAGTACTTGGACAAGTTCGTCGTGGTTTTCATCGACGACATTATGGTTTATTCAAAAAGTGAGGAGGAGCATGAAGAACATTTGAAATTGACCTTGCAAAAATTGCGTGAGCATCAATTGTATGCCAATGTTAACAAGTGTCAATTTTGGCTAGAGGAAATATCTTTCCTAGGCCACATTATCTCTAAGGAAGGGGTATCGGTTGATCCCGGAAAGGTGAGAGATGTTCTGAAATGGGACCGACCGCAGAGCGTGAGGGATATTCGGAGTTTTCTTGGGATGGCTGGATACTATCGACGCTTCATTAAAGACTTCTCTAAGATAGCAAAGCCTATGACGGAGTTGCTAACGAAGGGAAAGGTCTTCCAATGGACACCAGCCTGCCAAGGAAGTTTTGAGGAGCTCAAGAAAAGGCTAACCACAGCACCGGTTCTGGTATTGCCACACGTGAGCAAGAGCTTTGACATATAATGTGACGCATCCAGACAGGGGCTCGGATGTGTGCTCATGCAAGGAGGACAAGTAGTAGCCTATGCCTCACGACAATTAAAGAAGCGCGAGCTTAATTATCCTACACATGACTTGGAGCTAGCAGCAGTAGTGCATGCATTGAAGATTTGGAGACACTATATCCTTGGTCATCGATGTGAGATTTATACGGATCATAAAAGTCTCAAGTACATATTTACACAAACGGACTTGAATTTGAGGCAACGTCGATGGTTGGAACTCATCAAGAATTATGATGTTGGAATCAACTACCACCCTGGGAAGGCCAATGTAGTAGCTGATGCATTGAGCCAAAAGGGAGCATGTCACCAACTCACGGTTCGGGAGCTACCATCCGAACTACGTAAGGAGTTCGAACGGTTACACGTCGGATTCTTGAACAACATGAAAATAATGGAGATCCACTACTCATTGGAACAAGAAATAAGAGATGGCCAAGCAACGGATGAGGAGATCAAGGAGATCAAGGAAAGAATCCGACAAGGAATAGAAAAAGATTTTAAGGAGGATGAGAAGGGTACACTTTGGCTAGGAAAAAGGATTTGTGTGTCTAACATAAAACACCTCCGTGACATGATATTAAAGGAGGCACATGATTCACCCTATTCTATACATCCCGGAAGTACCAAAATGTACAGGACTTGAAAACTTATTATTGGTGGGATGGTATGAAGAGGGATATAGCCGAATACGTTGCCCTATGCGACACATGCCAACGGGTAGAGGCCGAACATTAAAGACCCGCTGGATTGTTACAACCTTTGAAGGTACCAGAGTGGAAGTGGGAAGACATCAGTATGGATTTTTCATTGTCGGATTGCCACGTACTCAGTCGGTTTACGACTCCATCTGGGTTATCGTGGACCGATTGACGAAAACCGCCCATTTTCTCCCTGTAAGGGCCGATTACAACGTGGCACGATTAGCCGAGTTGTACATGGAGCAGATCGTGTGCCGTCACGGAGTTCCGAGGAGGATAGTCTCAGATCGAGGTTCTCAGTTTACCTCTAGATTCTGGAGGAAACTGCAGAAAGCCATAGGTACACGACTGAATTTTAGTTCCGCCTATCACCCACAAACTGATGGACAAACCGAAAGGACAAACCAAATTTTGGAGGACATGTTGAGAGCTTGCGCCTTGAAACGAGGACGTAGTTGGGATAGGAGTTTACCGTACGCCGAATTCTCCTATGACAACAGCTATCAAGCTAGCTTGAAGATGTCGCCTTTCGAAGCATTATATGGTAGACGGTGTAGAACGCCACTGTTCTGGAATGATACCGCAGAGAACCAGGTGTTTGGACCCGAAGTACTACAAGAAGCTGAAAAACAAGTCCAAACGGTACGGGAGAACTTAAAGGCTGCTCAGTCACGACAAAAAGGCTATGCGGATAATAGGCGAAGGAAGTTGACTTTCGAAGTAGGGGACTTCGTATACCTTAAGCTATCACCTATCCGAGGCCAACGACATTTCAACGTCAAAGGCAAGCTACCACCTCGCTACATCGGACCATTTAAGATTTTGGACAAGCGAGGAGAAGTAGCCTATCAACTAGAGCTCCCAACCCACCTCTCCGACGTACATGACGTGTTTCATGTATCCCAGCTCAAGAAGTGCTTGAGAGTACCAGAGGAACAAGTATCAATGGGAGAGCTTGAACTTCAAAAGGACCTGACTTATGCGGAACACCCTGTCCGAATCTTGGACGTAAAGGAAAGGGTCACCCGGAACATGGTGATTCGATGGTGCAAGGTACAATGGAGCCATCACACAGAAGCTGACGCCACATGGGAGCATGAAGAGGATATCAAGGCAGAATTTCCCCATCTATTTACTACTAATGAATCTCGAGGGCGAGATTCAATTTAAGGGGGGTAGATTTGTGACACCATCATCTCGGGTGTCAGCATATGTTCATGTTTGATGAAGAGGAAACATTTTAGAAAAGTAGGAACAGAGAGAAAAATATCAAAAGGCTAGCCAATAAGAGTCGAGTCCAGCTCTCAGAAAGCGCCGAAGACAACTTACCGCGGCCGCTGGCCATGTGGCGTTTTCGGAGCTCATCTCTGCGAAGTGGGAGAGATCCGCCGCTAAAATGGCTACGTGGCAGGTTCGGGGCTCATCTCCGCAAAAGGGGAGAGGTCCAACCCACTGGGACACGTGTTGCTCTCGGAGCTAGCCTCTGCGGAAGAAGCAAAGGCATTTCCGCGGGACACATGTCACCTTCGGAGCTAGTCACCACAGAAATCAGAGGATCAGTGGTGCGGGATACGTGTCGATCTCGGAGCTCACCTCCGAAAGGTCCAGTTCTATCGGACACGTGTCGCCACCGGAGCTTATCTCCGGGAGGTCCGTCACTGTTGGACACGTGCCTACCTCGGAGCTCGTCTCTGAGGAAAGAAGAGAGGAGGTCCCGACCGCCAGGATACGTGGCGCACACGGAGCTCACTCCCGAAGAAGAGGGAAGTCTTGCTCGCTTGACACGCGGCACCACCGGAGCTCGACTCTACGGAAAAGGAGAGAGCAGGCCCGATGGACACGTGGAGACTCCGGAACTCATCACCGAGGAGGTAACGAGTTCTAGAACGTTTTTGGATTCTGTACGCGTAGAAATACAGGAGCAGAAACCGACCTGAGTTCCACATCAAATCAATTAAAGATAAAATGTTAGGATCTAAAAATGATCTGAATAGGACTCTTATTCGAGATGCAATCAGATTAGGACTCTTCTCTTCCTGATTATAAATAGAACCCAGAACCTCTGACCGAAACCACAAACTTCTTTTCCAACCCCTGAGCCGACAACTTAGAGCTCTATTCCCAAACCGCCGAGTAAACCATCGCCGGAGCGCGGCAAGGAAGATCGCCGGAGGGAAGCTCGACGATCTGAGGAGGACCTCGAGACCGAGAAGAACGTAAGGTAGGACTCCAATACCACCTTACGACATCGTTGTGTTTTACTTGCATTTGTCCTTTGATTCCTTTCGGACAGAAGTCTTCTCATGGACAGATCACTTGATGATCAGGTTGATCTAAAGATAAGATCAGCACCACGTCCACCTTTGATCCAAACACCTCTGTCCATGCAAGACATGCAAGAACACGTGCAAACCTATCTAACAAAACTAATCATAGGATAGCATGCATGTGCATCATCGCATCTAGTTTAAGGTTGTGCATGATATTGATTGCTGTGAATCTTGTATGCACGTAATCCTACGCAGCAGGACAAGCTCAGGGAGCTGTCTACGACGAACTGCAGCAACAAGGTTTTGAGATCCAAGGACAACCGGAACCGTAAGAACAAGGCAAGTGCTCCTTGACCATATTGATCCTATGTTTTGGGTAAAACTGTTTTGTTTGCGAAAAGGTGTGCGTACTGAGTCAAACATGATGGCAAACCCTTTTATAGGAGTTTACAAGCTTTGGTTAAACCACCTTTGTCGCTAGGGAAGTTTATGAGTCGGGTATGATTTTTGCTTTATGCTTCGCTGAGTCTATGGGATTGGGAAGCGAGATAGATGTGTCTAGCTAACTGCACTCGTAATGATAATGATAAGCTGATGTTGTTAATGAACATGAATCGGAGGGAGATCTAGGCAAGCCTGGGTTTGTGAATGAGGTGGGATGGTGGTTTACTTACCGTAGATCTAAGGACCGGTTCATGCATGGACATGCTAGGATAACAGTGCCCCAACAAGGCCAAGTATGGGTGCGGCTTAGCTGAGTAATTAGGTAAGTTGCTAGAGTGTTATGGACTGTGGAAGGCGCGGGGAATGGGAATAGAGTGAGGACTGCCCTGGGAACTGCATGGCACAAGAGGGGGCCCGTGGTTGGGAGAATTGGAGATTCTAGCCTGCCGGTGAAACCTTAGTGAGTCCATACATCTAGTAACCCCTTTGTAAAGGCTATTTTGTGATCTGTTGGCCATACACCGACGGTCGTGTACTGGTATAATAGAGGTTCTGCAGTCGCCGACGGGTGACGAAATCACAAACTTGTGGATAAAGAGGTGCAAACTCTGCAGAGCCTTAAAACTATCATGATAGCCGAGCTTACGGTCACGAGCGTCTGGCTAAACTGCCATGATTAGTTGGGATGATTAGTTGGGATGGTTATTGGGATGGTTAGTGGGATGGTTCTTGGTTATGGTTATTGATGAGGGTTATGGTTTGGTTTTGGGACTGTTGAGTCCGGGTGATAAGATGGTTGCATGACTGTTAGATTGGCCTCGGTGTGAGACAAAATTGTTTATGAGATAAGATGATAGCGAATACGTGAAGGTATTTGTGAGATGGTAGCGAATACGAGAAGGTATTCGTGAGTAAAAATGAGGTTGGTTAATGTTCGGGTGGAACATGGAAAGCGATGGAGATATGTTGGTAATTAAATACATGCTGGGACTACATTCATCTAAAGTTAAGTTGTTGTTTTATCATGGTTTTATAAATCTGCTTTTCTGCAAATAAGCCTTTTTATCTACCTTGTTATGAGCTGCATATCGTGTTTTTCCCGCACTTGCTGAGTACATCATTGTACTCAAACTTGCATTATTATTTCATTATCAGCAGCAGGAGAAGCTTACTATGAAGACCAAGTGGAGCATTAAGGCGTGTGATCTGTTCTCAACCTTGCCTGTGGAGGGTGTAGAGATGGAGCCACTTCTGTTTAGATTTGCTTCCGCATTAGTTAAATCGCTTCCGCATTAGTATAAAGACTTCCGCTGCATAGAAATAAGACTTCCGATGTGAACATGAGTCCAAGACTCATGACACATTGTAATAAACTCTGTTATTCGTGGTTATATATATTCTGAATTCAGTTTGTGGAATATATGTATATGTGTGATGAACTTATTGGGCATACATATGCATTAGTTCTTGGTTCCGTGGTTTTTCCACAGAATTGAGGGCGTCACATAACAGTAGGTTACACACCTAAATAGGAATCATAGACCGGCATTAGACACAGATTGGTAGTCAAGCCACGCTGACGAAAGGAAGCACCCTAGGACGTTTAGATTGGTTTAAAAACTACCTTGACATAGGAAGCCATCCTTGAATAGGAGTTGTATGAGCCCTTGCAATGATTGTTCGTGATTGTGTGCTTAGTGTGAGTTGTGGGACGTCCCCAAACGTTGTCCATATCCACATGTAAGTAGAAAGAGGTGTGAGATATTTTGGCACTTGTTCACATCCTCATATGGGCTAGTATATATATATATATAGTCCAACTCACCTTAATGCATATAGTTGAAGGAACCTACCTAACCTTCTAACATTCTATTCTATTTTGATCTCTCTCACAGATGGTGAGAGGAAACGCCGGCCGAAGGAACGTCCGTGACAAGCAAGAGGATGGTCACGATAAAGTTCCTGTTAACTTCGAAGCTGGCGAGAACAACCTAGAAAGGTTGATGGCCATGCAAAACCAGCTTATGCAAACCATGATCCAAACTTTGGGTCAATTGCAGGCCAACAACAACCATGTCCGGCACCACCGCCACCACCACCGCCGGCTCACAATAGACTGGGAGAGTTCATGAGGACTCGACCACCCACCTTTGCTCAAGCTAGTGATCCCATGGAGGCCGATGATTGGTTGAAATCCATGTAGAAGAAGCTTGCCATTGTTCAGTGCAATGACAGAGAGAAGGTTCTCTTTGCGTCGCACCAACTTATGGGAGCTGCCGCTGACTAGTGGGATGCCCTATGAAACGCCCATGTCAACCCGGAGACAATCACTTGGACTGAGTTCAAGGAGAGTTTCCGCTCTCATTACATCCCTGCTGGCATAATGATGCTCAAGAGACAGGAATTTAAAGGTCTCCGCCAAGGACAGAGAAGTGTGAATGAGTACCTCAACAAGTTCACGCAACTGTGCCGGTATGCCCCCGAGGACGTCAACTTAGACCAGAGGAAGCAGTACCTATTCATGAGAGGGTTGAACAATGAGATCCAGGTTCAACTCCTCAACAATGACTACGTAAGCTTCCAGAAGCTGGTTGACAAGGCCATGGTAGTTGAAAATAAGATCCGAGAGATCGAGCGAGAGTGCAAGAGGAAGATGCCATACCAGCCCGAAGGGAGCAATGTACGACCTCGGTACATGCCCCCAGCCACACCACAGTATAGGTCAACCACTCCTACATACCGCACTGGTCAGCCACCACAGCAATAATTCGTTGCACCAGCACCTCGCGTGCCCATGCCTCCTGTGCCCCGACCTAACAATGGCGCTCCTGTTCAAAACCCCCGCCCTAACGTACCTACTGCCGTAGGCAACAGGGCATGCTTTGCATGCAGGGAAATATGACACTTCACGAACCAGCGCCCGAGGAGAGGCCCTGGAAAGCAAGGTAACGTGCCCAAGCAGAACCCGCGACCAAACGGAGGGGACAATTAAGGAAATCGGGGACAGCAGAACTATGCTCGCGGCAACGTGAACCATATCTCTGCTGAGGAAGCACAACAGGCTGAGGACGTCGTAATTGGTATGTTCCTTGCCAACTCCAACCCAGCCACCATCTTATTTGATTCTGGAGCACCGCATTCCTTCATATCATCCAAGTACGTTGCCAAGTATAATCTACCCATATCACATCTAAAATGTGCTATGTTAGTTAATTCTCCCGGAGGAGAAATGAGGACTAATATAGTATGTCCGAAAGTAAATCCTAAAATAAGGGGGTAGATTTTCTTGCCAACCTTATTGTCTTGGATTCCCAAGGGATTGACATTATACTCGGGATGGATTGGTTAAGCAAGCACCACGGAGTAATCCAATATGCTGAAAGGAGCGTGCAGTTGACAAACGAGCACAATATTTGTGTAGAGTTTAAGTCAGCCCAGCAAACAACCGAACGGTCAAATTTGAACCACGTTGAAGGAGCAACATTGGACAGCATTCCGGTGGTTCAGAAATTTTCGTACGTGTTCCTGGAAGAGCTTTCAGGTATGTCACCTGACCATGACATTGAGTTTGCCATAGATTTGGTACCCGGAACTGCACCCATAGCCAAGAGACCTTATAGGATGCCCGTCAATGAACTAGTAGAACTCAAGAAGCAAATTCAAGAGCAGTTGGAGAAGGGTTTTATACGTCCAATCTCATCACCATGGGGATCCCCGGTGCTCTTCGTAGACAAGAAGGATGGAAACCAAATGATGTGCGTGGACTATAGGTCTCTCAACAAGGTAACAATCAAGAACAAATACCCTTTGCCTCTTATAGAGGACCTATTCGACCAAATGAAAGGAGCCCGAGTGTTCTCCAAGATTGATCTTCGGTCGGGATACTTCCAGCTGAAGATTAAGCCCTCCGATATACCCAAGACAGCCTTTCGAACACGGTATGATTCGTATGAATATACCGTCATGTCTTTTGGATTGACAAATGCACCCGCATACTTCATGTATCTTATGAACAAGGTTTTCATGGAGTACTTGGACAAGTTCATCGTGGTTTTCATCGACGACATTATGGTGTATTCAAAAAGTGAGGAGGAGCATGAAGAACATTTGAAATTGACCTTGCAGAAATTGCGTGAGCATCAATTGTATGACAAGCTTAATAAGTGTCAATTTTGGCTAAAGGAAATATCTTTCCTAGGCCACATTATCTCCAAGGAAGGGGTATCGGTTGATCCCGAAAAAGTGAGAGATGTTCTGAAGTGGGACCAACCGCAGAACATGCGGGATATTCGGAGTTTTCTTGGGATAGCTGGATACTATCGACGCTTCATTAAAGACTTCTCTAAAATAGCAAAGCCTATGACGGAGTTGCTAATGAAGGGGAAGGTCTTCCAATGGACACCAGCCTGCCAAGGAAGTTTTGAGGAACTCAAGAAAAGGCTAACCACAACACCGGTTCTGGTACTGCTAGACGTAAGCAAGAGATTTGACATATATTGTGATGCATCCAGACAGGGGCTCGGATGTGTGCTCATGCAAGAAGGTCAAGTGGTAGCCTATGCCTCACGACAATTAAAGAAGCACGAGCTTAATTATCCTACACATGACTTGGAGCTAGCAGCAGTAGTGCATGCATTGAAGATTTGGAGACATTATATCTTTGGTCATCGATGTGAGATCTATACGGATCATAAAAACCTCAAGTACATATTTACACAAACGGACTTGAATTTGAGGCAACGTCAATGGTTGGAACTCATCAAGGATTACGATGTAGGAATCAACTACCACCCCGGGAAGGCCAATGTAGTAGCTGATGCATTGAGCCGAAAGGGAGCATGTCACCAACTCACGGTTCGGGAGCTACCACCTGAACTACGTAAGGAGTTTGAACGGTTACACCTCGGATTCTTGAACAACATGGAGATAATGGAAATCCACTCCTCATTGGAGCAAGAGATAAGAGATGGTCAAGCAACGGATGAGGGGATCAAGGAGATCAAGGAAAAATCCAATAAGGAATAGAGAAGGATTTCAAAGAAGATGAGAAGGGTACGTTTTGGCTAGGAAAAATGATTTATGTGCCTAACATAAAACACCTCTGCGATATAATATTGAAGTAGGCACATGATTCACTTTATTCTATACATCCCGGAAGTAGCAAAATGTACAAGGACTTGAAGACTTGTTATTGTTGGGATGGTATGAAAAGGGATATAGTTGAATACTTTGCCCTATGCGACACATGCCAACGGGTGAAGGCCGAACATCAAAAACCCGCTGGATTGTTGCAACCCTTAAAGGTACCCGAATGGAAGTGGGAGGACATCAGTATGGATTTCATCGTCGGATTGCGACGTACTCAGTCAGGTTACGACTCCATCTGGGTAATCGTGGACCGATTGACGAAAACCGCCCATTTTCTCCCCGTAAGGGCCAATTACAACGTTGCGCAACTAGCCGAGTTGTACATGGAGCAGATCGTGTGCTGTCACGGAGTTCCGAGGAGGATAGTCTCAGATCGAGGTCCTCAGTTTACCTCTAGATTCTGGAGGAACCTGCAGAAAGCTATGGGTACACGACTGGATTTTAGCTCCGCCTATCACCCACAAACTGATGGACAAACCGAAAGGACAAACCAAATTTCGGAGGACATGTTGAGAGCTTGCGCCTTGAAACGTGGGCGTAGTTGGGATAGGAGTTTACCGTATGCCAAATTCTCCTATAACAACAGCTATCAAGCTAGCTTGAAGATGTCGCCTTTCGAAGAATTATATGGTAGACGGTGTAGAACGCCACTGTTCTGGAACGAAACCGGAGAGAACCAGGTGTTTGGATCCGAAGTACTACAAGAAGCTGAAAAGCAAGTCCAAACGGTACGGGAGAACTTAATGGCTGCTCAGTCACGACAGAAAGGCTATGCGGACAATAGGCGTAGGAAGTTGACCTTTGGAGTAGAAGACTTCGTATACCTTAAGGTATCACCTATCCGAGGCCAACGATGTTTCAACGTCAAAGGCAAACTAGCACCTCGCTATATCGGACCATTTAAGATTTTGGACAAGCGGGGAGAAGTAGTCTATCAACTAGAGCTCCCAACCCACATCTCCGACGTACATGACGTGTTTCATGTATCCCAGCTCAAGAAGTGCTTGAGAGTACCAGAGGAGCAAATACCAATGGAAGAGCTTGAACTTCAAGAGGACCTGACTTATACGGAGCACCCTGTCTGAATTTTGGACATGAAGGAAAGGGTCACTAGGAACAAAGTAATTCAATGGTGCAAGGTACAATGGAGCCATCAAACTAAAGCTGAAGCCACATGGGAGCTTGAAGAGGATATCAAGGCAGAATTTCCCCTTCTATTCTCTACTAACGAATCTCGAGGGCGAGATTCAATTTAAGCGGGGTAGATTTGTGACACCCTCATCTCTGGTTTCTACATGTATTTATATTTCATGTAGAGAAAAACATTTTAAAAAGAAGGGAGACATCGAAATCGTCAAATAGATAGCCAATAAGAGCCGAATCCAGTTCACCGAGAGCGCCGAAGAAAACTTCCGCGGCCGCTGGCCACGTGGCGTGTTCGGAGCTCATCCCTGCGAAGTGGGGAGAGGTCCGCCGCTAAGGTAGGCTACGTGGCAGGCTCAGGGCTCATCTCCGCAAAAGGGGAGAGGTCCGACCCTGTGGGACACGTGTTGCCCCCGGAGCTAGTCATCATGGAAATCATAGGACTAGTCGCGCGGGATACGTGTCGATCTCGGAGCTCATCTTCGAGAGGTCCGGTGCTATCGAACACGTGTCACCACCGTTGCTTATCTCCGGGAGGTCCGTCGCTGCTAGACACGTGTTAATCTTGGAGCTCGTCTCTGAGAAGAAAGGAAAGTCTGGCGCTACTTGACACGTGGCGTACGCGGAAGGAGAGGGAAGTCTTGCTCACTTGACACGCGGCATAACCGGAGCCCGTCTCTGCGGAAAGGGAGAAACCAAGTCCGGTGGACACGTGGAGCTTCTGGAGCTCATCACCACGAAGGTGACGGGTTCTGAAGCGATTTTGGAATCTGTACGCGTAGAAATACCGGAACAGAAACCGACCTGAATTCCACAATGATACCGCACCAAATCAACTAAAGATAAGTTGTAAGATTCAAACAGGACTCATATTCAGGATACAATCAGATTAGGACTCTTCTCTTCCTGATTATAAATAGAACCCTGAACCTCTGGCCGAAACCATAAACTTCTTTTCCAACTCCTGAGCCGACGACTTAGAGCCCTAAGTCCCAACCCGCCGAGTAGACCATCGCCGGAGTGCAGCAAGGAAGATCGCCGGAGGAAGGCCCAACGATCTGAGGAGGACCTCGAGACAGAGAAGAACGTAAGGTAGGTCTCCAATACCACCTTACGACATCGTTGTGTTTTCTTTGCATCTGTTCTTTGATTTCTTTTTCGAACAGAAGCCTTCTCGTGGACAGATCACTTGATGATCAGGTTGATCTAAAGACAAGATCATCACCACGTCCACCTTTGATCCGAACACCTCTGTCCATGCAAGCCATGCAAGAACACGTACAAACCAATCTAATAAAACTAATCATAGGATAGCATGCATATGCATCATCGCATCTAGTTTAAGGTTTGTGCATGATATTAATTGCTGTGAATCTTGTGTGCACGTGATCCTACATAGCAGGACAAGCTCAGGGAGCTATCTACGATGAACTGCAGCAACAAGGTTTTGAGATCCAAGAACAACCGGAACCGCAAGAACAAGGCAAGTGCTCCTTGACCATATTGATACTATGTTTTGGGTGAAACTATTTTGTTTTGCGAAAAGGTGTACGTGCTGAGTCAAACATGATGGGAAACCCTTTTATAGGAGTTTACTAGTTTTGGTTAAACCACCCTTGTCGCCAGGGAAGTTTATGAGTCGGGTATGGTTTTTGCTTTATGCTTCGTTGGGTCCATGGGATTGGGAAGAGAGATAGATGTGTCTAGCTAACTGCACTCGTAATGATATAAGAAATTGATGATGTTAATGAACATGGATCGGAGGGAGATCTAGGCAAGCCTGGGTTTGTGAATGAGGTATCTTGAGATGGTGGTTTACTTGCCGTAGATCTAAGGATCGGTTCATGCATGCACATGCCAGGATAACATTGCCACCACAAGGCCAAGTATGGGTGCGGCTTAGCTGAGTAATTAGGTAAGTTGCTAGAGTGTTATGGACTGTGGAAGGCGTGGGGAACGGGAGTCGAGGAGGACTGCCCTGGGAACTGCATGGCACGAGAGGGGGCCCATGGGTGGGAGAATTGGAGATTCTAGCCTGCCGGTGAAACCTTAGTGAGTCCATACATCTAGTAGCCCCTTTGTAAAGACTATTTTGTGATCTCTTGACCATACACCGACGGTTGTGTCCTGGTATAATGGAGGTTCTGCAGTCGCCGACGGGTGACGAAATCACAAACTTGTGGGTAAAGTGGTGCAAACTCTGCAGAGTCTAAAACTATCATGATAGCCGAGCTTACGGTCACGAGCGCCTGGCCAAACTACCATGCTTAGTTGGGATGGTTATTGGGATGGTTCTTAGTTATGGTTATTGATTATGTTATGGTTTGATTTTAGGACCGTTGAGTCTGGGTGATAAGATGGTTGCATGACTGTTGAGTCATGGCAACGAGATTGGTCTCGGTGTGAGATGAAGTTGTTTATGAGATAAGATGGTAGCGAATACGAGAAGGTATTCGTGAGATGGTAGCGAATACGAGAAGGTATTCGTGAGTAAGAATGAAGTTGGTTAATGTTCGGGTGGAACATGGAAAGTAATGGAGGTATGTTGGTAATTTAATACATGCTGAGATTACATTCATCTAAAGTTAAGTTGCTGTTTTATCATGGTTTTATAAATCTGCTTTGCTGCAATTGAGCCTTTTTATACCTACCTTATTATAAGCTACATATCGTATTTTCCCGCACTTGCTGAGTACATCATTGTACTCAAACTTGCATTATTATTTCATCATCAGCAGCAAGAGAAGACTACTATGAAGACCAAGTGGAGTATTAAGGCGTGTGATCCGTTCTCAACCTTGCCTGTGGAGGGAGTAGGGATAGAGCCACTTCTGCTTAGATTTGCTTCCGCATTAGTTAAATTGCTTCCGCATTAGAATAAAGATTTCCGCTGCGTAGAAATAAAGACTTCCGCTGTGAGCATGAGTCCAAGACTCATGAGGTATTGTAATAAATTCTGTTATTCATGGTAATATATAATCTTAATTCAGTTTGTGGAACATATGTGTATGTGTGATGAACATTCTGGGCACACATATGCATTAGTTCTCGGTTCCGTGGTTTCCCACAGAATTGAGGGCGTCATAATCCAAAAATCCTCAAATTTTGCCAGAATATTTTTAGGATATTATTGAACTCCTGTAAAAGTTTCAGCTCATTTGTAGTTGATTTAGTTAGGATAATTCTGATTTCAAGTTTCTGTGTTCAAATGAATACAGAAACATTTTTAGAGAATTTCCAAAATTTGGAAATTCAGTTCTAGAAAATTATTAGCTCCAAAAATCCTAGAAAAATTCATGCATACTCTCTGGGCTATGTTTGAAATTATAGTTCACTTGAATTTGCATGAAAGTGCAAATTTATTCAGAATTAATTCCTTTTTGCCTAAATGCTTAGGGAATTATTCTGAGTGATCTACTCATTGAAAAATTCTAAATTTTGGTCCAAATGACTTTCTTGTGACAAGGAACTCACATTAAAAATCTCAGCTCCATTAGAGCCCTAGATCAGTACTATTCTGTTCAACCTCATTAGGTGGTCAACACACAAGTGATGAAACACACATCTCACTTGATCATAGTGCTAAATCCAAACCCAAACCCCTAGCACCAGTGTCATTTTAAATTCTTAAACAGAGTTCTAGTTTTAAACTTGTCTATAGAATTTGTTAGCAAAAGTTTTACAATTAAACATATATGCATATTCATAACGTGTAGTGATCAAACGTGGAAAAGTGGAGAAGAAGTGAAGCTTGGATCAAGGAACAACAAGGGCAGTGAGTAAGCTTCAAGTCATCAGCAACTAACTTCACAATTATCTGACTTTAGTCACCTGCAAAACCAAGGCAAGCTCTGGTTTGCATTTAAATTGTTTTATAAAGTTTTTACTTTGTTCACAGTTAGGGTTTTAGAGTTTATATGTGCATTAGATCAAGGATGCTTTATACTCCAAATGCATGACCAATAAACCCGAGAGTCAAGTGTAGAATATAGTTTCCCGCTGTAGAAGGTTGCCGTGCTAAATAGGGTATGACCTCCGGTAGAAGTCGAGTAGTTGAAATCTACTCGCAAACGATAGTCGGGATTACATGGGTGTAGTTGAAGAAGGCAAACTAAAGTTTATATATCTAAAGATGAGACCGGGTAGGAGGGTTAGGCAGCGACAAGATGAGGTCTTGGTCGAGTAGCTGTGCCTGTGTCGGTTAAGGACCGAAGCGTGTGCAGCCCCGGTGGGCAAGTATTGAGTTATGTACCAGATGCTTACTGCTATATAGGAACCAAGAAACCGATGTACCGGGTTCTCTGGATTGTAGAGGCATACCACATCGTCTCGTTAGACCTATGAGCCCGAGACAGTGCGGCCGGTTCTACAGTCGAGTGTCCTGCGAAAGGTTTCCACATACGACGTAATGAAGGACGTCAGATTTGGGTCTTCAGAGGCGGGCGCATGTGTCGAGTTATTCGGGTAGTGTTTGATTCGAATCACCGTCCCTCGTGGTTATTGAGTATCGCTTGCTCACTGTGTTGTGACGTAGTAAGCAAGTTGTGTGAGAACAGTTTGTAAAGTTTTAATTGCTGCTATGAATAATTGGAATTGCATGAGAACCTTGTTTGAAGTAGAGATAGAGCAAACTAAAGTTAATTTCCACCTTGGGACAAGTAACATTGGAATGAAGCGTTTCTTATTTGATTGTGGAGTTCTAATGTTGCTGGGCGCAAGGTCACTACTGTGACGGCTAAAATCTGAAAGTTAAGGATGAACTCATAGGCGAGTCTTTTTGCAACTTACATGTTTAGGTCTTAAGTTACTTTCATGTAGAGTTGCATGCTTTATGAGAGACGGTTAAGTCTTGTTGAGCCTTTATGCTCACTCTTGCTCTATGAGTGATTTTGCAGGTTAATATCGACGCATATAAAGAAGGTTGTCCGGTGAGACTCGGAGACTTCCGAGTCATGTTACACATGGAGAACCTAGCCGCTGCCATGTCTTCGTGTTGCCAGCGAGAGGAGTCCGCGGGCTGGCCCTCCACTTGAGTGCTCATTAGTTATTCGACGTGAGTTGTTTATAGAATTCTGCTATAGCTAATTTATGTAAATTATTTATAAAGAACATTTGTAAGCTTCCGCTTTTGATTTATGTAATACAGTTTTCCTTATATGTGTGCTGTTGGGTGCCGCATAAAACGGCACCACCCAATACGATTCCCGGGCGGGTGCCCCGTCCCCGTGACTGAACGGGCGGCGTCGGGGCCCCAACAGCATGGTATCAGAGCCGCATTGGTTATAGCGCACGGAGTAAGGATCGTATTATGACAAAAACTTAGGATACAATGAGGAAACGATATTAGGCCCACATAAGGACTATAGTAGTATAGTTATTTAAAGTGGCATGACTAACGTACTTGTTATAATTCTGAATTTTGATTATGTAACGACGCACCTACGTTCAGGTAAGCTGGTAAGGAACGCCACCGAAAGCGGTTCAATTTTGGTTAGCTCCTCTGACGAGGAAAGTGGTTCAGGAATAGGTCTCACAGCTTGGTGTGAGACGTTAATACGAAACTCTTGGACTCTTCATGTTCCTGAGTTCATATGAAACGCTGATCCCTAGCGTGCATTAGGCAAGCAAGTGGAGACCCCATCGTGTGGTCAGTAACGCGATAGTGTGTTCTTCTGGAGATAGCCTAGGAGGACATACGCAACGCTTGCCATCGGCGTGCCCTGCAGGGCAGTAGGTGGTATCTGTTGGGGTGATAAAAATCCCAACCGTAATGACCCGTTCGCGCTCTACTCGGCTTCCCCGTCGTGTGGTGTAAAAACACGATCACGTACCTTGAGACATGACTTAACTCAAGGACGGCCGTATGGCAATGATACGGGCGTGTGTATTTACTTTCAAATATGGATCTGACTGAAATGAAAACAACCTTTGAGTGCATCACTATTGAGTGTTCTTCTGCAGGTGCTAACCACGAAACCGTAGTCCAGGTAGAACACGTTTGTGAGTGATCATCTTAGTGCCACTGATAATACGGATATGCCGGTATCATCCGGTTAGAATTTTCTTTTGGTGAGACAACGTAGTACCGACATGTTTCTTACAGTGCATCGACACCATACTATACTTAATAACCTCTTCCCTATGAAGAAATGATTCATGAGCTAACTATGAACTAAAAATGGAAGTTTGAAACAAATATTAGTTACTGAACTCTTATTTTGAGCTAAGATTCAAATGAGAGAATGGTCTAGGTCTCAAAGATTTCAAAAACAGGGTGCTCTATTTCTGGCATGAATTCTTGCTGTACTTTAACAGGGCATAACTCTCAGTAGCTTTAACCAATAGAGATGTATGATACAGTTTCGGAAATATTTTCAAGTGCTCTATAACTTCTTTGTAGACCTCCAGAGCAAAATCACATGTTAAGTTGGTGAAAAGTACAGTTCAAAGCAGACTGTTCAGAACCAAGACAGTAGCAAAAACCTCTCTGAACCTTTCTGTTTTTAAGCCATAACTTCCTGTAGAAAAATCCTTAAGGAGCCTATGATACACCGTTGGAAAGGTTATGAAATATGCAACATTGTTGTAGTTCAAAGGTTATTCAGATTCTTATTGTATTTGCATATACAACTGTGATAAACTAGCCACATATAAAGGAGATGCTGGAAGATTTTATCCAGGAATTCTGTCAACTTTGAGCAATCATAACTTTTGATCCAGAGATGATCTAGACGCATATGAATACTCGTTTGAAAGATACTGAAGTTAACATTAACTTTTGTATTCAACTTAAGTATGAAAATGCTGTTAAACGGATCAAAATCTGGGTGAGGACAGAGGAGTCCGTTCTGTACAACAAAGAGAACGGGTTAGGCCTACCCCACGGAGGTGATTAAACTCGAGGATAGTCCGGTGGGACGTGAGTATCCGATGTGTTTCCAATGAGTTACCGGGCATGCCGGTTAACAGGACGTCAAGTTCAAGATTGAACTGGCGCCGGAAACGACACCGATTTCACGAAGACCGTATAAGATGGCACCCAATGAACTAGCGGAGTTGAAGGAGCAACTAAGTGCATTTATGAACAAAGGTTTTATACGACCAAGCTCATCACCTTGGGGTTGCTCTGCGCTGTTCGTTAAGAAGAACAATGAGACACTAAGATTAAGTGTTGCTTATCGTTCGCTCAATGCCGTCACTATAAAGAACAAGTACCCTGGCCCGCGCCGATAGTTCATTCGATCAACTAGTTGGTGCAAGGGTATTCTCGAAGATGGTTGGAGCTCATAAAAGATTATGAACTCGAGATCCACTACCGTCCGGGAAAAGTGAACGCGATTGCCGGCACGTTTAGTCGGAAAGACCACGTTCACAACTTGGCGAGTGCTGAGTTGGAAGAAAAGGAAACCCAGTCTCCGTGCCATTCCGTATGGAATACTTTATAACATTGCTCTCATTCAAACAATCTGAGGAAAGATTGCTGAGGTTCGAAGGAGAGACAAGGACATGTCTCACATATGGAGGAGAATACACAATGGAGAAATGAGGTGGGTTAGGAAAAACAATGAGGGTACTCTATGGTTTAAAGACCGTATAGTTACCTCGCAAGATGAAGCTCTACGGTCGGAGATGTCGCACACCACTAAAGTGGTGTGAGTACGGCGAAAGAGTACTGTTCGGGGTGATTAGTCAACCAAGCCGATGACCTTGTCCGGACAATAGAAGCGAACTTGGAGGCTGTACAATCCCGACAGAAAAGCTACGATGGTCAAAGTCATAGACCATTGCATTTCGATGGCGGAGAACACATTGTCTTTGCGTGTCTCTGATGAAAGGAATTCACCGGTTCGATGTAAAGGAGAGATTTTGCTCCCTGAGCCTTAGATCCATTTGCTATCACGGAAAAATGCGGACCATAGCCTATCGGCTGGAACTAGCGGCAAGCCTTACTAGTGTTCACGACATATTTCATGTGTCACAGCTATGGAAGTGCTTTAAAGCTACTATCGCTGTCCGCACCAATGAAATTAACTAGTTGAAGCCGAGTCGTGCCTACACTGAGCGACCGGTTCAGACTATCGATGAACAGATCCGGAACACCTGGAATCGGACATTGAGCTTTTACAAGGTGCTGTGGAGTAATCATACCATGGAAGAAATCACGTGGAAAGCAAAGATTACCTCCGTGGGAACAATCCGGAGCTTTTATCGTCAAAGAGCTTGGAATTACCTCTCCCGTCTCGTTCTTCTTTTGGATCTCGAGACGAGATTCTTTTTAAGGGGGGAGGAATGTAAAAGTCCCAAAAATGTGAATGCAAAGAAACGGATATTTGAATGTCGTTGTGTTTCTGGTTCATGAAAAATGGGACTTACAAAAACTTTCTTACATGGATTGGTATACGTGAGGTTCGACAACACGGGTTCAAGCATTCATCTGAATGTGTTGGACCAAGGTGGAGTTAAACTCATGTGTAATCATACATGTGGATGAGAAAGAATAAAAATAAGGTCTTTAGACTCAAATGCTCACCTCAAAGTGTCGCCAAACTTTTGAATACACATGGAGCGTCATACATTGAAAATTGAGGAGAATATGGTGGTAAACTTCTGATTTGAGGGTAAGCTAAAAAGGAGTGGATTATGATCATGTTTGAATTCATGCTGAATTCAAACATGTTAAGGCAAGTGAATGACTTAAGTTATATCACATGAAATGATAAACTCAAATATGGATATGTGGAGAAAGCTAAAATTTTCTTTAGCTCATACTGAACACATGTTAACCCAGGGAAAGAATTTCACTCCCAAAAATCTAACTCATGTGCACATTCTCTATGAGTAGAGAGGAGGGAAATTTAAACCCAATTTTGAATCTTTGTAAAGGATTCATGTTTAGCTTGTCCAAAGGCCTATATGTGAGATGACCATTGCAGTACTCAAGTATTACAGAGCTTAAGTTCCAAATTTGGAGAAATTTTGAGCTCATATACCATTTGTTCAAATGGGTCCTCACAAAAGAGGTTTTCAAACTGTTGGTTTAAAGTTTATATTTGCAGCAACCAAATTTAAAAGTTGAGTCCATATATGAGATCCTCAGCTCCAAATTTGTGGGAACACAAATTTTTACAACATTTGGAAGTGTGGTAGCTAAGCTTTTGCAATAGGACATAAAAGGATAATTGAATTCAAATTCAAATTTGAACTTGGAGTAAACTTTGCCCTATGTCCAAATGAATTCTCAAATTTGAGCACCACATGTTGGAAATTAGTACCTGGCAAGTTTGGGAGATATTTGCGAGAATTTTGGGGGATAAGAAGAGGGGAAAGAGGGGTGGACCCAACATATCATATTCCGCCAGCTCCCAGCTGCTTGAGCAGCGCTGGAGAGCTGCTCGTGGGTCTTCTGAACCCCCAGCGTGATCAGTTTGCCTCCTTATCCGAAGCCTCGTTGCCTTGTCCTCCTCTCGTGCAGAAACGGAACCCAGCACGCCGCTGCCTCGGTCTTGATCGGGAGCCGGGGAACTCGGGCATGCAGTGGCCGGATGAGCTGCAAAACCACACCGTGAACTCCTCCTACACCTCCTCAGTGCAAAATCCAGTGAGTTGCCGCCTTCCCAACCCGAGAATAACTTCTCTCCACGGCGACCTAACTTCACAGTGGCTCGGTGTTCACGTGGACAGCCCGCTCCGTGGACTTTCATGCCCAAGCGAGGACGGCCATGAGGGCGCTGCTAGTCCACGATGCTTCCACCCAAACCTCAAGCCGAGCCATGGACTACAGAGCGAGAATTTGAGAAAGTTATGCCGGCGGCCACCAACCGATGTTCCGGTATGAACCCTCAAAATTCCAACTCAATTCTAGTCCTTACTTCACTAAACTGTGCACAAATGATCTAGACCCGATGGCGATCATTTTCTCTTCACAACCCTAGCCCAGAAACACATGTAGGCAATACAATTTCTAGGTTTGTCGAGCACGTCTATGGCGGTACTCCACGGGCGCACGGTGACAACCGTTTTGCCGCTGTTTCCGAGCCATGTTGAGGCCATGCCGAGCTAGCCCATCCTCCACTGGTGCTTTTGAGTGGTCCGGTCGAGCTTTTGGTGGGCTGTAAGGGCCGGGCGACGGCGCCGAGCTTCACCACATGCCGCCGCACCTCGCCTGCCTATTTCCGGTCACCGGCAGCCCGAGAGCACCGCACCAATGACTTTCTCGTAACTGGAAACCCCCAGGCGGCGAGTGCCGAGCCGAGAGGCGGCCGGGAAGCTGATTCCGTCGAGCTCCGGTGGGATTCCGGCGAGGGGGTAGCGCGGGAGCGGAAACAGCCCGAGGAGGAAGAAGACCGGGCGTGGTCCCGCGTGTCAGTGACAAAAATTTAAAGTTGCTGATCTGCTGCGGCTCCGGGATCCCTTGTGGCTGCGCGGGAAAGGTTCTGTGGCCCCGTGTGGCTTTGCTTCAGCGGTTGGCACGTGTGCCCTGGACCACGGTCAGAGTTTAAATATTTCCTGGTTTATTTGAATTCTCAAATTCAGTTCAAACTTTAGAACCTCATAACTTTTGCTAAGAAGCTCCAAAATTAGTGATTCAAATTGGGTTGGATTCAGATTGAAAAACTCTATCCAAATATTCAACCCAGTTTGTATGATAATCATTATTAAATTTCTGGAAAAATCTTTAAATCTTTTCAGCAAAAGAATTTTAGAGGAAGTTTGGTTCATCAAAAAATTCTCAAAATTTGCCATAATATTCTTAAGGATATTAGTGAACTCCTGCAAAAGTTTCAGATCATTTGGAGTTGATTTATTTAGGATAATTCTGATTTCAAGTTTCTGTGTTCAAATGAATACAGAAACATTTTCAGAGAATTTCCAAAACTTGGAAATTCAGTTCTAGGAAATTCTTAGCTCCAAAAATCCTAGTAAAATTCATGCATACTCTCTGAGCTATGTTTGTATAGTTCACTTGAATTTGCATGAAAGTGCAAATTTATTCAGAATTAATTCCTTTTTCTCTAAATGCTTAGTGAATTGTTCTGAGTGATCTACTCATTGAAAAATTCTAAATTTTAGATGACTTTATTGTGACAAGGAACTCACATGAAAAATCTCAACTCCATTGGAGCCCTAGATCAGTACTATTCTGTGCAACCTCATTAGGTGGTCAACACACAAGTGATGAACACACACATCTCACTTGATCATAGTGCTAAACCCAAACCCAATCCCCTAGCACCAGTGTTATTTTAAACTTGTCTATAGAACTTGATAGCAAAAGTTTTACAAATAAATATATATGCATATTCATAAGGTGTAGTGATCAAACGTGGAAAAGTGGAGAAGAAGTGAAGCTTGGATCAAGGAACAAGAAGGGCAGTGATTAAGGTTCAAGTCATCAGCAACTAACTTCATAATTATATGACTTTAGTCACCTGCAAAACCAAGGTAAGCTCCGGTTTGCATTTAAGTTGTTTTATAAAATTTTTACTTTGTTCACAGTTATGGTTCAGAGTTTGTATGTGCATTACGTCAAGGATGCTTTATACTCCAAATGCATGACCAAATAAACCCGAGAGTCAAGGGTAGAATATAGTTTCCCGCTGTAGAAGGTTGCCGTGCTAAATAGGGTATGACCTCCGGTAGAAATCGAGTAGTTGGAATCTACTTGTGAGTGATAGTCGGGATTACATGGGTGTAGTTGAAGAAGGCAAACTAAAATTTATATTTCTAAAGATGAGACCGGGCAGGAGAGTTAGGCAGCGATAAGACGAAGTCTTGGTCGAGTAGCTCTGCCTGTGTCGGTTAAGGACCGAAGCGTGTGCAGCCCCGCTGAGCAAGTATTAAGTTGTGTACCGGATGCTTACTGCTATATGGGAACCAGAAAACCGATGTACCAGGTTCACTGGATTGTAGAGGCATACCACATCGTCTAGTTAGACCTATGAGCCCGAAACGGCGCGACCGGTTCTACAGTGAAGTGTCCTGCAAAAGGTTGCCACATACGATGTAATGAAGGACACTACATTTGGGTCTTCAGAGGCGGACGTATGTGTCGAGTTATCTGGGTAGTGTTTGATCTGAATCACCGTCCCTCGTGGTTATTGAGTCACTTGCTCACTGTGTTGTGATGTAGTAAGCAAGTTGTGTGGGAACAGCTTGCAAAGTTTTACTTACTGCTATGATTAATTGGAATTGCATGAGAACCTTGTTTGAAGTAGAGATAGAGCAAACTAAAGTTAATTTCCACCTTGAGACAAGTAACATTGGAATAAAACATTTCTTATTTGATTGTGGAGTCCCAATATTGCGGGGCGCAAGGTCACTACTGTGACAGCTAAAATCTGAAAGTTAAGGATCAACTCATAGCGTCTTTTTGCAACTTATATGTTTAGGTCTTAAGTTACTTTCATGTAGAGTTGCATGCCTTAGGGGAGACGGTTAAGTCTTGCTGAGACTTTGTGCTCACTCTTGCTATATGAGTGGTTTTGCAGGTTAATATCAATGCATATAAAGAAGGTTGTCCGGTGAGACTCGGAGACTTCCGAGTCATGTTACAATGGAGAACCTAGCCGTTGCCATGTCCTCGTGTTGCTAGCGATAGGGGTCCGCGGGCTGGCCCTCCTCTTGAGTGCTCATTAGTTATTCGACGTGAGTTGTTTATACACTTCCACTGTAGCTAATTTATGTAAATTATTTATAAAGAACATTTGTAAGCTTCCGCTCTTGATTTATGTAATACAGTTTTCCTTATATGTGTGTTGTTGGGTGCCGCATAACACGGCACCACCTAATGCGATTCCCGGGCGGGTGCCCCGTCCCCGTGACTGAACGGGTGGCGTCGGGGCCCGACAAAAACCATCCAGTTGTACCATCCGAACGTGTATTCCGTCAAGGTCCCATCCGGTGCCCTGGGACCCGAGTTCATGATTTTTCCCGACTTTCCCAAATTCGACCCAGACGGCCATCCACGCATGCAAAACCATCAAATTCTACCGTCCGGTTGTGTATTCCGAATAGGCCTAGTCCGGTCGCCCGGGACACGAGTTCGTGAGTTCTAGCAACATTCCTGACTTTCTCAATTTTGACCCAAATGGCCATCCGTGAAAAAACCATCAAGCTGCACCGTCCGGACAAGTATGTCGTCAAGGTCTCTCCCAGCCTCCCGGGATCCAAGTTCGTGAGTTTTACTGACTTTCCCGACTTCGACCCAGATGTCCATTCGCGCAATCAATACAATCAAGTTGCACCGTACGTACATGTATTTCATCAAATTTCCGTCCGGCCGCTGGGGACCCAAGTTTTTGAGTTTTGCCGACCTTCGCGACTTTCCTAATTTGGACCCAGATGGCCATCTGCGCATGTAAAACCATCAAGCTGCACCTTCCGAACGTGTATTCCGTCAAGTTCCCGTCCGGCCGCTGGGGACCCAAGTTCATGAATTTTACTAACTTTCCCGATTTCGACCCAGATGCCCAGTCCTGCATGCAAAACCGTCCAGTTGCACCATTCGAATGTGTATTCCATCGTGGTTCCGTCCGGCGACCCAGGATCCAAGTTTGTGAGTTTTCCCGATTTTCCCAATTTCGACCTAGATGGCCTTCCGCGCAAGCAAAACCATCAAGTTGCAGCGTCCAGACGTGTATTTCGTCAACGTCCTGTCCGGCCACCCGAGATCCGAGTTCGTGAGTTTTACCGACTTTCTTGGTTTCGACCCAGATGGCATCCGCGTATGCAAAACCATCAAGTTACACCGTCCGGACGTGTATTCCGTTAAGATTCCATCTGACCGCCCAGGATTCGAGTTCGTAAGTTTTACCGACTTTCCCAATTTTGATCCAAATGGCCATCCGCGCATACTAAACCACCCAGTTGCACCATCCAAACATGTATTCCATCAAGGTCCCATACAGCGTCCTGGGACCCGAGTTCATAAGTTTTCCCGAATTTCCCAATTTTGAGCCAGATGGCCATCCACGCATGCAAAACCATCACGTTGCACCGTCCGGACGTGTATTCCGTCAAGGCCCCGTCCGGCCGCTCGGGACTCGAGATCGTGAGTTTTACCAACTTTCCCTATTTCGACCGAGATCGCCATCTGCGCATGTAAAACTATCAAGTTGTACTATATGGATGTGTATTTCGTCAAGGTCCCATTTGGCCGCCCGGGGCCCGAGTTTGTGAGTTTTAACGACTCTCCCAAATTCAACCCAGATGGTCATACGCGCATGCGAAACCATTAAGTTGCACCATGCGGAAGTGTATTTCATCAAGGTCCCGTGTGGCCACCCGGGACCCGAGTTCATGAGTTTTACTGACTTTCCCAATTTCGACCTATATGGCCATTTGTGCATGCAAAACCTTCAAGTTGCACCGTCTGAATGTGTATTTCGTCAAGGTCACGTCAGGCCGCCCGGGACCCGAGTTTGTGCATTTTACCGACTTTCCCGACTTTCTGTTTTTTGACCCAGATGGCCATCTGCGAATGTAAAATGATTCAGTTGCACCATCCGAACGTGTATTCCATCAAGGCCCGTTCGACATCCCAGGACCCGAGTTCGTGAGTTTTCCTAACTTTCTCGATTTTGACCCAGATGGCCATCCTCATATGCAAAACTATCAAATTGCACCGTCCGTACGTGTATTCCGTCAAGGTCCTGTCCGGCCATCCAGGACTCGAGTTCGTGAGTTCTACTGACTTTCCCGATTTCGACCCAGCTGGCCATCCGCGCATGCAAAACCACCAAGTTGCACCGTCCGGACGTCTAGTCTGTAAAGGTCCCGTACGGTCGCTCGAGACCCAAGTTAGTAAGTTTTTCCGACTTTCCTGACTTTTTCCGATTTAGACCCAGATGGCCATTCCCGCATGCAAAACCATCCAGTTGCACCATCCAAACATGTATTCCTTTATGGTCTCATCCGGCACCCCGGGATCCGAGTTCATGAGTTTACCCTACTTTCCCAAATTCGACCCAGACGGCCATCCACGCATGCAAAACCATCAATTTCCAGCGTCCGGACGTGTATTCCGAAAAGGCCCCGTCCGGCCGCCCAAGACTCGAGTTCGTGAGTTTTAGCGACATTCCGAATTTAGACCCAAATGGCCATCCGCGAAAAACCATTAAGCTGCACCGTCCGGACGTGTATGCCGTCAAGGTCTCTTCCGGCCTCCTCGGACCCGAGTTTGTGAGTTTTACCAACTTTCCCGACTTTCTCAATTTCGACCTAAATGGTCATCCCCACAATCAAAACCGACAAATTGCACCATCTGGACGCGTATTCCGTCAAGGTCCCGTTTGGCCGCCCGAGGCCCGAGTTCGTGAGTTTTAACGACATTCCCGAATTCAACCCAGATGGAAACCAACAAATTCCCCCATCCGGACGTGTATTCCGAAAGGGCCCCATCCAGCGGCCCGGGACGCGAGTTCAAGAGTTTTAGCGACATTCCCGACTATCCCGATTTTGACCCAAATGACCATCCGCGAAAAAACCATCAAGCTGCACCGTCCGGACGTGTATGCCGTCAAGGTCCCGTCCGGCCGCTCGGGACCCGAGTTAGTGAGTTTTTCCGACTTTACCGACTTTTTCCAATTTTGACCCAGATGGCCATCAGCGCATGCAAAACCATCCAGTTGCACCATCCGAACGTGTATTCCGTCAAGGTCCCATCCGGCACCTTGGGAACCGAGTTCATGAGTTTTTCCTACTTTCCCAAATTCGATCCAGATGGCCATCCACGCATGCAAAACCATCAAATTCCACCATCTGATGAACCCAATGGGTACGGGGGACGCCCTATCTTTCGATGAGAGATGTTGGTAATGAACGAATTTGGTGGAGGCCGACGTTGGCTGCCCTACTACCACAACCAGAATGGTGTGGCGCCTTGAGCGACAGTTACACCGTCTCCTGGTAACTACGATTTGGGTGGAGGTCGACGTTGTGCTACCCGACTACAACAACCACAAGGATGTTGTGTCTTAGCGATAGTTACACCGGCTCCTGTTGTTTCTGTACTTGCCATGCCAAGAACAGCCTTGAACCTGCAAGCAATCGAAGAACAAGCAAGAACAAGATAACAAGCAAACACTCACGGGTGTGAAAAAGTTAGGGTTCTAATTCAAGTAATCGGAAGGTCTCGTCGACACTTGCGTTACAAGGAAGTAGCAATGGCTAAACTTACAGAAAACAAAACCCGCTCTGTCAAGGAGCTCTTGGACTACTTAAATAGGGGAGGGAAGAGGGAAATTCGTCCAGCAACAAAGGTAGGACGTGATCTCCCTTATTCTCTTCCTTTTTCTGTGATAGACTACCATTTAATAGGGAAAGAAAGAGGGAAACCCATCCAGTAGCAAGGCAGGATATGTTTTCCTCTATTTCTTTCCTTATTATAGCACATCTATCTTTAAATGGGGGAAGAAAGAGGGAATTTCGTTCAGCAGCAAAGTTGGACGAGATTTCCCTTATTCCTTTCCTTATTTGTCTAAATCTCTCTTTATTACATGGCCCCAGCCTCAAGATTTCCCCTCGGGTGGAGCAGCCTTTATTGCATTTATCCTTCTATCCCTCCTAGTCGGATCAATTCTCAAGCACCTGATAATTAAGTTGACGTGCACGAGCGCGTGTCATTAGACCTTGATTAGCTGAGAGTGGTGAATGGGCTGGTGTTGTGGTTGTATCAACGGTAGCGATGTCCGCATCATCCTCCCCTTCTTGCAATTGAGTCGTCCTCGACTCAAATGTGTCTTTCTCGCCCATATATGGTTTGAAATCTGCAATATTAAAAGAGGAAGTAACCCCAAAATGTGCAGGCAACTCAATTTCATATGCATTATCATTAATTTTTCAAAACACTTTGAAGGGTCCAGCAGCTCTAGGTAGTTTAGATTTTCTCAAATCAGGAAATCTATCCTTTCTCAAATGCACCCAAACCAAATCACCAGGTTCAAAAGTAACATGCTTCCTACCCTTGCTACCGGCTTGTTGATACTTAGCGTTCATGCTCTCAATGTTTGCTTTAGTTTGCTCATGCATTTTAAGAATTAATTCAGCACGGCGAGAAGCATCAAAATTCAATTTCTCTGAAGGTGACAGAGCCAAAAGATCAATGGGAGCACGAGGAATAAAACCATATACAATCTGAAAAGGGCACAATTTAGTAGTAGAATGCAGCGAACGATTGTAAGCAAATTCAATATGAGGCAAATATTTTTCCCATAGTTTGATGTTATGTTTCAGAACAGCCCTTAGCATGGTAGATAAAATACGGTTCACTACTTCGGTCTGTCCATCAGTTTGAGGGTGACAAGTGGTAGAAAAGAGTAATTTTGTCCCCAACTTAGCCCATAAGATTTTCCAAAAATGACTAAGAAATTTGGCATCTCTATCTGAAACAATAGTGTTTGGAACCCCATGCAAACGAACAACTTCTCGAAAGAACAAATCAGCAATATGGGTAGCATCATCAGTTTTGTGGCATGGTATAAAATGTGTCATTTTAGAAAATCTGTCAACAACAACAAAAATACTATCCCTCCCCTTCTTTGTTCTAGGCAATCCTAAAACAAAATCCATAGAAACATCCTCCTATGGAGCACTAGGAACAGGAAGAGGCATGTATAAACCATGTGGATTAAGACGGGACTTAGCTTTTTGACAGGTGGTGCAACGAGCAACAAACCACTCCACATCTCTTCTCATCTTTGACCAAAAGAAATGGCTTGCTAAGATGTCTTCCGTCTTCTTGACACCAAAGTGTCCCATCAATCCTCCACCATGTGCTTCCTGCAATAATAAGATACGCACAGAACCAGCTGGAATGCAGAATTTGTTAGTTCGAAACACAAAACCATTAGTGAGAACAAACTTGTTCCATGTTTTTCCTTCTTTACATTGCAGCAGCACATCTTTGAAATCAGCATCAAAAGCATATTGTTCTTTAATTGTTTCCAAGCCAAAAATCTTAAAATCAAGTTGGGACAACATATTGTAACGGCGAGATAAGGCATCCGCAATGACATTATCTTTTTCTTTCTTGTGTTTGATGACATAAGGAAAGGACTCAATGAATTCTACCCACTTGGCATGCCTACGGTTCAGATTAGTTTGGTTCTTAATGTGCTTCAAAGATTCATGATCAGAATGTATAACAAATTCTTTAGGCCATAAATAATATTGCCATGTTTCCAAAGTTCGTACTAGTGCATATAATTCTTTATCATAAGTGGAATAGTTCAGACTAGACCCATTCAGTTTCTCGCTAAAATAAGCAATAGGTTTCTCCTCTTGCAACAAGACACCTCCCAATCTAATACCACTAGCATCACATTCCAATTCAAAAGTCTTGCTGAAATCTGGTAATTGGAGAAGGGGTGTATGAGTTAACCAATTCTTCAAAGTTGCAAATGCAGCCTCTTGCGCCTTGCCCCATGTGAATGGAGCACCCTTCTTTGTAAGCTCATGCAGTGGGCCTGCTATGGTGTTGAGGTCTTTCACAAAACGACGATAGAATCCAACAAGTCCGAGAAAGCTTCGTACTTGTGTGACTGTGGTAGGAGTCGGCCAGCTGTGTATCGCCTCCACCTTGGCTTGATCAACTTCAATTCCCTGTGGTGTCACAACATAGCCATGAAAAGAGACTCGATCCGTGCAAAAGGTGCACTTGTCAATGTTACCAAATAAGCGTGCATCACGTAAAGCATTGAAAACAGCACGGAGATGATCAAGATGAACTTCGAGAGATGCGCTATAGATCAAGATGTCATAGAAATATACTACCACAAATCTTCCAATGAAAGCACGTAAAACCTCATTCATTAATCTCATTAAAGTGCTAGGTGCATTTGTGAGACCAAAAGGCATGACTAACCACTCATACAAACCAAACTTTGTTTTAAACGCTGTTTTCCATTCATCACCTAGCTTCATGCAAATTTGATGGTATCCACTACGCAAATTAATTTTAGAGAAAATCATCGAGCTACTAAGTTCATCAAGCATATCATCTAACGTAGGAATAGGATGACGATATCTAATGGTAATGTTATTAATTGCTCGACAATCTACACACATGCGCCATGATCCATCTTTCTTTGGGACCAAAAGGACAGGAACGGAGCAAGGACTAAGGGACTCACGCACATAACCTTTGTCGAGTAATTCCTGTACTTGCAGCTGAATCTCCTTAGTCTCCTCCGGATTGGTCCTGTATGGTGCTCGGTTGGGCAAAGAAGCCCCAGGGATGAGGTCAATCTGATGCTCAATCCCTCTCAATGGTGGCAGCCCGGCTGGTACCTCTTGTGGAAACACATCAGCGTATTCCTGCAAAATCTTAGTGATAGAAGGAGACAAAGCACATGGTGTGTCGTGAAGTGAGAACAAAGCTTCTTTGCAAACAAACACATAGCAGATTGCAGTATCACTTTTTAATTCAAACAAATCAGATTTAGAAGCAAAAAAACAAGCGCTCTTTAATTTTATTTCATTCTTCGTCATATGAGCAGATTTGGAATTGTCAGTCTTAGACTGTACCGATTTCTTCACGGCATCTGAATTTTCATTTTTAGCAGATTTCTTATTTTTCTCTTTGCAAGCTCTAGCAATGTCATCCTTCAAAATAGCATCAGGGGACATCGGGTGCAAAACAAGTTTCTTCTCATGATGTATGAAAGAGTATTGATTTGATTTACCATGATTTAATGTATCTTTATCAAATTGCCAAGGTCGACCAAATAGCATAGAACAAGCTTGCATAGGTATCACATCACAATCAATGTAATCGTGGTAGGAATCAATTGCAAATTCGACACGAACCAGGCGTGTTACCTTAAGCTTACCACTGTCGTTGAACCATTGGATGTAGTAGGGATGTGGATGTGGAAGTGTTGTCATCCCAAGCTTTTCTACCATGGTAGCACTTGCTAAATTGTTGCAGCTTCCTCCATCAATAATAATGCGACACGATCGTTCCAAAACTACACACTTAGTTTGGAATAGATTGTGTCGCTGGTTCTGTTCAGCTTTGATCATTTGGGCACTCAAGACATGCCTCACAACAAGACTCTCATAGTGGGCAGCATGATCAGGCCCAATGTGCTCTTCATCATCATTCTTCTTTCCTGCTTCTTGTGCAGCAATCATGGCATATGTTTCATTATCTAAATCACTAGCGGATGAGTACTCACCATTTTCTCGTACAACCAGCACACGCTTGCTTGGGCAGTCCCTTCGTAGGTGCCTAAAACCCTTGCACTGGAGGCATTGAATGTCTTTTGTTCTCCCGGTAGAAGCAATGGAAGAAGAAGTGTTGGCTGCAACTTGGGTGGATCCTTTTGTTGTCTCGATTGCAAGCGAAGGTGCTGGTTTTGATGTAGTCCTGGGCAACCCATTGGAAGCATCGTCTGGAGAATCATGCTTAGTACCAGCAGCACTTGAGCGGAACTGCCATGAGGTAGTTCGACCTGTAGAAATGTTAGTTCTTATACGTCGTCCCTGCACTTCTCTTTCAGCCTTACAAGCAAGATGGAATAATCGAGTGACGTTAGTGTATTCCTTATAAGCCAATATGTCCTGAATTTCTCTTGTTAAACCACCCATAAACCTAGCCATTGCAGCCTCTTCATTTTCAACTAGGCCACAACGCATCATGCCTATTTAAAGTTCTTGATAGTATTCCTCAACAGATTTGTTGCCTTGCCTAAGTTGTTGTAATTTATGCAACAGGTCACGAGCATGATAGGAAGGAACAAAACGATGACGCGTGATTCATTTCAAAGCATTCCAAGTTTGTGGTACGGTAGCTGGATTTTTAGTTTGATATTCATGCCACCAAACAGAAGCAAAGTCAGTGAATTCACTAGTGGCAGCTCTAAGCTTTTTATCATCAGGGAAATCATGACATGCAAATTTTTGATCTACTGATAAGTCCCAAGACAGATATGCATCCAGATCATATTTACCATCAAAAGGTGGTATGGAGAATTTAATGCTGCGTAGAGAATCGTCATTGTCACGTACCTCTCGTCGTTGAGCTCGACCACCCATACCACGATGGTCGCGACGTGGCTGCCGTCGATACCTGAAAGGTCCATCGTCAAGCTCGGTATCCGCCGAATACTCCGCCTCGTCATATCTTGCAGCACTGCCAACGGAGTCGTGGCTGTCATCAACACGTCTTTGCCTCTCTTCGCGTCCAACCTGTTCCATCCTCTCCAATCGCTCAATGAATGCTGCAAGAGAAGTGTTAGTAGTCCCAGCAGTGCTTTCTAATGTGGTCAGTTTGGTGTTGGTGCAAATCTGCGTCGACTCTAATTGACCAATGCGTTCATTGGTGACTTGAATATCCTCATTGAGAGCATCTGTGTGTAGCTTTACTTGGCGTTCGAAATGCTGAATGATGCCCCTCGTACGTGGTGAATGTGGAGATGTCTTCGCATCAGCTGACATGGTTAGTAAAGAAAGGAAATACAACAGCAAGCAGATTAATCCTAACAGTTGCTAAGAGGTGGTAGGACAGCACAATTCCTCACTAGCAAGAAATCAAGGTCTTACAAGTTCTTACCATGCGATGCAGGAGGCGCCGGCAATCAGCAAGAACAACAACAAATGGTGGCTGCCAGCACAACCTTATGGTGTCGTAGACAATTTTGTGGAGCTGTAGGTGGCTGCTGGACACAATTTGTGCAAAGGAACAGCTAGTACCACATTAGTCACAACAAGTTGAATAAATGTTCCACGATGGTATTGTGCTGGTCTTAGCTCAAACCTTACTAGAGACGTGAGCCGTAACTCCACATGACATTGGATTACTATGGTAGGGAAGTTCGAACAGCCCGATCCGTTGTGTTTCAACAACGTTGAAAACAGCAAGTTGAACTTCAAAATATGAAACAAATGTTACACAAATTATCTTTCTTTTTTTGTACTTAGAAACTTCTTTCTTTTTTGTGATTGTAATCAGTGCGGCTTTTCTTTTTGCACGTGCCTTTTTCTTGCTGATCCGTGCAGCTTTTTTTTGCACTTGCCTTTTTTCCAAACTTTGGGTAGATAATGGAAATGGACTGAGAACAAAGTGGCACGAACTCAAAACTCTAGCGGTGAAAAACTTAGGACCAGCAACTTGACACAAAAAGGCAACCGTGAATTCAACAAGTCGAGAGCTAAGTAGCCAAGCAAAAGGCTCAAAGTGTTTTTAGGATTTTTTTATAGCGAACTTTTGTAGGCAAAAGTGGACTGTAGGTAAATGAAGAACAAGGAGAAGGAAATCTCTCACCGAGCAACCTGAAATCTGATACCACTTGATGAACCCAACGGGTATGGGGGACGCCCTATCTTTCGATGAGAGATGTTGGTAATGAACGAATTTGGTGGAGGCCAACGTTGGCTGCCCGACTACCACAACCAGAATGGTGTGGCGCCTTGAGCGACAGTTACACCGTCTCCTGGTAACTACGATTTGGGTGGAGGTCGACGTTGTGCTACCCGACTACAACAACCACAAGGTTGCTGCGCCTTAGCGATAGTTACACCGGCTCCTGTTGTTGCTGTACTTGCCATGCCAAGAACAGCCTTGAACCTGCAAGCAATCGAAGACCAGCAAGAACAAGATAACAAGCAAACACTCACGGGTGTGAAAAAGTTGGGGTTCTTATTCAAGTAATCGGAAGGTCTCGTCGACACTTGCGTTACAAGGAAGTAGCAATGGCTAAACTTACAGAAAACAAAACCCGCCCTGTCAAGGAGCTCTTGGACTACTTAAATAGGGGAGGGAAGAGGGAAATTTGTCCAGCAACAAAGGTAGGACGTGATCTCCCTTATTCCCTTCCTTTTTCTGTGATAGACTACCATTTAATAGGGAAAGAAAGAGGGAAACCCATCCAGCAGCAAGGCAGGATATGATTTCCTCTATTTCTTTCCTTATTATAGCACATCTATATTTAAATGGGGGAAGAAAGAGGGAATTTCGTCCAGCAGCAAAGTTGGACGAGATTTCCCTTATTCCTTTCGTTATTTTTCTAAATCTCTCTTTATTACATGGCCCCAGCCTCAAGATTTCCCCTCGGGTGGAGCAGCCTTTATTGCATTAATCCTTTCATCCCTCCTAGCCGGATCAATTCACAAGCACCTGATAATTAAGTTGACGTGCACGAGTGCGTGTCATTGGACCTTGATTAGCTGAGGAGTGGTGAATGAGCTGGTGTTGTGGTTGTATCAACGGTAGCGATGTCCGCATCACCATCCGGACGTGTATTCTGAAAAGGCCCCGTCTGGCATCCCGGGACTCGAGTTCGTGAGTTTTAGCGACATTCTAGATTTTGACACAAATGGCCATCCGCGAAAAACTATCAAGCTGCACCGTCTGGACGTGTATGCCGTCAAGGTCTCTTCCAGCCTCCTGGCACCCAAGTTTGTGAGTTTTACCGACTTTCCCGACTTTCTCGATTTCGACCCAAATGGCCATCCACGCAATCAAAACAACCAAATTGCACCATCTGAATGTGTATTCCGTCAAGGTCTCGTTTGTCCGCCCGGGGACCGAGTTTGTTAGTTTTACCGACTTTCTCAAATTCAACCCAGATGGAAACCATCAAATTCCATCGTCCGGACGTGTATTCCGAAAAGGCCCCATCCGTCCGCCCAAGACGCGAGTTCGTGAGTTTTAGTGACATTCCTGATTTCGACCCAAATGGCCATCCGCAAAAAAACCATCAAGCTGCACCGCCGGACGTGTATGCCGTCAAGGTCTCTTCCGGCCTCCCAGGACCCGAGTTCGTGAGTTTTACCGACTTTCCCGACTTTCTTGATTTTGACCCAGATGTCCATCCGCAATATCAAAACCATCAAGTTGCACCGCCTGGACATGTAGTCCGTCAATGTTCTATCTGCCCGCTGGGGACTCGAGTTTATGAGTTTTACCGATCTTCGCGACTTTCCCAATTTGGACCCAGATGGTCATCCGTGCATGCAAAACCATCAAGTTGCAGCTTCTTGACGTGTATTCCGTCAAGGTCCTGTCCGACCGCTAAGGACCCGAGTTCGTTAATTTTATTAACTTTCCCGATTTCGACCCAGATGGTCGTTCGCGCATGCAAAACCATCCAGTTGCACCATCAGAATGTGTGTTCCATCATGGTTCCGTCCCGCGTCCCGGAACCCAACTTCGTGAGTTTTCCCAACTTTCCAAATTTCAACCCAGATGGCCATCGCGCATGCAAAACCATCTAGTTGCACGTTATGAACGTGTATTCCGTCAAGGTCTTGTCTGGCCGTCCGGGACCCAAGTTCGTGAGTTTTATAGAGTTTCTTGATTTAGAACGAGATAGTCATCCGCGCATAGAAAACCATTAAGTTGCAGCATCTGGACGTATATTTCGTCAACGTCCTGTCCGGCCACCTGGGACCCGAGTTCGTGAGTTTTACCGACTTTCCTGAATTTCTGATTTTGACCAAGACGGTCATCCGTGCATGCAAAACCATCAAGTTGCACCGTCTGGACATGTATTCCTTCAAGGTCCCATCCGTCTGCCTGGGACCCAAGTTCATGAGTTTACCCGATTTTCTCAATTTCGATCCAGATGGCCATCCACGCATGCAAAACACACAAGTTACACCGTCCGTACGTGTATTCCGTCAAGGCCCGTCCGGCTGCCCCGGACTCGTTTTCGTGAGTTTTACCGACTTTCCCGATTTTCTCGATTTTGACCCAGATGCATCCGCGCATGCAAAACCATCAAGTTACACCATCCGGACGTGTATTCTGTTAAGGTTCCATCTGGCCGCCCACGACTCGAGTTCATGAGTTTTACTGACTTTCCTGATTCTGACCCAGATGGCCATCCGCATGGAAAACCATCCAGTTGCACCATCCAAACATGAATTCGGTCAAGGTCCCATATGGCGTCCCGGGACCCGAGTTCATGGGTTTTCCTGACTTTTCCAATTTTGACCCAGATGGCCATCCACGCAAGCAAAACCATCAAGTTGAACCGTCCGGACGTGTATTCCGTCAAAGCCCCGTCCGGCCACACGGGACTCGAGATTGTGAGTTTTAAGGACTTCCCCTATTTCAATCCACATCGTCATCCGCGCATGCAAACCCATCAAGTTGCACCATCTGGACGTGTATTTTGTCAAGGTCCCGTTTGGCCATCCGGGGCCCGATTTTTTTAGTTTTACCGACTTTCTCTAATGCAACCCAGATGGCCATACGTGCATGTAAAACATTTAAGTTGCACCATGCGGACGTGTATTCCGTCAAGGTCCTGTTCGGCTGCCCGGGACCCGAGTTCGTACATTTTACTGAGGTTCCCGACTTTCTGGTTTTCGACCCAGATGGCCATCAGCGAATGCAAAACGATCCAGTTGCACCATCCGAACGTGTATTCCGTCAAGGTCCTGTCCGGCGTCCCAGGACCCGAGTTCGTGAGTTTTCCCGACTTTCTCAATTTTGACCCAGATGGCCATCTCGTATGCAAAACCATCAAGTTGCACCGTCCGGATGTGTATTCTGTAAAGGTTCCGTCCGGCCGCCCAGGACTCGAGTTCGTGAGATTTACTGACTTTCCCGATTGTGACCCCAATGGCCATCGGCGCATGCAAAACCATCAAGTTGCACCGTCTGGACGTGTACTCTGTCAAGGTCCCACACGGTCGCCCGGGACCCGAGTTAGTGAGTTTTTACGACTTTCCCGACTTTTTTCGATTTTGACCTAGATGGCCATCCACGCATGCAAAACCATCCAGTTGCACCATCCGAACGTGTATTCCGTCAAGGCTCCGTCTGGCCTGTGACAACCAGTTCCAAAAAAAAACTAAGTGAATGCATATGTCCCGGGACCCGAGTTCACGAGTTTTCCCGACTTTCCCAATTTCGACCCAGATGACTATCCACGCATGCAAAACCATCAAGTTGCACCGTCCGGACGTGTATTCTGTCAAGTCCCTGTCCGGCCGCCCGGGACTCGAGATCGTGAGTTTTACCGACTTTCTCGATTGACCTAGATTGCCATCCACGCATGCAAAACCATCTAGTTGCACCATCTAGACGTGTATTTTTTCAAGGTCCCGTTTGGCCGCCTAGGGCCCGAGTTTGTGAGTTTTACCGACTTTCCCAAATTCAACCCAGATGGCCATATGCGCATGCGAAACCATTAAGTTGCACCACCCAGACGTGTATTCCGTCAAGGTCTCATCCGGCTGCCCGGGACCCGAGTTCATGAGTTTTACCGACTTTCCCAATTTGGACTAAGATGGCCATTCACGCATGCAAAACCTTCAAGTTGCACCGCCCGAACGTGTATTCCGTCAAGGTCCCGTCCTGGCACCCAAGACCCGAGTTCATGCATTTTACCGACTTTCCCGACTTTCTGGTTTTCGACCCTGATAGCCATCAGCGAATGCAAAACTATCTAGTTGCACAATACGAACGTTTATTCCATCAAGATTCCGTCCGGCGTCCTAGGGCCCGAGTTCATGAGTTTTACTGACTTTCCTGCTTTGGACCCAGGTGGTCATCCGCGCATGCAAAACCATCAAGTTGCACCTTCCGGACCTGTATTCCGTCAAGGTCCTGTCCGGCCGCTGTGGACCCGAGTTCGTGAATTTTACTAACTTTCCCGATTTCGACCCAGACGGCCATTCGTGCATGCAAAACCATCTAGTTGCACCATCGGAATGTGTATTCCATCATGGTTCCGTCTGGCGTCCCGGGACCCAAGTTCGTGAGTTTTCCCAACTTTTCAAATTTCAACCCAGATGGTCATCCACGCATGCACAACCATCAAGTTGCACCTTCTGAACGTGTATTCCGTCAAGGTCCTGTCCGGCCGTCCGATACCCAAGTTCTTGCGTTTTATAGACTTTCTCGATTAAGAACCAGATGGCCATCCGCGCATGCAAAACCATCAAGTTGCAGCGTCCGAACGTGTTTGTCGTCAACGTCCTATCCGGTCACCCAGGACCCGAGTTCGTGAGTTTTACCGACTTTCTTTATTTTGACCAAGACGACCATCTGTTCATGCAAAACCATCAAGTTGCACCATCCGGATGTGTATTCCTTCAAGTTCCCATCCGCCTGCCCGGGACCCGAGTTCATGAGTTTACCCAACATTCCCAATTTCGACCCAGATGGTCGTCCATGCATGCAAAACCATCAAGTTGCACCGTCCGGACGTGTTTTCCCTCAAGGCCCTGTCCGGCCGCCCGGGACTCGAGTTCATGAGTTTTATCAACTTTCCCGATTTTGACCCAGCTGGCCATCCGCGCATGCAAAACCATCCAGTTGCACCATCCAAACATGAATTCCGTCAAGGTCCCATATGGCGTCCCGGGACCCGAGTTCATGAGTTTTCGCGACTTTTCCAATTTCGAACAACATAGCCATCCGCGCATGCAAAACCATCAAGTTGAACCGTCCGGACATGTATTCCGTCAAGGCCCCTTACGGCCGCCCGGGACTCGAGATCGTGAGTTTCACCGACTTTCCCTATTTCGACCAAGATTGTCATCCGTGCATGCAAAACCATCAAGTTGCACCATCTGGACGTGTATTTCGTCAAGGTCTCGTTTGGCCGCCGAGGGCCCGAGTTTGTGAGTTTTACCGACTTTTCCAAATTCAACCCAGATGGCCATACACGCATGCAAAACTATTAAGTTGCACCATGTGGACGTGTATTCCGTCAAGGTCCCGTCCGGCCGCCCGGGACCCGAGTTCGTGAGTTTTACCGACTTTCCCAATTTCGACCAAGGTGGCCATTTGCACATGCAAAACCTTCAAGTTGCACCGTCCGAACGCGTATTCCGTCAAGGTCACGTGAGGCCGTCCGGGACCCGAGTTCGTGCATTTTACCGATTTTACCGACTTTCTGGTTTTCGACCCAGATGGCCATCAGCGAATGTAAAACGATCCAGTTGCACCATCCGAACGTGTATTCTGTCAAGGTCCCATCCAGCCTCCCAGGACCCGACTTCGTGAGTTTTCCTGACTTTCTCGATTTCGACCCACATGGCCATCCTCGTATGCAAAACCATCAAGTTGCACCGTCCGGACGTGTATTCCGTCAAGGTCCTGTCTGGCCGTCCAGGACTCGAGTTCGTGAGTCTACTAACTTTCATGATTTTGACCTAGATGGTCATCCGCGCACGCAAAACCACCAAGTTGCACCGTCCGGACGTGTGCTCTGTCAAGGTCCCGTACTGTCGCTCGGGACCCAAGTTAGTAAGTTTTTCCGACTTTCCCGACTTTTTCCGATTTTGACCCAAATGGCCATCCGCGCTTGCAAAACCATCCAGTTGCACCATCCGAACATGTACTCCATTATGGTCCTATCCGGCACCCCGGGACCCGAGTTCATGAGTTTTCCCTACTTTCCCAAATTCGATCCAGACGGCCATCCACGCATGCAAAACCATCATATTCCACCGTCTGGACGTGTATTTCGAAAACGCCCTGTCCGGCTGCCCGGGACGTGAGTTCATGAGTTTTAGCGACATTCCCGACTTTCCGGATTCTGACCCAAATGGCCATCCGTGAAAAACTATCAAGCTGCACCGTAGGGACGTGTATGCAGTCAAGCCTCTTTCGGCCTCCCGGGACCTGAGTTTGTTAGTTTTCCCGACTTTTTTGATTTTGACCCAAATGGCTATCTGCACAATGAAAACCAACAAATTGCACCATCTGGACGTATATTCCGTCAAGGTCCCATTGGGCTGCCCGGGGCCCGAGTTTGTAAGTTTTACCGACTTTCTAAATTCAACCCAGATGGAAACCATCAAATTCCACCGTCCAAACGTGTATTCCGAAAAGGCCCCGTCCGGCTGCCCGGGACATGAGTTCATGAGTTCTAACGACATTCCCGACTTTCCCGATTTTGACCAAAATAGCCATTCGCAAAAAAATCATCAAGCTGCACCGTCCGGACGTGTATGCTGTTAAGGTCTCTTCCAGCCTCCCGGGACCCGAGTTCGTGAGTTTTACCGACTTCCCCGACTTTCTTGATTTCGACCCAGATGTCTGTCCGCGCAATCAAAACCAACAAGTTCCACCGTCCGACATGTATTCCGTCAAGGTTCCGTCCGGCCGCTGGGGACCCGAGTTTGTGAGTTTTGCAGACCTTTGCGACTTTCCTGATTTCGACCCAAATGGCCATTGGCGCATGCAAAACCATCAAGTTGCACCTTTCGAACGTGTATTCCGTCAAGGTCCCGTCCGGCCGCTGCGGACCCGAGTTCGTGAATTTTACTAACTTTCCCGATTTCGACCCAGATGGCCATTCGCGCATGCAAAATCATCCAGTTGCACCGTCCGAATGTGTATTTCATCATGGTTCCGTCCGGCGTCCCGGGACCCAAGTTTGTGAGTTTCCCGACTTTCCAAATTTTGACCCAGATGGCCATCCGCGCATGCAAAACTATCATGTTGCACCTTCTAAACGTGTATTCCATCAAGGTCCTATCCGGCCGCCCGGGACCTAAGTTTGTGAGTTTTAGACTTTCTCGATTTAGAACCAGATGGCCATCCGCATATGCAAAACCATCAAGTTGCAGCGTACGGACGTGTATTTCATCAACGTCCTGTCCGGCTATCTCATGAGTTTTACCGGCTTTCCCAAATTTCTCGATTTTAACCAAAATGGCCATCCATGCATGCAAAACTATATCAAGTTACACCGTGCGAACGTGTATTCGTTCAAGGTCCCATCCGTCTGCCCGGGACCCGAGTTCATGAGTTTACCCGACTTTCTCAATTTCAACCCAGATGGCCATCCACGTATGAAAAACAGTTAAGTTGCACCATTCGGACGTATATTCCGTCTAGGCCCCGTCCGGCATCCGGGACTCGTGTTCGTGAGTTTTACCGACTTTTCTGACTTTCTCGATTTTGACCCAGATGGCATCTGCGCATGTAAAACCATCAAGTTGCACCGTCCGGACGTGTACTGGCCGCCCAGGACTTGAGTTCGTGGGTTTTAACGACTTTCCCGATTTTAACCCAGCTGGCCATCCGCGCATGCAAAACCAACCAGTTGCACATTCCAAACATGAATTCTGTTAAGGTCCCATATGGCGTCCCGGGACCTGAGTTCATGAGGTTTTCTCACTTTTCAAATTTCGACACAGATGGACTCTCACGCATGCAAAACCATCAAGTTGAACCGTCTGGACGTGTATTCCCATCAAGGCCCAGTCCAGCCGCCCGGGACTCGAGATCGTGAGTTTTACCGACTTTCCCTATTTCGACTCAGATCGCCATCCGCGCATACGAAACCATCAAGTTGCACCATCTGGACGTGTATCTCGTCAAGGTCCCATTTGGCCGCTCGGGGCCCGAGTTTGTGAGTTTTACCGACTTTCCCAAATTCAACCCAGATGGTCATACAAGCATGCAAAACCATTAAGTTGCACCATGCGGACATGTATTCCGTCAAGGTCCAGTCCGGCCGCCCAGGACCCGAGTTCGTGAGTTTTACTGACTTTCCCAATTTCGACCAAGATGGCCATTCGCGCTTGCAAAACCTTCAAGTTGCACCGTCTGAACATGTATTCCATCAAGGTCCCGTCCGGCCGCCCTGGACCCGAGTTCTTGCATTTTACTGACTTTTCCGACTTACTGGTTTTCGACCAAGATGGCCATCAGCGAATGCAAAACTATCCAGTTGCACCATCCGAACGTGTATCCTGTCAAGGTCCCGTTCGACATCCCCAGACCCGAGTTCGTGAGTTTTCACAACTTTCTTGATTTCGACCCAGATGACCATCCTCGTATGCAAAACCGTCAAGTTGCACCGTCCGGATGTTTATTCCATCAAGGTCCCGTCCAGCCGCCCAAGACTCGAGTTCGTGAGTTTTACTGACTTTCCCGATTTTGTCCCAGATGGCCATCCGCGCATGCAAAACCATCAAGTTGCACCGTCCGGACGTGTACTCTGTCAAGGTCATGTACGGTTGCTCGGGACCCGAGTTAGTGAGTTTTTCCGACTTTCCCGACTTTTTCCAATTTTGACCCAGATGACCATCCGTTCATGCAAAACCATCCAGTTGCACCATCCGAACGTGTGTTCCGTCATGGTCCCATCCGGCACCCCAGGACCCGAGTTTATGAGTTTTCCCTACTTTCCCAAATTCGACCCAAATGGCCATCCACGCATGCAAAACCACCAAATTCCACCGTCCGGACGTGTATTCTGAAAAGGCCCCGTCCAGCCGCCCGAGACTCAAGTTCGTGAGTTTTAGCGACATTCCGGATTTTTACCCAAATGGCCATCCACGAAAAACCATCAAGCTGCACCGTCCGGACGTGTGTGCCGTCAAGGTCTCTTCCGGCCTCCTGGGACCCGAGTTCGTGAGTTTTACTTACTTTCCCGACATTCTCGATTTCAACCCAGGATGGCCATCCGTGCAATCAAAACCAACAAATTGCACCATCTGGATGTGTATCCAGTCAAGGTCCCGTTTGGCCGCCCGGGGCCCAAGTTTGTGAGTTTTACCGACATCCCCAAATTCAACCCAGATGGAAACCATCAAATTCCACCGTCCGGACGTGTATTCTAAAAAGGCCCCGTCCGGGCGCCTGGGACGCGAGTTCGTGAGTTTTAGCGACATTCCCGACTTTTCCGATTTTGTCCCAAATGGCCATCCGTGAAAAAACCATCAAGCTGCACCGTCCGGACGTGTATGCCGTCAAGGTCTCTTCCAGCCTCCTAAGACCTGAGTTCGTGAGTTTTACCGACTTTCCTAACTTTCTTGATTTCGACCTAGATGTCCATCCACGCAATCAAAACCATCAAGTTGCACCATCGGGACATGTATTCTGTCAAGGTTCCGTCCGGCCGCTGGGGACCCGAGTTTGTGAGTTTTGTCGACCTTCGCGACTTTCCTGATTTGGACCCAGATGGCCATCCGCGCATGCAAAACCATCAAGTTGCACCTTCCGGACGTGTATTCTGTCAAGGTCCCGTCCGGCCGCTATGGACCCGAGTTCGTGAATTTTACTAACTCTCCCGATTTTGACCCAGATGGCCATTCGCGCATGCAAAACCATCTAGTTGCACTATCCGAATGTGTGTTCCATCATGGTTCCATCCGGCGTCCTGGGACCTAAGTTCGTGAGTTTTCCCGACTTTCCGAATTTTGACCCAGATGGCCATCCGCGCATGCAAAACCATCAAGTTGCACGTTCTGTACGTGTATTCTTTCAAGGTCCTGTCCGGCCGCCCGGGACCCAAGTTCGTGAGTTTTATAGAGTTTCTTGATATAGAACCAGATGGCTATCCGCACATGCAAAACCATCAAGTTGCAGCGTCCGGACGTGTATTTCGTCAACGTCCTGTCCGGCCACCCGGGACCCGAGTTCGTGAGTTTTACCGACTTTCCTGAATTTCTTGATTTCGACCAAGACGGCCATCCGTGCATGCAAAACCATCAAGTTGCACCGTCTAGACGTGTATTCTTTCAAGGTCCCATCCGTCTGCCTGGAATTCGAGTTCATGAGTTTACTCGACTTCCCAATTTCGACCCAGATCTCCATCCACGCATGCAAAACCATCAAGTTGCACCGTCCGGACGTGTCTTCTGTCAAGGCCCCCCGTCTGCCTGGGACTCGTGTTCGTGAGTTTTACTGACTTTCCCAATTTTCTTGATTTTGACCCAGATGGCATCCGCGCATGCAAAACCATCAAGTTGCACCGTCCGGACGTGTATTCCGTTAAGGTTCCGTCTGGCCGCCCACGACTTGAGTTCGTGAGTTTTACTGAATTTCCAAATTTTGACCCAGATGGCCATCCGCGCATGCATAACCATCCAGTTGCACCATCCAAATATGAATTCCATCAAGGTCCCATATGGCGTCCCGGGACCCGAATTCATGAGTTTTCCCGACTTCTCCAATTTCGACCCAGATGGCCATCCACGCATACAAAACCATCAAGTTGAACCGTCCGGAAGTGTATTCCGTCAAGGCCCCGTCTGGCCACCCAGGACTCGAGATCAAGAGTTTTACCGACTTTCCCTCTTCGACCCAGATCGCCATCCGCGCATGTAAAACCATCAAGTTGCACCATCTGGACGTGTATTTCATCAAGGTCCTGTTTGGCCACCGGGGCCCGAGTTTGTGAGTTTTACCGACTTTCCTAAATTCAACCCAGATGGTCATACGTGCATGCAAAACCATTAAGTTGCACCATGCGGACGTGTATTCCGTCAAGGTCCCATCCGGCCGCCCGGGACACGAGTTCGTAAGTTTTACCGACTTTCCCAATTTTGACCAAGATGGTCATTCGCGCATGCAAAACCTTCTAGTTGCACCGTCCGAACGTGTATTCCATTAAGGTCCCGTCCGGCAGCCCGGGACCCGAATTCGTGCATTTTACCAACTTTCCGACTTTCAAGTTTTCGACCTAGATGGTCATCAGCGAATGCAAAACGATCCAGTTGCACCATCCGAACGTGTATTCCGTCAAGATCCCGTCCGTCGTCCCTGGACCCAAGTTCGTAAGTTTTCCTGACTTTCTTGATTTCGACCCAGATGTCCATCCTCGTATGCAAAACCATCAAGTTGCACGTCTGAACGTGTATTGCGTCAAGGTCCCGTCCGGCCGCCCAGGACTCGAGTTCGTGAGTTTTACTGACTTTCCCGATTTGGACCCAGATGGCCACCCGCGCATGCAAAACCATCAAGTTGCACCGTCTGGATGTGTACTCTGTCAAGGTCCTGTACGGTCGCTCGGGACCCGAATTAGTCAGTTTTTCCGACTTTCCCAACTTTTTCCGATTTTGACCTAGATGGCCATCCGCACATATAAAACCATCAAGTTGCACCATCCGAACGTGTATTCCGTCAAGGCCCCGTCCGGCCTGTGACACCCGGTTTCGAAAATGAACCAAGTGAAGGCATATGTGTGCCCAGGATGTTCATCACACATAAACATGTATTCCATAAACTGAATTCAGAATATAACCACGTACAAATAGTGTTTAAGTACTTTATTACAACGACTTAATGTCTCACTCATTAATATCCAACTTATTTAGCAGCAGAAGACTCTAAACAACAGCGGAAAAATGACTAAAACAGCAGGCTCCAACTTCAACTCCACAGACATGATGACGGTAGTGCACACGCCTAGTACTCTACTTGTTTCTCGAAGTACTATTCTCCTGTAGCTTATGTATATGTGGGAATGCAAGGGTGAGTACATGTCATACTCAGCAAGTGCAGAAAAAGTATGACATGTAGCTTACAACAAGGTAGACAATAAAAAGGTTTATTGCAGCAAGCAAATTTTATATCACAAAGATGGTAAAACAGCAACTATTTCAAGGTGAGTTAAATCCCATCATTACTAAGTAATTCAGCAACATGCTCTTATCATAATTCACCATTTATAAGGTCTCAACCAGCCAATAATCTTTCTCAAATTCATCTCATACTCATAATGTGTGACACCCGGTTCTGAAATAGAACCAAGTGAATGTATATGTGTGCTCAGAATGTTCATCACACATACACATGTAATCCACAAACTGAATTCAAAATATAACCATGAATAAATAGTGTTTAATTACTTTATTACAGCGGCTCAACGTCTCACTCATGAATATCTAACTTATTCTTGCAGCGGAAGACTCTAATGACAGCGGAAAATGACTAAAAACAGCAGGCTCAAATCTTCAACTCCGTAGGCATGTTGACGGTAGTGCGCACGCCTAGTACTCCACATGTTCCTCGAATTTTTCTTCTCCTGCAGAACGGCATCCGCTCATCCAGGATCGCAGAGGGTGGTGCCGCGCGATGCGACACCCGACAGCACATGTCATAAGGACATATTATATTACATGGGAAAACAAGCTGAATGTACAAAGTAGTACAATACTCAGTTATAAACTATTGTCTTTATTACACAGCGGAAGTCTACTATTCTACAACTCACGCCCGCCTATCTAGCAAAAATTGGTTGCCCAGCCCTAGGGCAACCCACACTAGCTGCACGTCTCAGCTCAGCGCGGCGTGTACGGCTCCCACTCAGCCGTAGTCCCCGACGGAGGGTAACCCTCGCCGGTGGACTCGTACTCCGAGACCGTGGTTGGCACCTCACCTGAAAAACACTTAAGCAGCAACCGTTTGCACGAAGGCTCAGCAAGGCTTAACCGACTCACCTAAATATGAAAATCTACATGAAGTGTACAATGACATAGGATAGTAATATTGCAGCAATTGGACACGCCTACAAGTTCATCCTTCTTTCATCTTTTAGCAATAAGTTAACGGTTCAGGAATCTGAAATTTAGTAAGCAGTATTTGGTGGCACACATGTAGCAATACAATTATATCATGACAGCAATATTGAATCATAGTATTCCATAAATTATCTACGTTACGACGCAGTGAACAAGCGGTACTCGTCACGGCGAGGGACGGCGAATCGACTCGATATACACCTGCATGGAAACCCAAAGAGCACATCACGTACGCCCACCCGTGGAGCTGCACAGCACGCTCACTCGATGTCGTACGGGACAACCTTTCATCCAACAGCCCAAACGTCGAACCGGTCGCACCGAAACGAGCAGGAGGTTCCCTACACAGAGCGTCTCTCTATGCCCGTTGGCAGATTTCCACCTTGCTGCCCTCAACCTACACCTATAAATCGGTGTGCTATGCCTCGACGCACAGAGGTTTAGGCTACATCGGTTTATTGGGGCCCATATATCCGATATGCCTTCAGTACGTTCAATACTTGTTCAGCAGGGCCGCACACGGATCGGTCCTCAATCGACACGGGCAGGGCTGCGCACACAAGACTTCCTCTTGCTGCGCCCTAGCCCCTGCCTAGTCTCATTTTCATTACTAAGTGATCTCACATCACTTAACCGAACCTGTGTGTCCCCAGCCTAAACTCGTGAGTAGCTTCCAACTACTCGACTTGTAACGAAGTCCTATGAATCATTAAGCATAGCCTGTCTATTCGAGGTCTTAGACACTACCCTCACTCTTATTGAAAAGTTCTGGTTATGCAAGTGGGGTTCCATTCATCCTACACCTAATGCACATCTATACTTCATACTAAGTGTTCATAAAGCAAAACTTGAAAATAGTTTAATGCAAACCGGGGCTTGCCTTGTTGCTGCTGGTCAGGGGTTAGTTCCTCTTCCGTAAGTAGGAAGTTGAGTACTTCCGGAGTCTCCTCGCCGTCAGCGACTACACGTTAATAAAATACTACATGTTAATGAATATGCATATGAGTTTAGGGTAATACTTGTGCTATTAGTTCTAATAACCAGTCTCTAACAACTGGAACTCTGTTTCAGAATTTAAAGATGAACTGGATGTTGGTGGCTTGGGCTTAGACCTAAGCACATGGTTAAGTGCTAAGTGGTTTCCCCCCTTTTCCATATTAATCCCTCAAGTGGTTAAACAGGACAGGGGTGATCCAGAGCTCCAATGGAGCTAAGAATTTTTGTGTGAGTTCCTTGTCACAAGAAAACTCTCTGGATCAAAATTTAGTACTTGTCATTGAGGGGTTTGTTCAGAATAATTCTTTTAGCAAATAAGCAAAGCAGAATTAATTCTGAGGTAACAACCCTGTTCATGCCCAACTTAGTGAACTACAATTTCAATTATAGCTCATAGAGTTTGCATGAATTTTTCTAGCATTTTTGGAGCTAAGATTTGCCCAGAACTGAATTTCCAAGTTTTGGAAATTCTCTGAAAAAGTTTCTGCATTCAAATGAACACAGCACCTTCAATTTGAATTGCTCTGATCAAATCAAATCCAAATGGTCTGAAACTTTTACAGGTGTTTACTAACCTCCTAAAGAACATTCTGGCAAAATTTGGGGATTTTTAGATGAACCAAACTCCCTCTAAAATTCTTTTGCTGAAAAGCTTTAAAGAATTTTCCAGAATTAAATAATGGTTTTCGTACAAATTGGGTTTCTGATTTGAATTGTACTCTGTTAGAGGAATCCAACAAAATTTGTTTCATAATTTTTGGACTCTCCTACCCCAAGTTGTAGCCCTCCCAAGTTTAAACTATAAACTGGAAATTCCAAATTGTTTAAATGTCTGCCAGTGGGTCCCACCCGGCAGGCCTTCTCCTTCCTCGCGCCAAACAGGGGTCCACGGCGGCGCACTCCGGCGAGCGTCGCCGGAATGGCTTTCCCGGTCACCTCCCGACCTCAGACTCGCCGCCCCCCGTAATTCGTGGCGCTGAACTCATCTGTGGTGTCGCCGGCGGCCGTAGATCGCCGGAAATGGGTGTGTGGCGGCGGCAGTGGTTGCTAGGGTTCCGGTGGGCTCGGAAATCGCCTACACCGCATCAAAATGGTCGGGAAACGATCGGAGAGCACCGTGGGAGCTCGGGGGTGACGAAAATGGCCGCCAAATCCCATGAAACGGTCGGCAACCTAGGGCTCCGCAGTGACCCGAGCTATTATTCCATGGTGGCCCGAAAAACAGCGAGAACCTGGTCATTTCTGGACCATACCGCTTGATTCTTGGTCGAGGAGGGCCGCTAGGGAGTGAGGAAGGTGCTGACAAGCCGGCTCGGCCAATAGCTAAACGAGTAGCATGAATTTTGGGGTAGACCGCGCTCTACCCGAACACACTACGTTTCGGAAGAACTGGGAATACTCTTCATCCGGTGCATCAACCGCTATACGGCTTGCATCTACACGATCTAGAGAGCACAGTGCACCTTTTTCGTGTAGGAGAGGAACGGTGAAAACGGCTGTGGAGCGCTGCCCACGGTGAGCCGGTTGCGTTTCCGCCGGTTGCACCTCGGTGCTTCTCGCCGACGTTCAGTTTGCAGCCAGCAGAGACACCGAGCACCGGCGCTGAGCAGGGGAACAACTCCTACACCTGTGTGCGCTTTATTTTCGTATTGATGGTTCGAGCGAAGGCCGATCGCTGTCGGGGTGCAGTGGAAGAAGTCGAGGAGCGGCGCCGGTGGGGAGAACCAAGCTCAGTGCGGCGCTGTTCGTGAGGAGGAGGCAAAACACGATCGGCTCGTGCTGTGAAGAAAGGATTACGCTGAGTGAGGAGGGAGATAATCACACGGCAGCCAGCACGAGTGGAAAGCAGGAGGTGGCTACTCGAGGAGGTCGGCGCCGGCGCTCCCGTGCGCTGTCTCGGCCGTGAGAGGAAAAAATTCAGTGGAAGACTTCCCTGTTAAGCCTGCTGACATGTGGGACCTCCCCTCAATTTCTTTTTCCAAATTTCCTCAATTCTGATGTGCCAAAATATCCTCAGCTACTCACAATTTAATGTGAGACTTAGTCACCAAGTTTTTGTTTGAATTTGAATTCTCAAATTTGAACTGTGTTTGGCTAAATTTGCTGCATGTTTAAATTGAAATTCAAATTCAGTTTTGAATTCTTGCAAATTTAGCTCTTGACAAGATGAACTCCAATGGGGATGAAAATTGATGGGCTTACTCAGAAAAATGTGCTGAGTTTGAATATCAAGCTAACTTTTGAATTTGAGTGATGAAAGTTGCTGCAATTTGAATTTATATTCAAATTGGCCTCTTTTCAAATACTTCCAAAAGTGCCTCAAAAATGTTTGGATTTGCATGAAATTTGGCCTGAACCTTCCCAAGACTTTTTAAGTTCTAGGGGTGAGCTCAACCTCTCATGTTTATGTGTACAAATCCCACTTTGTGAAAATGAAAGCTTTCCCCTCTAATCACTCTTTTGATGGAGGTTACTTGCTCTTCAAAATATTTTCTAAGATATCCACAAATAAAACGGTGGTGTTGTGAAGTGAAGAAAAATTTTTGCAAGTCCCTTTTCTTGGGCTTTTACATCCCTCCCCCTTAAAAGAATCTCGTCCCGAGATTACAAAAGAAGAGATAGTGATGTAATAGGGACTTACCTGCGTTGAGATGCCATGAACTTTGGGTAATTTGAGCGAAGGAATTCCTCGCTCTCCCACGTCGCTTCTTCGACGGTGTGGTTGCTCCAGAGTATCTTCTAGAACCACAACGTCCTATTACGCGTGGTTCGGGCTTTCTCATCCAGAATTGCCACCGGATATTCAGCATATGTCAAATCCGGTTGCAACTCGCCGATGTCTTCGGTAGAAACAGCAGCGGTATGTTTCAGACATTTTCTCAGCTGGGAGACATGGAAAATGTCATGGACACCAGCAAGAGATGCCGGTAACTCCAATCTATACGCTGCTAGTCCACACTTCTCGGTGATAGCGTAGGGCCCAATGAAACGGGGAGCGAGCTTCCCCTTCATACCGAACCGGTGCACGCCCTTCATCGGAGACACGCGGAGGTACACGTGTTCACTGACGTCAAAGTGCAACTGTCTACGCCTCTTATCAGTGTAGCTCTTTTGCCGGGATTGAGCGGCCTTCAAGTTAGCTTGAATCGCCCGAACGCGCTCTTCGGCGTTATTCACCACATCAACCCCAAATGTGACCCTTTCACCGGACTCGCACAAATTTAATGGGGTGCGGCATTTGCGACCTTAGAGAGCTTCATAGGGTGCCATCTTGATACTCACCTGATAGCCGTTGTTGTACGAGAATTCCGCCAATGGTAGGTGATCATCCCAGTTCCTACCATGGTGGATGGCACATGCTCTCAACATGTCCTCTAATACTTGGTTCACCCTCTCTATTTGCCCATCTGTTTGAGGATGATAGGTGGAGCTCCTGATCAACTTAGTACCCAATGCAGCGTGTAGCTGCTCCCAAAAGCGAGATACAAATAATGCACCTCGATCTGAGACGATGGTCTTGGGTACCCCGTATAGGCATAAAATTTTCGCTATTTACAGCTCCGCATATTTGCTGGCATTGTAACGTGTATTCACCGGGATGAAGTGAGCCGTCTTGGTTAACCGGTCAACGATTACCCAAATGGAATCATGGTTGTTAGAAGTTAGGGGTAATTCCACAATGAAGTCCATGCTTACATTTTCCCATTTCCATGCCGAGATCTTCAGGGGTTGCAGCAGCCCTGATTTCTTCATGTGATCCGCTTTCACTCGTCGGCATGTATCACACTCAGATACGTACTTCGCTACCTCCCGCTTCATCCGTGTCCATCAAAATTTCTTTTTCAAATCTTGGTACATTTTGTTACTGCCTGGATGAATAGAGTACTTGGACAAGTGAGCTTCATCGAAGATTTTCTTCCTCAGCTCCATATCCCGGGGTACGACTATGCGGTCATTGAACCACAGCGTCCCCTCATCATCTTTTCGGAAACATTTGATCTCTCCATTGTCTATCCGTCTCCGGAGATGTGCCATGCCTTTATCCGTCTTCTGAGCTGCAATGATGTCCTCCCTAATAGTAGGGATGAGGGCAAGGTTGTACAGCGATCCATAAGGAACCAAGTATAAACTTGGCTCTTCCTCCTCCACCGGTGTAATGGTGAGGTGATAGACATGTGATTTCCGACTCAGCGTGTCGGCAACCACATTCGCCTTGCCGGGGTGGTAGTGAATCTCAATTTCATAGTCCTTGATTAATTCTAACCACCTCCTTTGCCTCATATTCAGCTCCTTCTGGGTGAAGATGTACTTCAAACTCTTGTGGTCGGTGTAGAGATGCACCAGATTCCCCAGGAGATAATGCCTTCACATTTTTAGCGCCAACACCATGGTAGTAAGCTCAAGATCATGAGTCGGATAATGCTGCTCATGGTTCCGAAGTTGGCTGAGCCATATGCGACCACACGTCCTTCCTGCATCAACACGCAGCCGAGCCCAATACCGGACGTGTCGCAATACACGTCGAAGGGCTTTGTTTTATCCGGCTGAGCTAAGACCGGGGCTGTGGTGAGATGCTTCACCAATGCTTGGAACGCTCCTTCACACGCCGTGTTCCAAATATATTTCGTTCCCTTCTTCAGCAATTCTGTCATCGGTTTAGCGAGTTTGGAGAAGCTTGGAATGAATCTCCGATAGTATCCCGCTAACCCGAGGAAGCTTCTGACTTCATGGACTGAAGTGGGAGCTTTCCATTTCAGCACTTGCTCTATCTTGCTTGGGTCAACCGCAATGCCTTCCGCTGAGATGATATGTCCCAAGAATGGCACTTGGCTGATCCAAAACTCGCATTTACTGAACTTGGCGTAGAGCTTGTGGTCTCGCAATCGTTGAAGAACGATCCGCAAGTGTTCGGCATGTTCGGCTTCTGTCTTGGAGTAAACCAAGATATCATCGATGAACACTACCACGAACTTGTCCAGCTCCAACATGAACACTGAGTTCATGAGATACATGAAATGGGCTGGAGCATTTGTGAGACCAAAGGACATGACGAGATATTCATACAATCCGTATCTCGCCGAGAAGGCCGTCTTTGGGATATCCTCCGCCCGGATCTTTATCTGATGATATCCAGAGCGAAGCTCCATCTTCGAGAACACACTTGCACCCACAAGTTGATCAAACAATATGTCGATGCGGGGCAGTGGATACTTATTCTTGATGGTGACGGCGTTGAGCAGCCGGTAATCCACACACAGCCTCAAGGTTTCATCCTTCTTTTTAACAGACAGTGCCGAGCATCCCCAAGGCGAGGAACTCGGCCTAATGAAACCCTTGCTCAACAGATCATTGAGCTGTTCATTCAGTTCAGCCAGCTCACATTTGGAGCCATTTTGTATGGTCTCCGTGATATGGGCGTAGTCCCGGGTGCAAGTTCAATCTTGAACTCGACATCCCGCTCAGGTGGCATGCCTGGAAGATCATCCGGGAACACGTCAGGATACTCCCGGACTACGGGGATGTCTTCTGACTTGAGAGCTTCAGCATTATTAATTGCTAAAACTTCCCGGACTGGAGTGTCTAATACCATGGAATGCAGATGGTGGAATGGGGAGTTTGAATGAACCGTCCGTGTCCGAGTCTCCAGGACAGCGCCATGGTATTGTAACCATGACATCCCTAAGATTGCATCAATCTTTTGCCCCATAAGGATTATCAAGGTGGTGGGGTATAGTTTCCCACCTAAGCACAGAGGTGCTTTTAGAGTCATCATATTTGCTGAGATCTTCCCTCCCGGTGAGCAGATCATATACGTGCAGTCAGTTGGGAAGACTTGCATTTGATGCTTAGCCACATAGGATGCACTTATAAAGCTGTGGGTTGCACCAGAATCAAACAATATGACGATGGCTTGATTGTTGAGAGTAAACGTACCCGCCAGCACGTTGTCTCCCTCCGGGGCGTCCTCATTGTCGAGGTTGCGAACGCCCCCAGTCCGCTGACCAACCTTCTTCACCGGAGGTCGGCCTCGAGCACCGCCTTGGAACTGGACTTGCCCGCTGCTCTGCTGCCCCTGGGGATAGTCCTTCGTAAAGTGGCCCGCCTGGCCACACGTGAAGCAGGTGAAGCGGGGTGGTCCCCCGCTGATCGGTGGACGGAAACCCGGGGCGCGTTGTGGCGGTGGAAACACCCGGGGTACCGTCTGCTGCTGCTGTTGCTGCTGCTGTCTTGGTGGTGGCATCGGCGGACGGAACGGAGGTGACTGAAAAGGACGTCCCCCGAACCGTTAAGGTCGCGCCGGTGGATGCCATTGCTGTCCGGATGGTGTCCGATACACCATACGGTACTTCTGAGTAGCGCCACCACCACTGCTAGGCGGAGCGCTGCGCTTCCTCTGCTCAGCTGCCAACTCCCGCTGAGCGTCTCCTTGCATAATCGCGGCATTGACTAAGTCGTTGAAGGTGCCGCAATTCCACTGAATGAGGTGCGTCTTCATTTTGTGGTGTAACCCCCGATAGAAGTGCTCTCGCTTCTTCTCCTCAGTGGAGATATAGTCTGACGCGTATTGCGCCAGATGGTTGAAGGCACGGGAGTAGTCGTGGGCACTCCTCCCGCCCTGCTTGAGCTCCAAGAATTCTTGGAACTTCCTCTTCATGATCCCGGGAGGGATATGATAGGCGTGGAACGCCTCCCGGAATTCCTCCCATTCCACGGTATGGCCAGCCGGACGTGAGGCGACATAGTTCGCCCACCACGCGCCAGCGGCACCGTGAAGCTGCTGCGCTGCGAACAGAATCTTCTGCCGCTCCGTACATTGGAGCAGCCTGAACTTAGACTCGATGGTCCGCAGCTAGTTGTCCGCCTCCAGTAGTTCTTCAGCTTCGATGAACACTAGAGGGGCGTACTCATGAAATCCGAGTACGACACTTCATGGGGCTCTCTGTCTTGACGTCCCCCCGCCTGGGACGTATTCTGCACGATCGTGCGGAGCAGGTCGGTCTGCTCCTCACGACCTCCCACCAGTGCCGCTATCACATCCGCTAGAGTAACGGAGGCAGCGGTGGTGGCTGCTGCTGCGGGGTGCTGTCGTAGGCCGGTGGCTGGGAGTCATCGCCTCCCTGTTGGCTAGAGCCACCAACCTCGTGCGTGGTCCTAGTACGAACCATCTGCAACCATACGACAATAAAAATCAGTCCCGCAACATATTGCATGCAGTCCAATAAAAATAGGTGTAAAAACATAATGACAACGAAACATGCGATATATCTCGTATGTAGATAATGTAATAACTTTGCACAAGCTACACCATTACCAGACCAAATACAAGCTAGTTTAATCCAACTTGATGAACCTCCTCTTTAGAAGCTCACCATAACTAGGTTTGGTCACTACGAGATATTACTATCGCTTTGTCATCACGTAAACCCCCCTTAGGGTACAACACCCTCTCCAATGAGTTCAACTATCACTCCTCTGTCAGAATAGCCAGTTTCTACCTATTCCAAGTTTTGATCTGGTTTTGGGCATTTTCATGACTCAAGCTGAATACCAAAGGTAAAGCTAACTTCAGTATCTTTCCAACGAGTACTTATTTTCCCTCAGATCAGCTCGGGTTAAAAAGTCACGGTCATTCAAAGTCAAGAGAATTCCTGGAAGAATTTCAATAGCACCTTCTTTGGGGAAGTTGCTGTTTCCAACTCTGATTTCCACTGAATTCGGTGCTGAAATTTCAGAAACTTTGAATTGCAAGGATGTAACACTTCTTCTACCCTTTCTACAAATGTAATATATGAAAATTTTTAGGTTTTTCTATTGGGAAAAATGTTTGAAAAACAGAACAGTTCAGAGAATGTTTTACTCTGTCCTGGTTCTGAACAGTTTACATTCCTCTGGGATTTAAGCCATCTTAAGGTGTGTTTCAGCTCTGGAAGTCTACAACAAAGTTGTAGGGTACTTAAATACCTTTACAGAACTATATAGCACACCTCCCTGGGCAAAAAGACCTGTGAGTTATGCCCTGTTGAAGATCAGCAAACTTGCTGCCCAAAACAGAGCACTCTGTTTTTCAGTCTTTTGGAACTACACTCAACACTAACCAATTTGTCTATCCAACCAGGGTCCTAAATGTTGAACCTAGTGATTTTAATTCCTTGTTATCATTATTTTCATGCATATGCCTACCATATGTCGGTACTACGTTCCTCACAAAAGAAAATCCTAACCGGATTATACCGGCATATACGTCTCAAGTGTGGCACTAAACGGTCTCTCACACACGTTTTCTACACGGATACATACGTGGTTAGTACCTGCAGAAGACCACACAATAATGGTGCACTCAATGGTTGTTTTCATTTCAGGCAGGATCATAATGAAAAGCAAATACAAACGCCCGTATCAATGCCATACGGCCGTCCTTGAGTTAGGTCACGTCTCAAGGTACGTGATCGTGTTTCAACACCACACGACGGGGAACCCGAGTATGCCATGAACGGGTCATCACGGTTGGGAATGTTATCAGCCCAACAGATACCACCTACTGCCCTGCAGGGCACGCCGATGGCAAGCGCTGCGTATGTCCTTCTGGGCTATTTCCAGATGAACACACTCTCGCGTTACTGACCACGTGATGGGGTCTCCACTTACTTGCCTAATGCACGCTAGGGATCAGTACACATCCGTCGGTGTATGGTCAAGAGATCACAAAATAGACTTTACAAAGGGGTTACTAGATGTATGGACTCACTAAGGTTTCACCGGCAGGCTAGAATCTCCAATTCTCCCACCCACGGGCCCCCTCTTGTGCCATGCAGTTCCCAGAGCAGTCTTCACTCGACTCCCATTCCCCGCGCCTTCCACAGTCCATAACACTCTAGCAACTTACCAAATTACTCAGCTAAGCCGCACCCATACTTGGCCTTGTGGTGACACTGTTATCCTGGCATGTGCATGCATGAACCGGTCCTTAGATCTATGGCAAGTAAACCACCGTCTCATGCTACCTCATTCACAAACCCAGTCTTGCCTAGATCTCCCTCCGATCCATGTCCATTATTAATATCAGTTTCTCATTATCAATACGAGTGCAGTTAGCTAGACACATCTATCTCGCTTCCCAATCCCATAGACTCAGCGAAGCATAAAGCAAAAACCATACCTGACTCATAAACTTCCCAGGCGACAAGGGTGGTTTAACCAAAACTAGTAAACTCCTATAAAAAAGGGTTTCCCATCATGTTTAACTCAGCACACACACCTTTTCACAAAACAAAATAGTTTTACTCAAAATATAGGATCAATATGGTCAAGGAGCACTTGCCTTGTTCTTGCGGTTCCGGTTGTTCTTGGATCTCAAAACCTGGTTGCTGCAGTTCGTCGTAGACAGCTCCCTGAGCTTGTCCTGCTAGGTAGGATCACGTGCATACAAGATTCACAGCAATCAATATCATGCACAGACCTTAAACTAGATGCGATGATGCATATGCATGCTATCCTATGATTAATTTTATTAGATTGGTCTGTACGTGTTTTTGCATGGCTTACATGGACAGAGGTATTCAGATCAAAGGTGAACGTGGCAATTATCTTGTCTTTAGATCAACCTGATCATCAAGTGATCTGTCCACGAGAAGGCTTCTGTTCGAAAGGAATCAAAGAACAGATGCAAGGAAAATACAACGATATCGTAAGGTGGTATTGGGGCCTACCTTACGTTCCTCTCGGTCTTCGAGGTCCTCCTCAGACCGCTGGGCTTTCCTCCGGTGATCTTTCTTGCCGCGCTCCGGCGATGGCTTTCTCGGCGAGTTGGGGCTAGGGCTCTAAGTCGTCGGCTCAGGAGTTGGAAAAGAAGTCTGTGGTTTCGGCCAGAGGTTCTGGGTTCTATTTATAATTAGGAAGAGAAGAGTCCTAATCTGTTTGTATCCCGAATAAGAGTCTTATTCAGATCATTGTTGGATCCTATCATCTTATTTTTAATTGATTTGGTGCGGTAACGTTGTGGAATCCAGGTCGGTTTCCTTTACGTACTGGTATTCTTACGCGTAACAGCCGCTCCAGAACTCGTTACCTTCGCGGCGATGAGCTCCGGAGGCTCCACGTGTCCTTCCAGGGCCTGGTATCTCCTCCGCAGAGATGAGCTCCGGTTGTGCCGCGTGTCAATCGACCGAGACCTCCCTCTCCTTTGGAGGTGAGCTTCGCGCACGCCACGTGTTGGCGCCGGTCTTTCCTCTCTTCTTTCTCCAGGGACATGCCCCGAGGTCGACACGTGTCCAGTAGCGACAGACCTCCCGGAGATAAGCTCCGGTGACGACGCGTGTCCAATAGAACAGGGCCTCTCGGAGGTGGGCTCCGAGATCGACACGTATCCCGCGCGACTGGTTCTCTGATTTCCGCGCGGACTAGCTCCGAGGATAACACGTGTCCTGCGGAAATGCCTTTGCTTCTTCCGCAGAGGCTAGCTCCGTGGGCAACAAGTGTCCCACAGGATCGGACCTCTCCCCTTTTGCGGAGACGAGCCCTGAGCCTGCCACGTAGCCAGCTTGGCCGCAGCCTCTCCCCACTTCGCAGGGATGAGCTCCGAACACGTCACGTGGCCAGCGGCCGCGGTAAGTTGTCTTCGGCGCTTTCTAAGAGCTGGATTCGACTCTTATTGGCTATCCTTTTGATATTTTCTTCTGTCCCTACTTTTCTTAAAGTGTTTCCTCTTTATAAAACATGAACATATGCTGACACCCGAGATGAGGGTGTCACATTTTCCCACAATATAGTCCATAAGTACTGTGCTATCCCCAATGCAGCTCTGATACCAGGCTGTGGCGGACCGGGATCCACTCATCCAGGATCGCAGAGGGTGGTGTCGTGCGATGCGACAACCGACAGCACACGTCATAAGGACATATTGTATTACATGGGAAAACAAGCTGAATGTACAAAGTAGTACAATACTCAGTTATAAACTATTGTCTTTATTACACAGCAGAAGTCTACTATTCTATAACTCACGCCCGCCTATCTAGCAAAAGTTGGTTGCCCAGCCCTAGGGCAACCCACACTAGCTGCACGTCTCAGCTCAGCGCGGCGTGTACGGCTCCCACTCAGCCGTAGTCCCTGACGGAGGGTAACCCTCGCCGGTGGACTCGTACTCCGAGTCCGTGGTTGGCTCCTCACCTGAAAAACACTTAAGCAGCAACCGTGAGCACGAAGGCTCAGCAGGGCTTAACCGACTCACCTAAACATGAAACTCTAAATGAGGTGTATAATGACATAAGATAGTAATATTGCAGCAATTGGACACGCCTACAAGTTCATCCTTAGTTCATCTTTTAGTAATAAGTTAACGGTTCAGGAATCTGAAATTTAGTAAGCAGTATTTGGTGGCACAAATGTAGCAATACAATTATATCATGACAGCAATATTGAATCACAGCATTCCATAAATTATCTACGTTACGACGCAGTGAACAAGCGGTACTCGTCACTGCGAGGGACGGCGAATCGACTCGATATACACCTGCATGGAAACCCAAAGAGCACGTCACGTACGCCCACCCATGGAGCTGCACAGCACGCTCACTCGATGTCGTACGGGACAACCTTTCACCCAACAGCCCAAACGTCGAACCGGTCGCACCGAAACGAGCAGGAGGTTCCCTACACAGAGCGTCTCTCTATGCCCGTTGGCAGATTTCCACCTTGCTGCCCTCAACCTACACCTATAAATCGGTGTGCTATGCCTCGACGCGCGGAGGTTTAGGCTACACCAGTTTATCGGGGCCCATATATCCGACATGCCTTCGGTACGTTCAATACTTGTTCAGCAGGGCCGCACACGGATCGGTCCTCAATCGACACGGGCAGGGCTGCGCACATAAGACTTCCTCTTGCTGCACCCTAGCCCCTGCCTAGTCTCATTTTCATTACTAAAGTGATCTCACATCACTCAACCGAACCCGTGTGTCCCCAGCCTAAACTCGCGAGTAGCTTCCAACTACTCGACTTGTACCGAAGTCCTATGAATCATTAAGCATAGCCTGTCTATTCGAGGTCTTAGACACTACCCTCACTCTTATGGAAAAGTTCTGGTTATGCAAGTGGGGTTCCATTCATCCTACACCTAATGCACATCCATACTTCATACTAAGTGTTCATAAAGCAAAACTTGAAAAATAGTTTAATGCAAACCGGGGTTTGCCTTGTTGCTGCTGGTCAGGGGTTAGTTCCTCTTCCGGAAGTAGGAAGTCGAGTACTTCCAGAGCCTTCTCGCCTTCAGCGACTACACGTTAATAAAATACTACATGTTAATGAATATGCAAATGAGTTTAGGGTAATACTTCTGCTATTAGTTCTAATAACCAGTCTCTAACAACTGGAACTCTGTTTAAGAATTTAACTGGAACTCTGTTTAAGAATTTAAAGATGAACTGGATGTTGGTGGCTTGGGCTTAGACCTAAGCACATGGTTAAGTGCTAAGTGGTTTCCCCCCTTTTCCATATTAATCCCTCAAGTGGTTAAACAGGACAGGGGTGATCCAGAGCTCCAATGGAGCTGAGAATTTTTGTGTGAGTTACTTGTCACAAGAAAACTCTCTGGATCAAAATTTAGCACTTGTCATTGAGGGGTTTGTTCAGAATAATTCTTTTAGCAAATAAGCAAAGCAGAATTAATTCTGAGGTAACAACCCTGTTCATGCCCAACTTAGTGAACTACAATTTCAATTATAGCTCATAGAGTTTTCATGAATTTTCCTAGCATTTTTGGAGCTAAGATTTGCCCAGAACTGAATTTCCAAATTTTGGAAATTCTCTAAAAATGTTTCTGTATTCAAATGAACACAGCACCTTCAATTTGAATTGTTCTGATCAAATCAACTCCAAATGGTCTGAAACTTTTACAGGGGTTTACTAACCTCCTAAAGAACATTCTGGCAAAATTTGGGGATTTTTGGATGAACCAAACTCCCTCTAAAATTCTTTTGCTGAAAAGTTTTAAAGAATTTTCCAGAATTAAATAATTATTTTCATACAAATTGGGTTTCAGATTTGGATTGTACTCTATTAGAGGAATCCAACAAAATTTGTTTCATAATTTTTGGACTCTCCTACCCCAAGTTGTAGCCCTCCCAAGTTTAAACTATAAACTGGAAATTCCAAATTGTTTAAATGTCTGCCAGTGGGTCCCACCCGGCAGGCCTTTTCCTTCCTCGCGCCAAACAGGGGTCCGCGGCGGCGCACTCTGGCGAGCGTCACCGGAATGGCTTTCCCGGTCACCTCCCGACCTCAGACTCGCCGCCCCCCCGTAATTCGTGGCGCTGAACTCATCTGTGGTGTCGCCGGCAGCCGTAGATCGCCGGAAATGGGTGCGCGGCGGCGGCAGTGGTTGCTAGGGTTCCAGTGGGCTCGGAAATCGCCTACACCGCATCAAAATGGTCGGGAAACGATCGGAGAGCACCGTGGGAGCTCGGGGGTGACGAAAATGGCCGCCAAATCCCATGAAACGGTCGGCAACCTAGGGCTCCGCGGTGACCCGAGCTATTATTCCATGGCGGCCCGAAAAACAGCGAGAACCTGATTATTTCTGGACCATACCACTTGATTCTTGGTCGAGGAGGGCCGCTAGGGAGTGAGGAAGGTGCTGACAAGCTGGCGCGGCCAATAGCTAAACGAGTAGCATGAATTTTGGGGTAGACCGCGCTCTACCCGAACACACTACGTTTCGGAAGAACTGGGAATACTCTTCATTTGGTGCATCAACCGCTATACGGCTTGCATCTACACGATCTAGAGAGCACAGCACACCTTTTTCGTGTAGGAGAGGAACGGTGAAAACGGCTGTGGAGCGCTGCCCACGGTGAGCCGGTTGCGGTTCCGCCGGTTGCACCTCGGTGCTTCTCGCCGACGTTCAGTTTGCAGCCAGCAGAGACACCGAGCACCGGCGCTGAGCAGGGGAACAACTCCTACACCTGTGTGCGCTTTCTTTTCGTGTTGATGGTTCGAGCGAAGGCCGATCGCTGCCGGGGTGCAGTGGAAGAAGTCGAGGAGCGGCGCCGGTGGGGAGAACCGAGCTCGGTGCGGCGCTGTTTGTGAGGAGGAGGCAAAACACGATCGGCTCGTGCTGTGAAGAAAGGATTACGCTGAGTGAGGAGGGAGATAATCACACGGCAGCCAGCGCGAGCGGGAAGCAGGAGGTGGCTGCGCGAGGAGGTCGGCGCCGGCGCTCCCGTGCGCTGTCTCGGCCGTGAGAGGAAAAAATTCAGTGGAAGACTTCCCTGTTAAGCCTGCTGACATGTGGGACCTCCCTCAATTTCTTTTTCCAAATTTCCTCAATTCTGATGTGCCAAAATATCCTCAGCTACTCACAATTTAATGTGAGACTTAGTCACCAAGTTTTTGTTTGAATTTGAATTCTCAAATTTGAACTGTGTTGGGCTAAATTTGATGCATGTTTAAACTGAAATTCAAATTCAGTTTTGAATTCTTGCAAATTTAGCTCTTGACAAGATGAACTCCAATGGGGATGAAAATTGGTGGGCTTACTCAGAAAAATGTGCTGAGTTTGAATATGAAGCTAACTTTTGAATTTGAGTGATAAAAGTTGCTGCAATTTGAATTTACATTCAAATTGACCTCTTTTTCAAACACTTCCAAAAGTGCCTCAAAAATGTTTGGATTTGCATGAAATTTGGCCTGAACCTTCCCAAGACTTTTTAAGTTCTAGGGGTGAGCTCAACCTCTCATGTTCATGTGTACAAATCCCACTTTGTGAAAATGAAAGATTTGCCCTCTAATCACTCTTTTGATGGAGGTTACTTGCTCTTCACAATATTTCCTAAGATATCCACAAATAAAATGGTGGTGTTGTGAAGTGAAGAAAAATTTTTGCAAGTCCCTTTTCTTGGGCTTTAACAGCAAGGGTGAGTACATATCGTACTCAGCAAGTGCGGGAAAAGTATAACATGTAGCATACAACAAGATAGAGAATAAAAAGGCTTATTGCAGCAAGCAAATTTTATTTCATAAACATGGTAAAAACAACAACTATCTCTAGATGAGTTTAATCCCAACATAACTAAGTAATTCAGCAACATTCTTTCATCAAAATTTACCATTTATCATGCTTCAATCAGCCAATAATCTTTCTCAAGATCATCTCATACTCATAAATATTTATAATCATCTCTTATTTATATAACCGAAATCAAATTCATTATCATGACTCAAAACAGTCCCAAAATTGATCTCAACGACCATACCATAACCATACCAATAAACATCCCAAGTTTTACCTCTAATCATGGAAGTTGGCTAGGTGCTTGTGACCGGAAGCACGGCTATCATGATAGTTTTACACTCTGTAGAGGTGGCACCACTTTACCCACAAGTTCGTGATTTCGTCACCCGTTGGTGACTAGAGAAACCTCCATTATACCAGTACACAACCGTCGGTGTATGGCCAAGAGATCATAAAATAGCCTTTACAAAAGGGCTACTAGGATGTACGGACCCACTGAGATTTCACTGGCAGGCTTGAATCTCCATTCTCCAATCCACGGGTCCCCTCTTGTGCCATGCAGTTCCCAGGGCAGTCCCTCTCGACTCCCATTCCCTGCACCATCCAACGGTCCATAACAAGCTAGCAACACACCTAATTAGTCAGCTAAGCCGCACCCTTATTTGGTCTTGTGGTTGCACTGTTTTCCTGGCATGTGCTCGCATGAACCGGTCCTTAGATCTACGGCAAGTAAACCACCATATCATTCAGCAACATCCATGAACAAATCTTGTCTAGATCTCCCTGATTCTATGCTTATTAACATTATCAAGTTCTCATCATCTTTATTCATATGAGTGCAGTAGCTAATAAGTTTTATTTCAGCTTCCCGTATCCCGTAAGTTGAGCGAAGCAAAAAGGAAAAACGACCATACCTGACTCATCAACTTTCCCGGCGACAAGGATGGTTAACAAAACTAGTAAGATCCTATAAAAGGGTGTCCCATCAAGTTGACACAAGTATACATGTTTTCGCAAACAAAACAGTTTCAGAACATGAGATCAATATGATCAAGGGGCACTTGCCTTGCTCCCGTGGCTCGTGTTGCTCAAGCGTCTCAAAGTATTGGTGTTGTAGTTCCTCGTAGATGGCTTCTTAAGATTGTCCTTCTACTCACAACCACGCACATACAAAATTTACAGCAATCAATCATCATGCACAAACTTTACTCAAGATGCAATGGGGTAGATGAATGCAAATCCTATAGTGCAGTTTTATAAAACCAGTTTGTATGTGTTCTTGCATGTTTTAATGGGCTTTCATAGAGTTTTATGGTTAACAAGGGTGTAGGGATCAAATGTGGACGTGGTGATGATCTTAACATAAGATCTAGACCAATCCCACCGTCAAAAAACGATCAAAACACGATCTGTCCACATGCAAAAAGTTTCTGCTCGAAGGGGGCGAAGAAAACGGATGCGTAGAAACAGCGGCGACGTCGTAAGATGGGTAATGAAGACCTAACTTACTTCCTCCTTGTGGCAGGGCCTTTCTCCTAGCAATGGCAGAAGCGGGGAATTTTTCTATGGAAAATGATAGTAGAGCAGATCGTCGGGCTTCTTCTCCGGCGACGGCGAGGCGTGACAGGGCTTGACGACGGGGCTCGACGGCGGGGCTCGACGACTGGGCTTGTCAGCGGGGCTCGTCGGTGACCAAACTCCGGCAGGGGAGTGGCCAACTCTGCGACTTTGGGGGGGGAGGGGGCTGCAGCCAAGGTGTAGAGGGGCTGGGGGGTTGTATTTATAAGAGCGAGGAAAGAAGAGTCCTGATCCAATTGGAACTCAACCAAAGAGTTCTAGTCCAATTGGAACTCAATTAAAGAGTCCTAGTCCAATTAGGACCCAACCAAAGAGTCCTAGGTGTTTTTCACCCCTCTAGGGCTGCGGCTACATTGGGAAAAAATTCCACCCAAATGTGGGGGAAATTCCCCCTTGGGGAATTTGGGGAAATTCGGGAATGGCTCATTTCAACTATCTTATTTCCATTTCTCTCTATTTCTATGTCCCTTTCTCTATTTCTATATTCCTTTCTCCATTCTATGTCCCTTTCTCCATTTCTATATTTCCTTCTCCATTTCTATGGTTCTTTCTCTATTTTTAATTCTTTTAAAATGCTTCTCTACATAAAAAATATATGCAATGCATGGTAATAAAGAGGGTGTTACATAATGATTCATAACCATCTCATTTTCATATAACTGAAATTAAACCCATTATCATGACCTAAAACAGTCCCAAAACCAATCCCAATGACCATACCCGAATAAGCATACCAATTTTCGCCTCTAATCATAGAAGTTAACCAGGTGCTTCTGACCGGAACATGGCTATCATGATAGTTCGCACTCTGTAGAGGTGGCACCACTTTACCCACAAGTTTGTGATTTTGTCACCTGTCGGCAACTAGAAAGAACCTCCATTATACAAGTACACAACCGCCATTGTATGGTCAAGAGATCACAAAATAGCCTTTACAAAGGGGCTACTAGGATGTACTGACCCACTGAGGTTTCACCAGCAGGCTCGAATCTCCATTCTCCCACCCACGTGCCCCCTCTTGTGCCATGCAGTTCCCAGGGTAGTCCCTCTCGACTCTCATTCCCCGTACCATCCAACGGTCCATAACTGTAACACCCCAAATTTTGATTCAAAACTCTAAACCATGCTCAGAGGGAAATTTAAAAATTTTTGGACGTGTTGCATGTTTTGCAAAAATTCAAATTCAAACTGGAATTCAAATTGGACTCAAAACAGAAAAGAAATGGAAAAAGAAAAAGAAAAACGGGAAAAAACCGGGCAGTGGGCCGAAACCCGCCAGCCGGCCCAGCTTCCCCGCGCCAGCCCGCCCCCGCGCGCGCCGCGCTGCCTCTCACCGACGGGTGGGACCCGCCTGTCATCCCTAACCCCGCGACCCCGGACTTTTCCCCGAGCGCGCGCGATCTTAACCGATCGGGAAATCCGTTCTGCCGCCCGAATTCTGGTCCCAGAGGACTCCAACTCGATCACAACAGACCCACCGCCCTCCCCCGGCTATAAAAACCCCCGATCCGATCAGTTTTTCCCACGCGATCGCCGATTTTTACTCCGGTGAGCACCGAGACTTCGCCGGTGAATTCTGGCCGATCTAGGCTCGGAAACTCTGATCTAACTCGCTGGTCTTGATCCACCGCCTCCGGGGAACTTTGCAGGTGCAGAAAACTCGGAGAGTTACGGTGTAAACACAGCGCCGACGAGCTTCGCCGTGGTTTTGCCTCGGACCTCGCCGCCGATCACTTTCCAGGACCCCCGAGCTCGAGAAAACCCCCGAGGTGAGATCCCTGACCTCCCCTCTACCGATCTAGGCCATAAGATCACAGTTTTAGGCAGAATTCTCGAGGATCCGAAACTTTCCGGCGAGATCGCCGCTTCCCGCCGCCGTGCGCCGCCGGCAGCGCCGCCCGCGCTCGATCAGAGCGACGTGGCTGCTTGTGCGCCGTTTATTTTAAATCGCACGGTAGACTTTAAAACCCCGCGTACCGGTTCGATGTTATAATCTCAGCCGTCGGTTTAAAATCGGACGGTCCACGTCAGCCCCGCGTTATAAAGACTGGAATTCTTACGTGCTACCCCCTGGGGTTCTCTGGAATTGAGAGCTAGCCCCGGAAACTTCAGATCTAGCCCCTGGAACTTCAGAAATTCCTGTAAATTCATTTAAAAATCAGTTTTAGCCCCTGGACTTAATAAAAATTAGGAAAAACACCTTTGATAAGTGTAGCTAGGCCCCTGGAAATTATGAAAATAATATTATAGACCCTGTAATGGGGTGAGTTCATTAATTTAGCCCTGTTTAGTATTTAATCTAAAACATTGAATATGTAACTAGTGTTTAAAAATTAAAAAGGGGGATAAACATAATTGTCAAAATTAATTAAAAACTTTCTCAATACTTAGAAAACTTTGGAGTGAGATAAAAGTATATTTTTGGGCTGAAATGAATCTGTTTCATTTATTATTCACATTTATTAGTATAGGGACACATTTTTAAGTAAAGAATAGCTATAGAAAAATAGGGAAAATAATTATGAAATAGTATACATCAGAAGCCAAGGTCAAATTATGATATTAAATTATTTAGGACCAGAACCTATACTGTTTAGATGATATGTATTACTAATTTCATAATAAAATACACAATTATGCATAAGAATATAAATCTGAAAAATATAGCAACTAGTAAATGATCAATGGAGTTTTTAAAATCCAAAGAGTTCAGTTTAGGGTTGGTAGAAATTATGAAGGCACATATGGAGAAAAAAAATACTTTTCATACATACCTGGTAGTGAAAAGGTGTAGTAGTTTAATATAAGGAATTTATTTAAAACTGAAACACAACACATATAATGGTGAATGAATTTCATAAATGTGAATGTGTGGTTTGTATGAAGTGTAAGTGTGAACTATGTCTTATGGATTGTTGTTTTTCTTTTGCTATGTGTGATGGTATGAAGTAGAACCTGTTCAAGAACAAGTTATTCATTTCCAAGATCAGGACTACCCATTTCAAGAGCAGCAAGAAGGAGGCAAGTGTCCTTGACCACTTTGATCCTATGCTAGGATGTGTAGATAGAATTATTTGCATTGTCAAAGGAAATATGAAACCCATGCTAGGAAAGTTTCCCTAAAATTGCATTACCTTGTTTCCTTGTAGCTTGGGTTGGGATTTATTTTACCATGTCATTTATTTACATGCATATGCTTAGCCATGCTTAGAATGGGATATTTGGGACATGAGATCATCAGTTTATATTACCATACTCTTGAATGAGACATTGTGAGTTATGTAGAGGTAGGGATCAAGGCAAGTTGGATGTTTTGGTTGTGTGCTGGGTGCACGAGACTTGGGTTTGTGTTTAGTACTTGCCTGGATCCTAAGGACCGGTTCATGGAGCATGTAACCTGGCTTTACAGTGCCAACCACATGCTGAGATGGGGCAGCTTGGCCAATTAATTAGGTGTATCCCCGGCGTAGTATGGGTGTGTTGGATGGTGCGGGGAGTAGGTGTCAGCTGGACTACCATATGAACCGCAAGGCTCAAGAGGGGGCCACTGCAGCGGGGTTGGAGCCTCTTGTATGCTGTTAGGGGTGAAACCTCAGTGGGCCCACGCTCGTCGGGAATCCCTTTATAAAGGCTTTGTAGTGATCTCCTGGCTGCACACCTGAGAAGTGTGAATGTGGATCGTAGCCACTGGCATAATGGAGGTTCTTTTAGTCCACCCGGCAACGGGGGATAAAATCACTACTTGTGGGTACTGGTACAAACTCTGCAGAGTCAAAACTGTCTTGACAGCCGTGCTCACGGTTAAGAGCGGCCTGGACTTATTCATGATTAGAGGATTGATGGTTTTGGAAGTTAAGCGGGGAGCTTAACATTGGTAATGATGTTATGATTATTGGATTACAATGATGGGATGGGAGATTGGGACCATTTTACCTCTGTAGTAATGTAGGTGCTTAATAAGCTAAGGTGATAGGTGTTAATTGCGTAGTGCTTTAACCATGAGTTCAACCTCTCCTTGTTCTAGCCATGCATGATATAATTTTCCCACACTTGCTGAGTACCATTGGTACTCAACCTTGCATATTTGTTGGTTTATATTGCTACTCAGGTCAAGATAATGAGGTGGTGTATAATGACCAAGATTTTGGACCCGAGGAAGGTTTTTAGGTTCATGAAAACCCCGGGCAACGCCTGTGATGGAGCCCTAAAGAATAATATTCCGCTGCTAGTTTATTTACTTGTGATGAAGCATTAGTGTCCATTGAGACATTTGCGATGTAAGACTTATTTTATTCGACACCTGGCTTGTAATAAATGATGCTTCACTATTTGTCATCACATGTATGAGAAAATGATCCTGGCATACATGTGATATTCACTTGGTTGTTTCTTCGGAAAAACCGGGTGTGACAGAGGTGGTATCAGAGCCAAGGTTGCCCGTAGGAACGTGGACCTAGGTAGAAATGGACGTATTTAAGGGCCCTATTTTCTTAAAAACTATTTTCCAAAGTGTGGGTGGAAAAGTGTTATTAAAGGAGTCATTTTCTTCATCTTACCCCAACTTTCATTCAAAACAGGATTTTTGTTTGAGAATTTATCTAACCTAATTTTAAATTCTTTTGTTTTTAGATGGTTCGCATGATTCGCACCGCTCGTAAGTCCACAGGAGGGAGAGTTCCCATAGTGGCCCTTGCCGAAAGAGAGGAGAGTCGTCCCGTGACGTACCTTTCCTACGGATGGGCAGTTGGAGATTTGTTGCGCCGTCTTCGACGTATGCTCGAAGCCGCCGGCAATACGGGCAAGCTAATCATCCACTATAACTCCACCAGGACCATCCGTGAGAAGAGGGAAGAATGGAGTTCGGAGATGAGGATTATACACGAGAATCAGCTGCTTAAGATTCACCACTCTCCAGCTTGTCGAGCAACACAAGTTGACGCAGAGAAAGACGTCACTTGAGAGGCCATCACCTGCCAGAGTCACATCTATCGTCGCCACTTGGACAAAACTGAGTACATGTATGTTCTCCAACGTGAGAGTGGTACCACGGAGTACAAGTACCCACCGGTGCAGCAAGGGACTTCCCATGAGCACATGGACTTGTGCTTGGAGGATGCTGCTATGCTCAGCACTCGACTACAGGAGTGTCAACAAGAGCTTCAGGATGTCCGAGACACCCTGAAGGAAATGGAGGCGTTGCTGCGAGCTTGCTTAAAGGCGAGAGAAAGAGGAGATGGGAATGAACTGTGTGTCACCGTGAGTGATCCATGGACTCCTGACTCCCCGGATCGCCGAGCAATCAGGCGTCGTCGCACTTCTCCACCAGCAGCCTCCCCACCCAAAGAAGAGTCAGAAGGTAGCCGAAATGAGGAGGAAGATCCCGAGGAGCCAGCTCAAGAGGACGAGTAGTGTAGAGTCTTTCCCCTAGCTAGCAAGAGGTCGAGTAGTCGAGTCGTGACATAGTTAATGGTGTGATAATGCTTGGTGTGCGACGTGAGTTGTGGAAGCTATGAGTAATTGTCCACAGCCTCGTCTTCAGATTGTTTTGCTTTGGTGTGTGAACCCACAGGAAATAATAGTGCATTTATTTGGTGTGAGATATGAACCCTCGTAAAATTTTAACAAAGCCTCAACACATCAAAGTACCAACAAATGAAAGTAGTAAGATGATACTAAATGGTATCAAATTAACATTTGTTGATTCTGCCAGATGGCCGGAAGAGGAAAAGGACGTGCTGCCAACCCCGCCAACAACAATGATGAGGCATGCAACCCTCATCTTTCTGGAGGCCAGGACCGGGGTGGTCGCCGTGAAGAAATTGATCCTCTCCACCAAATGCTGGAGAATCAAAATCAGCTTATCCAGAACTTGACTCAAGTGGTGGCCAACTTGCATCAAGTTCCACCTCCACAAGCGGCACCACGCCAACCAAGGTTGAGTGAGTTTCTAGGAACTCAACCTCCAAAGTTTGCAAGTGCTGCTGAACCTCTGGAGGCAGATGATTGGCTGAAGACCATTGAAAGTAAGATGAGGATAATACAATGCCAAGGGTATGAGAGGGTGCTGTTTGCCTCTCATCAATTGCAGGGACCTGCTGCTGATTGGTGGACCACCTACGTGGCCGCCCATCATGACCCTGAGAACATCACTTGGGAAGAGTTCAAGCGTAGCTTCCGCAACCACTACATCCCAAGAGGTGAACTCAAAAACAAGAGGAAAGAGTTTCTGGGACTGCAGCAGGGAAACATGACGGTGAGGGAATACCTCACTAAATTTACTCAACTATCCCGTTATGCTCCACGAGACATAGAGACTGATGAGCAGAAACAAGATTGTTTCGTGGAAGGACTTACCGCAGAGATGCAGTGTGCCATGTCCTCCAATGAGTATGAAAGTTTCCAAAAGATGGTGGACAGAGCATTTGTGGTGGAAAGGAAGCTAAAGGCCCTGGAAAATGAGAATAAGAGGAAGGCGGGATGGTCACATCAGGCCTCAGGGAGCAACACCCGCCCACGTATAATGCAGCAACCTACGGGGCAGACGAGCCGTGCTGCGGTACCCTATTCAGCACCAAGAGGGTACAACCCAAACTACAGGCCACCCGCAGCACCAGCACAGCCGCCACGTCAGTTTGTGCAGCAGCCTCGCCCCGCATATCCACCTCGACCAGCAGTGCAAGGACCCCCAAACCAACCCCAGGACAACAAAGGCCAGGCGTCTAAGATTGGGGTGCAATGTTTCAGCTGTGGCGATGTGGGGCACTACGCCCACAAATGCCCAAAGAAGAAGCCTGCGCCGCCACAACAGCAGAATGTAGTGAGAGGACGGGTGAACCATGTCACCATGGAGGAAGCACAAGAGGCACCCGACGTGGTAGTTGGTAAGTTTCCTGCCAATTTACACCTTGCAACTCTGCTGTTTGATTCTGGTGCTACCCACTCGTTCATTGCTCAAGGGTTTGTTAAGAAGCATGACCTAGCAACCACACAAATGAACCATATGTTAGCCGTAAACTCTCCAGGTGGAGAAATAAGGACAAGACAAGTGTGTCCCAAAGTGAGCCTAGACATTAATGGGGTAGTATTTACTGCTAACCTCATAGTGATAGATTCACGAGGGATAGATATTATTTTGAGTATGGATTGGTTGACCAAACATAAAGGAATCATCCATTGTTCGACCAGAACGGTGGAACTAACTCACCCCAGTGGTACCAAAGTAAAGTTCATAACGATACACGAGCCTAGGAGGGACATTAAATTAAATCAAGTGGAGGTGAAAGTTGAGGAAATCAGGACTATCAGGGAATATCCAGATGTTTTTCCGGAGGAGTTGCCAGGTATGCCTCCCGACCGTGACGTGGAATTCGCAATTGAGCTAGTACCGGGAACAGCCCCGATATACAAGAGACCTTATCAAATGGACTCCAAGCAGCTAGAAGAGCTCAAGGATCATTTGAGAGAATTGACGGAGAAGGGGTATATTCGCCCTAGTTCCTCACCATGGGGAGCTCCGGTGATATTTGTGCCCAAGAAAGACGGAACCCAAAGGTTATGCGTGGATTACCGTGCCTTGAATGAGGTAACCATCAAGAACAAGTACCCATTACCCCGCATTGAAGACTTGTTTGATCAGTTGAGGGGAGCTTGTGTGTTCTCGAAAATTGATCTCAGGTCGGGGTACCACCAACTCAAGATAAGGCAATCTGATATTCCCAAGACAGCTTTCGTATCTCGGTACGGACTGTATGAATACACTGTCATGCCTTTCGGGCTAACCAATGCCCCGGCATATTTCATGTACCTCATGAACAAGGTATTCATGGAATATCTGGACAAATTTGTGGTGGTTTTCATAGATGATATTCTCGTCTTCTCCAAAAATGAAGAAGAACATGAGAAACATCTAAGGTTGGTGTTACAGAGGCTGAGAGAACACCAACTATATGCCAAGTTGAGCAAGTGTGAGTTTTGGCTGAAGAGAGTTCCCTTTTTAGGACATATAATCTCGGAGGGAGGAATCTCAGTCGATCCCGCCAAAATCGAGGATATCCAGAAGTGGAAGACCCCTGAAAATGTCGGGGAAGTTCGAAGCTTTTTGGGATGGCTGGATACTATCGACGGTTTATTGAGGGATTCTCCAAGATCTCGAGACCTCTCACCAAACTGTTGGAAAAGGGAATCACATTCACCTGGACGCCACAGTGCGAGACGAGCTTTCAGGAGCTAAAGAAGAGATTGACAACAGCCCCAGTGCTGGTTATGCCAGATATGCAGAAGAATTTCACAGTGTACTGCGATGCCTCTGGAAATGGGTTGGGATGTGTTCTCATGCAAGAAAGGACATGTCGTGGCATATGCATCCCGGCAGCTTCGGAAGCACGAGAAGAACTATCCTACACATGATCTAGAACTAGCTGCAGTGGTACACGCGTTGAAAATTTGGCGGCACTATTTGATGGGGAAGAGGACAGAGATATATACGGATCATAAGAGTTTGAAGTACATATTCACACAGCCAGATCTCAACCTCAGACAAAGGAGATGGTTAGAGCTAATCAATGACTTTGATGTGGGCATCAACTATCATCCCGGAAAAGCAAACATCGTGGCCGATGCTTTGAGTCGGAAAGTGCAGGTCAATAAGTTGAGTTTGAAGGACATGCCTGCAGAATTGAAGGACGAGGTTATAAGGCTCAATCTATGTCTAGTAAATAGTGGTGAAGCCATCGCCATGGAAGTGGACTCCACGCTCGAGCGAGACATACGCGAGGGCCAAAAGAATGATGGGAAGATACAAGAGATCAGACAGCTCATCAAGGAAAATAAAGCTCCTGGTTTTAGAGAGGATGAACAAGGAACAGTGTGGCATGGGAAAAGGATCTGTGTGCCTGAAGTAAAGGAGATCCGTGAATTGATTTTAAAGGAGGCTCACGATTCCGACTATTCCATTCATCCTGGGAGTACGAAGATGTACCAGGATCTCAAGAGCAGGTATTGGTGGTATGGCATGAAGCGAGATGTCGCGGAACATGTTGCTCTATGTGACACATGTCAGTTGGTGAAAGCAGAACATCAACGGCCCGCGGGATTGCTGCAACCACTCAAAGTGCCTGAATGGAAGTGGGAAGAAATCAGCATGGATTTTGTCGTGGGATTGCCTAGGACCCAATCCGGGTATGATTCAATATGGGTCATTATTGATCGGCTAACCAAGGTAGCTCATTTCATTCCTGTGAAAGAAAGCTACAGCGGATCCAAATTGGCAGAATTGTACATGTCAAGGATCGTGTGTTACCATGGAGTGCCAAAGAAGATAGTGTCGGACCGAGGGACACAGTTCACCTCGAGGTTTTGGCAAAAGTTGCATGAAACCATGGGAACCCATCTGAATTTCAGCTCTGCCTATCATCCCCAAACTGACGGGCAGACGGAGAGAACCAATCAGATCCTTGAAGATATGTTAAGGGCATGTGCACTCAAAAACAATAGGAGTTGGGACAAGAACTTACCGTATGCGGAGTTTTCCTATAACAACAGCTATCAAGCTAGTATGAAGATGTCACCGTTTGAAGCTTTGTATGGAAGGAAGTGCAGAACTCCCCTATTTTGGAACCAAACAGGAGAAAGTAAAGTGTTTGGTCCAGAAGTGCTACAAGAAGCCGAAGCGAAGGTGAGGGAGATTCGCAACAATTTGAGGATAGCACAAACACGCCAGAAGAGTTATGCTGATGTACGAAGAAGAGAGCTCGTTTTCAACGTGGGAGACTATGTTTATCTCAAGGTGTCCCCTATCAGAGGACTTCGTCGGCTCAAGGTGAAAGGGAAGTTGTCACCTCGATACATCGGACCCTTCCAGGTTTTGGAAAGGAAAGGCGAAGTGGCGTACCAACTAGAGTTACCGGTTCATCTATCGGATGTGCACGATGTATTCCATGTGTCACAACTCAAGAAATGTCTGAGGACGCCTGAGGAGGTGTTACCCATGAATGAAGTGGATGTAGCTGAAGATTTGTCTTATGCCGAGCAACCATACAAGATTTTGGAGACAATGGAACGCCTCACCAGAAATAAGAGAATCCGGATGTGCAAGGTGCAGTGGAAGCATCACTCAGAAGAGGAAGCTACCTGGGAAAGGGAAGATGAGCTCAAGGCACAATTTCCGGAATTGTTTTCTTAGAAACACCAATCTCGAGGACGAGATTTCTTTTAAGGGGGGTAGAGCTGTAACACCCCAAATTTTGATTCAAAACTCTAAACCATGCTCAGAGGGGAATTTAAAAATTTTTGGACGTGTTGCATGTTTTGCAAAAATTCAAATTCAAACTGGAATTCAAATTAGACTCAAAACAGAAAAGAAATGGAAAAAGAAAAAGAAAAACAGGAAAAAACCGGCCAGTGGGCCGAAACCCGCCAGCCGGCCCAGCTTCCCCGCGCCAGCCCGCCCCCGCGCGCGCCGCGCTGCCTCTCACCGACGGGTGGGACCCGCCTGTCATCCCTAACCCCGCGACCCCGGACTTTTCCCTGAGCGCGCGCGATCTTAACCGATCGGGAAATCCGTTCTGCCGCCCGAATTCTGGTCCCAGAGGACTCCAACTCGATCACAACAGACCCACCGCCCTCCCCCGGCTATAAAAACCCCCGATCCGATCAGTTTTTCCCACGCGATCGCCGATTTTTACTCCGGTGAGCACCGAGACTTCGCCGGTGAATTCTGGCCGATCTAGGCTCGGAAACTCTGATCTAACTCGCTGGTCTTGATCCACCGCCTCCGGGGAACTTTGCAGGTGCAGAAAACTCGGAGAGTTACGGTGTAAACACAGCGCCGACGAGCTTCGCCGTGGTTTTGCCTCGGACCTTGCCGCCGATCACTTTCCAGGACCCCCGAGCTCGAGAAAACCCCCGAGGTGAGATCCCTGACCTCCCCTCTACCGATCTAGGCCATAAGATCACAGTTTTAGGCAGAATTCTCGAGGATCCGAAACTTTCCGGCGAGATCGCCGCTTCCCGCCGCCGTGCGCCGCCGGCAGCGCCGCCCGCGCTCGATCAGAGCGACGTGGCTGCTTGTGCGCCGTTTATTTTAAATCGCACGGTAGACTTTAAAACCCCGCGTACCGGTTCGATGTTATAATCTCAGCCGTCGGTTTAAAATCGGACGGTCCACGTCAGCCCCGCGTTATAAAGACTGGAATTCTTACGTGCTACCCCCTGGGGTTCTCTGGAATTGAGAGCTAGCCCCGGAAACTTCAGATCTAGCCCCTGGAATTTCAGAAATTCCTGTAAATTCATTTAAAAATCAGTTTTAGCCCCTGGACTTAATAAAAATTAGGAAAAACACCTCTGATAAGTGTAGCTAGACCCCTGGAAATTATGAAAATAATATTATAGACCCTGTAATGGGGTGAGTTCATTAATTTAGCCCTGTTTAGTATTTAATCTAAAACATTGAATATGTAACTAGTGTTTAAAAATTAAAAAGGGGGATAAACATAATTGTCAAAATTAATTAAAAACTTTCTCAATACTTAGAAAACTTTGGAGTGAGATAAAAGTATATTTTTGGGCTGAAATGAATCTGTTTCATTTATTATTCACATTTATTAGTATAGGGACACATTTTTAAGTAAAGAATAGCTATAGAAAAATAGGGAAAATAATTATGAAATAGTATACATCAGAAGCCAAGGTCAAATTATGATATTAAATTATTTAGGACCAGAACCTATACTGTTTAGATGATATGTATTACTAATTTCATAATAAAATACACAATTATGCATAAGAATATAAATCTGAAAAATATAGCAACTAGTAAATGATCAATGGAGTTTTTAAAATCCAAAGAGTTCAGTTTAGGGTTGGTAGAAATTATGAAGGCACATATGGAGAAAAAAATACTTTTCATACATACCTGGTAGTGAAAAGGTGTAGTAGTTTAATATAAGGAATTTATTTAAAACTGAAACACAACACATATAATGGTGAATGAATTTCATAAATGTGAATGTGTGGTTTGTATGAAGTGTAAGTGTGAACTATGTCTTATGGATTATTGTTTTTCTTTTGCTATGTGTGATTTTATGAAGTAGAACGTGTTCAAGAACAAGTTATTCATTTCCAAGATCAGGACTACCCATTTCAAGAGCAGCAAGAAGGAGGCAAGTGTCCTTGACCACTTTGATCCTATGCTAGGATGTGTAGATAGAATTATTTGCATTGTCAAAGGAAATATGAAACCCATGCTAGGAAAGTTTCCCTAAAATTGCATTACCTTGTTTCCTTGTAGCTTGGGTTGGGATTTATTTTACCATGTCATTTATTTACATGCATATGCTTAGCCATGCTTAGAATGGGATATTTGGGACATGAGATCATCAGTTTATATTACCATACTCTTGAATGAGACATTGTGAGTTATGTAGAGGTAGGGATCAAGGCAAGTTGGATGTTTTGGTTGTGTGCTGGGTGCACGAGACTTGGGTTTGTGTTTAGTACTTGCCTGGATCCTAAGGACCGGTTCATGGAGCATGTAACCCGGCTTTACAGTGCCAACCACATGCTGAGATGGGGCAGCTTGGCCAATTAATTAGGTGTATCCCCGGCGTAGTATGGGTGTGTTGGATGGTGCGGGGAGTAGGTGTCAGCTGGACTACCATATGAACCGCAAGGCTCAAGAGGGGGCCACTGCAGCGGGGTTGGAGCCTCTTGTATGCTGTTAGGGGTGAAACCTCAGTGGGCCCACGCTCGTCGGGAATCCCTTTGTAAAGGCTTTGTAGTGATCTCCTGGCTGCACACCTGGGAAGTGTGAATGTGGATCGTAGCCACTGGCATAATGGAGGTTCTTTTAGTCCACCCGGCAACGGGGGATGAAATCACTACTTGTGGGTACAGTGGTACAAACTCTGCAGAGTCAAAACTGTCTTGACAGCCGTGCTCACGGTTAAGAGCGGCCTGGACTTATTCATGATTAGAGGATTGATGGTTTTGTAAGTTAAGCGGGGAGCTTAACATTGGTAATGATGTTATGATTATTGGATTACAATGATGGGATGGGAGATTGGGACCATTTTACCTCTGTAGTAATGTAGGTGCTTAATAAGCTAAGGTGATAGGTGTTAATTGCGTAGTGCTTTAACCATGAGTTCAACCTCTCCTTGTTCTAGCCATGCATGATATAATTTTCCCACACTTGCTGAGTACCATTGGTACTCAACCTTGCATATTTGTTGGTTTATATTGCTGCTCAGGTCAAGATAATGAGGTGGTGTATAATGACCAAAATTTTGGACCCGAGGAAGGTTTTTAGGTTCATGAAGACCCCGGGCAACGCCTGTGATGGAGCCCTAAAGAATAATATTCCGCTGCTAGTTTATTTACTTGTGATGAAGCATTAGTGTCCATTGAGACATTTGCGATGTAAGACTTATTTATATTCGACACCTGGCTTGTAATAAATGATGCTTCACTATTTGTCATCACATGTATGAGAAAATGATCCTGGCATACATGTGATATTCACTTGGTTGTTTCTTCGGAAAAACCGGGTGTGACAATAATAATCTAGCAACACACCTAATTAGTTAGTTAAGTCACACCCATATTTGGCCTTGTAGTGGCACTGATTTCCTGGCATGTGCTCGCATGAACCAGTCCTTACATCTACGACAAGTAAACCACCATCTCATTCAGCAACATCCATGAACCAAGCTTGCCTAGATCTCACCGATTCCATACTCATCAACATCATCAAGTTCTCAGCATCTTTAATACAATGAGTGCAGTAGATAACAAGTTTTATTTCAGCTTCCAGTATCCCATAAGTTGAGCGAAGCAAAAGGAAAAGCGACCATACCCGTCTCATCAACTTTCCCGGCGATAAGGATGGTTAACAAAACTAGTAAACTCTTATAAAAAGGGTGTCCCATCAAGTTGACTCAAACATGCGAGTTTTCGCAAGCAAAATAGTTTCAAAAACATAGGATCAATATGGTCAAGGGGGCACTTGCCTTGCTCTCATGGTTCGTGTTGCTCAAGCATCTTAAAGTCTTGGTGTTGTAGCTCTTCGCAGACTGCCTCTTGAGATTGTCCTTCTACTCATGACCATGCACATACAAAATTTACAGCAATCAATTGTCAAGCAAAAACTTTACTCAAGATGTAATGAGGTGAATGAATGTAATTCCTATGGTGCAGTTTTATAAAACCAGTTTGTACGTGTTCTTGCAAGTTTTTATAGGTTTCCATGGGGTTCTATGGTGATCAAGGTTGCTGGGATCAAGTGTGGACATGATGATGATCTTGACACAAGGTGTAGATCAATCTTACCGTAAAAAATTGATCAAATCATGGTTTGTGCACCAGAAGTTTTTGCTCGAAGGGGGCGAAGAAAACGGGTGCGTAGAAACAGCGGCGACGTTACAAGAGGGGTAACGAAGACCTACATCACTTCTTCCTTGCGGCAGGGCCTCCCTCCTAGCAATGGCAGCAGCGGAGGATTTTCCGTGGAGAATTATGGGGCTGTGGAAGGGCAGAACGTCGGGGCTTCTTTTACGGTGACGGCGAGGCGTGACCGGGCTCGACGGTGGCCAAATTCCGTAAAGGGGGGAGTCGGCGACTTGGCAGCAAGGGGGTGTGGCTTGGCAGCAGGGGCGACGGCGGCCAAAAAGAAAAAGGTGTGGACGGCTAGGGGGAGTTATATTTATAAGGGGGAAAGAGCTAGGGTGGCTAGGATTTTATTATTTATTTTCATCCAATGACTAGCATTTTATTAGAAAATAAAAGCCCAAAAGTGTCCTAGAAGTGGGGGAACAAAAGAGTCCTAGAGGTGGGGACTTGGGTTCCCCCCCTAATGGGCTGCGGCCAAGGGGGTGGGGCCCAATTAGGGTTCCCCCCTAATTTGGTGCGGCCAATTTGGGGGGAGGATCCCCCAACTGTGGGAGAAATTCGCGCTAGGAGAATTTTGGGGAATTTGGGGAAAATCAGGAAAATTGGGAAAGATTTGGAAAAATTGGGGAAGGAGGAAATTTGCGGGAAAATGGGGTGGCCCAATTTTTGCTATTTTATTTATTTATTTATTTATTTTTCTTTTTTATTTTTATTTCTTTTCCTTTCCTATTTATTTCCATTATTTTCCATTTCTATTCTCTTTTATTATTTTATTTGCTTCTATATTCCTCTCTTTATTTCGTCTTCTTTTTAAATGCTTTTCTATATAAAAATGTATGCAATGCATGGTAGTGAAATTGAGCGTGTTACAAACCTACCCCTCTTAAAATGAATCTCGCCCTCGAGATTCAATATAGTGGATGAGGGAATTCCTTCTTGAGATCTTCCTCGTGACCCTTTCCTTCACGTCCAAGATTTTGACGGGGTATTTCGCGTAGGTCAGATCCTCTTGAAGCTCTAGCTCATCCATCAGTACATGTTCTTCCGGTACTCTTAGGCATTTCTTGAGCTGAGATACGTGAAACACGTTGTGCACATCGGAGAGGTGCGTTGACAGCTCTAGTTGATAGGCTACCTCTCCTCAGTTGCCCAAAATCTTGAATGTCCTGATGTAGCGGGGTGCTAGCTTGCCTTTGATGTTGAACCGTCGTTGGCCTCGGATAGGCGACACCTTAAGGTACACAAAGTCTCCAACTTCGAAGGTTAATCTTCTTCACCTATTGTCCGCATAATCCTTTTGTCGTGACTGAGCGTCTTTGAAGTTTTCACTTATCGTTTGGACTTGCTTTTCAGCATCTTGCAGCACTTCGGGTCCAAATACTTGGCTTTCTCCGGTCTCGTTCCAGAACAGCGGTGTTCTACACCGTCTACCATATAATGCTTCGAAAGGTGACATCTTCAAGCTGGCTTGGTAGCTGTTGTTGTACGAGAATTCAACATATGGCAAGATCTTATCCCAACGATGCCCATGCTTCAAAGCGCCAGCTCTCAACATGTCTTCTAAGATATGATTTGTCCTCTCAGTTTGCCCGTCGGTTTGCAGGTGACATGCGGAGCTGAAATTCAACCGTGTACACATGGCTTCATGCAGCTTCTTCCAGAAGCTAGAGGTGAATTCAGATTCTCAATGTGAAACTATCCTCTTCGGAACTCCACGACGACACACGATTTATTCCGTATACAGCTCGGTTAGTTGTGCCACGGTGTATTTTGTTCTAACGGGAATGAAGTGGGCTGTTTTCGTTAATTGGTCCATGATAACCCAAATGGAGTCGTAGCCCGACTGAGTACATGGTAATCCAACTATGAAATCCATGCTGATGTCTTTCCACTTCCACTCAGGTATTTTTAATGGCTGTAACAATCCAGCGGGTCTTTGATGTCCGGCCTTCACTCGTTGGCACGTGTCACATAGGGCAACATATTCAGCAATATCTCTTGTCATGCCATCCCACCAATAGTATGTTTTCAGATCCTTGTACATCTTTGTACAGCCGGGTGTATGGAATAATTTGAGTCATGTGCCTTCTTTACTATTGTGTCGCGGATGTGCTTCACGTTAGGCACACAAAATCCTTTTCCATAACCAAAACATGCCTTTCTCATCTTTCTTGAAATCCTTCTCTATGCCTTGTCAGATTCTTTCCTTGATTTCCTCATCCGTTGCTTGGCCATCTCGTAACTCTTGTTCCAGCATTGAGTTCAGTTCGATCACCTCCATCTCGTTCAAGAACCCAAGATGTAACCGTTCGAACTCCTTACGTAGCTCGAGTGGCAGCTCCTGAATCGTGAGTTGGTGACATGCTCTCTTTCGGCTCAATGCATCAGCTACTACATTGGCCTTTCCGGGGTGATAATTAATTCCAACATCATAATCCTTGATGAGTTCCAACCATCGACGTTGCCTCAAATTCAGATCTGTTTGCGTGAATATATACTTGAGTCTCTTATGATTCGTGTAGATCTCAAATCGGTGACCAAGGATATAATACCTCCAAATCTTCAAGGCATGTACCACGGCTGCAAGCTCCAGGTCATGTGTGGGGTAATTCAGCTCATGTTTCTTTAATTGCCTCGATGCATAGGATACCACTTGACCTCCTTGGATGAGCACACATCCAAGCCCTTGTCTTTATGCGTCATAATATATATCGAAACTCTTGCTCACATCCGGCAATACCAAAACTGGCGCTGTTGTTAATCTCTTCTTTAGCTCCTCAAAGCTGTCTTGACATGCTTGTGTCCACTGAAATGCTTTCCCTTTCATAAGCAATTCAGTCATAGTCTTTGCTATTTTGGAGAAATTCTTGATGAACCGGCGGTAGTATCCAGCCATCTCAAGGAAACTCTGAATATCACTCACATTCTGCGGTTGGTTCCACTTCAAAACATCCCTCACTTTTCCGAGATCAACCGATACTGTCGGTACCTGGGATATGGGGTACCCCCGCGCACAGGGTAAAATGCCTAAGTGACTTGCCCTTCCCCGCAGGGAGAGCTCCGAGGGCGCCACGCGTCCGGCGGGGCCGGACCTTCCTCTCCTCAGAGGAGAGCTCCGGGCCCGCCACGTGGCATACAGAAGCCGAACCTCCCCCTCCGCGGGAGAGAGGTCCGAAGGCGCCGCGTGTCCAGCGGGGCCGGACCTCCCTCTCCTCAGAGGAGAGCTCCGGGCCCGCCACATGGCCACCAGAAGCCGAGCCTCTCCCTCCGCGGAGAGAGGTCGGAGGCTCCACGTGCCCCGCGGGACTGACCCTTCTCTTCTCTGAGAAGGGCTCCGGGCCCGCCACGTGGCAGCAGAGCGACGCTGCCTGCCCTGAGCGGTAGGCGGCGGGCGTAAATACGCCCCATACCTTGCCCGTACAAGGTATTCAAGGCCCGCGTCTTCCCAAGACGCGGAGACGCGGAGCACGCTTCTGTCAGGTGCCGTTGCGCCCAGTCGCATCACAGACTGGCGCGCGGTGTCAGAACCTGTCAGCCAATAAACACCGCGACAAGACATCCCATGCCGCCTGCGCCGTCATCAACCACTACGACTAGCATGCGGCATGGGCAGGGCGGCAAGATGAAGACTCGGAAGCCTTCGGCCAGAGACAACTACCGGCATAACTGCAGATACGGTAGATAATAGACAATCTCCCCGGGACCACCTGTCGGGTCCCGGCATCCCTTGTAAGCCGCCCAAGTCTTGAACTATAAAAGGCTCGGGTAGGCGTCGATAGCAAGGGTTCGCACTTTGCAACTCATACGCTAGCCATACACTCTCAAGCTGTAACTCACCCCCAAGCTCAGGCCTCCGGCCCCGAGCAGCAAGCAATACAGCAAGCTCCATAGCTCGCCGTGGACGTAGGGTTTTACGCTCCGGCGGCCTGAACCACGTAAAACTCGCCGTGTCAAGCTCTCACTAACTCGTCCATCTGCGCAAGCTCTCCGCTAGAGACTAGCCCCACCAAAAAAAGAACCTCCGCGGGCTGCCCAGTGCAGGCCCGGGGGAAGTGTCGACCGAACACTTCGACATTTGGCGCGCCAGGTTGGGGGCTTTTCCCCTAGCGCGACGAGTTTCCGCTGACGAAGATGACCGAGCTTCCTTCAACGGCAAACTCTCCCCCTCGCCTCTGTGGCAGACCGCGACCAGGGGGGAGTACATGTCGACACACTCGGGACGGAGTGTGTCGGTACGAGCTGGGAGCCAGCAACCGGCTCTGGCAGCGCCGACCCCGGCAATGCAGGCTCCAACCAGCTTCAAGTCTCCAGCAGCGCTGGACGTGCCCAGTGGGGGTGCGTTAGCTGCGGCGAGAGCGCTACTGTACAATCCGACCGCTGGGGACGCGCCTTAGGCAGCGACCCGGCAGTGGATCCGCGAGGTAGACCGTCTCGTCGTCGCCGCCGCAAACCCTCAACCTCGGCGGGGATGACGCTCTGGCCAATCGGTCGTGTCGCTGATGCGCGCACCTTTGGATGGCGAGCAGACGGCAGACTCCAGCTCTACCAGCCCCCAGTCAACAGATCTGAGGACAGAGCTGGAACGGTGTCACCTGGGTCAAGATGCCCGGGTATACCTCGAGCGGTGCCGAGAAAGGCGTCGCCACCAAGAGGCTGACAACAGCATGACATCGGCCTCGACCCAGCCTGAAGAGCAGACCTTCGCCACGCGATCTCTGCCCCAGGCCTGTGCCGTGCAGAATATGCCACAGTCATATGTCCTGCATATGGCGCCCCCGGCCTATGGTGCAGCCTTGCCCATGCCGGGGCATGCGGTGCTCAGTGCGAACCAGGCGTTCGCGGCACCAGAACCTGCGGCGACAGAAGCAGGGTGTGCGGCCCTCGCGCCCCACCTTCGCTTCGCAAAGTGACCGCGCAAGTTTCGGCCGCTCCTGCCCGAGAAGTACGACGGCAGCGTCAACCCGGCGGAATTCCTCCAGATCTACTCCACCGCCGTACTTGCCGCAGGAGGGAATGAAGCCGTCATGGCCAATTACTTCCCTGTCGCCTTGACCGGCCCAGCTCGGTCTTGGCTCATGAACCTCCCCCAGGGTTCCGTAACTTCCTGGGGAGAGCTTTGCCGACAGTTCATAGCCAACTTTGGCAGTTCCTACACCCGGCCTGGCACGGAGCTTGACCTCCACGCCATCCAACAACAACCTGGGGAGTCGTTGCGCTCTTTCATCCAGCGGTTCTCCCAGGTGCGGAACACCATCCCACACATTCAAAATGCTTCTGTGGTGGTGGCGTTCCGGCAAGGCGTCCGAGACAAGAAGATGCTCGAGAAACTCGCGACCAGGGAGGTTCGCGATGCCTCGGAGCTCTTCAGCTTGGCGGACAAGTGCGCCAGAGCAGCCGAAGGACGGAACTGGCACTCACAGCCGTCCTCCGAGTCAGGAGGGCTGCCCGGATCTGGTCCTACTCCCTATGGAGGCAGCAGGAAGACCAAGAGCCGGGGCAGAAGCAAGATAAGACCGCCGGCCGCGACCCAAGTCGTCACTGCAGCGACGCTCAGTGGGGCTCGGGGGCCGCGCCCTGACAAGAGGCAGCGAAAGTCACCGATCCCGGCAGATAGCCAGGACAACATGTGCCCCGTGCACGGCAGCTGTCGCCACACTACTGCCGAGTGCCGGGAGATCCGAAGGCTCGCAGAGCTCTTCCGCAAGGGGAAGCGGCAGCGGGCTGATGCCCTGCCCTTCCGTCCAAAGGAAGATGAGCAGGGGGTGGATGTCCCAGACAACATCGACCACCCAGATGAGATCCAGGAGTCTCAGCGTGTCGTGAAGGCGGCACGCAACCATGAGGACTCCGGCTCCAGCGACGATGAGCGTCGGAAGAAGCTCTACGTCATATACGGCGGGTCCGCCGACCCCTCATCCCGAAATGCAGTCAAGACTCTGCGCCGAGCGGTAGCGTCGGTGGCGCCACTCCCAAGTGCTGCACCGCACCTTAAGTGGATGGGGACCCCATCAGCTTTGACGCCACCGACTGCCCCAGGAACATGGCTGGGGCCGGCCAACTACCGCTCCTGGTGGCCCCGACCATCGCCAACGTGAGAATGTACCACGTTTTGGTAGATGGAGGGGCTGGGCTGAATCTCATCAGCCGTGCAGCTTTCCAGAAGCTGCAGGTCCCGATGGCCAAGCTCACCCCGTCAAGCCCGTTCTCAGGGGTAGGGCCGGGACAGGTTATCCCCTACGGCAACATTAGTCTCCCGGTGACCTTCGGGGCTCCGGACAGCTATCGAACAGAGTACATTCTGTTCGACGTAGCGGAGATAGACCCCCCCCCCTTCAACGCCATAATCGGCAGGCCAGCCCTGTACCGGTTCATGGCTGTAGCCCACTACGGCTACCTCGTCCTGAAGATGCCAACACCGACGGGCGTTCTCAGGATTCGTTGGGACCGCACTGCTGCAGTGTCGGCCCTGGAGAAGCTCCAAGCACTCGCAACAGCTGGGGCGTCAGCCCCCGGCAATACGGAGCCGGACCACCTCCGCCCGAGCGCACGTCACCGTGCTTCCACCACAGCACCCCGGGTGCAACCTCTCGACGAGGGCGGCGTCCCCTTAAAGGTCGTCCAAGTCGGCGCCGAAGCTACCCAGACCACCCGGGTAGCCGGGGGCCTGGATAGCAAATAGGAAGGCGCGCTCGTCACCTTCCTCCGGTAGAACGTCGACGTGTTTGCATGGCAGCCGTCACAGATGCCGGGGATCCCCAGGGAGGTGATCGAGCACCACTTGAAAGTCTTCGCCGATGCCCGGCCGGTTCAACAGAAGCCCCGCAAGCAGTCCATCGAGCGGCAAAACTTTATCCGTGAAGAAGTCAAGAAGCTGCTGGACGCTGGCTTCATACGGGAGGTCCACCACCCCCGATGGTTGGCGAACCCCGTCGTTGTCCCGAAGGCCGGCGGGAAGCTCCGGATGTGCATCGACTACACCAGTCTCAATAAGGCATGTCCTAAAGATCCATTCCCTCTCCCTAGAATAGATCAAATAGTAGACTCAACGTCGGACTGTGATATGCTGTGCTTCCTAGACGCCTACTCGGGTTTCCATCAGATCCCCATGTCTAGGGAGGACGAGGAGCACACCTCCTTCATCACAGTAGACGGCCTTTATTGCTATGTGTCTATGCCTTACGGCCTAAAGAATGCACTCCCCACCTTTGTGCGGGCGATGCACAAAACCTTTGGGGAGTTAATAAGAGACCTAGTTGAGGTGTATGTCGATGACATAGTTGTCAAGGTCAAGCAGGGTTCATCCCTACTAGATAACCTAGCTTTAGTCTTTGACAAGTTGCGCTCTTCGCGCACCAAGCTGAACCCAGATAAATGTGTGTTCGGCGTGTCCTCTGGGAAGCTCTTAGGGTTCCTGGTCTCGCACCAAGGGATTGAGGCCAACCCAGAGAAGATCAAAGCCATCGACTTGATGCGGCCCCCTGTCCGCGTCAAGGATGTTCAGAGACTCACGGGATGTCTAGCCGCGCTGAGTCGGTTTATACCGAGGCTAGCAGAGCGGGCACTCCCTTTCTTTAAGCTCCTGCGCAAGTCAGGCCCCTTTGCCTGGACTGACGAAGCAGAAGAGGCTTTCCAGGAGTTGAAGCGACTCCTGACGACCCTACCTATCATGGTAGCCCCTGAGCCCGGGGAGCACTTGCTGCTCTACATCGCGGCAACAACAGAAGTGGTGAGTATGGTCCTTGTCACGGAGCGACCAGACCCCCCACCCTCGCAACCTGCTCCGGTAGCAGAAGTCAGACGCCAGGGGGCCCCGCAGGGCCAAGACAGTCTCCCGGACCCCCTGGAGGTCCAAGACGGCCTCCCGGAGGCCCAGGACGGCCTCCCGGACCCCCAAGATAAATCTCTAGGTCCAATTGGGATCTCCCGGAGGTCCCTCAAGACCCCCTGGAGCTCCCGGATGATCAAGAAAGCATAAGGGCCTCCGGGTCCCAGTTCCCGGAGGCCCCCGTGGGTCCACCCACCTCCGGCGGGCTGGGGCCAATGGACGAGGAGCTCCCAAGCCTACGAGAGAGGGCCCGAACCATACAGAGGCCTGTCTACTACATCAGTGAAGTATTTTATGAGGCCAAGACAAGGTACCTAGAAGTCCACAAGCTGCTGTATGCGGTGCTCGTGGCCTCCAGGAAGCTCCGCCACTACTTCCAGGCCCACCGGGTCTCGGTAGTCACCTCGTATCCGCTGAAGACAATTCTTCACAGCCCCCATGCGACTGGCAACGTTGCTAAATGGGCGGCGGAGCTGGCGGAGTTTGAGCTGGACTTCCTCCCACGTCACGCAGTCAAGAGCCAAGCACTGGCTGACTTTGTGGCGGAGTGGACACCCACGAAGACTGACCCAGGGGGCCATGAAGGCGGTGAGCCAGAGCCCAAAGCTCCGGTCTTCACCGAACCCCACTGGACACTCTTCTTCGACGGCTCCTCACGAAAGCAGGGGGCCGGTGCCGGCGTACTGCTCCTCATGCCATCGGGGGAACAGTTTGGGTATATGGTGCGTCTCAATTTCAAGGCAACCAACAACATGGCGGAGTATGAAGCACTCATCTTTGGCCTGCAGACAGCCCTGTCTTTAGGCGCTCGCCAGTTGTTGGCACAGGGCGACTCCCAACTGGTCATCAAGCAAGTCAGGGGCGAATGCTCCTGCAATGACCCGCAGCTAGCTGCGTATCTGCTCCACGTGCAGATGTTGGAGAAAGAATTCCTCGCTTTGGACCTGCACCACGTACCGCGCGCTGGTAATGCCGCAGCCGACGACCTTTCAACGAAGGCTTCCACCGGAGCCCCTGCGCCCGAAGGAGTTTTCGAGAGGACGTTGCTGCGGCCCACAGCCCGGCCCGCCGAGCCGGGCGAAGGGGGCTTGACCAGCACCTCAAAGCTGGCGGTCCCGGCGGCCCTACAGCCATGGATGCCGCCAAGGATCGTAAGCGTCACTGGGGACTCCGTGCAACCCAGCGCTCAAGATCCAGAGGCTCAAGTCAGACCCGATGCATGGATCACGGAGATCCGGGACTACTTGAAAGACAATATCCTCCCTGATGAACATGCAACCGCTGAACGGATTGTGCGTATGGCTAAGAGGTACGCGCTAGTGGAGGGGGATCTCTACCGGCGTGGCGCCAACCACATCCTATTGCGGTGCATAACCCAGGGGGAAGGCTGCGACTTGCTCGCTGAGATCCATGGAGTCGAATGTGGAAGTCATTCTTCCTCACGCACGCTTGTCGGTAAAGCCTTCCGGCATGGCTTCTACTGGCCGACAGCACTCCAGGATGCCGTCAAGCTGGTCGAGAGCTGCAAGGCGTGCCAGTTCCATGCCAAGCAGATCCATACACCGGCTCAGGCGGTACAGATGATCCCGCCCTCATGGCCGTTTGCCGTATGGGGGCTGGACATCCTGGGACCATTCCCCAGAACCGTCGGGGGATTCCGGTACCTCTATGTCGCTATCGACAAGTTCACCAAGTGGCCGGAAGCTACACCAGTTGTCACCATCAACAAGCAATCCGCAGTAAAATTCATCAAGTCTATTGTCTGCCGGTTCGGGGTCCCAAACAGGATCATCACCGACAGCGGGACCCAGTTCACCAGTGCAGCATTCCAAGACTACTGCGAGGACCTTGGTATTCAGGTATGCTATGCCTCTGTCGCCCACCCGAGGAGCAATGGGCAAGTTGAGAGGGCCAACGCGGAGATTCTCCGGGGCCTTAAGACTCGCACCTTCGCCAGCCTAAAGAAACATGGTGCCAATTGGGTAGAAGAGCTTCCGAGCACACTATGGGCTAACCGGACATCCCAGAGCCGGGCCACCGGGGAGACACCCTTCTTCATGGTGTACGGGGCTGAAGCTGTACTTCCCCCAGAAATCACCATGAAGTCTCACCGTGTCCGGGCTTACGACGAAGCCACGCAGGAAAACCTCCGGCGTGGAGAAATCGACCTCGTCGATGAGGCCCGATTACATGCGGCACTCCGTAACGCGCGGTACAGACAAGCGCTTCGGCGCTACCACTAGAGGTCTGTGCGTGCCCGGGAGCTGCAGGAAGGTGACCTGGTGTTGCGGCGCATACTTTCTCGTGAAGGGGCCCACAAACTCTCCCCTAGTTGGGAAGGCCCCTTCCGAGTCACAAAAGTATGCCGCCTTTCCACCGAGGATGGCGACCTGCTCCCGAACCCTTGGAACATAGAACACCTCCGTAAGTTCTACCCCTAGAGCAAAAATAGGACAGTACTTTCTTTTCGTAATAAACTCCATAGAGTCCAGGAGCAGCGCTCGGAGCAGTTAAACCCCAGGGGAAGGTCCAGGACTATGTTCAGCTTTGCCTGGTTCCGACTCCAAGCGTGTAGAGTCTTGCTTCCCCTCTTAATGGGGTGGGTCGTGGCCTCCATGTTTAGCATGCCTTCCTCCTATGGAAATTTGTACGAAAAGAAATCTGCTCTACTTTGCTCTTTCCTTGTACTCATTTAAATTGTGAATTGAGTTTTTTAATCACCCTTGCAGTGCATGGTTGCCATGTGCTCAGATCCCCCTCTCTACAAGTCCCCAAGCACCAAGCATATGGTTGGGGGCTATAAGTCAAATAAGACTATGAGATAAGGGAGGGGGAGCCCCCAAGGAGAATTACGTTTCCTCTACCTATGTGCAGGACCTCCAGGTTGCGGCAACAGGGACTGCATGGAGCAGGGGGAAAGGAGCTACCAGCTACTCCGGCCTAGGACTGGAAGGACCGGGACCTGCCCCTCCAGCAGGGGCGGGACCCGGGGGCCCCACGTGTCCAGCGGGCCCGGAACTCTCTCCTCCCTTGAGGAGGGCTCCGGGCTCGCCACGTGGCAAGCGGAAACCGGACCTCCCCCCTCGGTGGGAGGGCTCCGAAAGCCCTACGTGTCCAACATGACCGGAGCTCCCGCCTCTTAGGGAGGAGCTCCGGACCCGCCACGTGGCAGGCAGATCTGGAGCTCCCCATAGGGCGAGATCCGGAGACCCCCGGGGACCCCTAACACGGTTAGGACCCGGGGAAGGTGTCTACGCAGAGCTCCGAGATTGGAGATGGCCTCTGAGTACCTTGCGGGGCTAAGGACTCAGACGGGCAAAGCCAAGAAGGAGAGAAAGAGCGTCACAGGCACAAATATCTAAAAGAGTCAAACTATGCGAGGCTCCTTGAGCTGGACTACAGACTCGATAAGAAGAAAGAAACAAGCCCCAAGGGTCTCCCGACACAACCAGAATCCAGAAGTTGCAACAACGGCCGCGTCACCAGGCTTCAGCCCTGGCGGAACTCTCTCGCTCTATGACCAGAGCGCAGGAATCGCCCCCCTCGTCGCCGACGCGAAAACCAGTGACACCACGGGAGCTCCTGAGGCCCCCTCCGCAGTATTCAGCGGTCTTCTTGGAGACTCTACCGTCTGAGATTCTCCATGGAGCATCGGCGGTTTCCTTCTCCTGAAGTTCCCTCATCACCTGCGCAAAAGCCGGTGTCGTCAAGGGTGCCCCAGGAGCCCCCAACCCTCATCACCTGCGCAAAAACTGGAGTCATCAAGGGTGCTCCTGAGGCCCTCTCCGCAGTATTCAGCGGTGTTCTTGGAGACCCTGCCACCTGGGATTCTCCTCGACGCTTCAGCGGTTCCTTTGAAGACTCCACCACCCTCAGGGGCAGGGCAGGCAGGCTCCCTGAGTCCCAGACTTGGTGCAGACGCAACCGCTGGAGGGGACCGAGAGCAATTCTTCCCCCATAAGGCGGGTTAAGGGCCATGGAAGAAGACAAGACTGCAGGGGCCTGAGGGAGGCGCAGGGGCTGGAAGCCTTATAAGAGGAATGTACCCGCATGGCGGTTTCATTTAACACCTTCCCGAGTGCAATCCCAAGCGATTCGGAACTCTTCGAATACCCCGCACCGGCAACCGCTTCGGTTCCTAGGCCGGGTGCCAATGACGGGTGGGCCCAAGCCGCCTAACTTAAGCGGTGGGGTCAAGGAGTCAGTCTCCTGAGAAGATGAGCCGGCAAGGCACTTCGGCGGTTCCCGAAGAAAGCGCCGCAACGTGCAGAAGTGGCAGTCTTGGGAACCGCCGCAGTAAAAGCAACCATCAAGTGAGCGCACGCTCCCACGATCCCGTGGCCGTTCGTGCTCCGGCAGCGGTCAATTCGGGACTTAGAGGAAGTGCGCGGATCGGAAGAGACGGAGGTCCCACCTCGGGCTCGCTATCTCCCCCGAGATGGGCCCGGGGGCCACTGTCGGTACCTGGGATATGGGGTACCCCGCGCACAGGGTAAAATGCCTAAGGGACTCGCCCTTCCCCGCAGGGAGAGCTCCGAGGGCGCCACGCGTCCGGCGGGGCCAGACCTCCCTCTCCTCAAAGGAGAGCTCCGGGCCCGCCACGTGGCATACCGAAGCCGGACCTCCCCCTCCGCGGGAGAGAGGTCCGAAGGCGCCGCGTGTCCAGCGGGGCCGGACCTCCCTCTCCTCAGAGGAGAGCTCCGGGCCCGCCACGTGGCCAGCAGAAGCCGAGCCTCTCCCTCCGCGGAGAGAGGTCGGAGGCTCCACGTGCCCCGCGGGACTGACCCTTCTCTTCTCTGAGAAGGGCTCCGGGCCCGCCACGTGGCAGCAGAGTGACGCTGCCTGCCCCGAGCGGTAGGCGGCGGGCGTAAATACGCCCCATACCTTGCCCGTAGTGGTATTCAAGGCCCGCGTCTTCCCAAGACGCGGAGACGCGGAGCACGCTTCTGTCAGGTGCCGTTGCGCCCAGTCGCATCACAGACTGGCGCGCGGTGTCAGAACCTGTCAGCCAATAAACACCGCTACAAGACATCCCATGCCGCCTGCGCCGTCATCAACCACTACGACTAGCATGCGGCATGGGCAGGGCGGCAAGATGAAGACTCAGAAGCCTTCGGCCAGAGACAACTACCGGCATAACTGCAGATACGGTAGATAATAGACAATCTCCCCGGGACCACCTGTCGGGTCCCGGCACCCCTTGTAAGCCGCCCAAGTCTTGGACTATAAAAGGCTCGGGTAGGCATCGATAGCAAGGGTTCGCACTTTGCAACTCATACGCTAGCCATACACTCTCAAGCTGTAACTCACCCCCAAGCTCAGGCCTCCGGCCCCGAGCAGCAAGCAATACAGCGAGCTCCATAGCTCGCCGTGGACGTAGGGTTTTACGCTCCGGCGGCCTGAACCACGTAAAACTCGCCGTGTCAAGCTCTCACTAACTCGTCCATCTGCGCAAGCTCTCCGCTAGATACTAGCCCCACCGAAAAAAGAACCTCCGCGGGCTGCCCAGTGCAGGCCCGGGGGAAGTGTCGACCGAACACTTCGACAGATACTCCTTCTGATATGATGTGGCCTAGGAACGATATCTCCTTTAGCCAAAATTGACACTTGCTGAACTTAGCATATAATTGATGCTCCCGAAGTTTTTACAATGTCAATCTCAAGTGTTCCTCATGTTCTTCCTCGTTTTTCAAATACACCATGATGTCGTCGCTGAAAACCATGACAAACTTGTCTAAGTACTGCATGAAGACCTTATTCATGAGTTACATAAAGTATGCAGGTGCATTTGTCAACCCAAAAGATATAATGGTATTTCATACGAACCATACCGTGTTTGAAATGCAGTTTAGGTATGCCAGAGGGTTTAATCTTCAGCTGGAAGTATCCCGATTGAAGATCAATCTTGGAGAAAATCCGGGCACCTTTCATTTGATCAGATAAGTCCCCTATGCAGGCAGCGGGTATTTATTATTGATCGTCACTTCGTTGAGAGACCTATAGTCCAGACACATCCTTTGGGTCTCATCTTTCTTGTCTACGAAGAGCACGGGGGCTCCCCAAGGTGACGAGCTTGGGCATATAAAACCCTTATCTAGCTGCTCCTGAATTTGTTTCTTGAGCTCCACTAATTCATTAGCAGGTAATCTATATGCCTCTTCGCTATAGGTGCAGTTCCGGGTACTAAATCAATGGCAAATTCGATGTCCCAATCAGGTGGCATACCTGGCAGTTCTTGAACCACCGGAATACTTTTTAATGTCACTTCTTCCACGTGGTCTAGCATTGCCTTCTTGGTTGCATGTTGGGCTGCCTCGAACTCGATACGAGTACCGTGCTCACTCGTCAACTGCACGATCCTCTTAGCACATTGAATTATTCTATTGTACTTGCTTAACCAGTCCATTCCAAGTATTATATCAATCCCTTGGGAAACCAAGACAATAAGGTTGGTAAGAAAGTCTACCCCTTTATTTTATTACTTACTTTCAGAATAGAATTCAAAACTGAAATAAGTGATTTCCCAACTATATGCATCAAGGTATATTAACTAAGCAACTTTTTTATTAATTTTAGCCTATATGAGGATGTGAACAAGTGCGAAAGCATCTCACATCTATCTACTGTGTGTGGATGTGGACATTCGCCGAAATGTCCCACAACTCACTCCAAGCACATAAACACAAGCAATCATCATAAAAATTCAGCACACCACTCTTATTTCAGCCTACTACGATCTAAGCATTCCTATTATAACTTTATTCAATGGGAAACCTAACTTAATCGTGAGAACCGGTGCTGTTTTCACCGTGTGACCGGGGTGGTCCATACATGGGCGCACACCATGGTGAGTCGGCAGTCCATGTAGGGTTAGATGACGCTGATGCTCTATTTGTTCCCGCATTGGCACGAGTCCCCTCTTATTTTTCCAACAAGTACAGCTTCTTGCGGAGGTAGAAGATCGCTTCTTTTGCGCTTGCATAGCAGTTTCCTAACTCCATGGGCAATCTCTGAGACTTGTCAGCATCTTGTGGGTTGAATAGAGCTCCTTCATGGGGTCCAATGATCTCCCTTGTACCAGTCTTCCAATACGGGTGCAGCTCAAAGGTAGTGTTCTCGAGCTATTCACGGAAAGCGTAGCACAGTCCGGTGAGTGCATCCCATGTAGCATCATCGATAGCTTCTACCGTTGTAGCTCTTCATGTGGGTGCGAATTGCCGAGTGACAACCCTACTGTTAGATAGGATGATTATTTAAGCCTTCCACTCTTCATGTACAAGATGAGGGACTTTCTTGAGAAGATATTTTGGGTATAGGCTACAGCAATCCAAGAACTCTTTAAGCTCCTTAGATATGTGTCTTCCTTCCATCCCGTCGGACCGGAATTCTTGAACTGAACGGTTGGCCCGTTCATCTCCATCATTTTTGGCCTCAGCAGGGGGTGGCTTCTCTTCGGATCCATCTCCTTCCGACATAGTTTCATGAGGCTCCGCTGGGTGTAAGTCCGTGTGAAATTCCTCCTGAGGTGCGTACCAATGTTGTTCTTGTGGATCATCTTCCATGTCATCTTCCATTGGTTCCACCTCTTCCGGATCCTCTTCCTCATACATTGAGCTACTGACTTCATCTTCATCATGAGGTTCCATCTTCACCTCCTCCCAATATGGTCCATTGGACACCTAAATGGGGTTAAGTGCACTCTCAAGTGGTGGTGGACGAGTCCTTATGCGTGCGGTGCTCCTAATCACCGGCATCTATAAATAAGACATGAGAAACTTTTAGAGAAGAAAAAAATAACTCAAAAAGTTCAGAAGCTATGAAGCAAGAAAACAAAAGTGTTGCTGTCCAAAAGAAGAGAAAAAGAGGGGCCGAAAATAGCACTTTGTGGTGGCTGAATTGATAAATAAAGTGTAACAGCAAGCAATTTTCAAAAATAACAGTTTAGAGGGGTGTTTCTATGTGTTTTAGAGTGTCTATTCTACCTAGGCTTGCGTCCTACGGTCAAACGTGGCTCTGGTACCAATTTGTGACACCCGGTTCCAAAAATGAACCAAGTGAATGCATATGTGTGCCCAGGATGTTCATCACATATACACATGTACTTCTCAAACTGAAACTCAGAATATAACCACGTACAAACGATGTTTAAGTACTTTAAATTGACTCATTGTCTCATTCATGAATATCTAACTTATTCTTGCAGTGGAAGACTCTAACAACAGCGGAAAATGACTAAGACGGCAGGCTCCAACTTCAACTCACCAGACATGTTGACGGTAGTGCGCACGCCTAGTACTCCACATGTTCCTCGAAATACTCTTCTCCTGTAGCTGATGTATATGTGGGAATGCAAGGGTGAGTACATGTCGTACTCAACAAGTGCGGAAAAATATGACATGTAGCTTACAACAAGATTGGGAATAAAAAGGTTCATTGCAGCAAGCAAATTTTATTTCATAAACATGGTAAAACAGCAATTATCTCTAGGTGAGTTAAATCCCATCATAACCAAGTAATACATCAATATTTCTTCATCATAATTCACCATTTGTCAAGGCTCAACCAGCCAATACTCTTTCTCAAGTTCATCTAATACTCATAAATATTCATATCCATCTCATTTTCATAGAACCGGAACCAAATTCATTGTCATGACTCAAAATAGTCCCAAAACTAACCCCAATGACCATACGCGAATAACTTCCCAAGTTTTTGCCTCTAATCATGAAAGTTGGCCAGGTGCTTGTGACCAGAAGCACAGCTATCATGATAGTTTTACACTCTGCAGAGGTGGCACCACTTTACCCTTAAGTTCGTGATTTCGTCACCTGTCGGCGACTAGAGAAACCTCCATTATACCAGTACACAATCGTCGGTGTATGGCCAAGAGATCACAAAATAGCCTTTATAGAGGGGCTACTAGAATGTACGGACCCACTGAGGTTTCACCGGCGGGCTCGAATCTCCATTCTCCCACCCACGGGCTCCCTCTTGTGCCATGCAGTTCCAAGGGTAGTCCGTCTCGACTCCCATTCCCTGCACCATCCAACGGTTCATAAAAAGCTAGCAACATAACTAATTAGTCAGCTAAGCCGCACCAATATTTGACCTTGTGGTGACACTGTTTTCCTGGCATGTGCTCATATGAACCGGTCCTTAGATCTACGTCAAGTAAACCACCATCTCATTCAGCAACATCCACAAACCAAGCTTGCCTAGATCTCCCCGATTTCATGCTCATCAATATCATCAAGTTCTCATCATCTTTAGTATCATGAGTACAGTAGCTAACAAGTTTTATTTTAGCTTCCCGGGGGAACCGTAAGTTGAGCGAAGCAAAAGGAAAAATGACCATACCCGACTCATCAACTTTCCCGGTGACAAGGATGGTTAACAACAGTAGTAAACTACTATAAAAATGGTGTCCCATCAAGTTGACTCAAGCATACGAGTTTTTGCAAGCAAAACTGTTTCGGAAACATAGAATCAATATTGTCAAGTGACACTTGCCTTGCTCCCGTAGTTCGTGTTGCTCAAGCGTCTCAAAGTCTTGGTGCTGTAGCTCCTCGTAGACGGCCTCTTGAGCTTGTCCTTCTACTCACGACCACGCACATCTAAAATTTACACCAATCAATTATCATGCATAAACTTTACTCAAGATGCAATGAGGTGAATGAATGCAATTCCTATGGTGTAGTTTTATAAAACCAGTTTCTACGTGTTCTTGCATGTTTTAGTAGGCTTCTATGGGGTTTTATAGTGATCAAGGTTGCTGGGATCAAATATGGACGTGGTGATGATCTTGACACAAGGTGTAGAGATCAATTCCACCGTCAAAAATTGACCAAAACATGGTCTGTCCACACGCAGAAGTTTCTGCTCGAAGGGAGTGAAGAAAACGGGTGCGTAGAAACAGCGACGATGTTGTAAGTGGGGTAACGAAGACCTACCTCACTTCCTCCTTGTGCTGGGGCCTCCCTCCTAGCAATGGCAGCAGCGGAGGATTTTCCGTGGAGAATTATAGGGCTGCGGGTAGGGCAGAACGTCGAGGCTTCTTTTCTGGCGACGGCGAGGCGTGGCAGAGCTCGACGGCGGCCAAATTCCGGCAGGGGGGGGGAGTCGGTGATGAGGACATCACTACCACAGTTACACAGATAGCCCCTGCTACCACACATATGAGACCAATTACTAGAGCTCACGCACACCAATTAAATTACCAGGTACTTTCATTTCTTGGTAATGTTTCTAATATTTATGAGAATATGATGTTGTCTAAATTGGATACATTTGTGTTTCTTACAAATGAAGGGCCTAGCATAGACAAGAGGAATGAACATGGGAGCATCATCAAGCAGGGAGATGAAGGCGCGTGAGAAAAGAACCAGAACGGAGTTTCTAGTGGAGTTTTTAGCACTTTGAAGCCACCTTGATGACATACAAGGACATGGACGAAATATACAAGCTGGTGGACCAGAATAAAGTCAAGTGGATGAATAGGGTACTGTGTACAAATCTTGAGGCCGGGGTCACATAATAAAGAGAGATTTAGGCAAATAACGAAGGGAATAAGGGAAATCTCGTCCAACTTTGCTGCTGGACGAAATTAACCTCTTTCTTCCTCCATTTAAAGATAGATGTGGTATAATGAGGAAATAAATAGAGGAAATCATATCCTGCCTTGCTGCTGGATAGATTTCCCTTTTCTTTCCCTATTAAAAAGTAGTCTATCTCAGAAAAAAGAAGGGAATAAGGGAGATCGCGTCCTACCATTGTTGCTGGATGATTTTCCCTCTTCCCTCCCCTATTTAAGTAGGCCAAGAGCTCCTTGAGAGGGCGGGTTTTGTTTATATTAAAGTTTGCCACAGCTGCAATTCACATATCTAGTTTGTGTCCAACGACGAGACCAGGACGTTTTAGAACCCCACTTTCATCAATAAAGTTTTTCTTCTTGAATTAGCAATATCCAGATTGCAATCTCAGTTTCTTGCTTGTTCTTTATTTGCCTGCAGGAAATAGACCCTCGTGGTCAGGTTGATCGTGCTCCGGCGTGGTCAATAACCTCTTAGAGTTTATTATGCGATTGCTAAGGCGCGATGTCTTAACACGTTCGTAGTCGGATCGTCAAAGTCTACTCCACCAAAAACGATAGTTACCATCTCATCGAAAGACGGGGCACCTTCGTCTCTATCAAGTGGTATCGGATTTCCAGGTTGCTCGGTGAGATTTTACCAGATTTTCATAGTCTAGATCACATCTGTTCCTTCATACCTACAGTCCACGAAAAAGCCAAAAAATTAGGGTTAGATCATCATATCTGAAGCAATCTATGCCTTTCGTAATTTTCTTTTCAGTTTTTTTGCTTTGTTGAATAGTCGGTTGCATCGTCGTGTCAAGTTGCTGGTCTTAGTGTTTAGTCATTTAGAGTTTAGAGTTCCTTCATGTTTGATCTGCATAAAAAAACACCACCATCACGAAATTAGAGAGATATTCACTTCCTAATTTGCATCTCTAAAAGAGGAAATAATCAGATCTGATCTGATTTTGAGTATCTTTTCGGTTTCGGAAGAAAAAGGTCATAACTTCTTCATCCGTTGTCCGTTTGGAAAGTGTAAGCACAATCTGGAAAGGTTATCTCGCCATCTTTCCAACGGATCCAACCTTGCCTGAAAATTCCATTTGTGCGCATCGCAATCACCAAAGAGATTTCAAAATCTCCTTTGTATATTTTCTTTGGGAAAGCAATATCTATAAGACCTGCAAGGAACATGTGAA